>JAREIK010003431.1:942673-1567673 GCA_029783825.1 Sapria himalayana | reverse complement strand
TCAACATGTTTGTTAAGAATATTAGAGACGTACCATTAAGAGAGATTTTTCATGTAAAATGCATGTCACATGATTAACCTGATTGTTCAAGCGGGTATAAAGGTATGTTCCCCCGCGATGGATAATATACATAATGCACTAAAATATATTCGCACTCCTCGCAGACAATAAGAGTTTGGTAGTCTCTGTTTGTCTGCGAATCTTAAGAAGAAATTCCAATCGGATGTGAGACATCTTTGGAATTGCACGTACCTGATGTTAGAATCATGTGTTGGATACGAACATGTGATATCCGACTACTTCAATAGTAAGAGTGACGAACTTATTATTGACGACACTGACAGGGTTTCAAAAATTTTATTTATGAAATTCCTGAAGATTTTTTATGACGTGACGAACATGTGTTCTTTAGTTTATACGCCCACTACTTGTATTGCACTCCGGTGCATATGCAACATTAGTAGCATGTTTAGGAATTATCGAGCTGACCCAACACTTAGTCATATGGTTGTAGAGATGGAAACTAAGTACTTGAAGTACTGGTTCATCGTTCTATCTCTTTATTGACTCGCTATATGCATAGACCCTAGGGTTAAGGTGGAAGGGGTAGAAAATACTCTGACCTACATTTTCTCGTGCATGAACCTGGAAGAACCACCTGAAGGGTTCATTCACGAGAAATTGACTAACATGTTCACATACTACGATACTAGGTATGATGGTGGTGGTGGTGGTGGTGGTGGTAGTGAGACTGTGATTACGGACATTGATACCTTGTTCAGAGATGATGATTTTTCCATTCAGCTAGCGAGGGGGAAACGTAAGAGTGGACCATCACATAGGAGCGAGCTTTCTCGGTACTTAGATACCGATTACTGCTCAATCCTATCACATTCTGATACTAAGAATCTTAATAAATTACAGTGGTGTATATCATATGAGTCCATCTTTCCCATGCTATCTAGGATTGCACGGGATCTACTGACTCCTCTGGTATCGAGCGTAGCATCGGAGTCTTCTTTTTCTGTTGCAGTGAACGTGATTTCGAATAAGAGATCAAGATTACGAGCAGATATTGTTGAGGCCTTGGCTTGTTTGAAGGATTGGAAGGATTCGAGGTTTAGCATCCATGATCGTCCTGGAGCTGGGACTGGGACAGGGACTGCAGCCGCATCCACTGCGATAGCAGATGAGTTGATTGCTGATGATGATGATCCATATGATACTGATCTTGATGTTGCGGCTGATGATGCTCATGATATGCCGATTGACGATTGATGATGATCTACTATTTTTTGATTTCGATATTGTTTTTTATTGATTGTATGCTTTATTTATAAGTTATGTTGAAACTATAATTTATTTGGTTCGGACCTTCGGTATCAAATGGCTGATTAATCATTTTTCATTTGAATTGCTTATGTTTTTTTTAATTTTTATTTTTTTAAACAAAATGTATTGATTTATTTATTTTTTTGTTTTAATTTTTCATTTTAAAATTTATAACTATATTATATAATTCTAATAAAATTTAAACTAATTTTATATTACATTATAAAAAAATTTTAAACTTTGTTATTTTAATTAATTTTAACATTTTTCATATTATAAATATATAATATTATACATTATCTAAAATTTTATATATAATTTAATAATTTATATAAATAAAAAAAAATAAAAAAAAAATTTTACTGGCCCGTACGGCCTGGAATGGTCCGTACTGCCAGGCCGGGCCAGCCTTTTTTAAACCGTACCGGGCCAAGCACAACACGGTACAGTAACCGTGCCATGCTGGCCCAGCACGAAAGCACGCACGTGCTCAAAAAATGGGTCAGGCCGGGCCGGGCCGGGCCGGGCCGTTTGACGCCTCTACTTAACAATAATTGTAAGTGTTCAATGAAAATAATGAATATTACTTCCAATTTTATCAGAAACAAAATAAAATGTGTTTGGGCAAGACCAAATCATTGCCGAACTAGCACAAGTGCAAGTACAAATGCTTGATACTTAACAATAGTATCAAGCATGCATTGAAAAAGGAAAATAAAACAAATGGAGGAAGCTATATGAAAAAAAGGATAACTCGCAAATCAAATGCTTAGAATACCTACAAATGATCCATAGGGCATAATAGATTTTCTGCCATTTTTAAAAACGTCACCATACATCTTGGCTGAAGGATGCAATCGTCCTGCAATTACCAAGTGCATTCTATGTTCAGCATTCAATTAACATTTAAAATTTGAATTGTATCATCTCAAATTCATCCCTCCAGTTGATGTCAGCCCATAGTAGCTCTTAGAAATTGAATTTAGGCATAAATCATACTCAAAAGCTAGCTCAAAAAAAGAGTAAATCCAAGCAAAATATAAATTCCAGAATAGCTTTAATTTTTTCCAATATGGGACATCCTAACACACATCCCACATGCCCAGGATTGAACACCTGGAGTGTGAAACATCGCAGGACTAAATATCTGCAGGTGACTCATATTGGCACTGATATCATCTTAGAATTTGAGCTCAGACAAAACTCATTCTCAAAAGCTAGCTCAAATAGAGAGAGAAGGCAAGTTATACATAAGCTTCACAATAACTTAAAATTTTTCTGATGTATAACATTTTTACAATAGTCATTCATTTTAAATGAAAATTAAACATCTGCAACTTATTAAAAATATATCCACCATTCATTTTAGCTATTGGATGAACATTATAAGTATAAAAGGGATAAACTTGAGATATGAATTCTAACAACTGCTCATTTTGTGAAATAGAAAGAACATTAACCAGCAATGGCCCTCAGCAGTGTGGATTTCCCTGATCGTGCAGGACCCATGACCACCGTCATCATCCCTGGCAGTGCATATCCACTTGAGCCCTTGACAACTTTATCAGAGTAATTTCTTTTCCCCTTTATCGTAACAGTTAAGTCTTTCCAAACAACAGTAGCCCCAGGAATCTTACTAGTAACATGTTCCCCTTCTGGCAACAGTATAGAAGAAAAAGGACCATTATTGAATACTGATAAAGATGGGGACATCAGTGTGGCACCCACATTGGTAGAGTCACAGCCTTCCTCCATTCTTCCTTCAATATCTGTTTCCTCCCAGTCTGGTGAATCCTCAAATGAGATAGGTCGTCCAAAAAAGCCTTGCTTCCTTAGATAGAAAAATTTACTGGAAGGCACCCTATTTGCAGGACTACTTGCTGAAGATGAAGAAGACCTACAATTATCAGATTGGGAATGTATCTCTTCCATCATTTATTCCCACTTTGAGAGGCATCCAATTATAGCACACAGCATCCCAGCGGCAAACAGATAATTTAGTACACTTTCCTATCTAGACAATGCCACAAATTTCAGCCTTCTATGCAATACCCAAAACAACCATGGAAAAGATCCTCATGACTCCTGTATCACAGATTAAAAACTTGAACACAATTGGTTTTTTGTATTATGGCTCATATAATCCTCGATAAAAAGTATCAAAGAAATCACAAAAAATAAAGCCAAAATAAATATTGAGGAACTAACATTCAAAATGACATTGGTTGAGAAACAAAAAGAGATGACCAAATAATTGTTCATCCTTTTATGTTGTATTTTACGTAGACAAGGGTCCACAATTCAGGAATCCACATTTTTGTTTACATGCCCATACTTTCTTCTTACACTTAGTCTTTAATGGATTGAATTATATTATACATTTACTAATTAAAAAAAAATGTTGCAGTATATATATTTTTTATTTATCATGTTTATGATGGGAGCACCCAATATTTGGGCTGTCCCAATTCTTTTTTCCGTTTATAAAAATTAGGGATTAAATTTCCATCTTTTATTATTATTGTGATTTTTATTTAATTAGTTGTTACTTTTTTTACTTTTAACGGGAACGTCCAACCTGTGGACTGCCCAATTTTATATTTTTCCTTTATATAAAGGTGAGGGTTATACATTATTATTAATGAGAGTTATTATTTTCTTATTTTATAATTATCAAGTTCAATATTGTATTTGAATAAGATTTATAAATCATAAAATATATCCCTTCTCCCTAATTTATTTATTTTTTTGCCTATGGTAGGTGCACACAAACAGTAGTCACACATCCACTATGTGCGACTATATTGCACTAAGGCACAAAATATACATAAAGAGGCTTACATGATGGAGAACAACAGTGTGCACAGTGGCATGCGAATGTGAGAAGGTGTGTGTAGTGGTAGTGGTGGTGCATGTGGTGGCAATGATGATGCAAGATGGTGCATGGTGGTACGTGCAATAGTACAATTATCAAGAGATCATGCAGCTTAGTGATTTTGAAAACAAGAGGTGATATTCTTTTTGTTGATGATTGAGACATACTTAGAAGCGGTGTTGAATGTTACAACTTGCGTTACAGAGAACTCTTTATTGCACATCTACTAGTCTTGTTACAATTACTCATGAATACTGACACTAGTTGAATTATTTATATATCTACTATAATTTCTTATCATCATATCATTTTGAACTTTGGGTCAAAGAATTAAGAATTAAAATATTAATTTCTATAAATATATTGATACATAGATTTTACTAATATATCAAATATATAGAAAGATATATCAATGTATATTTTTATGAGTACCAATCAATAATAGATATATTAATTTTAATGGATATATAAATACTTATAATTTAGAAATAATTCGAAGATATATCGGTGGATATATCAAAAATTTTTATCACGACATAGAATCATGATTCAGTACTCATGTTACATATAATCGCACTCTTTTTACTTCCTTTGTAAAATATAGAATTTTTAATATTTTTGAGATAGTGCTACCATTACATGGGCTAAAGAGCATAGCAATGTTAATTTTGAATTTTTTTGACCCATTTTTTTATACTAGAATTTTATTATAATTTATTTTTCATCATTTATTTTACTAAACAATAGAGTTGTGATATTATTTTTTATTATTTTTATCTCTATGAATGAGTGTTAGAGTTGTGATATTTCTCATTAATTTTCTTATTTGTTTGAGAAATACATGATAACTCATCAAATATTTTGTGCTGACATGACACTCTTGTATAAAAATACCAAAAATAAATAAAAATAATATCACAACTTATTACTTAGCAAAAAAATTAATATAAGATAAATTATAAAGAAATTATGACACAGAAATGATGTGTTAAAAAAAACTCAAATTTAACATAGTCATGTTCTCTGATTCATACAACAATACCATAGATCATAGTAATATCAGAAATTTTAAACTCAAAAAAATAAAAAAAAAATACAATTATTTGTGACATAGATATTAACTCGTGAATCTATGAATTAAAAGTCTAGAATAAGATAAAAAAAAGTATGACATACAAAAATCAAATCCTCTATGAGCACATCGATTAGTCTTGTTACACTTAAACAAATTAGTATTCCAAATTTTTCTCAATAGGTGTTACTAGCTTTAGCTGAGACACTTATAAGCATATCACATTTTTTTCTCACCACTTCACATTCTTGAGTCATAAATTCATAAGCCGATACATATGCCACATGATTTGACAGCCAATGCCACCCTTGTATGCACCATGGGGCATGGTAATGTCAAAGTAAAAAATATAACATTGACATTATCTTCTCTCTAACCCACAAAATGATGTCATTGATCATCTGACTATGTGGCATGGACATTAGCTTTTAAATTTATTACTAAGATTCCGAAAAGATATGATGAGAAAAAATTATAATAAACATAGAAGTATCTATGTTGGAGCCAATAACACCTAAAGAGAAAACTCTAAAGTACCCCTAAGCAAGTATAAGGAAACTAGTAAACGTGCTCATAGAGAATCCAATCTGAATGAATTTAACAATTTATTATATGATCTATAAACTTCAAATAGTTATTCCTAAGACATGATATAACATTCAACATCTTTTCTGAGTATATTTCAAAAATTCATCGAAAGAGTAGGTCATCATTAGCTTCCTCCTTCTCGAAGTATCCCTATCAACTCTCTTACCACCACTACGTGGTGAAGTCATTAAAGTACATTGACTAATCATATCAATTTTACTCAATCTAGATATAACTGTAGAAATCTGAGTTACCCTTGAGCAAATCTTTGAGAGAAGTTGAAACATTTTTTCACCAAGAATCTAAGTCTACAAAATAGGATCACTCTCTTAAAGCATGCATGTAGTATATAGTACAAATTTGATCATCAAAACTCTTTAAATTTAACTAATTCGTCACCATATTTATCACTCTAATAATTATCTCTCAGAATTATGTTTAAGCCACATAATAAATCATTATATCTTGATCTATCAATATACATGCCAATAATTAAATAATATCATCATATATATAGGACATCCCAATGAATACATCAACACAGTCAAATCTTAAATCTTCTTACATATGTCATAAAAACCAAATATATTACATACACATAGTCAACTAACTATTAAAGATGTACTAGAAATTATACATCAATCATCAACTAACTAATTATAACATGTTTTGCTTTTTCTAATAGGCAACTCACATAACCTTAGGTCACAAACCCAATCCTCACTACCATTGCTCATGGAAAATACAAATTTATCTTTAATTTTTATGAGGTTATTTTCAATTGTTATACATTTATTTTAATTATTTTTTCGTTTAAAAAAAAGACACACAACAAAAAATAAATTCCCAAAATGACACAAGAGGAACTAGCTTAGTTATAATTTTTGACAAAAGGGCATACTCAAGTCAGCCATATGATCAAGCTAGGTTGGATCGAGTTCCATTTACAAGGACCCAAGGCATGCCACTGGACTAGGTCAGAGTCGAGCATTAGATTAGGTCGAATGAGTCCCATATTTTGTTTTAATCTAGGTTGTACCTAAGCTAGCTATGTCAAGTCATTCATTTTGGTCAGGACGAATCATGCTAAACAGCTCCGATTAACAAATATAATACACATAAACATATAGTCAAGTTAGCAATTTAGCTCACTAAGAAAAAATAATCACTTTCATTTTTCCTATCTACTTCACGATCATTTTGGAATCCAATTCCTTCACTCTAAACTCAAAGCCAATTCTACCACCATTTCTAGAATTCTATTTAAAGCTAGTGAAACAGTACCTTCATCCCACTGCCCTACCCAATTTCTTAAAATATTAATGCTGTGTTCCCATCCAGTAAAAAAAATCCAATGTGTGCTCCAAGTCTTGCAAATTTTAACACCGAGTAAACCATATTTACAATTAACCAATTATACTAATACTAATTTCATCATATGCAATTATATAGGTTCACGTCATTGTCAATTTAGAATATAGTTTGAAGCTACTGTTCTAACAACACCATGGATCACACTGCACAAGCTATCCTTGATCAAATTCACTTCTAAGCAACATTTTTACATTGGTACATTTTAAAAATCTACCATATCAGCAGGTATTGAATGAACATTATCAATATCTTCTTAAATAAAAAAATATATATTTTTTATGAAAAGATTCAAAACTGATCCATGTAACCATAGATCCATGTAACCATGTAACCATCATTCAATGTTTCAAGCTATAATTAGAATACATCAACCTTCATACATAGATCCATGTAACCATGCCCAGCGAAGTTCAGACTAGGAACATTTAGTCTAGAAAGACAGGAAACCTTCCGTCTACAAGGTTGCTTTCCACCCCACATGGAAAATTACGCTGGGACCAACCCCACCCTACCCAAATCCTAAAACAAACGTTCATTCGGTTCTTTAAGCGTTCGTTTTTTTTTTAATTTTTATTGAAAAGCAATTATCAATAATGAAAACTAAAATAACAGAGCAAAATGGAAATTAAACATAAAAAATTTGACAATACGTAACTCAGACAAACAGTATCTATGATTGTGAGGAGTGAGGGTAGGCGTGTATGTCGGACAGAACAGTAGTGCAGCAGCATGAAGTATCACCCCACTAGGCAATACATGTAACCGAACTGTTACCTTCCTATGGAATCATTATGGGGAATGCATCATTGGGAGAAAGCCGTGATTTTGTTTCAAAAAAAAAAATCATTAAAAAAAGACGTGGATTTGGATTGTGTTTTACGCAAGAGGCTGCTGTTTGCCCCAGTGGGACAATGATTTCATCCGGGTCCCCCATGAAAATTCTGCACGACATTTTAATTTTCATGTTTAATAAAATTTGTATTATTCCGTGATATATTCAAGGGAAAAATACATATATCATTATCAGGTAAAAATTTCATGGCATTCAATGTGAGAGAAAAAAAAAAACTAGATGTTAAACGTATTTCATACTCATATCAGTTGTATTGTATGTATTAGTATTTAGATAGCGATTTTATTAGGTTAAAATCCCACAAGACTTTTCTTTTTGTCATTAATGATAGTAGTTTCATTGTAGAAGTTCAAATATATGATAAAAGGTAAAATTATGTTATACGACTCTAGAATAAAAATATTTATGGTTTCTTTTTTTTTTTTTTTTTAAGTTTTTAGAAAAATATACCCCAAAAAATTAAATATTTATATTTTGGGGCTCCAAAAATTGGAACCTAATTTTATTCCCACACCAACACTTAAGAATTTAAAATTAAATTCTAGGTGGTTTTTAAATTTTAAAATCACCAATAATATACAAAATCACTTTTCTACTTTGAAACTAGTATCATTTTTTAAATATTAAAAGTTATATATGTATATATATACATATATATATACTTATATAATATGTGTGTGTGTATCTAGATATGTAAGTGTGTGTGTGTGTGTCTAGATCTGTAAGTATGTGTGTGTGTGTATTCCTATAAATATAAATGTACATATATATAAACTTAAAATATACATGCATGTGTCCATATATACCTATAAATGAATATAGATATTTATAAATATACATATTTACATGTCTATAAACAAACACACATATGTTTATAAATATATATGTATATGTATGTATATAAACATGTAAATCTATATGTATAGATGTATATATACACATATATTTATAGATCTAGACATGTATAGATATGTTATATAGGTTTATATATAAACATTTGTGTGTGTGTGTGTCTGTCTGTCTGTGTGTGTTGGGTCTATCTGGGTTAGGTAGATAAAGTTTATTTGGTCATATTTCCGTATTAGGTTATATATAATAATAAATAATTGTAATTTTAAAATTTTTTTGCAGGTATGGTACATGGTGAACCAATGATATGAGATAAAATCAATTGTTATGAATTTCAAACAAAAAACTAAAAAAAAATAACAAAAATTAGAATGTTTCAATTTTTTAGCAAAAACTTAAAAAAAAATCCAAAAGGGGGACTCGAACCTCGAGGCGGCACGAGGTGCCTTATTGAATGAGGGGAGTGTCCCCATCAAGAGCAAAGTTGTTTTTTGGTAGGAGCATTTTTCTTCTTTTATATGAAAGTTGAGACTGAGTTTTTTTTTTCCCCAAGGGCATAAATCATAATCATTTTTATATGGCTTTCTTCTCCTCTCTTGGTTGATCATCATACAGAAGTGTTTTTTTCTTCTTCTAGAAGAAGGGATTATTATGAATTTGTGTTGTATGTATTATTATTTATATATACTATCTGGTTGTACTATTATATATACATATATAGTGTGCAATTTTTTTTATATCATATACTGTGTATCATTGTTGGTTTATAGTATGTTCACTTTATGTGTGTTAATTACAAAAATAAAGTTTATACACAATGTAGTGTGTGTATTATTGCTAGTTTATAATTTATGCATTGTGTGTGTGGATTATATAACTATTGTTTTGAATGTGCAGAGTATGTGATATTTTTTTTGTGGTGTATGTGATATTTGTTTTTGTATGCGTGCAAAATTTATGCTGTGAGGATTAGAGCTTGGAAGCTTACTGAAAAATTAAAAATTAATTAGGCATAATCTTTTCTTCAATCTAGTAATCAATATGCACCTATTTTATTGATTCCGAGCCTAGAAGCTGACAAACCAATGCTATCACATAAACAATAATGCTAAAATAGATTTGAAATATTCAACCCAAAGTCACATATTTACATGTTTATATAAGATTTGAGATTTTTAAGATTTAATTTTCGATAAAAATATATGTTTAGTCCAAAGCATAATTTTGAGCATTATGTGTAGAAGTCATTATCATATATTATTCAATTTAGCAGTATTATATTTTGGACTTTGATTTTGATTGTATTGGATTTTTAGAATTTTGTATTATGATTTTTTGAATTTTTGGTCCTTTAATTTATCACTTTGTTGCTTAAATATCCAAACACTATTCCTAATATTTTATACTTTTGAATAAATATTGTGAATGGTCTACCCAACAATTGGTATTAGAGGAAGATTCTCAATATCAGCTAAAAAGTAATATCTAAACTTATATCGAGGATGTTATTCTTCATTGAAATCGATATGATATCTAGTTTATTCATTACTATTATATTGATATCCGATTATTCAGATATAATATAGTGATTTTGAATGTATTTCAAAATATTTTTATTTGTGTTGGTTATTTGTGATTTTTTATTTTAATGGATGATTACTTTATGAAAATAAAGTTAAATAAGATTAGAAATGTTAAACGAGTCATGTCATGCTGATATGGTTCATTTTTGCTAGGCATGACCATGTGCAGGACCATGCTAGGCCATTCCTACGAAAGCCATTGCATGAAAATGCAACGGGTGGCTAGCTTATATGGATGTCTATTTACCGTCGATCATGTAAGCAAAATCCAGCTTACTTAGTCGGATTTTTTAAAATATAATAACTCGCCCCAATTGAGCAATCACCCAACGATAGTTAACCCATGATCCTTAGCTAGTCCCAAGTCCCCTGAGTTAGTGGATCGTGCCATCGGACCAGGCACATAGGTTGTGTCTCGCTCATCATGAGGCATGACACACCCCGTGCCATACCCATTGGCTCATGCCGGCCTAACATAGCATAAATTGAGCCATGCCATTTCAAGCATAGCTGAACTAGGCAATGCTATAAGTCATGCTCAGATTGCCCGGCCTGGTTGACACCTCTAGCTGGGACAATTCTAATTGGAAAATTAGAATACATGATTATCTTGTTGTCAAATATTTTGTATGATATAGTGAGGAAGAAAGTGAAACCTAGAAAATTTAGTGAAAAAAATGGGAAGACTTACATTATAGAGTTGTCTCCATAATTTGAAAATTGATAAGTAGTGATACTTATTAATATGTTATCACTAAAATGAAGAAAGACAAGTTGTGAAAATAAATTATAGTCTATGTTCAAAAAAATTTGTTTATAAATAAAATATTGATTATTAAATATCTAGGCAACATAAAGTTATAGATTGGTTGTTTAATATCGGCAAACATCAATATCTTTCATGGGTTGGTGAAGCAACTTTCTTCCATGAAGATAACATTAGAAGATGAGCTACTAGCTTGCCTAATATTGAGCTCACTTTTGAATAGTTGAGAAAATTTTGTGGTTTTTTTAAGCATGTAACTACATGAAAGTGTTTTGTTAATACATGTTATCTTAGAAACATTATTTTTCGAAGAACAAGGAGAAATAAGAAGGGAAAAGATTCTCATAATATTTTTGTTTCTTAGAGATATTGTAGGAGTATAATGAGGTGCACGGATTGACAAAAAAATTAATTCTTCCTAAGGAAAGTCACAAGATAGAAAATAAGTCAAGTGTTATCATTGTAATATAAAAAGGACTATTATTCTTGGAAAAGACTGAAATAGCGAAAGAGGCCAATGTCACCTCAAAAGGTGATTTGATACCAGTTAGTGATGATAAGTAGGCTAATATAGTATCTCAAGATGGTGATTGGCTTATTGACATATGAGCATCATTTCATATTAGCCATATATTGACTTATTTATTGCCTTTACACCTTGTGATTATGGCACAGTAAAGAAGAACAATAATAGGACATCACATATTTTGAGCATGTATGATATTTGCCTACATATGAAAATATGGCATAAGCTAATGTTGAGAGATATTTGGTATGTATCAAATATTAATGTGAACTTGATGCATTCTGTGTGGAGATTATATCACAACTATTTTGATTATGTAGAGTTTGTGATGTGTTTTTTGTAGTATGTGTGGAATTGTTTATTTTTGTATGTATGTAGATAATGTGGTGTGGATTAGAGCTTGGAAGCCTGCTAAAAATTTGAAAGGTAGCTCGACAAAATATCTTTTTTGGTATTGCAATCAAAACATGACTATATTATTGATTCAGAGCCTAAAGAACAACATATAAAGAGATCTGAAGTATTTACCCCAAAAATCCCATGTTTACGTATTTGTAATAGATTTGCGATTTCTAGGGGTTTATTCACTAAAAATATATATTTTAGCCCAAAACATATTTTTGGGTATTATGTGCTTTATATACTTCATGTACTAGTTAAGAAGTTTTTAGTACATATTATTTGAGTTGGCAGTATTGTAATTTGAACTTTGATTTTTACTATAATAAATTTTTAAAAGTATTATATTGTGATTTTTTGATTTTTTTTAGTCCTTTATTTTTTTGCTTATGTTGCTTAAATAACGAAGTATCATTCCCAATATTTGTGGTAATGATATCACACAATAAGTAATATCCAAATTTCTATTGAGGAGGATATTCTTCATTAATATCGAGGTAGTATCCAACTTATTCATTATCATTATATTGATATTCAATTATTATAATATTGATATAATGATTTCAAGCATATTTTGGGATATTTTTGTTTGTTTTTGTTATCTGTGATCGATATTGATTTTTGTTATCATAGACTCATAAAGGACCACTCTAAGATAATAAAGTTAATGGACCAATTATTATGTTTGAAAAAAATAAAATGCATGACTACCTTATAGTTAAATAGTTTTATAACTCAATGATGAAGAAGAAAAAACTTGAAAACTAAGTGGAGAAGGATGAGAAGACTTGCACAATAGGACAACCTTTATAATTAGATAATGGATAAGTAATCATACTTATCAATATGTTGTCGATAAAATAAAGGCAAAGTTGTGGGAGAAACTATAGTCTATATTCAAAATGAACACATTTAAAAATAAAATTTTTAAAATTAGACATCTAATTAACATGAAGTTCAAAGATGGTAGTTCAATGTTGGTATACATCAACATCTTCCAAGGGCTGGTGAATCAACTTTAACCCAAGAGGATTGTGTTGGAATATGAGCTACTAATTTCTCTAATGATGAGCTCACTTTTTGGCAGCTAGAATAACTTTGTAGTTTCCTTGATCATGTCATCACATGGAGGTATTGTGTCATTGTACAAGATCTCAAAAAAATTATTATCAGACGAAGTAGGGAGAAATGAGAAGAGAGAAGCTTCTCATAATATTTTCACGTCTAAGAGATATGGTAAGAGTACCATGAGGCACATACAAATTGATGGAAGAACACATTCTTCCAAAAGCAAGTTGAAATGAAAAAAAAATAGTTAAGTGTTACCATTGAAATGAATGAGAATCATGAAAAATATTTACTATTCTTGGAGAAGACTATCACAATAATATACGAGAAGAAATACTCGAGGGAGATGACTACATCAACTTGGAAGGTAGATTGATACTAGTTAGCAATGTAATTCCACTAATAAAATATTTTATGAGGGTGATTGGCTTATTAACTCAAGAGTATCATTTTATAGTACCCTACACATTAACTTATTTACTATTTACAAACCTAGTGATCATGGTAAATTAAAGATGAACAATAATGAGACATCATAGATTTTGAGCATGAGAGATATTTGTTTGTAAATGTAAATAGTACAATAGCTAATGTTGAAAGATGTTTGGTACATAATAGATATTTGTGTGAACCTATAATCCATTGGCATGTTATATGAGAAGAAAACACTTTAGGTGATGGTTGGTGAAAACTTTTCAAGGATACATTAGTCACTATGAGGGATAAAAAAGAAAACACTTTGTATGTCACTCAGATAAGAGTGACTAGAGATTAAGAAAATTTTTATTTATCAAAAGAGTAATAATAATCATTTGCACAAGATACTTAGTTAAATGACTGAGAAGGACATCCAGCTTCTAACTAGAAAGAATATCTTACCATTTTGAATATGATCTTCTCTTGATGAATATATAGATTATAAGGTTGGAAAAAGCCATAGAGCTCCTTTTTACTCTTCCACCATTGAGAAGATCAAATAGCATCGATCTTATTCATACCAATGTCTACTCCATGTAGAATAATATATTCAACGAGGATCTTTATTTTATCACATTTATTAATGATCACTTTAGAAAAGTATTGAACATATATGCATTGATGAAAGATCAGATCTTTATACATTCTAATAATGGAGAAGAATATCGAGATTAGTTTGAAAACTACTATGTATTACATGACATTAGACATAAAAAGATGCCAACCAAGATATGTACTATATATCATTAGTATGCTTTCTCAAATGAATCTATCCAATGAATTTTGGGAAGACGCAATGTATATGGTTATGGATGTAATCAATATATGTCATGCTAATACCCAAATAAAGATGTTCTTAATAAAATCTGGACTAAGAAAATTTTATATAAATATTTGTAAGTTTTTAGCTACAAAACCTTCATTCATATCTCAAAAGAAGAATGTTATAAACTTGATGGTATTCCATATTATTTGGTGTTCAATCTACTGAATATTTTTGTGTATTTCGAAGATTTTAATGATATGTAGACATTGAAAAAAAAAGATAATAATGGTTGATTTTATAATATTCATGAAATTGATAAAATTTTAAAGGTATTTAGTAGATTGGGTAGATCATTGAGTCTCACATAGTTTTTGTATAATTTCTTGGCTAAAATTCTACCCAATTAGTCAAAATAATTCTTGTATGCCATGGCCTCATCCATTCAATAATATAATCTTTCTACTATATGATAAATTATTAGTTGCTGTGATATTATCATGAAATCATAGTTATACTTATCTCATTAAATATAAATGATTATGACATTAATTCTTCATCATAAAAACCAAGTACTCCACTAGTGCTCAAGGTTGTGACCAAGTCCAAGCATTACGGATTTATTTTTAATATAGCTTAGTAGACTCAAATAAAAGCTATATTTTTTTTTTACAAAGTCATTATTATTAAGCTATATAAAATTAAATAGCCATAATTATTCATGCCAAACCAATGAAAATTATTCAAAGCAACATCTTTTGGGACATTATATATTATAGAGAACATTACTCTAGTATGATCATTTCTAATGCCACAACTATTATATTCAAAGAAAGACATAGATTTTAAGTGTATGCTCAAGCTAATTGTTAATGTTATGGTATACTCATAATTTTGCGACAATGTGATATATAAAAAAAGAGAAGGCTAATGTCTTGGCCACCCACATCATCATGGATACTTGAGAAACATTTATGCAGTGACTACTTTGAGCACTATGACCTGTTATGGATGAAAAGAAGAAAAAGACTTGAAGCAATGGTCATTTTACAATACTATAAATTTATATTACCGAGATATTAGGCTCAAGTCATAGTAATCGCTAGTGTCACAACTTTCTATTACCACAATATAAAGATGTATAATTGAGTTATGGTCATTTTCTAGAGTTGCAACCTTATGCCAATGAGATGAAGGCCAAAGTTGTGACATTCTTCTGAAAGCTACGACTTCATGCATATAGTAATACAAAGTTTCTCAGGTATAAAAGTGAAAGTTAAAGAAATTCCAAAAAAACTTTCTTTTTTTTCTCCTTCTCCCTCATGCAACAAGCAAGGTCATTGCAACTACCAAACCCTAGTAACAAATTTTACACTCCCTAGGAGTTCCACAAGCAAACAAGGGATCTAAGATTAATGTTAATTCTTAAAGCCGAGGGGTATGGCTCTCAAACTTCTCTCCTCTAAGGTTTAGACTATTGGTAGGTTTGTGCGAGATATCCATGGTGCATGGTAATACTTAAACAATGAGGCTAACTTACACATTTAGTAGGAAGGAGGTAACAACCCTTTTGACTGAAATGTATGAAATAATTTATATTTTAAAACCTAAAATTTAGGTATGTTAATCAACATAAGTATGATACTTACGTAGATGAAAGTACACATACTTTTACATGTCAATCTATTGTATATATATTAAAATTAGTTGGCCCTCAATTGAGATAGAGATTATATAGAACATTCTTCCATGAGGTTCACCTTTAGTGTAAGAATTGCATCATCATCGAGGTAGATAGTGATAGGAAATCCTTGAGACGTGCATGAGTATGTTGTAACTTACACATTAGTAATAGTCCTTGCAAATTATTTTTACTTGTTTGATTCTCACCATTGAAACTTAAAAGAAATATATGTAAATTATGATAGTATGCTGCTTATCAAGCCAATAGTTAAAATCTTTGGTTTTTATGATGTTTGAGACTAAAGAATTAAAGAATACATATAAAGTAAATATCAAATATAGTTGATGAAGTTGCCTAAAAGGTATGAGATAATTAATGACTCTCGAGTATAGATGAATTGTTTTCATAGTAATAATTCACAAAGGGGATAACTATGACAATACTATCAATGGGATGGGATCAATGATGATAACTACCTTGTATGTCATTAGGGAAAAGTGTTATTATACAACACCCCAATCTTTATCCTATGTATAACATGATATAAGTCAAAAGACTCAAACAACATTACATAAATTAAATGAATAAACTATGAACTTGATTATCTAACAAATCTAAGTATTCATTATACTAAAAATAGATTATCTCATTATTGAATAACTAAACTTCCGATACAATTTCTAAAAATAGATTATCTCATTATTGTTGCTAGGGATTATTTAGTTTGATTAGTCAATGTGAGTTAGCAAAATTATTTTAGTAAAATGATATTCCTTTTTAATAATTTTGATAGTATTGTGTTTGATAAATATTTTTTAATCAAAAAACTAAATCTTATTAACATGTTTGAATGTGAAAGATGCTATCTGGTTTTGTTTGTTTTTTTACTTTAATTTGGTTTTGTTTTTTTTTACTTTAATTTTGTTTTCTTTCTTTTTTTTTTGCATACTTTTATAAGCTAAAACTTTGGGATTGAGCTAATCCCTCTAGACCTAAAAATCAAAAGAACTAGAAGAATCCTTACTAGAAAAATAGTTAATAAAAAACTTATGGAGGGCATCAATAGTAATAGAGAAACCCAAGGTGTTAATAATGGGAAAACTATCCAATGGCCCATCCACTATAGTAACTTATAGGATTATTGGAAGACCATAGCATTGAATAGTTATTCTAGAATAATTTTGTAACTAGTTAAAGCAAATTACTTTGAGTTGAATTCTAGTCTAACAATTATGGTTTAATAGCACCCACATAGTGAAAGGGCATCACAGGATCCTAATGGACATATTACACTGTTTTGAAGTTATGCAACACTATGAAAATGAATGGAGTTAGCCATAGTACAATAAGGTTATGCTTATTTCCATTTTATAGAGTCACAACATTAAGTCGAAGAGATAAATGCTAAAGTTATGAGCTCCTAAAAGCTATGACTTCTAATTTAGAGTAATATAAAGTTGCTAAGTATAAAAGTGGAAAAGAGAAATTTCCAAAAAAAAACTATAATTTTCCTCTTTTTCTCTTTCATGCAATGAGTAAAGTCATAATAACAATCAAACCCTAGCAAAAAATTTCACACCATCTAGAAGTTTAACAAGTAAGTAGAAACATAAGATTAATACTAATTTTTAAAGTTGAGGGAGGTGGATTTCAAATCCCTCTCTTATAAGAATGAATTTGGTAATTTTTACTAAACTAGCATGTGTCTAGGATTTGTGTAAATTGAGATATATAATGTGAATTATTTTTTTATTAATGAATAAATGTATTTGATTTATTTTATGTATGAATATTAATAGATAGTGATTAAATAGAACTTAAACCATAGTTTCAACTATTAGTAGGTTTGTGCAAAATTATCATGGTGTGGATGGTGATAGGTAAACCATGAGGGTCACTCACACATATGGTAGGATGGAGGTAACAACTCTTCCTATCATATGTATACACCTAAAATCATATTATGTTTTTCATCATGAGTATGATGCTTATAAAACCTAGAATATGAATGCTTTTAAATACTAATCCATTATATACTTCTTAAAAGAACTTTAATTGTGATAGATATTATATAAAACATTATCCCATGAGATTCATATTTAGTATGAAAGTTGCATCATCATCGAGGCAAACAGTAATAGGAAATCCTTGGGATATCCATTTGTGTGTTATAACTTACATGATGGTGATGGCCCTTGTGAATTATTTTTACTTGTATGGTTCTCACCAATGAAACTTGAGGGAAGTATAGGTTAATTATGTTAGTATGATATTTGTGAAACCAAAAGTAAAAATACATATAAATGATATCAATATTTGTTTTTTATAATATTTGAGGCCAAAGAATAAGAGTGTGCATATGAAGTAATCATCAAGGGTATTTGATAAAGTTGACTAAAATGTATAAGATTATGAATAACTCTCAAGCTGTGATGAATTATTGTGTCGGTGGTGATGTACCAAGGTGATAGCTATGATGATATGATCATGATGGGCTAGATTATGACAATCACCTTGTATACTATTAGGGCAAAGAGTTATTGCACTATACACTAACCTTCATTTTATGTCCAATATAATATAAGTCGAGCGACTTAAATATTACCATATAAATTAAATGAATAAATCATGAAACTAAGATGATCTAATAAATTTGAGTATCCATTATACTAAAAATAGGTTGTCCCATTATCAAATAATTAAACTACTAATACAATCTCTGTAAGATTGATATATACACAAGAGTTCATTTTACTACTTGTATGACTAATGCATTTGCAGATCTTAGCTGATAAGATGCTTTCATTAATAAGCTTTTGGGATTGCGTCTAATTGATAAAAATAGGAGCATAACAAAGTCATAATAACTTTTGGCATTGTTACCAAGTATTATTTAGTTTAGTTAGTAAATATGAGCTGACATAATTATTCTTATAAAATGATAATTTTTTTAATAGATTAGATAATGTTGAGTTTGATAAATATTCCCAAATCTAAAAACAAAATCTGCTTAACTTGTTTGATTGTGGAAGATTCTATTTTAATTTTGTTTTGTTTTTTTTTTTTTTTGCATTTTGTTTTCCACTTTTTGTATGCTTTTATGAGCTGAAGCTTTGAAACCGAGCTAACACATTTATACTTAGAAATTAAAAGAACTAGAAGAATCCTTGCTAGAAAAAGAGTTGAAAAAGAACTTATAAAGAGCATCCATAATCATATAGAGACACAAGCTCTAATGGGAAAGCTATCCAATAGCCCATCCATTATAGTAACTTAAACAATTATTGAAGTTCATAGTGTTGAATAGTTATTATATAATTCTTATGCAACCAGTTAAAGTCAATTACTTTGAGTTGAAGCCTAATCTAATAGTTATGGTACAACATTATTAGTATAGCAAAAGGGTATTGTAAGATCCTTATGGACATGTCATAGTATTTGAAGCTATGTGACACTATTAAAATCAATAGAGTTAGCCATGTGTTGGGCAATTGCGCTTCCACGGGTAGTGAGATTAAGAACAGAAAACAACAGAAAACACAGAAACAATCAATATATATATATCCCAATCCACAAGCATCCACGACATAATCAAAACGAAAATCAACACAGAAATAACGTGGTTCGCTAGTCGCTCAGTACGACTAGCTACCTCCACTAGAAAACGCTCATGCGTTACAGATTAAAACCAAGAAATGGAGCAGTCTTACAGTATACAGCATTCGGCAGTCGTGAAAATCGTGCAGAGAAAGAGGAGAACGAAGATAAATAGTTCAACCGGGTCAAAAAACAGCCGCTCGAAAAATAAATACAAATCATTTTATACAAAAATAAACATCCGGTTCATTTAACCGAAGCGGGTCGGATCATGGAATGGGCCAGGCTCTGCTCCAAAAATTTCGGCCCGCTGACCAGTCAGCGGGACCTCCGTTATTGTGCTACTGCTACATCCCCGGGCTTTTAATATTTCCTTTCATACACTTACATGAAAATATTAAAACAGATTATTAAGTAAAAACAAATTACATATACAGCACCATGGTGCAATAAGGTTATACTTATTTTCATTTTCATTATATATTAAGGCACGAAGTTGGTTTCAATATTTATCATGGTGATCAATCGAGAGTTATGATGAACAAGTGAGGGTTTTTCTTACTAAATGCTTCCCACCTCAAATCACATCTCAACTATGGAGTAAGATAATCCAAATTCAAGAAGAGGAGCATAAAAATTTATATGATGCATGAGACCATTTTAATGACTTGTTGAGAAGATGTTCTTAACATAGATTTGAGTTATAGTTCTTAGCCCAAACCTTCTGTATTGGGTTGATTTAGTGAAAAAATGTGGTTCTCGAATGATCAGTTATAAATAAATCACTAGAAGCAGCATATTTGAGTATTTAGTGAAAAAGAACTAGCAAATTCCAATGGATCATTCATTTGGTAGAAGATAAGTTAGAGTATTAAAGTTGGATATGATCACTTCCATTGAAGCAAAGTTGGAGGCTCTTTTGAAGAAGCTTGATACCCAAGAAGAAAAAAGAAAAAAGAAAAATATCAAAGGAGATCGGCACTTAACATCCACATTAATTAGTGGACTCAGATATAGTTTATTAAATAGAATAAGCCAACCAAATATAGAGAAAAGGGGATATGTTTTGACCCAGCAATAATGTCCCAATGCATTACCATATGAACATGAGAAATCATGAAATTTTATTATATGGAGACTATGTGAGTGGGCTATAGCATATCAAGAAATCTTCTAGAAACAATGAGAATGATGTGGTGAACTACACTAACCATGGAGTCTCTAGTTTTATTTGACAACTATCATGAATAGAAGAGATACCACATTTGGATGAAGGGGTACAAGATATTCTAGCAGTATTGAAGAAAAAGAATGATGCCTAAGAAAATCAGATGGGGGCACTTGTTTTGAGAATGAATGAAACAAGTTTGGTGATGAGAAACATAGAGCATCACATAGGTAATTTGGAATTATCAATGAAGGGAAAAGGAGTGAATGAACTTTCAAGTGATACAGAAGTAAATATAATAAATTTCTTCTCAGTATTACTTAGAAGTAGAAAGGAGTTACTGAGATATCTTGAATAAAAATATTCTAGAATTTTTGGGGCTGATAATACCATGACTCTCCCAAAAGTCATGGCTCCGGAGCTACAAAGATATTTTGAACAAGAGGATTCTAGATCTTTAAAGGATAATAAGGCCACAGCTTCGTCAAATATTGTGGTTTAGATATGATGTCTCGACATCTTACAAGTCTGTGACTCTAAAAGAAGTGCAAATCCAAGTTGAACCCAAATATGAGAAAAAGAGAAATAGAAAAAAAGAGGAATAAATGGAGCTTATCTGAAGTCAAGGAGATAAAGAAATGGACCATAATAAAGTTAAAGATAAATTTCTAATGAATTTTTCATTTTTTTAATGATTAAAGAAGGGGAAATTAGATGAACATTTTGAATAGTTTTTCAATATATTTTAGAAGCTATACATGAACATACCATTTACTGAAGCATTAACACAAATGTTGAACTACATTAAATTTTTGAAAGCTATAATGAGTAATAAGAAGAAGTTAGAGACATATGAGACTATGAACATGACTAAAAATGTAGTGTGATCATTTAAAAAAAATTCTAGGGAAATTGAAAGGCCCCAGACGTTTTACTAAATATTACAATATTGGAAATTATTCTTTCACAAGGAATTATGTGATTTGGGATCAAGTGTCAACTTAATGCCCATGTCAATTGTATGAAGATTAAATCTTTAAAAAATTTCTATAATATATCTTTTACTCTAAATGATAGATTAGACTATCAAGTGCTCGAATGGATTATCAGAGTCATATTAGTTAAGGTAAGTATACTTATTTTTCTAGTGAATTTCATTATATTAGATATGGAGAAAGACTGCTATGCACCATTAATATTAGGATTATTATTTTTGCCCATGGGACAAGGCCTTATCGACATCAAAAAAATGGAGTTCATTCTCTAATTGGTGAGAAATACATAATATTTAAATCTTTATAATGACTTAAGGAGATTAAGAAGATGAAAAAATTGAGTGTTGGAGAACTAACAATCTCTTCTAAACTACAATGCAACAAAAAGTGGATTTCTAGAAGAAAGATTTTGTAAAAGGCTACTGGCCAAATGAAAATAAATAGTATGAAATAGAAAAATAATTTTGGAGATATGATAGTGATGAAGGTAAAGAATATGAAGAATTATGTTAGAGCTACAAAAAAGAGAAACAAAGGAAGATGAATGCTATAAGGTTGTGACATTCTTCAAAGTTATGACCTATGAGGAGTCTTATGTTGATAGCTCTAAGAAAGTGGAGGCATCAATAAAGATATACAAGGCTGAGATAGAAATCATGGAGGATCAAATCAAAGACAAAGCTGACTTTGCCTAGCTCCAAGACTCTGGAGATATAGAATGGATTAGTCCATCAGAAGCTTGAGAATAAGGCCGTGACTTCAATTATAGTTGAAAATTTAGAGTTGCAAGGAAAAAGGGGCAAAGAAAAGCTTCAAGATAAAGCCAAAACTTCGATTATAATCATGGCTTGGAGTTATAGGAAAAAAGAGAAAATAAAAGCTTTAATGTAAAGTTGTGATAATATTCAATGCCATGACTTTGAGGATTCATAATGAAAAAGAATAATTGAGCTGAGAATAAGAACCCATGATATTCAATAAAATCACTATATTAAAAGAGGAAATAACCTAGAAACAAGTATAGATGAAGCAAGATTGAAGGAAGAGACTAACAAAAAGGAGGTAACAAATAATATATTGAGAAGATAACATGAACATCATAGATCTCAGATGGAGTAAAAGAGGTTTTGATGGTCTAGATACAGATGTTAGGTATGGTAGTACTTGGGAAGCAACCCATAGATTTTTTTTCTTTATGTGTGAATATAATAAACACCTATATCCACCACATAAATAAACATACACAACCATTGATCCAATAGTATAGTTACAAAACTCAAATATGATATCTATGAGGGGTGACAGGCCCTTCATAGTTACAAAACTCAAATATGTGATAATCACTTCGTCACCGAGGAGGATAGTGATAGGCAATCCTCAGGATAAGTACGAGTATGTTGTGACTTACAAGATAATGACAACCATTGTGGATTACTTTTACTTGTATGGTTTTCACTTGTAAAACTTGAGGGAAGTCTATATTAATTATGAATGTATGGAACTTACGATGCCAAAAGTACAAATGCTTACTTATCATATCAATCTTTGGTTTTTATAATGTTTGATGCTAGAGAATAAAAGTCTACATACAAAATAACCATCAATGTTAGTTAATGAAATTGTTAAAATTGTATGGAATTGTAAATGAATCTCAATTAGAGATGAATTATTATATCGGTCGTGACTTACCAATATGATAACTATAATAGGACTACAATTGGGATGAGCTCAATAGTGACAACCACATTGTATGCCTTTAGGGTAAAGAGTCATTGCATAATACTTGAACCTTTGTTCAGTGTCCAATATGATATAAATTGAGTGACTTAAATATCATCACATAAATTAAATGAATAAACCATCGACCTAAAATTATCTAACAAATCTAAGTATTCATTTTATTATAAATGGGTTATCCTATTATTGAATAACCAAACTACTAATGCAATTCATATGTGATTGATATTTAGATAAAGTGGCTTCACTCTTTTTCATCTTCTGACTTGACTTCATAGTCCATGTCCATGAACCCGAACGGAAGTCTATTGTACTACTTGTATGACCCGTGCACTTATTGATCTCAATTGATGAGACACTCTTGTTAATGGAGTTTTATAATATTATCTAACTGATAAATTTGGTAACATAATAAAGTCACAACACACATTAATGCATCTTCATTACTTATGGACATGAAGAGTTTAAGAATAGTCTATAGGACTCAATGGACAAAAAATCTTGATCTGAGCAAAGATGTAATTTATTTAGAAAACTAATTAGCGAAAGATTATCATTTGAGCAATGAAGAGTATAATTTCATAGAGATTCCTATTTGAATAGATCAGGTACCAATTCTTCCAAAAGATTAGTATGATTAAGGGGGATAAGTTGAGAAACTACCTAATTATTCTAAGCCAAATGATTCACCTAATATTTCTAAGTCCTAGGATATGCTTATTGAGGAGATGAAAAATTATATTCTAGTTGGAACTGGGCAAAAGCTAATTCTTTATTATGTTACATCTTAGTTTGATATGAGAAGATCATATAGGCCCTACCAAAAATTCTTTAAATTTCATGATTACATATTACTCATGAATATAAATAAGCTTAAGACATTTTAAAAGGTTATTTCACTTAAAATTAAAGAGGAATGACTTTAAGTTATGCAAGATGAGATATATTCTTTTCATGTCAACTGGACTTATGTTATAACCTTACTAAAAGGATTATGGTCTCTAAAAAATAGTTCTCTAGACTAAAACTTAGTATTAATGATTCTCAACCAAGATATAAGGCTCGGTTAGTAATCAAATGATTTAGTCAAAAGAAAGGAATTGATTTTGATTATATATTCTCTCCCAAAGTGAAGATGTCTTCTAATTGATTAGTTACGAGTCTAGCTATTAGTTTGGACTTAAAAATTAATAAACTCGATATAAAGACTATATTTCATCATGGTGACCTTCAAGAGACTCTCTTCATGGATCAACCTGAGATCCATAGCCTATTACTTTTTAGAAGGGAAGGAAGGTTTTTATTCATTCATAGAATCTCATGACTTTTAACATACATCCTGTGACCACTATGTATTTTTTAGTAGTTATTTAGGTGATGATATACTTTTATTATATTTTTAGTCATTAACAAGAACTTGTTAATGACATATTGATCATTAGTCATTATAGATCATATATCGACAAACTTAGAGAGAGTTGGGAAAAGTCTTTTCTATGAAAGACTTAGGCTCAATCAAGTAGAATTTAGCATGAGTGTTATCTGATATAGGCTTTCTATGTATATTTGGTTATCTCAAGAATGATATATCAGCAAAGTTCTTAAGAGTTTTTTCATGAAAGAGGTTAAGCTAATCCCAAATCCTTAGCCAAATATTTTAAGCATTAAGCATAATTGTTTGACACTCCATGTATCAAATATTTTAGGCAATTTGACTTTTATTTATTGTTGTAGTTGTATTTATTTGAGTATTAATTAGAGATATTTTACTAAATATTTATTTTGAGAGACTTTGATGAATGGTGGGAAATCTTAGCTATTTTGGGTGAAATTGATAGACTTGGTAGATTAAAGGCTTGAGAGAAGAGAAGAGATGAGAGTCATGATATTTTTTATGTCACCACTTGGGAACACCTTCCATAAATTATTATGTAGTTATGACATCCTTTATTGACTATAATACTAGAAAACTTGTTTTGTCAATCTTTGTAGCCATGACTCTGCCACCAAGTTGTGTTAGTTTTTTTTTAATATGAAACATAATCTTTATGATTGTAATATTTTCTTGGAGTCTCAATTATACTATCTCTAAGACACATAATGACCATGATATAATTTTTACATCATGATAATCACGTACTCTACTTATAAAATTAGTCATGATAATTTCCTAAGCCACCACATATTCAATATAAAGAAAAATTCTCAAGTATTTTGACTCACAATATTATTTTATTCCATAATATTTTGTTCTAGAAAGTAATTACTCTAGTCATGGATTTTCAAAGCCTTAGCCATTCCCAGCAATGTTACTTTCTGTTGCAATCTTGTAGAGAAAATGTAATAGTTATAACCATTCATAATATTATGATATTTTACTATAGAAAAAAATATCAGTCACTACTATTCTAATCATCATGATACTTTGTTCTATAGAGAATTTATCTCAATCATAGAATTCCTAGTACTACAATATCATGCTCTAGATTGAAGTTATTTGAGTTGTGGCATTCATTACCACCATGAATTTGGCACAATAGAGAAGATTTAATGAGACTAAAACATCATAACCTCAAGTCAGTGTAGGGAAAAAATAAATAGGAAGAAGAGAGAACACAAGAGAGAGAGAGACACTAAGACCACAATGAAAGGTCAAGAACCAAGAGCACACAAGATAAGAAAACCAATAGAGATTTGAAAACAACATTCATATGACTAACTTAACATAGCAGAAGACTAATGACATAAACAGAAAATATTCTGATGACTCACATAATATGACAGAAGAACAAGAAACATACTAGACACACATACAAACAGATTATTAGCAAAGAGATACTTGATTGTAGTTCAAAGGCTCAATGCTAGGGTTCATAGCTGCTGGTGTACAAGCAATGTGTTTGGATCAAGATTCTGTTGGGAAAAAACTGATGCGCTTGCGTATCTCCATGCTTCTGGGATTTGAAGAAGATGGTGTCGGGAAGATGATGAATTCCATGGCAGAGATGGCAATACAGTGCTTACAAGAAGAGAAAGACGTGAAGCTTAATATATAGAAGCTCGAGTTCTTGGAGTCAACTCTCTGGGTCACAACCAGCGGATGCCAGTAAGAGCGATATGAACAACCGACGCCCAAACATGGATCGGGATACTCGACGGCACGGAATCAGGAACCCATGATTTTCGTTTGATTTGCGCCGCCTTGAACAGAAGAAAAAAACTCACCAACAGCGAAGATCGTTCTTCGCTGCGTTTTTTTTTATTTTTGTTTTTTTTTCTGTTTTATTCTTTTATTAGTTTGGCCCGAAGATGGGCCGGACCCAACAGTCAGTACTATGACTTATAGCTTAGAGTGTCACATGAAATACCTAAAGTATATAAGAAATACTTAGAAGATTTTGTAAAGAGAGGAAGAAAAAAATTGAATTTTGAGCCAACAGCAACTAAAACCCCTAGGTGGAATTATTCTAACCCATAATTAGGAGCAAATATAATATGAAAGCAAATAATATTTGATTGAGTTTATATTTTAAAACTTAGATAATCACTTGGGATAACATTAGGAACTCACGATTCCACAACATCTTCTAGAGCCAATATCTTTCATAATATTATGTTAAATTGAGATATAGGATTGATGCAATGTACCTATGTGTAATGAATATGTGATTTTATATGGTTTATATTTGAGTTAATATTGTCGTTTGAATAACAACATATATTGACTTCAGAATAAGTCATGATATGAGAAAAATCCCCAATAATGTAGTAATAAAAACTTAAAGAAAAAGTTGAGATTTTTTCCAAAGCTACAAAAAATTTATTTAAAGAGTAATTCCACAAGTCGTGACTTCATGACATGTTGTAGCATTACCGAAAAAGATTATAAGCAACAACATTGTGACTTCTTCCAAAGTCTTGGTATCCATGGAAGAATATCTCCAAATGAGCTACTCTAAAAGATAACTTGATGCTAGAAGAGAATCAAAAGATAAGTAGGAGAGAAAGACTATATAGAGAAGCTTACCTAGACTACTGAGATTAGTGATAGGATGTGAGATCTAGTGAAGGTCTAGCTATAGACATTAAATATAGTATTACTTTGGAGGAAACTCAATTTTTGTTTGCATTGTGTGATGTAACAAATATTTTTGTGTTATTTATGAATGTATACACGCATACTATTTTTCTCATCAGGCAAGACTAACCCTAATCTTATATAAAGCTTGTAACCCCAAATTTTGTGATATTTCTAAATTTTGTTTCTCTCCATTCCGATGAAAATATCCATAAAACTAATAATTGAAGATCTTCGAAAATATGGATGATGAGACATTGATTTCAAAGATAAGGGTAAAGAAAGAGGAGACTAAATAGAGCAAAACTAAAAGTAAGCATTAGAGTCAATCTACCACTGATACTTCTTCGAAAGTCATGGTACTAGAGCCAACTTTTTTAATAGAAATGGAGAAGAGATGGATGATCTCTATGTTGCCAAAGAATAAATTTATAGAAGAGAAGAGGCTCAACAAGTTTATTCCATGTTAATGAGTAATGATTGAGAGAAAAAATTAGGATTGATTGTACATGCATATGTAATATGAAAATTTTGGGAATAATTTAGAAGACATGCAAGACAAGAAATGCTACGTACAAGGAGTTTGAATACAATTTGATAGAAAATTTATTAATGTAACAATTTGGACTGTAAGAGGTCGTGAATGGTTTACCCTTCAAATCTTTAAAGATATAACTAATCTCTAAAGATACAATTGAACTACAAATCAATCACCAAGACATTGACAAATGAAAGAGGGGATTGAAGAGTTTCATCAAAAAGTACATATGAACACCTAGTTTAGGAAAAACTCATGAAGAATAACAAGGTTTGGTTTTATTATATAGTCTCTATTTTGTAGCTAACTTTCCAAGTCTGTATCATCATGAAAGATAGGGCGGTGTTGCTCTTTACACTAGTTAAAAGATTCAAGATTTGTGTGACAAAATTTGTTAGAAGTACACTCCCAATTTTTAAGAGGATAAATTATTTGGCTAAATAATTTACTTTTCATTGATTACTATGCTATGTTGAGTTGAAGAAGTTCTAATGAATCAAAAGAGAGATGAATGGTGCCCATGGATATCCCCTTGACATTGATAGGTGTGAAAAGTGGGCTTGAAGAAGATAAGAAGAAGAAAATGATTCTTAAAAGGGAAGAGTCAACCAATGTTGGGTAAAAAGTATCGCTATTCTTTGAATCTGACATAGATGTGATGGAAAGAAGTAGAGAAAAATGTGAAGTAGGATCAACATTCATATTCAAGTATTATTTGATTAGGCAAGGAGGTGAATTGAGAGAAATCAATGTTGTACTAAAAATGAGAAAATTTGAGACTGATTATAGGGAAGCATGCTTCATGGTAGAGATATAAGTGATGTATAGTTCCCTAGCCATGGAATTTGAGGGAAGAGAAGCCAAGTGGAGAAAATGCATAAAAATAAAAGAAGAGGAAAAAAAAACTTATATGGAGAGAAGAGAAGTGTTGTTACATCTCAATAAGAAGGAAAAATTATTTATAACCGCCCAAAAAAAATTTGAAGATCTCACCACGAAATCCCAGAAAATATAATGAAATTAATAGAGATGGAGACCATAATGATAGAAAGTACCAAATTGTTTGAGAAGCAATATGAGTGTTGGGTATTTAATCTACTAAACATTCTAATATATTTTTGGTGATATTAGATGATGTGTAAGCATATAAATGAACCATTATTATATCAATTTCATAACTTTAGAGTTTTTGTGGATTTTGATGAATAATTATGAAATTGATATATTTTTGGAGGTAATTGATGATTTAGTGATGTGTGGTTCATTGAGTATTTTGATATTCATTATTGGCCAAAACTCTACTTATTTATTCATGATAATTTTTGTACAATATAGATATACCATCTCATTATTAAAATCATTTAATTATGCAACATATTTTTCTTTACTACAATATCATCGTGGAGCTGTAATCATATTTATCTCATAATAACTTAGACATTAAATTCACATCACAATAATTAACTACCCCACTAGTGAAAAAGTTCTGGCTACTTCTCAGCATTATAACTTTATCTTTATTAAGGCTTTGGATTCTCAAGTCAGAGTTAGAGTTTTTTCTCAAAGATGTGACGTTTGAATTACAAAAAGTTATATTATCAAAACTACTCACGCAAAAGCTAAGGCAATCATCAAGCATTGCAACTTTTCTACACATTGTGTTACAAAAGACATTATTTGAGCATAATAATTTCCCAAGACCATGACTCTTGCCCTCAAAAGTTGGCATTGTCATGACTTGGAGTATGGGCTAATTGCCAAAGCTAAAGTCATTCTAAATTCCATGACCATTTGATACAAAAGAAATGCTAGGGCCAAAGTTGCTTCCATTCTCATTTTCATGGTCATTTAATACATGAGAAATGTCAAATCCAAACCCATAACCATTTCTAGCACTATCAAAAGACTAAAATCAAAGTGCATTATAATTTTTGTACTCCATAAGAGATTCTATCAGCAAGTAAGGGATACAAGACATAAGCTAAATCCTAGAGTTAGGTATGTAGTTCTCAAACCCCTCCTCTCTAATGTGTATTAAGAAAAATCAACCAAAATAGTATGTGATTATGGTTTGTGTCCTAGATTCTTGTGAGGGCTATTACTAGGAACCTAATATTCATAAGACTTCTTCTTTTGTACCTCATTGAGTCTTTCCCTGATATCATACTAAATTGAGGTTTAGGAATTGTGTAATTATGATTTATATGATATATGAATAATTTATGAATAATTGATATGTTTGATTTATATTGTGTAATAAAAATTAATGCATGTAGTAATTATAGAACTTAAATTATGAATTTAGCTATTAGTGGGTTTGTGTGTATTTTTCATGGTGGATAGTGATAAGTAAACTATAGTGCTCACTAACACATATGTCAGGAAGGAAGTGAAGCTCTTTTGACCATAATGTGTGAGACAAACATATAAATTAAAACCTGAAATTGAGGTATATTAATTATTGTGACTATGATACTCATAAAGCTAAAAGTATGAATAATACTATTCTACACTCTATTGTGCATTTCTTAGAAGAAATAATTATTAATTGATGTTGATATTTTATAGAATATTTTTCTAATGATCTTACTTTTGGTTTGGGAGTAACATCATCATTGTAGAGGATAGTAAGAAGTAATCAATATGACCTGCATGAGTATATTGTGACTCACAAGATGATTATAGCTTGTTGTGAGTTGCTTTCACTTGTATATTTCTTATTGATGAAATTTGAAAGAATCATATATTAATTATGTGAGTATAGTTCTTACGAAGCCGAATATGAAAATGTTTATAAACTAAATTAGTTCTTAGCCTTTATGACACATATATGAGGCTGAAGAATAAGAATATATATTTGAACTACCATTAAGGTAATTGATGGTAGATTTCCTAAAAGGTATAGATTTATGAATGGACCTCAAGTAGAGATAATTTGTTGTCTTGATGGTGAAGTATCTATAGAACATCTATGAAAAAACTATTAGTTAGATAAGCTCAATAGTAATAACCATCTTGTATGCGGTTAGGTAAGAGATATATTCTACAATAATCTAACCTTCATTCTGTATTCAAACCCAACATAAATCTAACTATTTGAACATACATCATATGAATAAAGTAGACAGATCATAGGATCTAATAATCATACCAAAATCAAAAAATATCTCATCTACTAGAATTATGTTGTCTCAATGTTGGTTGATCAATTTACTAATAAAATTTAAGTATGTTCAATATCTTGATAAAATTTTTATTTACTACTTATACGACTTATATACTTGTAAATTTTTATTAATGAGATATCCTCATCAAATTGTATTTAAGATAGTATATAACTAATAAAATTGGGTAACATAATAAAATCACAATAAGTTTTAGGTATCATTATTAGGAATTATTTAAATAAATTAGTCAGTGTGTGTTAACATAATTATCATTGAGAAAGAATAATTCATTTTTAGTAGTTTAGATAATACTATTTTATATACTTTTTTAGATCAAAATATGTTATCTTGTTTGGATTGTAGAGATGTTGTATTTTATATTCACTTTGTTCATTTTTTAGCCCACCAATTAATAAAGTGAAATTCTAGGATTGAGCTAATATATTGGGACCTAAAAAAGGATAAATAAAAAGATGTATAACCAATCATTCAAGGAAAATATCAAAAAAAATTATTAAGGAATTAAAAGAGAAAAATAATGCAAATGACTATCTCTGAGGAAGAAACAAGATGAGAATGAGTAAGAATAACCCAATTTATCAATATGGGGATGCCTATTATTCACCAAACAATGATTTTTTTTTCATATCTCATTGTAACCTAAATCAACTCTAGTATCAATGGGCAGCAAGTTATTGAGATTGGAGATCTAAGAGTCAAGAAGGTAGCACATTCAATGATACTTATTCAATCCTAGAAGCTTTATGTGATGATATACTTGGCCAACTACTAAAAGATTTGAGAAAAGCGAATCAAGTAGAAGAAAGCAAGTTGAGATGATTGGAATAGATTGTTGAAGACACTAACTTGGGTATGTTCGAAGAAAGTGCTAAAATATAAGTTTTTGTTGCTGATATAGAAAAAGTTCAGGAATTCAAAAGTATGTCAAATGCACTACAATAAAAGTTTTAGTGAGTAATATAAAGACAATGAGATTGAGAATCAAGAAGAAGATATTGAAGACATTAAATATGCAAGAAAAAGATGCACATGATAAAATTGTAGTGACTAATATGAAGGAAGTTGATGAAGAGAACTAGGAACAAGAAGTTTATAATAGATATTAAAAGTTTTACAAATAAGTTAACTTGGATATCCAATGGAGGAGATAAGTTATTGATAATTTAGCTATAGATATTATATATAGAGTTACTTTACATAGATACACTTAACCTCCTGTGCCATGGTCATGCCCAATACTACAACTTTGGTATTACATAAATAAAAGTATTACTAGAAACCAAATGCAATGTCATGGCATGGCCATGACCCAGGGCCATGAATTTTATGTAACAACTTGATATAGAGTCATATGACTTTTCATTAAAGAAGGAAATGTGAACCCTTAAAGCCAAGGCTTTCATTATTCAGACCATGAATTTAAATACCTAACTTTATAAATTCTTCAATAGTATCATATTTCTATCCTAATGCTGCAACAAGCTAACCATAAATCTACTAATCTCATTGATTTCCATGATGGAAGTGAGAAGATCCTCGGAAAGAAAATGATCATAAAAAAAAGTCATAAAAAAAGGGAAGTGGCATAAGCCTCATTTTGTGCAATTCTAGTCAAAGCTGCAATACCTTTGTCATAGAACTGTGGCGACGATGTATGAACTTAGTTATAGCAAATATAATGTTCATTAGAGAAAGATGATTCATCAAATTTATTCCTCCTTTTGGAGACATTAGAAAAAAAGAATTGATTGTTATTTTGCACACCTAGATAATGAAGCAATGCTTTCATTGTGAAAGAATTCCATGCTAACTTAGAGGATTAGTGAGGTAAAACATGATATGTTGGAGGTATTTGGGTGTGCTTTGATAGAGGGATAATAAATGAGTTGCTTGGATTCCAATGAACCAAAGATAACATATTTTATAAATCCCTCTATAGGAAACTTGATTTTCCAATAATTACTAATTTGTTGACTAATGGAAATGGCAAATAAAGTTTGTCTTAGAAGGGCACATATGAATACTTGATGCAAGGAGAACTCATTGAGATGAGTAAAATTTTGTTGTATATCATATGCATATTTTTATTACCGACACTCCATGTCTTGATGATCATTCAAGAGAGAGCAATTTTGTTTTGTCTTCCTGGTTAGTATAGTTTTGATGTTTAAAAAATTCTTGAGAAGTCAATTCTTAGTTTCCTTGAGGGCATATTTTTTAGTCAAATAATTCATTTTTCTCTGATTACTTTATTATATCTAGCTTAGAGAGCCCCCATGGATGAACATATTGATGTAATATGTATGATACTATCCCTCTTGACATTGACAGACATTAGAAGGAAAATTGAATGAGATAGAAAAAAAAGAAGTTGATTATCGAAGAAAAAGAATCAACAAAAATTTGGGAAGAGGGATCATCCTTCACTAGAGCTATAATATAAGATACGAAAAGAAGGGGTGGAAGACTAGAAGAAAGAAAACCTAGGTTGAGTATTCTTTAGTTGCATATGAAGATATGTTTGTTGATATTTTTCATATTTTGGGAAATATGTAGTGGGATGCAAAAAAAATAAGGAAGATCTCAAAAATGAGACTCAATCCTTACATATAGCAGTAGCTTAAAAAACTAGAAAATGAGATGCAATATAAAAAATGCATCTCTAACAAAAAGAGATGTTTTCTATTGCGGGCCAATAAAAGTTTGAAGATAAGATATATAAACTATTGGAAGAGAATGTGACACTACAAAAAAATATTCATTTAGCTAAGGAATTTGAGTTAGGGATCAATCCCTAGCTAAATTATGAGGGATTAGCTAGAGAATAGCAAGGGATTTAAGTTTTTCCATTGAAATACAAATTTACAATGGATTAGCTATGGATTAGTGATGTAATATTTTCATAAATTTTGCTCAAGAAAAGTGGGAAAATTTAGCGACGGATTAGCGACGGAAAATTTTCGTAAATTCCACTCAAGAAAAGCAGAGAATTTAGCTACGAATTTAGCGACAAAATTTTACTAGCTAATAAAATCCAGAATTTAGTGGCGATTTTAGAGGTGGATTTTTTCTAACTAATAAAATCTGAATTTTAGCGATGAATTTAACGACAAAATTTCCTAGCTAATTACATATAGAACATAGCGATAAATGTGTCAATCGGGTCGGGCCGGCCCGGCCTGGCACAAGGCACGGCACAATGCACGGCACAATTTGGTCATGCCTGGGCCGGCCCGGCATGGAAATTTTTCTTGCCCAGGCTCATGTCGTGCCCGACCACGGCACGATCATGTCGTACCGTGTCGAGGCCAATTGGGCCTCGTGCCATGCTTGGCCCGGCATGGTACTGTGGCCCGTTGGCACCGTAGTATTCTGAAACCAATTTTTTAAAAATTAGGGTTACATGTGTGATGAACCCATAATTTTTTTTTTGAAAATTAGGGTTTAGGGCGAGTCCAAATCCTAATTTTTTTAAATCAGGGTTTCGGGGGCGCCGAAACCCTGATTTTTTAAAATTAGGGGTTCGGTGCTACGACGCATGCTAAATCCTAATTTTTTTTTAATTTAGGGTTCGGTCTGAAAGGGTAGAAACCGGTGGATCGTGCTGCGGGCCTGTGCTGGGCTGAACTCCACAAAACTATGCCAGGCCAGGCATGACATGATATGGTAACCATGTCGTGCCTGTCCCGGCACGAAAGCACGGTCAAGCCTAAAAAATGGGCCGGGCTGGCCAGGCACGTCCCAATTGACACTTCTACATAGCGACATATTTTAGCGATGGAATTTCCCTAACTAATTACATCTGTAACATAGTGACATATTTCAGCGACGAAATTTCCTAGCTAATTATATCTGGATAATAGCTACGAATTTTAGCGATAAAATTTCCCTAGCTAATTACATCATAAAATATTGCGATAGATTTAGCGATGGAATTTCCCTAGCTAATTATATATTTATAATAGTGATTGATTTTAGCGATAGAACTTCCCTAGCCAATTACTTCCTAAATATAGCGACGGATTTTTGTGACGGATCTTTCCTAACTAATTAAATCCAGAATATATCGATAGATTTAGTGACAGAACTTCCCTAGCTAATTAAATCCGGAATATAGCGACGGATTTAGTGACTGAACTTCCCTAGCTAATTAAATCCCGAACATAGCGACGAAATTTCTCTAGTCAATATTTAATTGTTTATTTTTAAAATTTATTATTAATATTAAAAATATAATAATTTTGTTTATTAAATGTATGTTAATAGTCTATAGATGAGTGATCCTTGAAAGTTATTTTTTTTTCGTAAAATCATAAAAAAAATGATATTATAAATAAATAATTTTAAAAATATAAAATTACAAAAATAAATTATATTAATAAGGACTAAAATAACTATTTTTATGATGTATTAATTTTTTAAAAAAGTATACAACAAATTTTTTTAAAATTTTTAATTAAGAAACATAAAAATTTGCATTAAAGTAACATTAAATAAATAATTCAATAAGTATAATAATTTTTTTTGATATTTTAAAAATTAAATTAACATACATTAAAATTTCTACTAATATAAATGTAAATTAATTCATTGTATAATAAAATATAAAATATTTTTAAAAATATCTGAATTGACGAATAAACTAGTAAATATTAATGTTATTATAAGTATAAAAAAAATTTATGATTATAGGAAACTTTTAAAAAAATAATTAATACAAAATTTGAAAATTTTGAAATATAATAAAAATATAAATTTTTTCATTAAAGCTAAAAGAAAATAAATTAATATTTAAAAATAAATACATATATGTTTGACCCTACTAAAATTTATAAGAATTAAACAATTGAGTAATATATTTTCTATTAGCTTTTAACATTAAGTCTTTATTAAAATAATTAATATAAATTTTTTTTAATTATTTTCTCACTTTAAGTAATTTTTTGAATTTAAAAAATTATTAATAATATCAAATAATATGAAATTTTATGCCTTTAAAATTATTTCATATTATCTTAATAAAAATTAATACGAATTCTTAAAAATTTATATCCATAAAATATAAATTTTTATATATTTTTTAACATCAAAAGTTTTTTATAACTCTTATGAGAGTGGCTAGAAGACAAATCATCTTTTCATGTATGTCTCATTATATGAATTTTGTTAATTTTGTAGCTATTTGATATTTTTTTTATAAGGCTAAACATATATAATTTTTGAATTGTTTATATATTTATTGTTTAATTAATATTATAATAAAAAATTATAAGGTGTTTGTTTTTCATGTGCACCTCACTACAAGCACTTATTTTTGTTGAAAAAATTTTAATAGTAAATAAAATAAATGTTTATTTTGGTAATATATATAATTTGTTATATAATGTTTATTTTGTCGAGACTCCAGAGACTACTCTAAACATATTCGAAGATTAAGCAATGCAAGTCCTTCATAGTCCTTCATCTTTCTCTCGACACCAACACATCTAAACATATTCGAAGATTAAGCGATAATTTATTATTTATTTGAGGTATGTTTTCTACCCTAATTCTTCATCGATTATTTAATGCAAGGGTTTGCGTATTGATTTTGTTAATTTTTTTTTTGTGAAATTCTTCTTCTTTAATCACCATTATATGCTTGGATTGCTTATATAAACTTATTCGTATACATACCTAATACATTTGTGATACAATGTGTTCTCATTGTGTGGACGTTGCTGGTGCATAGCAGGTATGCCTACTTTATTTCCTTTTTTTTTCCCACTAGACAGTATTCTATTTTTCTTAGTTTAATCACAAAATGGGTGTTGGTGTTTGTGTTGGGCAGTGTGTATATAACACATAAATATATAAGTGTATTTTATTATATCTATAACTATAAAAATTGTATACATAAACATAACTATATATAAATATAACAACATATATTTAATATATATATATATATATATATACACACACATACATACATATCTATATGTATCTATCATAATTTTATATATGATACATTCAATATCCATGTTGTGTATTTCAAATATAATAAGTATTATACAGATAACATTATATACATATTTTACACAAATAAAGTTATTCCGACTCTATGATTGGCTTTTAATAATGTATATTTGAAATTTGTAAGTCATTATGAAATACATCTCTAATAAATTGCATTATAAAAATATTTATTATTCCATAATGTCATGCCTACCCAATAATTATAATTAAATTATTATCTGTAAACTATATTTTATACATGACTTTGTGTATAGGGGAAAATACACACTCTTATAAAAATGTAAGAGTGTATTTAATATATGTAATTTTAAAGTATAGTCACATTGGTATCTGTTAATGTCAAATTAATATCTGTAAACATTTATTGATCGATTTTCAATTAGTTCAAATATATATGTAATAGGCTTTATGTATACTGATACTAATTTACAAGACATTTAAATACAGGTGCATATTTGACTATACTTTAATTACTATATTTAATTAAATGTTGCATAGGCTCCCTTATAAGTACCCTAGCATTGACTATCAATATGATTCATACTGGATTAAAATATATAAGATATCCACCTCATCTGACATACATACATACATACATACATACATACATACATACATATATATATATATGTATGTATGTATGTATGTCTGTATATTAAATATATGTTATTATATTTATATACAGTTATGGTTATGTATACTATTTTTATAGTTATAGATATAGTAAAATATACTTTATAAGAAATTAAAATTATATCACACATGCATATTGATGTATAGTTATATTTAAATACACTTATTGATTTGAGGAACTTAAATGTATTAAGATTTATACATTTATATATAATTATATATAAATGTATTTAACAATATGTATATCAGCATATTACTATATATAAATGTATTTATCTACATCAATACCTATACTTAGCCATATGTCTAAATATATATAATTACATGAAAAACTAAATATAAATACATTTACAACATGTATATCTACATGCTTCAAAACCTTAATATATCCATTCATATCATTCATATAATTCATATCATTCATCTCATTCATATATATATATATTTGATATTGTATAAATCTTTAGCATTTTCCCATATATTTTAGAAATTTAAAAATAAAAATTTTCAACCTTAAATGTATTTTTATATGTTTGTATAAATCATTATGATTTAATATGTTTAGGGTTTGTATTTTTGTTTCACTTAATATCATTTAACTAAAATTGATTTCTAATAAAATGTTTATTTGTTAAAATTCATGTTGTAAATTTCAAAACAAATAATAATATGTTTGTGTGATAAATATTATAAAAAATTTCTAAAATATATATGTGATGTAGTTTCTATTTACAAAGATAATTAAAAATAAAATTTGCACCTCATAATATGTAATATGTTATATTTATTATAAATAAATAATGTTTAAAATGTATCTATTATTTACAAAAAAAACATTTTCATGTATTCAATTTGAAAAAAAATTTAAAAATAATTATTAGAAAAACAAATTCATATATTTATATGGTCGTTTATATATTTTGAATAAAATAAAAAAAATAATTTACTTGTAGAAAAATTTACTCATGTATTTATATAGTAATCCGTTTTATTTGAATATAATTAAAGAAATAAGAGTTTTTTACAAAACATCAAAGACATGTATTTATATGCACTACATTATAATTTGTTTGAATTTTAAAGTTTCTAAAATTTATTAATTATAATAAATAATAGGTAAAAATTTATCATAAACATTAATATATTAATAAAAAAATTATATAGGAAAACAAAAATAATATTATCTATTTATGACCAATATTTTAATTTTAACATAATTGTAAAAACAACATAATTTACTAATATGCCAACTTCATATATTTATTGAGTATAATAATAGTTATTTTAATATATATATTAAAAAACAACTATTTGAATAAACTATAAACTCATATATTTAATTCATAATTTCATTTTTATCATTAATATGCTTCACAGACACGCGCGCACACGCACGCACACACACACACACAAATTTTTTTTTTAAATATAAAGAATTTACAATATTTTATAAATTGTGTACTATATATAATATTTTATTTTAAATAAATTTTCAAAATCATAAAATTTTAAATACATTTACACACACACACACACACATATAATAGTTTCATGTTTAACTTTAAAAATACATTATGTATATAGGTATGTGTGTGTGTTTGTGTGGGTGTTCAGTAGTATATGCATGCATACAAGTATATACACTACTTTGAAAATGTAGATACATGTGTGAATATATACAAAGTACAAAAATGTGTATTGTGATATATAATGTGTAGTAATGTATATGGATGTATAAATGTGTGTGTGTGTGTGTGTAGGTCAATGTATATGCACATATATATTTATGCATATATATGTAAATATCAACATTAATTTTGAGAAGAAAAATACTTAAGCACATAAATATTAACATGTTCCACAAATTCATGAGAGTACGAGCAAAAAGTTATATTATTACAAGATACTACTAATCTTTCATCTATAACACTTTGCCTCAAAATTTGATTAGAGTACTACTTGCAATGATAAGGTTGATTCAATACTACTTGCCATGGAGTTATATTTTCATTCAATACTATAATTTGTGCAAATAAAAAAATCTCTCTAATATCTTCTTCAACAACTCTTATATCTTTTTTTTCTAGTCTTGATAAGCTATTTTCAATTTTGATTATATGTATATTTCTTATCTAATATCTCTAGTTCAAACTATTATAATAGTAAAATCCATCAAATCAATCTAGGCCTGATATCTTTCTTTTCTATGAGATATTTGATTATAGAATATTTAGTATATACTATGACGTTGGTTCCCACTAAATATGATATTAACTTATCAAAAGAAAAGATTGTTGATACAAGTTCTTTCTCTATAGTGGTGTAATTCAATTGGGCATTTGAGAGTGTGTTGTTATCATAGTATATGATAACTATTTATAAATATTTGTATAACTATATGAAACTCTTCATAATTATATTTAACTATATTTGTAACTATGTAAACTTATTTTATAACAATATTAATAACTATATATAACTAATTTTTTTACTATACAATATTTTATAACTATATGAGTAATTCTATATAACTATATTTTTAACAAAATATATCATATGTATAATAATATATAACTATATATAATTGTATTTTATTATATGTATAACTATAAAAATGTTATATATAACTATATCTTTAACTACATACATATTTATAACTATATGTGTATAACTATATATAAATTTTTGTATAACTATGTAACACTATATAATTGAATATAACTATATTTGTATCTATGTATACATATATGTATTCATATAATTAAATCTATATATTTATTTATAACATTGTATATATTTATGTATAACTACTTATAACTACTTGTATGAATATATCTATATATACTTATATGTTTAACTATATATAACTCTTTTTTTAATTATGTATACTATAAGTATAAGAACATATAGAGGTTGACCTCCCTCTCTGGTGACCATATCTTGAGTTCTATTGATTCTATTTTTCTCTCATCAGATCTCTTTACTGCCATACGACAAAGGATTTGAGATTTAGTGGAAGAAATGGGGTTTATGTTCACAAAGCTGTTCAGCAGGCTGTTTGCCAACAAGGAGATGAGGATTTTGATGCTAGGTCTCGATGCTGACGGAAAGACAACCATTCTGTATAAGTTGAAGCGTGGTGAAATTGTCACCACAATTCCTACTATTGTCTTCAATGTAGAGACTGTTAAATACAAAAATATCAATTTCACTGTGTGGGATATTGGGGGTCAAGACAAAATTCACCCTTTCTGGAGGGATTACTTCCAAAATACCCAAGGTCTAATATTTGTGGTGGACAACAATGACAGAGATCGAGTAGTTGAAGCTAGAGATGAGTTGCATAGGATGCTAAACGAGGAAAATCTTCGAGATGCAGTTTTGCTGGTGCTTGTCAATAAGCAAGATATTCCCAAAGTGATGAATGCAGCTGAAATTACTGACAAGCTAGGAATTGACTCTCTTCTCCAACACCATTGGCATATTCAGAGAACATGTTCTACCTCTAGAAAGGGCCTCTACGAGGGTCTTGATTGGCTTTCCAATTACATTGCCAGCAAATCATAAACAATTTTAGCAGGATGAGGCAAACTTTGTTGACATATCTGGATGTGGATCTAATCTTTATCTATTTTGCTTGAGTTTTGTTCTGTTTTGTGGATGACATCATTTATTTCAAGGGGGATTCAAATTGTATATATATTTATATATTGCATGCCTGAAATACAAGATTTTATTTACTTTGTTCTGATTTGTTGTAAGCTGAACTTATTTGTTTTCTGTTTTATGTCTTTTTGCCATTGGATCCCAAACGTACAAGAACATATAACTATAAATAATTGTCTTTGACTATATGTATAACTATACAATATTATACATAACTTTAATTAAAAATATAATTAACAACATATATTTAATATACATTTTTATATATCAGTATATAAAATTGTGTTTTACCATATATATACCCATATATAACTATATGTATACCTATATAAAATTATATAAAAATATATATATATACACCTACATGTATAAATATATGTATAACTATATGTGTAACTATATGTATAACCACATGTAACTATATTTATAATTACATGTATAATAACATCCAACATTATATTTAACTATATGTGTATAACTATGTATAAATATTTGTATAACTATATATAAATATTTGTATAACTATATAACACTTTACAACATTAAATATAACTATATTTTTAACTATGTATACATATATGTAAATCTATATATTTATTTATAACTTTATATATTTTTGTATAACTATTTGTATGAGTATATTTATATATAACTATATGTTTAAATATATAAAAATATTAATAGCTATATATACTATATGTATAATAACATATAACTATAAATAATTGTATCATATTATATATATAACTATAAAAGCTTTATACATAACTATATTTAAATATATAATTTACATCTTATATTTAATATACATTTGGATATATTAGTATATAAAAATATATTTTACTATATCTATACCTATACATATCTATATGTATAAATATATAAAATTATATGAATAAATATATATACCTACATGTATGACTATAAGAATAACTATATGTGTAACTATATGTATAACCACATGTAACTATATGTATAACCACATGTAACTATATTTATAATTACTTGTATTAAAACATAAAACATTATGTTTAATTATATGTGTAAAACTATATATAAATATTTGTAAAACTAAATAAAACTTTATATAATTAAATATAACTATATTTTTAACTATTTATACATTTATGTATATGTAAATCTATATATTTGTTTATAACATTATATATATTTATGTATAACTAAATATAAATACTAATATGAATATATATATATATATATATATAACTAAATGTTTTATGATATATAAATTATTATAACTATATATATTATTTGTATAATATCATATAACTATAAATAATTCTATCTTACTATATGTATAATTATAAAAACTTTATACATAACTATATTTAAATATATGATTAACAACATATATTTAATATATCTTTTTATATATCAGTATAAAAAATGTATTTTAGTATATCCATACCTATACATAACTATATGTATAAATATATGAAATTATATGAAAAAATATATATACATACATGTATAAATATAAGTTTAACTATACGTGTAACTATATGTATATCCACATGTAACTATATTTATAATTATATGTATAAAAACATACAACATAATGTTTAACTATATGTGTATAACTATATATAAATATTTGTATAACTATAAAAAACTCTATATAAATAAATATAACTTTATTTTTAATTATATATACATATATGTAAATCTATATAATTGTTTATAACTTTGTATACACTTATTTATATTTACTTATAACTACTTGTATGCATATATCTATATATAATTATATGTTTAACTATATATAACTATTTATAACTATTTTTACTATATGCATCCTAACATATAATTATACATGAGATAATACTAATATGTTGCACCAACTTGAAATTAAATGGCTAAAGATATAATATCAATAATATGTAAGCACATAGCATGATAGTGTCCGTTGATCAGGCTCATATATAATATAATACAAGTAAGGGTCGTACTCTTACCTAATCCCAGCCGTTGGGCCTCAGGCTAAAATATGAACTTATGTATAATAAAAGCTGTAATATTTGATAGGTTTGTACAGAAGAAATTTTATTTTCTTTTATATAATTCCTCATTCTAACACTACACTCTCTGTGTCTCTCTCTCTCTCTCTCTCTAATTCTTTCTGTTACTCTCTTCTTCTTTTTCTGTGTCACACTCTCTTTTTATTTTCTTTCTTACTCTCCTTTCTTGCTTGTTCTCTCTCTCTCTCTCTCTCTCTCTCTCTCCCCCTCTCTCCCTCTCTCCCTTTCTCCCCCTCCCTCCCTCCCTCCCTCTATCTCCCTCTCCCTCCCTCTATCTCCCTCTCCCTCCCTTTCTCTTTCTCTCTCTCTTCCCCTCTCTCTCCCTTTCACCATTTCTCTCTCCCTCTCTCTCCCTTTCACCATTTCTCTCTCCCTTTTGCCATTTCTCTCTCCCTCCTTCTCTTTCCCTCTCCCCCTCTCTCTCTCTTCCCGTCTCTCCATTTCTCCGCCCCCCTCTCTCTCTCTCCCCACCTTCTCTCTCTCTCTCTCCCCCTTCAAACTTTAAATGTCTTTCTTTTTTGCTTTCCTTTCTTGTGCATTATCTTATTTTTCTCCCTTTATCTAGTATTACTGTGATATCTATTAATCTTTATCATGCTAAAAATTGTTTTATCTATTCATGTAGATTATGCCAATGTATTGCCTCGATATTCATGATATTAAATTTTTAAATATTCATCTGTAAGTAATTTTATTTAATTATTTGTATATTTTGAAGTAAAAAAATATTTAATTCAAAATAATGATTGGGTATTATTTTTTGTAAATAAAATAGGACAATATGAGTTCAGATCATAAGTGAATGTACAAAAGGTTTATTAATGGAATGTTGAAAAAGATTTTTTGACTGGGCTTGAAACTTTCATCAATTTTGTATGTAGTCAATCAAGATGGATGGATGGAGAAAAAATTAAGTATCCATGTAATCATCGCAAGTGTCAGAATATCTCTTTTCATGATGCAAATACTATAAGATACCATTTGGCTAAATATGGCTTTGTGCCAAATTATTTTGTTTGGATTTATCATTGGAAATAATACAATAGCTTTGAATATTGACCAAAATGAGGATACTAAATCATTTGCTTGTGGTGAAGAATCATCAAACACATACAATAGAATGATCATAGAAGCTGTAGGTGTTAACTTTGATGTGAATTATATGGATGAACCACTTAATCCCGAAGCTCTGAAATTTTATGAAATGTTTAAATCGACAGATAAAGAGTTGTGACCTGGTTGTAAAATACATTCGCAATTATCACTCGTGGCTCGACTTATGAGCATTAAGTTAGAATATCATATGTTTGAGAAATTATTTGATCAGGTGACAGAACTGATAAAGAAGATTGTTCCGGATAATAATCTGATTACTAATAACTTTTACAACACTAAGAAGTTACTACGAGGAATGGATCTACCAGTGGAAAAAATTGATTGTTGTTTAAATGGATGTATGTTATATTTGGATGGTGATAGTGATTTAATTAGCTATAAGTTTTGTTATCATTCTCGATTTTAGAAGTCACCTCGTGTTGTAGATACGTGACAAAAATTAAAGGTTGTATTTAAGAATATGTATTATTTTCCATTAATTCTTCGATTACTGAGACTATATGCATCAAATGCTACAGCAAATGATATGAGGTGGCATTCTGAGCATGAGGTTGAAGAAGGGGTAATGCGTCATCCATCATATTCTCTTGCTTGGAAGCATTTTAATTATATACATCAAGATTTTGTAGGAGAAAGTCGAAATGTAAGATTGGGTCTTTGCACTGATGGATTTCAGCCATTTGGGCAAATCTATACAACAGTATTCAACATGGCCAGTGATAGTGACACCTTATAACTTACCTCCGTGGTTATGTATGAAGGAGCAATATATGTTTTTGTCAATATTGGTTCCAGGGCCAAAAATCTGAAAGACATGCTGGATATTTTCTTACAGCCTCTTATTGCATAGTTAACTCATTTTTGAGATATTGGCTTGAATACATATTATATCTCAAAGAAGCAAAATTTCATTATGCGGGCAACCCTTATGTGGATGGTAAGTGACTTTCCTGCATATTCAATGTTGTCTAGCTAGAGTACAACATGATGAATCGCATGCCCATGTTGCATGACAAATTCTGATACATTAACCCTCGAATTTAGTGGTAAACAGTTATGGTTTGATAACCATCATAAGTTTCTACCTATGAATCATCCATTTTGAAGAAATATAACTGTATTTCGAAAAAATAAAATTGTGATGATAGTTGCACCAGCAGTTTGTTCATGAGTTGATATTATGATAGAGAATCAGAGTTTTGGTTTTAGAAGGTAATTGAAAAGGATGTTACTAGAAGTAATGGACCAATAGGCAAAATATTTGGATGGAGAAAACGTAGTATATTTTGGGACTTGCCCTATTGGAAGTTCAATTTAATTCGTCATAACTTAGATGTAATGCATATTGAAAAAAAAAATGTGTTTGATAATGTTTTCAATACTATGCTTAATATAGATGGAAAAACAAAAGACACTTTAAAAGTAAGACAAGAGCTGAATAATTATAGTCGGTGTCTTGAATTGAAACTGAATGAGGCAATAGGAAAATTCCCTAAAGCTTGCTACCCACTTGATAAGAAGGCAAGACAGATATTGTGTGAATGGGTTAAAAATTTGAAATTCCCTGATGGATATGTGTCAAATATGGGTAGATACGTGGATATGAAGAATCTTAAGTTATTTGGAATGAAAAGTCATGACTATCAAGTATTTATGCAGAGATTAATACCAATAGATGACATGGTGAGGCTGAAGAATGACATTCCACTTATTATTTGTAAGCTTGAACGAATATTCCCACCAATTTTTTTTGACTCAATGTAGTATTTGCAAGTCCATTTGGCATATAAAGCAAGGATATCAGTGCCAGTGCAATACATGTGGATGTATCCTTTTGAGAGGTAAATACATATAATTTGTTGTGTTTTATTATTTCGTATATAAGTAATATTGTAATTTAATATAATTGAAACCTTACATTGTGGTCGTATGTATCTTCGTAAGTTGAAATTGAATGTTAGAAACAATGCAAAAGTTGAAGGTTCAATTTGCAATACATATTTAGTTGAAGAAGCATCATTATTTTGTTCTAATTATTTTGAGATCATGTCAATACAAAGAATAGAAATGTGTCGCGGAATGATGAAGGTCATGTGATGGTAGAAGATGATTCTGTGAACAAATTATCTATCTTCAAGCACCCTGGAAGAGCATTTGGAAGAACAATAAAAAGATGTATGACAGATGAAAAGTACAAAGCAACCCGGAGCTACGTTTTACTTAATTGTGAGGAGGTTGCACCATATATTGAGTATGTATACCCAAGTGGTTGTAGGTTTAATCATAGTTTAATTTTATCTTTAATAGGAATTATTAAAATTGATATACATTTTTCTCTATCTTTTTATATTTGTGCAGTATTTATGTTGAGCAGTTAAAATATAGGCAACCAGCAATTTCTAGCAATAATGTCAATTATATGCTAGAAACTAAATTTGCAAATTAGTTAAAAAATTATGGGAGAATTATTAAGTTTTAAATTTTTGAATTATTTAATTTATTAGTATGTTATTATTTGTTAATATCATTTTTTTAATTTATGTCACAGGCAATTGATCCTTCAAATGGAGATTCAAATATTTTTATCCAGAATCTAAGTAAAGGCCCGTTTAGATATGAGACAACCTATCTTAGGTATTTTGTTATAGATATAAAATTCACACAATTGGGCACGGTTCTTATAAAACAATAATGAATAGTGGTGTATGCATTAAAGACTCGAGTTATAGTACAGATGAGATTGATTATTATGGTCAACTCAAAGAAGTTATTGAGTTGGAGTATCCTGGACTCGAAAATAATATGATTGTATTATTTAAGTGTGAGTGGTTTGATCCTACACGAAATGTGGGCACAAAGAATCATTCAGATTATAAGCTAGTGGATGTTAACCATAAACACAGATATAATCGATATGAGCCATTTATTCTGGCAATTCAAGCTGCTCAAGTATATTATTTACATATCCGAGTTTATCTTGTGATAAGAAAAATTGGTGGACGATTTGCAAAATCAAAGCTCGATCAAAATTTGAAGTACCAATATTATAACAAAGAAGTGCAGACTTAGATATTGCACTAGCATTCCAGGAAGATGACATAAATAATATTGAGCATGTGAATGTAGATGAAGATTCAAAAAATTTATGAGACTCAAATGGTGGCATAATAGAAATTAAAGATGATCAATTTCTTTCTGTAGATAATTTCAAACTTCTATCGGAATCATACGAAATATCAGATGATCCATTGGAGGATGACAGTGATGCAGATAATTAAATTGTTATAATTTTATTATAATATTAAACTATCAAAGACTTTTTATATTTTGTTGAAATCTATCGGTGTGTTTTATTTTAAAATGCATGTTTGTCCATCATATCTCTATTATTTGTTCTATATTTTATTTTGTATAGTAGATGGCGCCTAAAAGACGTGGCTGTGGTGGAGGTGGATGTGGACAAAGAAACGAACCAAATTCATCTAGTATGTTACATCATGTTGCAGAATCAGTATCATCTCATAGCCACCATATCCATACTTCAACATCACAATCATCATCTTCATTTTTATCACCATCACCATCATTGAGACATGTACTATCACATTTAGCAGATTTAAGCCTACCACCCATTGTGCTTCCTGCACATACTTTTGATCTATCTCTATCTTCCACACCATATTTTTTACTGATAGTTCACCCATTTACAAAACCAATGATATCACCAAATTTTGTGCCTTCCTCTACAGTCAGTGCAAAGTTAGAAATAAAGATTATGGATGAGAGGTAAAAAAAATATATAAAAATGACTTGAAAAAAAATTTTGATGTTACTGTCAGTGGTTTTTTTATATTGTTATGATTTCTTTATTTTCAATATTATTTATTTATTTGTATAGTTTTATTCCATCTCACAAGTATTCGACTATAATTACAAAGTCTTTCAAGAAAATGGATGATTCTAAAGTATTCTCATAGGAAGAAAGTTTCTGAATCAACAAAAGAGTTATTTTAATGACTTTCAAGTAAAAATAACAAAATAAAAGAATTGAAAAATAATTATCTAATTACTTAACTTTTATGTTGGTTATTATTCAAGCAATAAATAATTATGTTCTTGTTGGTTATTTTATGTTGGGCCTAATTATCTAATTACAAAACCACTTCTCAATGCTACTACCCTTTATGGACTATAAATAAATAAAAGTTTAAAGTCACAATTATTTCACAATATCTCAACTTTATTTTACATAAAAATTAGGCCCAAGTCATTGTAGTCACAAGCACCATGATTTTGTATTACAAAAAGATCAATATGTATAACAGAATCATGACCATTTTTTAAAGTTGAAACCTCAAGTCAAAGAGATGACGGCCAAAGTTATGACTTTCTTCTAAAAGCCATGACTTTTTATTTAGAGCATTGTAATGTTGCCTGAGTATAAAAGTGAATGATAAAAAAAATAATGAAAAATCTCACCTTTTCTCTTTTCTCCCTCATGCAATAAGTAATGTCATGAAAACTATCAAATTCTAGGGGTAAATTTCACACTCTCTAACATTCCACATGCAAGAAATGGATGTGGGGTTTATGTTATTCCTTATAGTTGGGGGAGCAACTCTCAAAACCCTCTCCATTATGGATAGATTCAAAAATTAGTCCCAAACTAGCATGGGTATAGGGTCTGTATAATTTGAGATATATAATGTATTTGGATTTATTTATGAATGAATGAATGATTTGATTTATTTTATGTATTGATAATGATAAATAGTGGTTAGATAAAACTTGAATTGATATTTTAATTATTAGTAAATTTATGCAAGATTATCATGGTAGATTGTTATAGGTAAATAATAAGGCTTACTTATGCTTATGATATGAAGAAAGCAATAGTCTTTCTAATTACATTTCACGAGATAAACCTATATATTAAAACTCACAATTTGGGTATGGTAATCATCACAAGTATGATGCTTATGAAGTTAAAAGTACAAATAATTTTATATGTCAATCTATTATATACATATTAAAAGGATTAATTCTCAATTAGGATAAATGTTATATGTAATATTCCTTCAAGGGGTTCGTCCTTAGTGTGTGAGTCATATTATCACCAAGGTAGATGGTGATAGGCAATCCTCAAGATATGTGCAAGTATGTTATGACTCACAAGGTAGTCACAAGCCTTGTAAGCTATATTTACTTGTATGTTTCCCACATTGAATACTCCTTAGATACACATGGTGATATGTTTATGAATGTTTTGCTGTTTTTGGAAAATATATAGTATAATGTAGAGTGAAATAAGAAAATACTGGAAAGGGAGATCCATTCCCTATGCACATGCATAGTAGAAGAGGTTAGAAAGTATGATGCAATATAGGAAAACTCCATAAAAAAGAGTTGGCTTTTATTGCAATACAAATACAGTTTGAATACCATATATATAAACTCTTGGAGCAAGGAATGAGATGCATGGATGTAAGACTGACAAGACGTTCTAAATCATTTGAAATTCTATACAAAATGGTTGTGGTAGATTAAAAAAGAATAATGAAGGAAATAAACATAATGAATGAGAATGAAATAATATATAATAAGTGCCAATGGATGACTTAAATTGGAAAGTATAGTGCAAACCAAAAGAATTTTTATTTTGTGATGGAATGTTTTGAGATTGTACTAAATTTGATTTGGCAAAAACATGAGGCTCAAAATGATATTCTGGTAAAGATACTTGATACGTTATCTACATAGAGAAAAGATTCAAAAGGGCTATCTATTTCTTTTCCACTTTGTGAGCACTTGATATAAGATATACCTTTCAAAAATTATTATCCTAAATGGAAATCATATCGACGACCTCCAACACTATTATGATTTGTATTTTTATCTTTTATTCTCATATTATGATAATGTGCTCATTATGTGTAACTAAATTAAGATATTTTGATGTTATGTTTCTTTTTCTTTTTCTTTTAAATTAAACTATCCATTCATTCATAAATAAAACTAAGTCACATCATATATCTCAAATTACATAAATCCTAGAATCATGCTAGTTTGTTACAAATTTTCAAATTCATCCCAAGAGAAGAGGGGGTTGAGAGTCAGGCCCCCAACTTTAGGGATTAGCATAAATCTTGTATTATTTGCTTGCTTGTGGAACTCCAAGGGGTAACAAAATTCACCTCGAAGTTTTTCTAGATGTTATAGCTTTGCTTATTATGTGAGTGAGAATAATAGGAAAATAAGAGATTTCTTAAAATTTCGCTATCTTTCACTTTTATACTCAAGCATCCTTGTATTACTCTAAGTATGTAGTCATAAATTTTAGAAAAAAGTCACAACTTTGACCTTCATCTCTTTAGCTTAAGGTTATGACTCTAGAAAATACTTTGTTATGTATCTTGATCTTTATGTAATACAAAGTCATAGCACTGACAATGACCATGACTTTGGCCTAACCTCTATGTAACACAAACTCATGGTGTTGCCTATTATGACTTTATTATTTTACCAATTTAATCAATTAAGTAATATCTCAAAAGCTCATTAATAAGAGTATATTATCAATTAAGATCCGCAAGTACACAAGTCATACAAGTAGTATAAAAGATTTTTATCCAGATATTGATCTCATATAGATTGTATTAGTAATTTAGCTATTCAATTAAAGAAAACCCATTTTTAGTATAATGGATACTCATATTTATTTAACAATCTTAGGTCTATGATTCATTTAACTAATTTATGTGATATCATAAATTTTAATCAATATAAATATTATACCAAATATAGAAGCAAAGTTTGGGCTATTATGTAATGACCCCATTATCCTAATAGCATACAAACTGGTTGTCACCATTGAGTCATTCCCAATGGTGATCCTTTTGTAGTTATTACCTCGGTATGTCACCACCGAGATAATAATTCATCCATATGTAAGGGTCATTCACAATCTCATACCTTTTAGAAAACTTCATCAACTACTATTGATGGTTGTTTCATATACATACTCTTATTCACCAGTCTCCATTATATTAAAAATTAATAATTAGTATGGTTTGAAAGTATTTGTACTTTCATCTTTGTAAGTCTCATACTCGTATAATTAATGTATGCTTCCTTGGAGTTTTACCAATATGAATCATATGAGTAAAAGGAACTCACAATAGCTATCACCTCCTTGTATGTCAATGCACACTTATGCACATCCCAAATATTACCTATCACCATCCTTCTTGGTAACGATGAGACTCTCACACTAAATGTGAACTCCTTAGAAGAATGTTCGATATAATATTCATACTAATTAAGAACCAATCCTTCTAAGACATATACATTAGATTGAAGTGTAAAAGTATTCATACTTTCGGCTTCAAAAGCTCTATTTTCATGATAATTAATATACCCAAACTTTGGGGTTCAACATATAGAAAGGCTATCACCACATTTCTATCATATGAATTAGTGAGTCTCATAGCTTATAGTCATCATCTACCATGATAACTTTATACAAATTCACTATTAGTTAAAATCCAAATTCAAGTTTTATTTAGCCATCAACTATCAGTATTTATAACATAAAATATAATCAAATCATAATTGCATTAATCATCCAAACAAATTTCATCAAATAATACAAACCCTAGGTCATGCTAATTTCATATAAATTCTCAAATTAATCACTAGATGAAGGGGTTTGAGAGCCTCACACCCCAACTCTAGAGATTGACATAGTCTTTGCTTGCTTTTGAAATACCTAGAGAGTGAAAAATTCACCATTAGGATTTATAGTTGTTATGCCTTTTCTTATTTCATGATAGAGAATGAGAAGAAATGAGATCTTTCTTAGAAACTTTATGACTTCCACTATTATACTTAGGTTGAATTATATTTCTATAAGTAGAAAGTTATGACTTTGACATTTATGTCTTTAGCATGAGGTTATGACTCTACAAAATAGCCAAGAATCTATTCAACATCTTGATCTCTTTATAACACAAGATCATAGTATTGGCAACAACTATGATTAATGCCTATTCTCTTTATAATATGATTTATAATATAGTATTGTGAAATGATTATGGTTTTGTGCCATCATCATTTGGAATTCATATATGGCTAAAACACTATGAAGTAGCCATAGGGTGGAGATAGTTTCCAATATTATTATATAGTCACGTCACAATATGAAGGCCATAGAATTGGTCAAGTGTATTTCTTGATATGTATGTGGCTATGACATTGTTATCTAAACATAACACTTGCACAATAAAAGTTATAACTATACATTCCTTTAATGACAAGAGTTGCAATAGTGGAAATGGTCATATTCAAGTAATGATCTCTATAATTTTTAGTGACCCAAAAGTCATTATTTTTGTATGAGTACTTGTGTCTATTTTTTTATAGTTCAAAATTCATGGCTTTATAAAAGAGTCGTAATTCTAACTCGAGACTATTGAGCCATATAAAGATAAAGTCGTTGCTCTATGAAATTAGTCATGAACATAAGTTATTACAATACTAGTAGGGTACTTGATTACTATGATGAAGAATTAATGTTGTAGCTATTATAATTTTATGAGATAAATATGAATATGACTCTATGATAATATAATAGCTATTAAAATATGTCATACAATGGAAAAGCTATACTAATGAGTTAGTAGTATCATGACATACAAGATTTTGTTAATAACTATTTAGATAGAATTTCATCTAAAAATGAATATCAAAACTATGAAAATCTTATAAATTTATCTTGTTTACTAAATAATATCAGAATTTTGTTGATTTTCATATATACACATTATTCTCACCTATCAAAATATACTAGAATGTTCGGTAAATTAAATACAAAATAAACTTGCATACTAAAATGATTGTTCATCCTAGAGCAATAACTTCTCCCACCAAAAAATGAATATGCATCATCACAATGAATTTCTATGACTAGGTTTGAGTGTCTATGATCTATAAATAATGAATAAATTTCAAGTAGACATATCTACTATCACGGTGGGGTTTGTGTTTCGTGACTATACTTGTGGGTCATTGTGCGTATCTATTTATTTATGTGATTGATATATATATATATTTAATATACCATACATGTAGAACAAAAATTCTTGTTTGCCTCCCAAGTTGTGTTATGTCTAATGTATATAGTTAGACCATCAAATTCTCTTTAATTTTATCAGAGATCTTTGATGTCAACATGAATTTTTTAATATATTACATCACTTCCTTCTTTGTTAGTCTCTTCATTCAGTCTCTCTTTAGCTATATTCATCTCTAAGGTTGTCTCCTCATTTGATGTTGCAACTTTAGTAAACCTTGTGGCTTCTTCTTTTCTGCTCTGTTGTCATTTTTTCTTTTGTATTTTTCAAGTTCCAGTGCTGAGTACTATTATGGTTTTGCCTTTGAGCTTGTCTTTTTCTTTATGTGGCTCCAAAGTTGCAGTGATATGAATAGCCATGACTTTATCTTGGAAATTTTCTTTGCACTTATCTTTTTCTTTATGTGGCTCCAAAGTTGCAGTGATATGAATAGCCATGACTTTATCTTGGAAATTTTCTTTGCACTTATCTTTCTATAACTCTAAAGTCATGACACTTCTATTAGAGAAGAATCTTTTTTCATTCATTCTTGGTGATGTTGCATTTCAAAAGAATTTGAGTGCTTGCTAGTAGTCTAATTGACATATATACACAACAAGAAATCTCATGATGGATGGTTAGATGTTCTCTTGAAAAATGGAAATGCATAGATTGTGGTACTAGTCAAGCATGAAAAATATAATTGTTATAAAGTATCTCTAAATGATTCAAATTTTACTGACCAATAATAAAGTAAAGAAGAAAAATTCAGCTAGTCATATATGTTTATGTCAATCCCTTGATTTATCATGAATTATGAATGAAGATGTATCTCATACTCTTCTCTTTCTTTTAGTTCTAAAAACTTTAGAAGAGATGCTTAGGTTTCATTTGATGTAGTTGCCAGTTTATACAAATCTAGGTCAAATATGTGTTCCTTTTTGGTATCTCAAAATGGCATGCATGAAAGCTCTCCCCACTTTTTGAAGAAAATCTTTTCCACACTAGGTAGTTAATCATATTGAAGAAAATCTCTCAATCATGGTTTGATGCTATGCTCTCCTCATTTTGTTGGAAACACTGCCATAACCACATTTGTGGCTATAGAAAGATTTGAGCGAGAACCAATTAATGGATCAAAGCAATGAATAATTAGATGAGCTGAGTATAATAGTTCTAACAAATAAGCCTACTTAGATGAATAATCGATAGAAGAAATATTTGAGATCTGATTTACCTAGAAAAAAAATGTCGATGCAATGATCAAATATAAAGAAGTCAACTTTCAAACCACCATAGGGGATAAAGTTCTATAAAACCTACTTAGATGGAATCTTCACATATTTCTCTTTATAAGCAAATAGATGGATTGAAATGATACTGAAACCAATTTCAAAGACTCGGTGATATGTAAAGCATAATGCCTAATTAAATGAAAGCTTCAAAGGAAGCATAGTGTTAAACAAGGTGAGAAGCAAGCACTATTATTTCAATCATTACCCGCTTCATATTCTTTATGATTGAGTTTGTTACACCTTCCAAGCAAGTACTATTTAAAGGCATGCCAATTAGAAAAATATTTATTCATTTTGAGATTGTAAAGTTGGCTTCTTTCATATTTGGATGTTAGGTTACAACTCAAGAGAAAGAATTTATTCTATAATAGGATGAGATAATCCTTTTTTTTTTTCATTTTCATATTAAAAAAAAAAGATTTTAGATATAATAGAATTACCATCTCCCAAATGTAGTCTAGAAGGGGGATCCTCCTGACGGATAAAAAGAAAAGTAAACATTGATTCCACCTAGGACTAAACTATGAATCAAATCTAGCTCAATTCATAGTAGGTAGTTCAACAAGTTTGGTATGAGACTTAAGGTATGAGTGTTTTGTTAAGTTAATTTTATGGTGGCCAACCAAATTGAGGGAGAAGTAGATATTTTAATATTCCTCCTTAGATTTTACCGATGGGTAAAATATATTGAGATGCATATGAGAGAGGTAGTTATTCCATTTACCATTCATATTTAGATGATGATACACCACAAGAAGATGCATTAGGTGCATTAGCTTAGCTCAATATCTTCATCTTATGGTTATGATTCTTTCAACACTTGCAAACTAATTGGGCCCTAGGAAAAACCTAAGCTTTGCTAAAGCTAAATGTAAAGTTAGAGAAAGATTTTTGCTCATCTAGTGCACTACAAGCAAACTATCCATAGTCTGCGAAGGCATCAATAGCTAGCGAGGTCAACTCTAGGATATTAAACTATGTGGTAAATTAGATATATGAATCATTTCAATAGTAGAATCAACATGGAACATTTCTTCCCCTGATGAGCTTTCTTTAATTGGCATGTTCGTGATGATCTTTATCATGCCCTTTCCATCCTATCTTGTAAATGGCTCTATCAAATGCTATCTAATTTCACTATTTTTTTTTTGATTATCAAATATTGGTGTAGTTCCTCATTATAAGTTTTCCATCAAGTAGCCATCATATGAACCTCTTCTCTTAGCCTATCATGATTTTAGCTTAATTGCCTATTTGAACTCCTTCCATGCTTATTCAATCATAAACCGGTTGGCTTATGTGGTGGATGCATCTCTCTCCCACTCTAAAGAGATAGCTTTTTCCTTTTCTTGAGTTTGTTTGATCTTCAATTAACATTGATTGTTGATTATGAATGAGATCTTCAACCTCCAACTCAACCTCAAGTTCAGTTGCTTCATTCGTTGTGGAGGGCTTCTTCAATCTCATATGATCACCAAGTGTAGTTCTAGTTTGAAAATTCTCCCCCACCTTTTTTATAATTTTGTCCCTTTAAAATAATAATACAAAATAAAACTTCAGCCTACAATCATTTTTTTTTATAATGTATAAGAGATTCCTTCTTTACATAGTTCATCATTCATCATTTGAAAGTGCACTCCATCAAAACTATCTTTCTGAGATGAGAACATGCATTGCCTCACCTAATAAGCAGAATGAAACAAGATAGGGTTGCTTTTATTATACATTAGATGATGGCACCTTCCACTTGTATTTAGTCCACCGAACATACCATCTAGCACTTTGATCATTGTTGGTGTACTATCTATCCACTACTTGCTAACAATAAATCCTTGTTGTTTTTTGTGAGATAGCATCGAACATACACTTAGCTGGTTGAACTGAAGTCATTTGGAGTCTTTTGAAAATCTTTCTTAGGTTAACAATGTTACTTTTTACATCGAGAGTCTTAGCGATCATATTGTCTTCACAAATTTCTATCTTTCATTGCTTTATGTGATGGAAAAATGTAGTCATAGTCCTCTGGCATGTTTAATTGGCATTCTTCACCCTAGAGGCCATCACATTGTAGCAAAAGATCCTAAATTGAGGAAAGAATGTTGTCTTCTCCTTATCTTGCTCTACCATTTTGATTTGATTATTCTTGGAGAATCCATCCATGAATGAAAACATGTCATAACCTATTGTCAACCAATATGTCAATATTAGGAAAAGGGCTTGAGCAATCTTCTACCTCATGACACGTAGGACCTCTATTTGATGAAAGGGGGGCTTGAGCTTTCAATACTTCTGTTCAACTAGATTACAACCTACTTTAAGAGGGAGCTAATTCATCACCATATTTGTGTTGAGTTATATAATATCTTGGTAAGACCATAATTTTGATCCTTTCTAAGAAGATTGATGATAGTTTTGCTTTGAACTTTGTAATGATTTAAGCTTCACTTGGGGTCTCATCTGCCTCAATATTTACTTCCCATGCTTACTCAATATTGGATGTGAGTGGTTCTCATGCCTTTCAATGTTGACCAAGCTAGATTTTGATAACTTAATCTATGTATCATTCTCAATCTTGAGTTCTAGAAACTCATCTCTCTGCTTGATGTCTATATTTTGTTTTTGAAATCTCTTGCGGCTTTCCTCAATATCCATTTGGTCCCCTATTGAGTTTGAACATTCTATCAGAAAATCTATTTATGTTATTTAGAGCTATTCTAATGAATCTAATGGTGAGACTTGGAAAGAGTCTTTTGCTTGATTCTAAGGGAGGACAGTGAGTCATGTTCCAATGAAAACAACATGTTTGCTTTATAAGTTGAACTTTTTGATATGAATGCATAATGATTACTAGCAATTCTAGCTTCAAGTACAAAAACCATTTGGTTAAGTTTGCATTTTAAATTCGAATAATAATGGTGTAAAATTATAAATATATTTTTTTGAGTTCACAAAATCCAAAGTAATGGATGATCATTCAACTTCTTTATGTGAGTTTTTCTCACAAGATAGTAAAATTAGCTTATTTTGCATGTTACTTTTAGTTGTGAATATTAAAATAAGTAGAGAATTTCTCATAAACTAAAAATTGGGAAGCAATTAGGCTCTAAATCTTTGCATTAAAATCAACAATATGCAAAAGAATGTCTTGAAAGAAAGTTTTATAACTTCTTGATTGATTCCAACCATGCTTTGTGTATTGGAACATTAGCCACTCCAGCCCTTTACTTTCATCATCAAGTTGATGTTCAATATCTTCATTAATTGCTTTTGATTTTGTTTAGATTGTTGGTTATCTAGTATCAAAAAGGCTCAAAACTCATCGATTAATATCATGGATTATGTTATTTGAAGATATATGAAGTTGTCTTCTCCAAAAGAAATTAAATCAGAGATAATTTCATTTATATTGGGTTGCATAGAATTTGGTCATTCTTCAAAAAAAAAAAAAAAAATCTAAAATGATATTAGTCTTTTTTAAACAATTTTTGAGAGACTCAATCAAAATGTCTATCCTTGCGGTCACAATGTTATTTGTAGAATTTAAAAGGTGAGCAAGCCCTAGAAATTTGATGCCAGCAGAACTAAATTTTTTATTTGAAGTCTCATCTTCTAATTATTCTTTAAAATCTTGTCGTATCTTTTTAATGATTTCAAGGAAATTAGCATTGCTAAGGTGAGGACCTTCTCCACTATTCCCTTTCAAGGCAGTACGAATGTTTCTTGGAGCCATAGAAAAACAAAATTAGACATAGATAAATGAAGGTTATGCTAAGTTCACAACCTTCGGATAAATTTACATTCAGCTTCCTAGATCTAAGTGTGTATTTAAGCAAATAATTATTGTGCGCAAGTTGCAGCCTACAATTTGAACTCATGTTTCCAAACTCATGTCAAGCTTTGCCCTATTGAGGTTCTTCACATTAACCACATGTTCTACTAATTGTGCGGGACCACATAAATTCATTTGAGGTCTTGTATTTCAATCATACTTCCTAGGCAGAGTGTTTCAAGCATTAGCTACAACACTACATGGGTTGATACAAACATCTCCTATTATCCATCATTTTCGGCTAGGAGGGCTGCTCATTTGTTCTCCTAACATTTGTCTCCCATTATTAATGTAGGCATAGCAGAGTTTTTGTCATTGGTATTGTTCTAATCGCTATACAATTCACTATTACTGCATAGTCTTTTCTAAACAAATACTAAGATTCATTCATGTTTTTTTAGTAGAATAAGAGTCTATCCAGGCATTTCTTCTTGCCAATATGTCATTTCCTTAAAATGAATATGAAACTACTTCAATTCATCACAACTGATTCATGAGTCTTTGTCATATAGGAAATATTTATGTTCAACCCTACCATTCTTTATTTTCTTCATAGACATGAAACATTTAATACTCTCCTTACAATTTATATATTAACTTTAATTACTCAATACTATCCCTTTTCTATCAAATGAGCTAGTCGTTAATTCATATCAATAATAGTTGAAGGAGAGCTTAGGAGGCCAAGGACATGTTTTGAGATATGAGTTGAATAGGGCATTGATTTGTTCATTTTGAGATCAGAATCAATATGAATGTTATTCTCATGAAGAAGCAAGGGGGCTCATTCTTACACTAACAGTTATTCGTGGAACATAGGCAGGTAGTCAGAGGGCATGGGTTTAGAATGCATCTCATATAGACATTAAAATATAGCAATATAGCAACAAACTAAAAATTTGTTGTAATATTCAAAGTTTGACTAGTCTTGATGGTGAGAATCTCATTTGTTTGCAAGAATAGGTTGAAGGAATGATTCAAGTTAGCTAACCCAATAACTCTAATAGCTCTCCCTTAGTGAGTTTCCCATCGGCACTTAAGAGTAGGCATATTCATTGATGCTTTGGATAGCTTCCTTCACAAGCATGAGAACTTCATTGAAAGAACCCACTAACCGCATTATAATTTGATGCGGAAAATAAGAAAGATGTCAGAATCTCCTTTGAAATTGAGAGATTTGAGTTCATGAAGCAACTCATAAAAAAACTAATTACTTGTTCTTTAAATGTCCACTTTACCTCCAATGGACAATGAGCTCTACTCACAATTCACAAATGATTCAACCTTCTATCAATGATAATCCTCTATGTGAAAAGTTAGTGACTATGTCTCGTTGACTCCTGCTGGCTGCTGCCTGCAAATAATGCACTCTCCCAACATGTAATCTTTTCATACAAAAAGCAAGAGCCTAAATTGTTGCTCCATAGAAGGGAATATAAAAAAATCTTGCTTCCTTTGTAATCCTTCCTTTGCATTCTAATCCTAGTTCCTTGGCACATAGAGGACCAGTCCTAGTGTAAGAGAAAATTGTAGTTTATAGGCACCCAAATTCTAAATGTAGTTGCCAGCCATCCAAATACAATTGGAAAGATCTTTTGTTGAGTTCTAGCTCTCATCTCATTTTCTTTTCTTCCAAAGAAGACATTGATAATTTATCTTCTTTTGTAGAAATTAGGAATTCTATGTTAAGCAAATATAGTTTTAATGTGATACACTTTTTGAATGTTACCTCAAATGACCAAGCTTAAGTATTTATAAAGAAGTTCTTGGGCCTCATGTGAGAGTGATTTTTCTTGATTTCCTTCTATTTACCTTATAATTTGGAGTTTTCTTCCATTGTAGCATTCTCACCAGCCTTCTTAGAAGTACATGGCCCCCAAGTTTTAGTTGAAGTTGTAGATCATGTATTCATGGATCCTTTTGTCTCCTATAGTCCCATGATTTCTCCTCTTTGTTTATGTGAGGGAGGTTATTTATTTATATGATTCTCTTCTTTTGGACATTTCCAAAAGGTTAACATCGAGCAAGTGAAATCAGCAAAATAGAGGGATATAAAAAAAGCTCATTTTTAGGCACAAGCAAAACATTTCGAATGATAGAATGAGAAAAAAAAAATATCAAGCTAACATGTTAATGATCGAACAACCCAACAATAAAATTCAAAAGTAATTGTTTAGTACCTTCATTATATGCCTATATCAAGCTAACATGAGAAAAAATATCAAGCTAAAATATGCCTCTTATCTAGTTCAAGCAAACGAAAACAAAACAGTTTATACTATTTAGGAATGCAATTTGAATCTAAGGACTGAGGGAGGCCAATTCTCTCTTATAGCAAAGCCATAAGCTAGAGTTTGTCTTCTATCTCGAGTTGGATGCCAAGGAAGAGCGGTTTCTTTTGATTAGTATAAATTAGGATTCACTTTTTTCTTATTCTTTATAAAAAAATTGTTTCCATGGAGTCTGGTTCTTACTTGTGTTTATGACATTGGGTTTTTTTGATGGTGGGCAAACCTAAAAAATCTCCCTAGAGCTAGTTAGAATTTCTTTGTGCAATTGAGAAAATATGATCCATGCAAGTTTCTTTTAATGTCACTGGAAGTTGTAGCAAATAAGGCAATTTAAGGATATGCGTATGCGCCTAGGCGAACTCTTACTTTCTCTAGGAAAGCTATAGTTCTCATGTTTTATATCTTTAGATAAAAAACATGCCTTCCTTCCATAACAAGAACAAAAAAAAAAAAAAAAAAAAAAAGGTTATATTGGTAAGGTTCACAATTAAGTGAAGCTTTATAAGGTGCAGATACTACATACATGCCTTAGTTTGGAGCAAAGGGGAAAAAGGCACTTCTTTAGGGCTCTTCAAGTAGTAAGGTTCTACTTTTCCCATACCGGAATCTTATCAATGCTTGAGGGGGTATGTTGCAGAAGCAAGGCCAAGGAAGAAGTATTCTCATTGATCAGTCCTCGCTCAAAAGCTTTCACTCTTATGGCAGGGTGACACTCACCATATGTAATTTTCAAGGTAAGGAAGGGAAAAGGGTGAGGAAAGAACTCGCTGGTGAAGGGAATGACTATCCATCATGGTCCACTTTTGTCTCATAAGATATGATGCTACTACAATACCCCCCATCAGTGGCAAGGTTGCTTGGCTATCTATGTCAAACCAAGCCCCAGGGAATGATTCCTTGATGCTTTGGATTTCTTTCCTCAGAGTTATCACATTCTCCTCAGACTGAAAACCCGGTGGGAGAGGGAGAGCCGTGCACACCTCCCCATGAGGATCACCATGCATGAAACAAAGATACCATTAACATCTAATAGATACAGAGACCATGTTGCTTTGTTGCGATAAAAAGGATGAGCTTGGATGTTACATCAGATGTGATGAACCATCATCACTGCTTGCTGCAGAAGGAAAGCATCAATAAAACTCACTGGAAGAGCCAAACTAGGACTGACTGCACCTAACTTGCAGACTGGCAATACAAGGAAACCAAATGGGATAAGATAAACATTACTAAACACAAATTTTGAGAAAAAAAAAATGTCTGACAAAAGTATCCACAGTATATAAAGAAGCATAATTCGTCAATCAGACCAAAAAAATTGAAAAATAGCAAAGGATTAGGCAAAGCGATACAAAACTTTAATTCCATGCGATAGATCCACAAGATTCTAATTTACAGTTATAGAAATATACCGAGGAAGAAGGCCCGTTCCTCAATTCCACGGGAAGAGAGAAAACGAGATTTAAAATGGGGCCACGGATACGAGAGCCCCCTGGTTTCCCATAACTGGAATGCCGACGGAATGACTTATAATCTGGCCATGCCCGGAACTGTGCATCACAACGTTCCATGGTGACTCACTCGGGCTGCTGCTGCTACTAGTAACATGGACAAGTGAACCACTCTTCTGCTCTTCGTTGTCAGGTGCAAGACAATTTTCTTGTATATCCTGCAGCGCGAGATCTTCGTATTCTTCGTCTGACTTTGTTGATTCCTCGTCCACGGATCCAATCTGCGGGTAAAAATGAAAAAAAAAAAACAAAAACAAAAACAAAAATCAGAAGTTAAAAGGGAGCTGGGACTGCCGCAAGCACCAGACATTTGTACCCAAATATCAAAAGAGAACCTCATCATGATCGTGAACATTTTTGTTGGAGTCTTCGCTGAGATCCTCGTCCGTATCTCGTTCGCTTGGATCATCAACTTCTTCATCACTGCCATGTACCCAATATTCCTCCTTGAGCTAAACCCAACAAAATTCAACTCAGGTCGGCACACGAAACAGACAACGCACGGAATATAAATTGTGTGGGAACTCATGATTATCAGAGAATTGCTCATCTTCAATTTTTTTTTTTTTAATCATATTGAATGACATTCCAAATATATTACTATTTTATTTCCTGTTTTAAACTTTTTTATCAATTCACGTCTCCCTATAATTAATTTTTGCCAATAATTTATCCATACACATTACTAACACCGTAATATAGATAAATAAAAAATTATTATTTTCCAACTCATAAATAATAATAAACTAATATTATTAGTCAAATATTAATACAAGTATTAGAAATGAGTTTTTCTACAAGGATCACGAGGACTAAAATTGAGCTGCCTAATCTTAATTATATCAGAATATAATAATTTGATAATTATGTGTAACAAGACTCTCCAAACAACTGAGATAAAATTTAATTCATAGCAAATGATGATCAACAAATCCTTATTATTAAATACAAACCTACTTTATTATTTATTAAAAAATAACAACACAAATCTTTAAATAAGATAACTTGGCATCCAGAGAAAACACAGAAACTTAAAATAGTTTAAGACGGAAAAAACAAAAGAAGAACCGTTTCGTGTTGGCATGGCCCAGAGGGATTAACCGTTCTGTGTCCAGCACGGCACGGTGGCCCGACTGGGCCAATTAAGCCAATCCTTGCTAGCAAAGTGTTATCAAGGAAGCCGAGAACCCAAAGGATGAAAGCTATAAATTTCATGATGATGCTTGGGAAGATGTACTTAGTTACCATGGACCCGGAGAGTCACCAACACATTTCAATCTCAGACCATTGATGATCGGAGACACTACAATATTTTACATGTTTATGGAAATTGAGAATGTGAACTACAAGATGAATGTAGATGGAGACGATTCTATCATTGTCGTCTTTGTATCTGTCATGACCAAAGTAGATCTCAGTGCGTTGAACTCAAATACGGGACATTCAGCACACCATTGGCTTCGTGATGAGAGCCCATCTCCCAAGCCTTCTCCACTATCACATGAACCCTACTAAGCATGTCGAACAGAAATGCCAAGTGAAAGAGCTGCTCACCAAGGACATAGGTGGGGAACGTTATGCCTAAGTGTCGTTATGATACTATCAACTCTCAAGAAAGATGAAATTTGGTAGGGATTTGCATTGACATCCAAGTCATCAATAGGATTATCAAATCCTATCCGCCTATTGTATAATTGGATGAGAAGATGTTAGCATGAATTTTGTTTTAAAACCATAATGCACAATTCCACATCATGTGAAATTCTAGAGAGCAGGATCATGATATGAAATTCACAAATAACATTTGGAAGATTCTCTAGAACAAAATGAGAACATGTTTATAGTATTCATTGATTTTTGTCCCCAAACTAGTCGACAAATTTAAGTCATTTAAGCAATTTAGGGAACCTTCTTAGGTCTCGAGTCGAGTATGACTTAAGAACGTGGGAGATTCATTTGCCAGTAACCAATTTTTGCATATTGTTATTCTCTACCAAAAGATTAGGGTTGTGATGAAAGGGTAGAAAAAAAATGAGAGAGGACAAATCACACATCAAAAACAACATATATTTAAGTTTATTAAATCAAAAATATTATATTAATTTGAATTTAATTCATTTAATTTTTAATACAATGTAAATAAGTAATGTACATTACACATATATTTTTTTAATTATATTATTTTGATATATAAATATAATATTTTAATTTCTGAATAAATATAAAATAAAAATTTTAAAATATTTTAACCATGCACATTCAATTCAAATATACCAGGCGGGGCGGGCGAGTTTTAACAAGTATGATAATAATTAAAAAAAAATATCAGGCAGGGTAGGCACGATACGATTGAACCACGCCTGATAGCTGGTTCAAGGACTGGGGCACGATACCAATGCCATCAGACCATGTCAGCAGACTAGCCACCCGAGTCGTGCTTGGCCCAGAACGAGGCCCCACATCCCCTAGCCCAGCATGACACGAGCTATGCCTCGGGCCAGCATGACTGGGGTCCAGGCATGATTTTAGACTATGCTGTGCTAGACCAAGCAAGACTCAGTTGGATCATACCTTGGGTTGTGCTCGGGCTAGAGGTTTCAAACAAGCAGAGTAGCTCAGGCATGCCTCGGGCCCGACACAGTTCAACAATGCTTGGCCTAGCATGACAGTCTAGAACCATGCTTCAACCATGCCGTCACACTCTTTGGCATGGTTCGTGTCGTGTTGGGCTTGCGTGAGCCATGGCTCATGCCGAGCCACCAAAAGCTATGTGTCTGGCCTAACAACATGATAAACTAGCCCGGGTAACCACATGACAGGATATCCATAAGGTAGTTTTTTTTAAAAAAAAATTGACTGCACGATCACTAGGCGATCCACTTTTTTTAAAAAAAAAATTGGTCACTTGATTGATTTTTTCCCGCTAGATACGGTAGGCACAGTTGTGCACTTTTCTGTGCCCATAGTGAGTCATGTCATCACGGAACAGTCTGTTTGACACCTCTAACCCAGGCTAACAAGCCCAATTGTCACCTCTAATTCTAGTTTAACTAATACAATGAATAAGCATAATATGATATATAACATAAGACAATGCATAACTAACAAAAATTGAAAAATAAATAAAATATCATATCGTATAAAAAAATAATTCAATATCACATGAGTTATTAATTCGTATCTATAGTATGATAGTGTGAATACAAATCGTCATAATCATGTATGCATCTAAAAAATTATTGATGGCAAACTGAGTATCCTGAATCTTAATATCTCATAAGTCATCTTCCACCAACATTTTCACTTTATCCTGAAAGTATAATTTCAAATCTTTAATCTTTTATACATACAAATATCTTTATAATATCTATTTGCAATTCAGATCTCATATCTAAAATAATATTGATTGTCACAAAAAAAACAAACTCTAATACTACTTTAGACATCGAATGTATTAATAGATCACATGTTATCTTAGATAACATATGATAAATGAATTTGTATTTTTTTTATCAACTCAAAATATATAAATTCTTACTAATATCATGTAATAACATTAAGTAATTATCAGTATTTTAAATATCGGGAGAGCTCACTTATATTCAATAGATCGCCTAATCATTTTCCTCTAATTAACTGAATGAAAAAATTATTTTCAAAAATAATATTTATGTTCGCACTTGGGGCCTCATTATAAGTAATATAATTAATATCATAATAAGTAAACATATTAAATAATATTTCATAAATAAAACTTCTTTATTAATATGATTGATTCATACAAGTGGATATGAATCTTAATATATTTTTTTCTTTCACTTTAAGCTTATGATCCATAAAAAAAATCAAACAATACAAAATTAGAATTAAAGACCAATACTTAAAATACTTAATTTTTATCTCAACAATCATAACACTAAATACATTGTGTCCCTTATACTTGTTTCACATGTTATTAATGTCACACATACACCTAAATGCATTGTAAGTCAGTTAGTGATGTGAGTGTACATCAATAAAAACATATATGTCATGTCATTAAATTTTTTTAAAAAATTCATAATAAAAATTTATGTATTATAGTCAGAATTGTCAATAATAAGTTTATCACTTTTACTATGGACACAATTAAATATAACATATTGATAACTAACACATAATTTTAATATCATATGTATATATTTCCAATGATGTTTCACAACTATTTGAAATTTTTTCTTTTTTAGGACCTGCTAACAAACAAATATTATTAAACTCTTAATGTTTGCTAGAAATTCAAAAATATTTTAGTAAATTTCATAATAGTTTGCTTATACTTTTAAATTAATTACATAATATATACACCTAACAGAAAAAAAATTTTACTTAAGAGATTATTTCTAATAATTTTGACAAATATACAAATGATTACTTCATTATTAAAAATATTATCAAATATAATATTAAAAATTTTATTATGAATATAATATTCTCTAAAGATTTTTATTATACAATCATATATGACAAAGACATTACGAAGATGAAGGATTTTTTTATTACATTTTTATTTTGAATCTACATAGTAGATAATAAAACATATAAATAATATATAATCACGACTAATTCATATATTAAATATTATGAACACTACTTCACTTCATCTCCTAAATTAGATAATTATTAATTTTTTTTCTAACTTATAATATTATAATATGTTATATTTATTTATTGAGTTAAAAATAAATCTATGTAATATTGAGTATCGTATGATCATTTGAAAATAATTGAAATACTCATGATCACAATTAATTTAGTTGTGCATTTTATCTCAAAGTCATTGTGATATATGAATGAGATCAATAAAACTAAACTTGATTCAACTTCATAAATCTCATCACTTAGTTGAGTTTGTCTATGATCTAATATATCATATTTTTTTGATATATTGATTGACATATTTTTTAAGATAGTCATAGTCACATATACTACTACATATATATTTTTTTCTATAACATATATATATATATATATATTGCATCAAAATTTCTTCGATATTACTAAAATATTTTTTTGTAATATCATAATGAGTCAGGTTGTCATTGTTATTCACATCTACATCAAATTTTTTATTATTAATTCACTATTTATCATATTTTTTATTTATATTTCTAATTTTAACAAATTTAATAATAAAATATAACAAACTAATACAAAAATTATGTATCACAATTCTAGCCACATAAATTTATTTGAGTAATAATAGTCTACAATTATAATCTACTTTCCACCACCTTTTTTTTTCTAAACTTGCTAGTCCAAGTAAGTCACTGGAACAAAAAAATAACAATGAAAAATATAAATTATAAATAAGAACAAAACTCAAAAGAGAAGAGAAGAGAGAATAGAATGAAATTCAAAAAATTTGTATTCTCTATTTATAAATTTTGTATATTAAAATAATATATTTTTTTTAATTAGAAATGGACAAAAAATTGATGGATTTAAAATTTATATTTATAGTTATTAGAAAGAAATTCAATAGATAGAGATTATTTTAATTTAATATATATATATATATATAGGTGACATAGAAAGCAACATGACACACATGTCACTTACCATGTCATCACTCATTAAATAAAAGCATAACGAGCAGCTAACTAAACCTTGAGGCTGGTTTCTTTAAAAATAATCAAGCCCATGAGTCTGTGACCCATGTCCGATCATGGATCATTATGCCCTTGGACCATGCCAATGGGTCAAACATGCAAGTCATGCCTGCCCTAGCACGAAGCAGGGCTAGCCCCGATCCAACATAACATGAGTCATGCCTCGAGCCAACATGACCCAAGTCCAAACATAATTCTGAACCATACAGGGCAATGCTATATGTGTCAAATAAGTCAGGCTGGGCCGGAAGAATTTTTTCGGGCCTAACCGGGCTAGCATATCGTGTCTGACATGATATGGTCCCTTGAAGGTCAAGCCCGGCATGGGGCCATGGCTCAAAATATACCCATGTAAGCCAGTTCGGGTTGGGCGGTTCGGGTCGGGCAACAATTTTTTTTTAAAAAATTAAGATTTTAGTACTCATTGCATCACCACCGTATCCCGTCGAGCCTCGCTCATTGTGCGTCGACCCTTCGGGCCTCGGCTCGTCATCCCCCCATCATGACCATGCTCGATGCGTGGAACTTGTGTTGTGCCCACGTGCAAGGCACCTGCGCCATACCTGGCACAACACGTGAGCCAAAATCCTTAGCCCAACATGACACGACTAGTGTCGAGGGTGCATTTGGCATGAGCTCAAGCACAACACTGTAGCATGACGGGCTCGAGCCATTCCGGCCCATTTTTCACCTATTAGCAATGCCATGCATGATTATTTTGGGTCATGTCACATGTCGTGCCCAAACCACTAGTTCCACTTGACACCTCTAAGTCCTCTAAGTGAATGTATGTAATATTCTTGAACGACGATTAATCTATGTTAGTAACATAAATTGGATCAGATTATCTGAATCTCAAAGTAACAGTAACCTTATTATCTTGAATATTATCACATGAGTCATATTTCACCAGCAACCTTTTCACTCTATCTTAAATACCCAACTTTGAATATTCACAATCATTTAAACATGAAAGTACTTCTAAAATATCTAATCATAGTTTTAATCTACTATTAAAAATAATATTCACAATCATAAAAAAAAAATAAACTCTAATATTATGCTAAATACCGAAAGTATAAGAAAATTATATTTCATCTTAGATAGTACGAAAAATATGAACGTATATAATTTAGATCAACCTAATATATATAAATTTGTAGTATTATCATATGATATGGTTGAACAATAATTAATATCAAAATATTGAAATAGCTCATACTTATTTAACGGATAATCTTATCATTTACCTCATGCTAACTGAATAAAAAATATATTATCTCCAAATATGATAGTTCATCCTTGGCATTTCGCTACAACTATCATATTTAGTGTCAAAATATGTAAATATGTTGGATAATTTTTCTTGAATATAACAAATATTTTCTTCTACTTAATTCATGTATGTTGATATGTATCTTAAAATATTTTTCATTACATTCACATTAATTATATAATTCATACATGTAACCAAACAATGAAGAGAAAATAAAAAATTAATATTTTAATAACTTGATTTTCATCTAAATATTCATGAGACTAAAATCAAGATGTATTTCATACATACTAAATTTACTATGAATATTAGATATGCACATGAGGATAATACAAGTGGTGGGTATACACAAATAAACATATATCCATCATATCTTAAAAAATCTTCAAAATTTGTAAAAATAAAATTTATTTCTCACAGTTTGAATCATCAATAATAAGTTTAATTACTCTTATTATTAGCATAATCGATGTCACATATTAACAGTCAAAAAAGCACGAATACGACTCATTATAATTGTGTCCAAGTGTCGAACAGGTGGACACAATACGAACACGGCATGAAGACGTGTCCGATATGTCACGTGGCCTATCGTTAACCAATCCATGTCCGATATGCCACGTGGCATATCAAACGGATGCATCGGATGTCGTATCCATGCCGAAAATGCCGAGTGGCCGATGTCCAACAACGCCGAGTGGCAGAAGTCACCAACGGCACCAAATGATCAATTCTATGGGGCTGCAGGGGTGGGAATGATTTTGTGGGGAGGCAGGGGGGCACAATTCTGTGAGGCGGTGAGGAAGGGGAGGGCAATTTTGATAAAATAAAATAAAATATTTTTATTTTATAAAATAAAAAAAAATTATAAAATAAGATAATTATTAATATTATCTTATAAAATAAAATAAAATAAAAAAAATATTTTTTTATTTTATAAAATAAAATATTTTTTTTATTTTATTTTATAAAATACCTAATATTTATAAAAAAAAATAATAATAATAATTATTTTTTAATCATGTCGTATCCTAACCGTATTTGTATCCTAATTTTTTAAAATTTGATGTGTCCTTGTATTCGTGTCCGTGCTTCTTAGTTGAGAGCCAATACTTGTCTTCAATATCATGTAGGTATAATTCTCATAGAATCCTACATTTATTTGAAATTTTTTTTAGATGCATTGACAAATAGAATATGAAACTCATGTATGTTATATATCATAAGATATTTTAATAAATTTTTTATATCTTCTAATACGGAGAAATAAAATTCATTCATATTTGCACTACTATATTAATTAAGTGAGAGATACACTTAATATGAAATTTTTCACTGATACCTCTGGCAAAAATTTTAATGACAATAAAATTATTTAAAATATTATCAAATATAATACTAAAAATTTTATCATAAATATCATGTTCCTTAAAAATTCTTGTTAAATACAAATATATAACAAAATCATCATGAGGATAAACGATCTCAAGAAATCTAGATTTTTTTTATTTAATTTTATTTTGAATATACATAATGACAAATGCAGCATACGAAAGAAATATCATCACAATTAGTCAAGATATTGAACATCACAAATATCACTCCACTATATAGGAATTTTATAATAAACCAACTAAAAATAAGCCTATGTAATATTAACTATTTTATGATCCTTTAAAAATTTAATCAGAATACTTATTATAGTAATAAATTTGATTATGTTTTCCCTCGCTTAGTCATTGTAGTAAATGAAAAAGTCAATGAACCTAAATTACTCAAACATCAAAGACTCCACTGCTATTTTCAAAAAAAAAAAAAAAGAACGAGCCATTTAGTTGCATTGTGTGCATATCACGACTGATTTTTCAAAAATCAATAATGTCAAGAAATGTATCATATCGTCGGGCTAAATACATGAGTCATGCTAGGCATAGCACCAAGCACACTAGGTGCCAATCCAACATGGGACAAGTTGTGTCTCAAGCTGGCACAATTAAGTCAAGTTTGGCATTGCCAAATCGTATCAAGCCTAACATGACCAAATTAGATCATGCCTCATGTTATGCCCGAGTCTCATGACACACTTGACACATCTACAAATGACTTTTTTGTAATGAATTATGAACTTATTTGTCTAGTATATATATTTAAATTAGGATCAAGATAACTCTCACCTCCGTCTCTTGAGGAAAATGACACATCATGTCCAACGAGACGATCACACAAAACTTCCATCCATGATGCATTGCCCTTGGAGATGTGTCATTATTCTCCTCAAAAATAATTATGCTAGTTACATTATGTGCAGGCATATAAGCAAGGTCAAACATTATTCCTAGAGAATAACAACTAGATAAAGAAATGATCCTACTAATACAAAGTCTAAAAGTACATTTTATGAGATTGTCTTTAAAGATTGACTTATTCTCGAAGAACATGCTATTTCATAATAATTAACTTTATATTTGATGAATAACACTTATATTTCTTCAAAATAGTTGAGTACCCAATTCAAAAAAATTGATGACACAAACATTTCCTCTCAACTTGGAGAAAGATCCTGAGCAAAATAAATAAATTCAAAAATATTGAATAGAATATAGAAGAGCATGACTCTAGGACATATAAGCTAAAATAAAATATAATCTAAAAGAATAAAAAATAATATTCAATAGATTAGAAGATTAATAGTTAATATTATTTTTCTCCATAAATATTTTGGAGATAAGTATATTAGTCATCTCATTCAAATGTTAATTCTTCATCTCAGTAATATTATTCTATATAGGGCATCATAAGATATATGATGAATCATCTTGTACTTCTCAAAAAAATAAAAAAATTGATAATAAGTCTTCTAAAATATTATTACTCAATTGCATGTCACATACATCTAAACTAAATTTTATTTTTTTTATAAATATTTATGTTATATATAGTTTGTTTTGATAAATTATTTTGTTATAACCAAAATTATTTTCGGTTTTAATATTTTTAATATTAGTGTACATGAAAGAAAATATTGAGAGATTAAAAATGTAACAATAGTATAATAATGAGGGCTCGCTGCAGGTCAGTAGGCCGAAGAAAATTTTTGAGCACAAACTGATTCATCCAAGTGATCTGATCCGCTCCGTTATTGAATAACAAGAAACTGTTAATATATCAAACTATTTTACTATTTATTTCTGTCTCTCTTCTTTACGCAATGTTCTTCATGATTGCTGCTCACAAACTATAAAAATATTTTTTTGTTATAATTTGTAAATACATAAGTATTTTTCTATTGGATATAACTAGTTGTGTTGAACGACTAGTAAATCACATTATTTTGTGTTTCTACTGTGAGTTGATATACTGTGATTGTGGATATATCGTTTGATATTTTTCTTCTTCTGAATCTATAAAATTATAAACATTGGAAGCGAAATTACACAACAATTTACAAAAATAATAAAAATAAAATAATTTCTTTAATGTTAAAGATTATATAAATTAAGTAAAATTATTAACATAAATAATAAAATACCTTAAATTATCATATATTATAATCCTACATAATCCACAAATATCTAAATAAATCAGATAGAATTAAAAGTGTCAAATGGGCCGGACCAACCCAGTTTTAGACTGCCCAACTGGGCTACCATGTCGGGCTAGTCATAGCATGGTACAGTAACCATGTCGTGCCGTGTCGTGCATGGCCCAGCATGGTTCAGTAAAGGTCAGGCCCGGTACGGGCCTGCTGCCCAAAAATACCTAGGGTTCGGCTCGGTTCGGCCCGATTCAAGTCGGGCCGTAACTCAAATTTTTTTAAAAATTAGGATTTCAACGACATGCCCCCACATCACCACGCCACCATAGCCATTTCGGGGCTCAGAGAGCCTCACCTGTTAATGTCGGCTCATTGTGGCCATGCTCTGTGTGTGGTCTCGTGTGTCGTGCCCACGTGCCAGGGATTTGTGTCGTGTCTTGCATGACACGTGGGCTGAAATCCCTTGGCCTGACACGACACGAACAATATAGAGGGAGGCCTGACACGGGCACATGCATGGGCACGGATCATTCCCGTGTCGTGCCAGGCCAAGCACGATCAAACTGTCGTGCTTCATGACAGGCCAAACCAGCATATTTGACACCTCTAGATAGAATATATTGCCCCAATATCTTTTGGCATGCCAAATGAAAAACTATACTAAACTTTTCTAACTGTAACATTCAATAATTAATAGATCATTGATATCACTTTTTTGATGCTCTGCTCCATGATCTTCAGCTACTCTAGTAATATCATAACTTAGAGTGAATCGCTAGTTGATCAAAAATAGACAGATATCTAGAAAGACTCATATAAATTGAGAAAAATATGTACAATTCATTTTGTTTAATTCCTAGTAAAGTTATATGTATGATCAGATAATTCTGGATAAAAATATCAAAATAAAAAAATAATATCATAATATGATTATTTTAAAAATAACTAATAAAAAATAAATTATGACAAAATTTTGATGGATCAACAAAAAATAAAAAAAAACAAATCACTTCAATGTCAGCCATTACATCAGCCATAATAAATTTTGCCAATATCAATGAAAAAAAACTCGTCAGCACAAATCACATTGTTGGATCTCCACAACCTCAAAACAACAATAAACTTGCTTCTACATTGAGAATTTCACGGATGTCATTTTAAATTCCGTGTCAACCACAGTAGCTAGTTGACCAGCCCAGGCCCCGAGCTTCCCTACGAACTATCTGTTGGAGCTTGTTGTGCATGTGCTACCTGCAGCTCTGCGGTGGCTAGGCTAGGCCAGGCACTAAATCGTGCCTGGCCCGATCATCCCAGTTTTTACCCACCATGAATTCGAACTAGCACGGCAAATGCCTCAGCCGGGCCATCGGGCTATGTAGGGCATGCATCCCTCAAGGTCGTTCCAAAACAACACAACCCAAAAGAATGAATCATGTTGTCCAACAAGTTTGAGTCATGCAGGCCCGACAGGACCTAGTTGACACCTATAAGTGTATTTTATTTTGTATTTATTTTTTTTATTTCATATTTTAGTTTTAAATAAAATATATTTTTTAATATTATTTTAAGTTATTCATTTTAAAATTTTAAAATATTATATTATAAATAAATAATATATAATAAATGTAGTATCAATGTACAAGTCCATCTTGCAGGTCCTGAACCCTTTGGCATTGGCCTATATTGTACCATACTTAGATTTTAGGAACTCGGGCTATTATGGTTCTTGATTCAATCCAAGCTAGCCCTGCATAGCACACAAGCTAGCATAGGTCAGGTGCGTGGGGGGCCAGGCAGGACTCGCGCCCACATCCTGATTCATGCTAAGTTGAATGAGGGCCCAACCCAACCATGCAAGACTTTGGATGCCAGCAGGCCACCAAGCTGTACCAGGTTGCCCACATTAACAGGCATACTGGGCCATTAGTCACCTCTAACTATGAGCACTCCTGACGGGTGAGATTGGTAGCAAATTTTTATCTTTCATGCAATTTTATCTGGAACATGAACCCCCAAACAAAACAAATATATGATTTGGCCTTCTTAGTACCATTACAGCATGGTTTCCTTCTTAATTTTCGTAAAGATTCAATGCTGAAAAACTAATTTTTCTTGATTCTATTCCCTTCTGACTTTCAACAGAATCACAGACCATTAGCTTTCAGTGTCCGGCTGTCATCACCCACACCTACAACTATGCTCTTCTGATAACTTAAATCAGAAAGATAACATAAATCATTTGCCATGACTGGGCTTCCTTACAATTCTATTCCCTAAGATTTCATGGAGGAATAGCCTCCCACGGCCAAATAAAAGTTTTGAAAAAACATAAAGTACCTCCTTATTTAGCACATCTGGCATCCTTGGCGAGCTGCAACAAGATGAGTAAAGTCTACTTCCCGTGTCGGTCCCATCACCACGAGATTCATCCACGCTCCCGGCACGACTAGTGCCGCCATCACAAGGCCATGCGCTGATTCCCAAGCTACCAAATTGGAGATTGACAGGTTCAGCTTTGCCGATTTGCAATGGTCCATACATTGGAACACACCCACCATGATCTGCATCGTGGCCATTCTCTGGCGATTCAACAGGCCAAGCCTTTGCTACTGATCCATCTACATTGAGGAGAGCCATTAGATGCCTAGTGGAACCCTTCCTCTGAATAAGCTGGAACATCCCCTTGGAGTTCAACGAGTTCACAGCACACTGATTCCTGTACTCCTCATATATGAGAGGCACAGTGTTAGTTGCAGGGTCATAGAGCTGCTCGCCAGCCTCAAGGCGACGAAGGCAGCCGAAGACCATTGCATGGATTGCAGCCACACTCTTATCCACATTTGTGTTGTTAATTTTGGGTACCAGGTGCTTATCAGCCCGCTCACAGAGATACTCTTGTATTGTTCGGATGTTTCGAATATACTTCACGTACTTGTTTTTCGCTGGGTCCAATGTCATATACTTGGCACGTACAGCAAATCGTTCCAAGTGTTTCTCTTCATTTGTAATGTATATCATGAACGGTATGATCGAAGGATGTTTCTTCATCAGTCCCATCTAGCATATCACAACAAGAGTTAGGAATGACTATTATACCCAAAGTTTGAGACAATTTCACATAAACAAACAATTTTAAAACCAGTTCAATTTTTTTGTGTTTATGTGGGCACGTTTTTTGTCTGGTCATCCTCGAAAAACAAACCGGTCAGAATGCCAACCAAAACTAACCAGTTTTAGTAATTTCTGCTGTTAATTCGGTTCCAACCAGAATTGCTCACCCTGGTACTAGATTTGTTTCAGAGAATAGATTGAAATTAGGGCTCGAGTAAAGAACTTTCGGGAACTTGCACGAGCACAAGAAGAGGTGAAAACTGAAACATCAGGTGAAGACTTACAACAAAATTAAGACTCAAGTGAACGCCCTCGACGATCACTGATTCTTTTCTTTCTTCCCAAGCAGTGATCAATCGATCAAGACTATCAATCACCATCTCACTTTGGGCTTTATACCCTTCAATTGCCATCTGCTTGAGACTGACAGATCCAAAAGCAGATACAGCAGAGTCAATTCCAGCAGCAATACAATTATTCCCAGAAACAATACTTCCGGGCGCCTCGACTTTAAGATTGGAGCTTGTGACAGCTGCCTCTTTTTTAGCTTTTCTCTTTGCCATTGCTTCGGCGACCGCCACAGGATCCAAAAACTCTCCTGCATGGTATGTTGAAGCCCAGAGCAAAGGATTCTTTTTTTCATCTACAAAGCTCCTCATCATGTGCCGAATGGAATCAGTAGAAATAACAGTCGTGAGTCCCAGCCTTCCACCCTGTGCAAAACACAAAAAAATATGTTTGAGAAAGGATCGAAATAAATGGAGGTTGTACTCAAAGCACAAAACACAGTTTAGCGGGGGGGTCTAGTCTATATGATATTAATATCTCAACAGTTTTATCTATGATAATTCTCAAACCTAAGGCTGACCATTATTAAAACAAAAGCAGATGACATTCCAACATGGCATAGTCTCTAAAACAAGCATATAACATAATGACTTCCCAGATGATCAATCATTCTGATACTATTCTCACCCAAACATTTTTAACTAACATTCTTGTGAGATTTGACATGTTAGTATTTATATAATCACACACACACATAAATGTAAAAAAATAAATAAAAATATACAACTCCAAAAACCAGCTTATTAAAAAAAACATGAAAAAGTAGAAAAGGATTACCAATAAAGCAGACAAAGTAGATTTGCCACATCCGCTAGTGCCGCACATCAGAATAGTTATGGATTTCTTTCTTTCTCTGATTCTGCCACAACAATTGATCAAAGAAGCAAAGACATCAGGAACATACGTGATCATTGCTTTCTTTTAAGGACTCGGAGAAAAAAAAAACTCAGCAACTTGGAAAAAATGAACATATCTATGGAATAGGTTGGCATCAAAAGACTGTTTTCCCACCCGCGATAGCGTTAGGCCGAGTTGGATGAGATCAATACTTTGTATTCACCTAAAACTTGGAAACTAATCTCCGAAATTCCCAATAAGCATGTTGCAGTTTGCACTGGATGATTTCGAAAGATATCACATATGACAGCTGGGCTAATTAGCTGAAAGAATGACTACTAAATTATATTATAATGCTTAAGGAGTTGACTATAGATACATATCATCGCTGAATCTATGCAATCTTTCAGCATATAATCACTGAATCTAAAAAAGATATTACACATAATATATACTAAAAACATCAAGATCATAAAATATACACTAAAAAAATAAAGTTTCAAATTTAAAAAAAAAATCAAAAAATTTATATCATAGAAAATATGTATTATGATAAAAATAAACTTATAATACAATTATTCAACTAATTATTCTTCATGACTCAAAATGTTGGTCTATTATAAGATAAAACATATAAAAAAGAATTTTTATTATATGCACATAATAAGATGAACATATATAAAACTCAATGAAATTTTTTGAAATTAAATTAGAAAATATCTAGCATCATCATATTTGTAAAGACTAAAATTTAGAAAAAAGAAATTATTACATTTTAAGAATATTTGTCAGACAAATAAAACCAAAAATAATTAAATACAAATAAATAAAGACAATAAAATATGTAAAAATTAAGCCATAAATCATAATAAAACACCAATAAATACTCAATGAATAAATGTGTACAATAATTACTCAATGAATAAGTGTGTATAACAAAGGCTCATATATTGGGCTACTCCAATTGATTTAACACAAATTAGGTGCTATAATCCAAAATGCAAAATATAAAAATATTGATACATGTGAGGCTTCTACAAGAACGTCATCATATTGTAAACTAACAAGTTCAATTATAAGTAGTAAAGGGTAACTCTCCCTTACAGCTGAAAATCAAAGTGGGACAAAATATCACTAAGAAAAAATGATACATCTAGATATAATTTCTAAACTCTTACTCTTCTTGAGCATGATAAAAAATGAGCTCAGCACTAAAAAAAAAAAAGATAAAATCATCACTTACTAAAATTATATTTAACTATTATAGGCTACAACACATCAAATATTTAAGTATCATCTTAGCTCATCATATAAAAAGATCAAAAATAAAATTAATAATCTTAAAAACTATAAGAAATAAAATAAATAATCTCTCCAAGATACAAGATTTGTAATGATACAAAATAAGAAAAAATAAAAAAATAATTTATGACTAATACCATATCTCTTCAAATATTCTTCATAACACTCCTCTCAAATAAATATAACATTATTCTCTCAACCAAATATATATTATTCTTTTCTACAATATAGTCATGTGCAAGTAAGTTGATATAAAATAAGTTTGATATATAATCTTGTGATGAATACAATAAGAACTATATATATATATATATATATTCTAATACATTAATTCTTATTTTTTAATCAGTATCAAGAACAACTAAATCTTATATCACATACAAAGATCTGTATGAAACTTATTTTTTTAATTACCTCTATTAGAAATCATATTTACTCTAAACTTTTTAGTTATTAATTTTTTCACTCCTACTAGATCCTTCCAAGGGATACCTCCAATTCTTTTTCATCTTTCTACCCAAATAGTTTCATATTGTTTAAATAGTGTACAAAAAAGTCTACAATAATCATGGCCAAACCACTTAATTTTTATTAATATTTTTATTAAATGCCTACAAAATAAAAAAAATAAATAATCTAATGCAAGCAAATATTCATATAAATAATAATCAATAAAAATAATTAAATTTTATAATCTTGCATAGTCAAATAATAATTCTCTCTAATTCTCTTAAAATCTCAAAACAACAATAATATGGTTTTTTTATTTGAATAGTAAAATTTTGTAGAAATTAATAAAGACAAGTTACATGTTTATGATTAATAAAAAATAAATTACCATTACAAACTTGTGGTTAGTCGATTTTGAATTCAAATATGAAGTTATGTAATATACACAGTTTCTTTAATCCACAACAATTTTTTACTAGATAATTTAATAAGTAAAAAACTCTCTTCAATCATACTAGTTTTTGACCATGCCCAAACCTTGCCCGAGGTCCGTAGCACTGTGCTCGTGCCACTGAACCATGCCTACGGTCCAGGAAATTAGGTTGTACCTAGCCCGACATGAGGCCTAGCATCGCCTGGCCCAGCACAAGATGAGCCATGCCTCGGGCCGGCATTAATTGGGACCAGGCACAATTCTAGACCATGTTGTGTCGTGCTAGGCATGGCTCAGTCGTGTCGTGTCATGGGTTGTGCAAGGGCCACCCAACCCATTTTTCACTTCAAGATACAAACATCTCAAACAAATGATCTAAGATTAAGTTACATCTTTACATAGGTCAGCATAGAAGTGTGTCCAAAGAGTAGTACAAGTTGAGTATAGTTTGATTATTTTTGGCGCAACAGGGGCGTCAAACGTGCAAGACAAAACAAGGTCTATCCGCTTTGGTCATGTTATGCCGACACCTCAATAAGCAACTTCATCATTTATATCTGACTAATCAAATGACAAACTTATCTCTGCATATAATATCAATCTCTATACTTAGAAGCTCACCTAAATTACTAAACTTATTTTTGCAATATTTAAATAGGTAATCTAATTATTTGTAGGTCTTACACTCTATTTCTTATAACTAGCTCATATATATAGATATGTATTTGATACTATTTTTCACTTATTTAACCTTAATAATATGATTTATGCAGGTAATTAAGCAACAAAGATAAAATGAATTACTCATATTTTAAATATTTTCTTTTTATCTCAATAATAATATTAATAAAAAATAAATGATCTCTATATTAATTAAAGACATTATTAATATTAATAAATGATCTCTATAATACATATCGTGAAAGCATAAATTAGCAAACACATATTTACCATATTATAAAATATTTCATGAATTATAAAAATAATAATTTTATGTCATAATCATAATCATTTATTATTATTTCATCAATTTTATTATTAATATAATTTAATATCATATTCTGGTAGTTAACACATAAATTCAAGATAAAATATGTAGAATTTTAATAATATCTAATATTTATTTGAATTTTTTTTCTATTAACTAACATAGCATATAAACTTATTATTATTTGTAAGGTATCCTAATATATTTTAATATATAATATATATGTTCTAATATATTCTAATACATTACATATGTAGTTAATTAAATAATATATACATCTAACATAAAATATTTAATTTTAAAATATAATATATTTAAATCTCTAATATTTTTGATAAATATATTAATTGTTATACTATTATTTAAAACATAACTAAATAGTATGTTATAAAACTTATTTTGCATATCATATTCCCAAAAATTTTTGATAGATACTCATATAATATAAAATTATCATGAGACTAATTGATTTCATTAATTATAATATTTTTTTTTATTTAGTTTTCAGCTAAAATCAATAAAATGAGTGATAACACAAATTAATGCTTTGTTATCGTGACAAGCTCAAATGTTGAACATCACCAAGACCACTTCATTTTGTGTCCAAAGTTCATTTATTATTATTTCTTTATTTATTTTATAATTTATTTATTATGTGATTCTAACGGATCATCTTAGAGATCATATGATTGATTACAAGAAGTACTATAGTATTAAATAAACTAATATATGATATTTTAAAAATTTAAACAAAAAACTCATATTAGTTAAAGAATCTAATCGTATTTTCTTTTACAAATTCATGGCGACAAATAAAGAAAATCTTTGAACCTGAAGTAAATCTATATTTAAAGATCTCATCACTTAGTAAAGTTTGTTTAAAATCTAATGTACCATATTTTTTAATATATCAGTTGATGCATCGCCTAAGGTGTCTAGTCCCCTTAATACTCTTACAAATATATATTTTTTATAATATATATATTATATAGAATTATCTTCCACTCACCTAGGATTTTAATTTTTACAATTTTAAAATGGGTCAATACTAATTATGTTGATTTATTTCTAGGTTTTATAAGTTTCAAGATTAAGGTAAACTCATGACTGGAGATAACCCAATCTTGGATCTTTCGATCACATTGTCGTTATCAACAACAATGACTACCTCATTTTCATTATATTCACTAATATTTTCTATTTTTTTATTTTACATAGTTATCTTTTTAGACGAAAAAAATATTATTATTTTAATTTAATTATAAAATTAACCACTACAAAAATATGAAAAAAAACACCATGTGTACCTTGTAGTTTACTAAAATTCAATCCAGAAGCTAAATTCAAATCTTAGGAAATACAATTCTATACCTTTAATTCTTACCAGTCAATATTAATTTACATGATTATATTTTATATTATTATTTGAATAAATATCAAAAAATAAAAATATTAATATCCCTCACTAAATACAACTTATAGAATTATGAAAAGTTGAGAATTTGGTTGAAAAAAAATAAATAAAATATAATTTAAGCATGAAAAATTATAAAATTTAAAATCTTTTTTAAAGAAAAAATTTTCAATTAAAATATTAATTTTTTTATTTTTTAATATATATTTTTTTTGACAAATCTAATAGCTGTTGAACTTTTACCAATAAACATTAGACAGAACTCTAAGGGCTAAAGTTATATTTTTATTTTTATTTTTTTGACAAAATTTTAACCAACAAGACTTCCACATGTGTCACACACACACACACATGAAGAGCATTCACATTACGCATCCCATTTAATATTATATATAAAAAAAGGACACTTCACACACACATGCCTTTTTTTAATTCCAACATAAACAACATGTTGTACATGCATTGCAACATTTGTGTCGGACATGCTAAAATGCCCTTGACATGCTAAAATGCCCTTGACGTGCAAAAATTTTGCATTTGACCTATTTTTCCTAGCATGGCACAAGCATGACTCCTACTTATGCCATGTCATCCCTGACATAGCTATTTTAGGCCGTGCCTAGGATCAAGCTCGGGCAGCCTAGCTCATTGGACACCTCTAGGTCAATCTCAGCCCAAAGAGCTAAAAACCTAATATTAATAAATAAAAATTATTAGTAACTCACTTTAACATTATTAAAAATTATAAAAGAATCAAAGAATATTAAGCAAAAATATATATAATAAAAAATATATAATATTAATAAAACTAGTGAAGAGAGTGAATAACTTCAGATACATGCCAAATAATATACTAAAAATATGATATTATAGGTTACTGACAAACTCAACAAAACATTGTGATTATTGAATTTAAATTAATTTCAAGTTAAATGACTTTTTTTATTTACAGTAATATGCTTAAATGAAAATACATAATTACATTCATTATTATCATGAATCTCACTTAAATTTGAGAAAAAACATAAAATAGTTAATTGTGTACAAAAATACTTTCAACACGTTTACCATAAAAACCATGATCAACTTATAGGACTGAGGTGATAAAAAATTTTAAAATATAAAAAATAATTAATAATCAATTAACTTAAAAACCAAAGTGAAATATATTAGTAATGTTCAATATTTAGACTAATCATAATGATAAGATATTCACATGTCATCATTCACTTTATTAATTTTAACTAGAAATTAAATAAAAGAATATATAATTTATCATATATTTTATCTTTATAATTACTCTATTATATATTAGTATCAGAGTATCTATTAGAAAACAAAAGAAAATAAATATCAAATACAAAATAAAATATATATCAAAGTATTTGATGATATTTTAAATAGTAGTATCAAAATAAGTTTTTTTATAAAAACCATTAAAAATAGGTCCTTACCAAAAATTTATATATTAAATATATAAGTCAAATAATGAATCTAATAATACCAACTAATTTAAAAACAATTTTATTTCATTAAAACAAATATGGAATATATTAAACTATTAAGAGATCTATCTAACTAGATGTGTTTTACAATTTATGCAAGTAAGTAGGTCTAAAAAAATAAGTAGATATCATACTATTGAAATTTTACATATCTAATATATTATTCATATGTTAATTATCAATATATGATATCTAGCTTCATTAATATTAAAACAGATGAAATAAAAATAAACGAATCAAACTGTAAATAATATTTTTATTTTTATAATTCATAAAAATATTTTAAAATATAACAAACATGCATTTGTTTATATACACTTTTACATCATATAATACATTTATATACATATATAATATTAATAGTATCTTTAAATAATATTGAGATCAATTTTTTAGAGACTTGATTATTTAGATAAAAAAATATTTAAAATACTAATCATATATTTCATATCTTTATCATTTAACTATTTATATGAATCTTATGATCATGATCAAAGATATAAAAAAATAATATCAAATTCATATCAACTTATATGGACTAGCCATAAGAAAAAGAAGGTAAATATTTAAATATTTAAATATTTAAATAATTAAATAATATATTTAAATATTATAAAAATAAGTATGATAATTTTAATAAGTGAATACAAAAAAAATATCACTAGAATTTAATAGCAACGCTATTCATATTCTTGCTAAAAATACGAGAAAATGAATAGAAGTAACTAGTAGATAAGCTAACTAGAAAATACCACACTACCATATCAATAAATTAGATTTATTGTAATATAAATTAAATTCATCATATATTATTATATATTAGAAAAATACTCATACTTTTACAAACAACACCAAAATATAACTAAAATTCAATAGCAACCATACTCATATTTTTACTAAAAGCACAAACAAGTGCGTAGAAGTTATTGGTAGATAAACTAACTAGGAAATACCACATTGTCATATCTATAAATTAGATACGAGCATCTACCAAATCCCACAATAAATGAGAACCTCGTACATTGAGCATGACCTTTATTATTATTTTATTAATGACAAAATAGACAATTGATTTATCATTACATATATGAATATGCAAGTAACACATGGTAGATATGTCTATAAATCGAGTCTTGGGCATTGCTTATCTAGAGTGTAATTCACAACCATCAATTATTATTAGATATTGTTATAGTTTTTTTGTCCTCCCTCTCAAATAATATTCATATAATCTATTGGCTCATTTATTAAACTCAAGGCCCGAGAATTAGAGCAAGTAAGACCTTCGTTCCAACTGCATATGATTTGTCTAAAGTGTAATATGAGCACCATAGGAAAACATATTTGGCATCCATATAAATCAAACTCCTGTCTCATAGGTTAGAACATCTGGAGGTGTCAATCAGGCCAGCAACCCTGGCAAGAGTCACAGTATGACATGATTTATCCGATCTTGGATCATGCCACCCCGTAGCATGGCACGTGTAGTGTTGAGCCAACTAGAGCAGTGCCTCATGTTGGGCCAAGCACGACCCACGTGGTTGGCCAAATGGCATGGTCCACCGGCCAGAGGATCCATGACCGGCTACAAGTCACAAGTCAAGTCCTGTTGGGTGACCATCAAATGAGGTGAGTTATTAAAAAAAAAAAGAATCCAATCATATAAGTCAAATCTTGACTACGTGGCTCATTGCAATTAGTCAGCTATGTAAGCCGACCACTCATTGCATTTTCACGCAACATGCTTCCGACAAGAACAATCTAGCACATCCATGCATTATGCGAGCCAACCGTGTCATGTTGAGCCGACCGACTAGTTATCGTGTCGTGCCTTGCATGACAAGGAAATCATATTGTGTCATGATGAACACGACATGGTAGCACGATCGCGCCACACTCAAATAGTTTGACACATCTAAGAGCATCCAACCTTCTTTATTGATCAAACTACCATGATATTATTATAGATGTGTCAAATGGGACGTGTTTGACCGGCACGGCCTATTTTTAGCCGGCCCAAACGTGCTTTCATTCCGAGCCAAGCATGGCACGATTACTATACCGTGTTGTGCATGGCCCGGCAAGATTCTGTGGAGGTCGGCCCGGCAAGAGCCCGCGGCACGAATCCGCCGGGTTCGGTCCGCACGGGCCGAACCCCTAATTTAAAAAAAAAATTAGGGGTTCGATTGCTCGCCTTCGCGCCGTCATGCCGCCACACGCCGAACAACTAATTTAAAAAAAAAATTAGCATTTTGGCATGCGCCGTCGCGCCGCCGCACAGCCGAACCCCTAATTTAAAAAAATTAGGATTTCGACTCATGCCATCGCGCCGCCTCACTGCTCGAAACCCTAATTTAAAAAAAAAAATAGGTTTCTCAGCTCGTGCCGATGTACCGTGCCAAGCCAGGCACGACACGAGGCCTGGTTAGCCCCGGCACGGCACGGCACGGCACGATTGGTTCCCTGGAAGGGCACAGCACGAGCCCGGGCATGGAAAATTTCCATGCCGGACTGGCCCAGGCACGATTGAATAGTGCCGTGCCGGACCTGGCCGACCCGGTTGACACCTCTATATTATTAGATATTATTATGGCGTTCAATCATTTCTTTTTGTTTTTAACCTTTTTATTGTTAATTTATTATATTTTATCATTACAAATAGTATCATTCAACCTATGGGTTGTCATGATCCAAGTGACTCAATATACAATATACAATAGATGTATAAAATAGGCAAGGGCCCAAGCTCAATTTGAGCTGAGGCCCAAACAAGTAGTTACAGACATATTCTAAAATTCGATGCAAGGCACAACATGACATGTTTGACATGATCGACAAAAAATATTCGACATGTCCAGCACAACATATGCACTACAAATGTATGTTAATGTTTTATTTAATATAAATAGAAGTGTAGAGCTCAAGTACCCTTTTATATTATTTTTTATTAAAAAGATGCATAAAATCCATGTGCTCCAATTTTATAAAAACAATATTCATTGCCTTTGCAAAGGATGGCCCCCACATCCAATAATGATGCACGACGTTATCCAAGAGGAGGCCAAAGAAAATATAAAAAATATATATGTGATAAATTTTAACATCAAGGCACATTAGTTGTTAGATTTCACTCCAACGGCTATTCTCACAAATCCAATAGTTATAGGATTTCCCAAATAAAATATTAAAAATAAATAAAATATTTATTAATTGAAAAAATATTAATATATAAGTAGTTAATGTTTATAATTTTTTATTTGAACTAATATTTTTTTCCCAAAATCTTAATTCATTAAATTTCTCTTAATTGTTGCAATATTAATAATTATTATTTATTTTTTTTATAATTATTATAATATTATATAAAATACAACCTTATCAATTAATATTGACAAGCGAGTTTTGTGATTGTCGAGTTTGACTCAAGATTTCTCATCTTCATACTTTGGTGAGTCATCTAAATTTTTGCAAGAAACATATAATTTTTAATTTTGATTATTTTACTACATAAATTTAAAATTAAAAAAATTAAATCTCTCCTCCACAAAAACTATTTCAAATTTAAAAAATAAAAAATACTAATAAACATTTTGTATAAATAAGATAGTATTAATTTAAATAATAACAATGCGACAGAAAAGTTTGAGACTGAGATATTTCCTATATATTGAATCTTTAGTATTGATTCATTTTATAAATAAGAAAACTTTAAATAAGGCGAGTCATAAGCCTGCTTCGGGCATGATACCTAAAAAATTCATTCCTTACACCCACCTAATATATAATCTACTTGTGAGATGTGATAATAGATATCATCAATCTAATACTAGACATTTTGATCAAAGAGAAAAAATATATCAATAATTAATATCATAAATTTATGTAAATCTAGTTATCAATCTAGTGTTGAACAAATCAACATTTACTTTTGTCCTAGTCTTTACTGTTTATACATATTTGCATCCTACTACTGATTTATATGACGATTTCAAACAAAATCAAAAGTATGATTTAATTACACTCAGTTCATCTAATATAATATATCAATATTCTAAAAAATAAAGTGCCTCGTAAAGATTAACATAGATCCTATGATTATCAAGATAAGATAAAAAACCTAAAATACATAATATAAAAATAAGATAATAATTATAATAATGAGTGTTGGGTAGAACATGTTGATGATTCCTTCTAAAGAACAACCAAAATGACCAAGTTACTATTCCAAATCAAATCAAGTAACATGATAATATAATCATGTTGAGAAGGCCATGGATGTATTTGTCTAGAATATATCTGGTATGTTGAGATCATTAAATCTCTCAACCCCTCAAATATACATTTTGTGTCTAGTGAGATTCACAGTCTAGGATTTTATTCATCACACAAAACTAGAGGTGTCAAACGGGCCGGCCCGGCCCATTTTTTTAGGGCACGAACGTGCTACCGGGCCCGGCACGGGCCCGGGCACGGTTTAAAAATGTGCCGGGCCGGCCCAAGCACGACCGAACCGTGCCCTGCCTGGCCGGCCCGGCCCGGTTGACACCTCTACACAAAACTACATAAAAAATATTACATCTTGTCTCATAACAAATTATGCTAGAACTATCAGAAGCATGGATAACAATTTCTCTTTTACAAAAAATAACAATTAGAAATTAGAACAAATCTACCACTATGAAATTTAGAGGTACATTCTTTTGGATTGTGACCTTGAAAATGACCTTATCCTCAAATAATATCACATTGGAACGTATAATAATCCTATTAATCTCTTGACAACAATCTAATTATACATCTATATTGTACATATTGAGCATAAAAATCTATACATGAGATCCAAGAGATCTCATGTATAATTAAAATAATCGACAGTTAGTTGAGATCACAACTAACTATACTTCTATAAGTACATTCTTGGATAATTATATGTATGATCACATCTAATATTAAGTGTGGTAGTATTGCATAAAAAGAATTAAAATAGATTGTGATAATTACAATCTATACACCAATTTTATCACTTTGAATCTTTCCTAATTCTCACTTTCAAAATCAGATTCTTTTAGAAATAAAATGAATATCAAATAAAGTAATTAATATATGTGCAAATTACAATCCTCAAGTCCCATTCAAAATTAAGTGTTTAACTTTTAAAAAATGTATCACAATTTTAGAAATAAAATCTTAAATAGTCAGTCAATCACATATAAACATAAAAAATGAGACAATGAAAATAAGTAACATATTTTTAAACTCAAAAAAAAACTAATTAAGAGTGAGACAATTTAAAAATATAAAGAAATTAAATATCGCAGATGTTAAATATTAAAATATATCATAACATTTAAAAAAATATGCTAAAATTTAACAAAGAAATAATTTTTTTTGTGGTAAATTTGCTTTACAATAATATAATTGGTTGAATAATAAAAAAATAAAAAAGATAAAAAAACATATGATAATTCAAACAATATGGCAAATATAAGAAAAAGAAAAAAAAAACTCTTAAAGATAGTAAAAAAAATAAAGAAACAAAAAACTAAATAAGTAATATTATGTGTATTAAAGATGAGAATTATAGAATACTAACATAAAATAAAATTATTTTAGATAGAGAAAAATTATTTTGTAAATTAACTCAAGGATAAAAAAAAATAAACTTCAAAATATTCTTTTCTAATTATAAAAATAATTATATATTTAATTAAATAATCAGAATACTAATATAAAATTAAATTATTTTAGAAAGAAATTATCTTGCCAATTTAATTAAGAAACCAAAAAATTAAAACTTAAATATTTTTTTAAGAATGAAATTATTATATATGTCATTAGATAATTAATGTAAAATAAGGTAAAATGTATTGGTTAACTATGCTATTTAATATTATTCTAAATACTAAAAACATATCATACTCACAAAGATGATTTTATGAAATTAATTTCAAAAAAATATGATATTAAAAATTATGTAAATTATAAATAAACTAAATCGATAAACCATGTAATAAAATTTTAAGAGAGAATCATACAAAAGAAATCAAAGAGTTTTGTTTGAGAAAGTATATAAAGAGGCCTATTTTCCTAACTATAACCCATAGAAAATACAAAAAGTAATGATTAAGACGATATTTCACAATTTAGAGAATGCATATTATATAATTTCCACATAGTTGATTTTACCAATTTTCATATAATTATGGATACATATAATAGCATGTCACAAGCATCCCTATGTAGATATGATGGCAAATTAATTTCAATCTCAATAAAATTACATCAATAACCAAATTTATTCTCATGTCATTTTGTTTTAGTTTTAAAAAGTGAGCATAACATCTTTATAAAGAATTACTTTGATATAGATTATTCACAAATAATATCAGCATAAGATAGATAATGTCATCCAAGCCATCAAAGCCACTAAAGCTTTGTTTTGATATAAGCACTAGTGGTCCACCTCAATGAGGTGGAACCTATGTAGAAATGATTTGGTTAGTTTTGATAAAAGCATCATCCAAGCCACTAGAGCTTTGTCTACTGATTCCAACTGCTTCGACACCATAAGATAGATAATGTCAGCCTATTCCAGTGACAATAGGTGCAAAGCATTGCAGTAGAACCCTTTAACGTTTCGGCAAATGGGGGAGTTCAATTTCACTTGAAACTCTTAACATTGGAGATTATTAATTCATCTATTCTAATTCTACATTGATTTCAAGATTAGAGTCATTTTTGTTGTTTTAACTATTATAATTCAGGTAGAACCCAAATCCTAGAAAGAATCTTGAATTTTATATGTTTAATGGGAACATTCAACCTGTGAGATGTCCCAATCACTTTTGTTTATAATATAAGGGAAATTAATATATTAGTTTAATTAGAGGGTATTATTAAATTCATTTTAAGAATTATTTTCTTTATCATGGCATCGAAGCAATAAAAAAAATTAATCAATAAAGAATGATTATTAATAATATGATAATTAAAACATGTGTCACTAATTCATGAATTTGAATTGAGTGTATGAGTAAAATGATCAGAGATACCTAAAAAAACTATTGATGACTTAGAGATGAATTTTATATGTTTATCTCTTGTAAGTATATGTATCATGGTAGATAAAATATTTGAAGATCATAGATAGTTTTGGTAGTGTATTTGTTTCTTTTAAAACTATGTAAAGATCTTAGACTTCTCTTTAGATATAATAACAACCCATTATCTCTGGTGTGACCTCTGATAGTGGGTATGCTAAACTAGGTTTCTCATTCATCTATATCTTATAAGATAATTAATATTATATCACAAAATCCTCCTAACGACAAAAAAAATCATATCAAATTAGAGTATTTTGCAAATCATTATTTTTTTTTGTATTTCTCCTAGAACCCTATTTATGATTTCTACTCGGGGCAACGTCACTCACTACTGCATTTACCACCACACGCCTCTATTCAACTCTATTGTATCACTGCCTACCTATGCACACTATTACATGAGCACTTGCACAACTGAAACACCATTGTGTGGATGTTTGCATAACTAAAACATCACTATGTGCATGCCTACATGCTCAACTGTGCAATTGCATGTACACACAACTATGTGCAAACCTACACAAGCTTCACATTACTAAATGAGATCATTGTCACATCACTAATCATTGAGAATCCCTCTCTTGATCAAATGGAGATAAATAATCTTTAGAAGTTTATATAGGAAAGTGAAAAAAATTTAAAACTTAGAGAGATATTCCTTTGTAAGAAGAATGTAAAAGATTCTATAAATATCTATACTTTTTGTGAAGAGTATTGAAGGAGAAAGATTGTCCTAGATTCTTCATAATGCCTCATAAAAATACATATACATTCTAGATTCTAGAATTTTCTAAACTTTAAAAGAACCTTCAAAAAATTCATATACTTTCATGTGTATAAGAGAAAAAATAATATCATTTGCAAACTACCAAGTTGTGAACTTCTCAGAAGTATTATAAAATATGCTTTCTTAAATAAAAAGTTTTTCTCTAATATTCTCTTGAGTTTTCTTCGCTTCTAAATTATAGGTAGAATTCGAGCATAACTTGCAAGGCAAGTGGAAGATTAACTATCAACATCAAAGGAGTGAGTTGTTTAAGTACCACATGAAAGCTTAGCGTGAATACTAAGTCCATGATAGTTAATAACAAAGCAGAGATTGCACATAGAGAATAACTTGAAAGAAAAGACGACAAGTTTTCATGTAGAAAAAGTCTTCAAAGAAATTTGAGGAATGAACAATAACTCTCCCACTACGAAATGGGAAAAGAAAGACAAGTCATGCGATCTCTCAAAAGCTTAGATAATCAAGTGAACAAGTTAGAGATCGCTATGGCAGACACCAAAGAGAAAATGTATCTTATGCAGCAGTGTGAAAAAGATCATTAAAAATCTTAAAGTAAAGATCCAAGACATTCAAGATGAAATACAAGGCTCGACAATCTCGATAATATCACAAGAAGAGTTCATGAGAGTCCTAGACGTGCAAGCTAGCTTGGAGTCAAGGATGAAGATCCTAATTAGGCATAAAAGTGAGCAAAGACAAGATGTGATAATTTATAAGATAACATTATCGACTTAGATGAAGGCCACCCATGTGGCATCAAGGGTGGGAGCATCAAAGTAACACGTTCAGCAGACAATATAATGCTAAATAGTCAGACAATTACTTATTTTATATAGAAGTACTTTGAGGTAATTACATTAATCAATAAGACAATAAATGTGCACACTACTATTTTTTATCTCATTAATTATACAATTCTATAATGACAAATGATATATGAAAATAGAAAAGAGAATGTGTACCATAGATAAATGGACTACCTTTAAGAGAGAAACAAGAAACAATTTTACCTAGAAACTATGAAATATATGATTCAAAAAAGATGAAGTATCTCGAACACATAAAGTCAAACAGTGACTATGTCAATGAGTTTTCTTCCAAAATGATTGACTCCTAATATGGAGAATGAGAAACTATTTTTCAACTATATGGACAACCTACAAATTTAGACTGAACAAGAGTTGATAAGACATGATGCCCAAGACTTAGTAAAAGTCATAGCGGTAGCAGAGTTATTTATGTATTTTCGAAAGGGAGACTCAACTCAAGCAAACCTATCATTCAAGGGTAGCCATGAAAAAGATGAAGAAGAAATAACGAGTCCAAGAACTATAATCCTAGAGAATGATCAAGTGTCGCATTTACTATCAAAGTGGATAAGAATTAAAACAAGAGAGATTTCAAGAAAAAAATAATTATTTAATATGAGATGGACCACAGTTGAGCTCGTAAATATCCTAAGAAGAATGCTCTCAATACTCTGATCAAGAGAAAACCCGAGTAAGAACATGATGATATTCACATAGGGTCATTGTAGTTGTTGAATGCCCTCAAAGTTGAGCAAAGCAAAAAATAATCTCAAAACAAAGAACTCATGTACGTAAAGACCAAGGTAAATGATATGTTCACTTGGGTCATGATAAAAATTGATATCTCACATAATTTTATCTTAAAGGACGAGGCAAGAAAACTCAAGCTTTGGACATCTAAAGAGATAGATTAACTCAATATAATCAACTTCACTATCAAACAATCACAAGGATAGCTCATGAAGTGATGATTAAGATCAGACCATGTAAAGGCATAGTTTTTTTGACAGTAGCAACCATTGATGACTTGAAGGTAGTTATCAGAATAAATTTCCTATGTCATGTAAAAGTTGTGTTAATTAATTCTTTACATTCAATGAATATCTTAGAAAAAGAGATACTATAAATAATGTCTACAATCATCAAACACATGATTGGCCCTATGAAAAATCATTTATCCATAAAAAACAAGAATGTGCTAAGTGAATTCAAAGACATGTGACATCAAAGCTAATCAAAAAATTCCTACCAAAGGAGGAAGATCACAAGATGAAATTAGAGTTGAGAACCAAACCTCCTTGTCATGGTATCCTATAAGATGACACCCTCAAAATTAGAGTTAAGAAAAAAATTAAATGAGTTGTTGGATGTTGGGTTCATCCAACTATTCAAGGCTTAATTTAGTGCATTGATCTTATTCTAGAAGAAGTATGACGAATCAAAAGGAATATTCATTGACTATTTAACATTTAACAAAATGATGATAAAAAATAAATATCTCACTCCTCTTATTAATGATATATTTGACCAATTTAGAACATAATAATTCACTAAGTTGGACTTACGATCAAACTACTATCAAGTGAGAATAATTGAATGAGATGAGCCAGAGACAATGTGCATGACAAAATATAACTCCTATGAATTCCTAGTAATGCACTCTAGCCTTGCTAATGCACATGTTATATTCTACACATTGTTGAACAAGATATTTCATGTTTCCTATCTAAATTTATCTGGTATATCTAAATGATAATTTTATATATAATAACACATTAGAATAGCAAGTTAATCATCTAAGAAAAATATTTCGACTATCAAGACAGGATGAACTATATGAGAAGAGAGAAATTTTTTTTTGTTCTAGAGAAAATGAGTTTCACAAGATATTGTATCAAAGATAAAAAATTCATAATGAATGAGAACAAGACCAGAATTATTCAGGAATGAATTCCTCATACTAAGATATCACAATTAAAGTCCTCAATCCTAGTTAACTATAAAGGCGGTTCATCAAGAAGTATTCAGCAAGAATAACTCCATTGATTGATCTTCTTAAGAAAAAAATGAGATGGACAAGAGTTGAGAAATACCAGCAAGCCTTTAAAAACTTAAAGAAAGTTGAAATAGAAAAATCAATATTGGTACTACCTGACCACACTAATGCTAAAGATTCATCATATCTTTCATATTAACGATATCAAGTTTTATCATAATGATAAAAAGGTGCTAGGCTGAGAAATTTATAAGAGGACACTAATAGTAAGTTATCCTATGACAAAGAAATTGACTAAATCATGACGGACTAAATCATGAGAAGAAATAACATTCAATCCTACAAAAAATATATAAGGAAATAAAAGATACTACTAGAAAACAAAACTAATTAAAAGTCAGCAACAACACTGTGGCAATACCAAGAATAAATCAAGCAATTTCAAGGAGAGGGATCAATGAGGACATCTGCATATTGATGAGGGAGAATGTCTCACCACCACTTATGGAGAGCCCCTCTGTTTATCAAATGGAGACAAATAATTTATTAGAACTTTATATAAGGTCTAAAGATTCTAAAACTTAGAGAAATCTTTCTTTGCAAACAAAAATATAAAAAATTTTAAAAGATTTCAATGATATCTACACTTATTGAAGAGTATAAAAGAAAAGGATTTCCATAAAAATCTCTAGACTTGTAGAGAACATTCAAAGATTTTAGATACTTCCTTAGATCTGCATAAAAGATGAGATGATCACTTTTACAAACCACCAAGTTGTTAACTACTCAAAAGTATTATTAAGTGTTATTTTTTCAATAAAAAATTTTTCTTTCTAAAATTCTATTAAATATATTTCGCTTTTTAAATCATGGATAGAAGCCGAACAGCACTGATACCACAATAAAAAAGAAAATTCATAAAATGATGCAAAAATATGCTCTAGTTAAATTCAAACATTAAATACTCATATAACATGAGTAATAATAATTATGAAAATCCATAGATTGAATGCTAACATCAAAAATATAAAGAATAATAAAAAATTAGGCACTCATATTGATTCAAAAATTAATTCTATTTCTAATACAACTCAACCAATTGATTTTATTATTTATAAAAAAAAATCAAATAAAAAATTAATTATTTGGTTATTATTAGATTAGATATAATATATGCAATCAGTAAATTTAGTCACATTCAAGATTCTAGTCAATATATTCTCTTTAACGCACCTTTTCACATACTAAGATATATGAAAAAAAATTATAATACTTAAAATACTTTTAGTAATCATGAGAATTTATAATTAGTCAAGTATCTTGATTCTAGTTGGGCACAAAAATTATAGGTGTCAAACAAACAGGCTGACATGATTCAGTCATACTTGGCCCGGCATGGCAAGCTACCGTGACATGCCCGAGCCCGTGTCGGGCACACAGTCAGCATGAGTTGTTCCATGCCAGGCCAAAACTTTTTGGTATGCGTGTCATGCCAGACACGGCACGGGTGCTTGGCACATGGGCACGGCATGCCAGGCCATGCACTGAGAGACGCCAGACGGGGGGTGCCGATGTCTGGCACTTGGGTATGGCACGCAAGCCCACGCACATAGCAACGCCTGATGAGAGGTGACGTGCCGACACCCAACAAGTGAGGCTCAGCACACTTGACAGGCGACAATGACGTGGCACAGAAACCCTAGGTTTTTTAAAAAATTGGCCAACCTGACCCAAATTGGGCCAAACCAACCCGAACCCAAGTGAATTTTGGGTCGCAGGCTCATGTCGCGCCTGCTCTCCAAAAAAGCATGTCAAGCTAGGCATGACACGCCAGCCCGATTGAGCCTGAAAATCCCAAGCCGTTTGACACCTTTTAACAAACATGTACCAAAATAAGATCTATGATACATCAAATTTTTATATTTTTATTCAAGACAATATTATCTCCTACAAATATAAAAGACATACATTAATTTTGTGATACAATACATATGTATAAATAATAATAATAATAATCACTTGTAAGATATTTTGGTTGTAATATCAACTCATAGAAATGAAATATTCATTTTTTTCTCTCACTACTATTTACTGTGAAAATAAAAAATAAGACAGCATTCAATTCAATATTTTATGAATGAACAAAACACAAAGTGGAGTGATGGATTGTTCCTTACTCAAGAAAAAAATCTAGGATAATATCATTACTACAGCAGTTATTCTAATAGCATAGCAGCCAATACATGTCTTCTCGAAGATCCTAACAACACCTTAACTTATGTTTTCGACCTTTACACGTAAACTTGAAAGAGATTGTTATTTTTAGTTTTATTTTATTATTTTTTTACTTTATTATAATTTTGATGAGTTTACATTTTTCATGATAGATTACATGTATTTTTATTTTTAAAATATTACATAATATAATAAAAAAATAATTTGATAAAAAAAATTTAAAAATAAAATGTATCAATGCATTATAATTCATTTAAGGCAATTTTACCACTTATTTCATGAACCACAAAATTATATATAAGATTTCATGTGTCAAAAAATCTCTTAAGCACAAAATTGATGAAAAAAAATATCTTAATAAGACAACACAAATTAGGGGTCTAATAGGCAGGATGGCCAGTGAAAAGCAGCACACAACATAACCCAACATGGTCGAAACCATGCCTAGAATAGGCACGTGTTAGCCCATGTCAGAATTTAAGTCATGTTAGACCATGGTTTTTGGCCTGCATGCCGTCGAAGAAACACGGACACGGACACAGACACGAGGATACGACACGGCAGGATACAGGAACACGGTACATTCTAAAAAACTAGAATACAGATACGGCTAGGATACGGCATGATAATTTTAAATAAAAATAAAAATACAAATAAAAATAAAAATTATTAAATTAAATTAAAATATTTTATTATATAAAATAAATATATTTTGTTTATTTTATAAAATAAAAATATTTTATTTTATTTTATTTTATAAGATAATATTTATAATTATCTTATTTTATAAAATAATATTTTAAAATTATATTATATAAAATTATATTTTTTTTATTTTATAAAATAAAAATAATTTATTTTATTTTATAAAAATATTTTATTTTAGGCCACATTTCCCACACAAATACACTCGCCCCTGCCTCCCCCTCAAACACGCCTGCCCCTGCCTCTCCCTCAAATCGCGCTCGCTCCCTGCCTCTCCCTCAAATCGCGCTCGCTCCCTGCCTCTCCCTCAAATCGCGCTCGCTCCCTGCCTCACCCTCAAATTGCGCCAGCCCCCTGCCAAAGGCCAACGTCTCCCATGCGGCGACGTTGGCCACCCGACGTCGTCAGACGTCGGGCACTATAGACATGAATACGACTGCAAACTAGAGGTGTCAAACTGGCCAGGCTAGGCCATTCGGGACAAATTTTTTTTTTTTTAATATTTAAATATATTTAAAATTTTATATTTTGTATAGTATTATATATTTATAATTTTAAAAATGTTAAAATTAAAATTTTATTAAAAAACAAAGGTTAAATTTTTTTTTGTAATATCAAATTAGTTTAAATTTTATTATAATTATTAATTATATAATAAAGTTATTAATTTTTAAAAGAAAAATTAAAACAAAAAAAAAATAAATCAATACATTATGTTAGTAAAAATAAAAATTAAAAAAAATATAAACAAGACAAATAAAAAATTATCAATCATCCATTTGAAACCGAAGGTCCGAACAAAACAAATTACAGTTTCAACATAACATACAAAAAAATGTACAATCAATAAAAAAACATCGAAAATAAAAAATAGTAGATCATCATCAATCATCAATCGATATATCATGAGAATCATCAGCCGCAACATCAAGATCAGTATCATATGAATCACCATTATCGGCAATCAACTCCTCCGCCATCATAGTGGATGCGGATACGACTGCAGTCCCTGTCTCAGTCCCAACTCCAACACGATCATGGATGCTAAACTTTGAATCATCCCAATCCTTCAAACAAGCCAAGGCTTCAACCATATCTAGACGTAATCTCGATCTTCTATCCGAAATCACGTTTACTGCAACAGAAAAAACAGACTTCGATGTTACGCTCGACCCCAAAGGAGTCAGTAGATCCCGTGCAATACTAGATAGCACGAGAAAGGTGGACTCGTATAATTTTCACCAATATAATAAATCAAGATTCTTAATATCAAAATGTGATAGGATTGAGCAGTAATCGGTATCTAAGTACCGAGACAGCTCGCTCCTATGTGATGGTCCACCCCTACGTTTCCCCCTCGCTAGCTGAATGGAAAAATCATAATATGTGATTTTTCCATCTCTACCACCACCACCATAATCACAGTCTCACTACCACCACCATATCTAGTATCGTAATATGTGAACAGGAAGTCAACTTCTTGTGAATGAACCATTCAAGTGGGTCTTCTAGGTTCATGCACAAGAAAATGTAAGTCAGGGTATTTTCTACCCCTTCCACCTTAACCCTAGGGTCCATGCATACATCGAGGCAATAAAGAGATGGAACGGTAGACCAGTACTTCAGGTACTTGGTTTCCATCTCTGCAACCATATGGCTAAGTGTCGGGTCAGCTCGATACTTCCTAAACATACTACTAATATTGCATATGTACCTGAGTACAATGCAAGTGGTGAACGTATAAACCGACGAACACATGTTCGTCGTGTCATAAAATATCTTCAGGAATTTCATAAATGAAATTCTTGAAACCCAATCAGTGTCGTCAATAATAAGTTCGTCACTCTTACTATTGACGTAATCGGATATTACGTGTTCGTATCCAACACATGATTCTGACATAATGTACGTGTAATTCCAACGATGTCTCACATCCGATTAGAATTTCTTCTTCTTAAGATTCACAGACAAACAGAGACTATCAAAGTCTTGTTGTCTGCGAGGAGTACGAATATATTTTAGTGTATTATGTATATTATCCAACGCGGGGGAACACACCTTCATACCCGCTTGAACAATCAGTATAATTACGTGACACATGCATCTGACATGAAAGATCTCTCCTAATGATGCGTCTCTAATATTCCTAACAAACATATTGATCGCTACTCCATTATTAGATGAGTTATCGAATGTGACCCTAAAAATTTTATTTTAAATTTTATATTCCCTAAAGATTTTCATCATACACTCAAAAATGGCAGGACCACCATGAGAATGAAGAATCTCAGAGAATCCTAAATTTTTTTTATTCATTATCCAGTTAGAATCAACATAGTGGCTGGTGAGACATGCATAAGAAGATTCATCGTGACTTGTCCATATATCGAATGTCACAGACATCACTCCACTATATACCATAAATTCCTTAATTATTTTTTATTTTTCTAACTTATATATCTTTAGTATGTCATTCCTAAATGTGGACCTAGGAATCCTACGATAGACAGGCTGAAAATATGTCTGCATGAAGCGCACTACCCTTAGATCTTCCGAAAATCTGATCGGAAGACCCATCAATGTGATAAGTCTGACTATGCCGTCCCTACCCAACTCGCTGGAATATATGAAGGGAGTAAACTTTGAGACTGAACTCGATCCAGTCTCAAAAAATGCAGAGCCAAGTTTGGTTTGCCTAGGATCTAATGATCCATGTTTTTTGGTGCATAATTCGGCATGCCTTTTTAGGTACTCAGTCTCAAACGAACTCTTACATGTTAAAAGTCACATACAATATTTGCACTGTGTCATTTCTTGTTCCTCACCCCTAACATTTTTTTTGTGTTATTATATTAAAAAAAGTCCACACTACAGAAGTCCTCCTAGTTTTTTGTTTTTTAGAAGTTTGAGTTGAGACGACTGGATAAACCAAAGTTTCAGCAGCCTCAAACCTCTGTGTAATATTTTTATTTTCTAAATTTAAATATGTTTCAGTTGTATTTGTCATTTTTTATGATTTTTATTTTTCTTAATTTTGGTCTAGAGAGAGAAACTATAGAGAGAGAAAGTTAAAAAAACCATAAAATAAATTACCAGATAAAATCAGTGAAGTCGGTCACGTGCACGGTGCACCACAGTCAAGCTCTAATGTTCAAAACTCAAGTCGAGATTCATGAAAATCCAAGCCGAATGCCAAAATCCCAATGCCCGAGAGAGAGAAGCAAGATTTTTGAGAGAGAAATAGAACAATTTGAGAGAATTTATGTTTTTGAAAAACATAAATATTAAAGAGAGGGGATAGAATTTATAGATTAAAGATATTAATTTTTTATAAAAATAGATATTTTTTTTATTTTTTTGAATTTTTATTAATTTTTTAGGGGGCAGAATCATGAGGACCGTTGGATTCTGCCCCCTAGCCGTTGGAGGCGAATCCAACGGCGGAAAATATATATTTTTATTATTTTTTATTTTTTTTCCTGTTGAGGGAATAGGGGATCTAGGTTGGTTCAGGGCTTAGGGCCTCGTGGAAGTTGGACCGAGGGTCGGGTCCAATCAGACCCGACCCGAGGTCTTTTTTGAGGGAGGGACTGGGCGTGGGTCTTTCGCGGGGTAGCCTGTGCCCTGTAGGCAGTATGCTCGACCGCTCAAGTGACACCGGCACGGGACGAACCCGTGCAGGTGTGCCGTGCCACAAGTCGAACCGTGTCGGGTCAGGCACGGCACGGCACGAGCCCGGGCACGATTTTTTCTCGTGTCATGCCTCGTGCCAAGCTGGGCCGGCCCGGTTGACACCTCTACTGCCGACACAACCATCCGTTATGCTAGGTGGCGTATCGGATACGAATTGTACAATGATATGCCACGTGGCATATCGGACACGTATCCATGCCGTGTCCGTGTCGTGTCCACGTGTCAAACATGTGGACATGGCTGTAGGAAGCCGTGTCCGTGCTTCCTTGCATGCCGCAATTGACGTCGTACATCATAGCCCAACACGGATCTTTTGCATGCCAAAAAAGATTGACAACAACAATTACTTTTCCTTTTTTCACCTATAATCTCACCTTTACTACCAACTAGTTGACAAAGTAAACTATCAAATATAATTAAAATTATTGATCCACAATATATTGTTACTCTTACAAATTCATCATATATACCAATAAGTATAATTCTGGTTGACTTTGCAGAGAGTGAAATTTTCTAAGAAATATCTCATTCAAATCCAAATGATATAATAGCCCAAAAATCCACCTAAAACTAAGAAACATGATCACCTATAACTTATTAGTTATACTAAGAGAAAAATATACATAGAAGCTTCTCATATCATATACAAATCTACCAAAAAGTCATATGATCCTACATGAAATAGATCTAATATAGACCTTACAATCTCCCTCTCAAAGGAACTAATGAGATTTACCCAATAATCTACTTCATATGTATTATCATACTCATATTTTTTCCTTTTTTTACATCATTTACTACTTTTCCTGATGGCTTTAGGATTTCTATGTCTTTTTCTTAGATACTATCTCAACTAGGATGACATCTAGCAATATTAAAAAAGGTAGATGCCCTCCACTCTAATAAAATTTATAAACTAGTATCATACCCTCTTATAAGACTGATTTAGATGAAAAACAAGAGCACTATAAGATGAGACTTGTGACAAGAGAATTCACCCAAAACATATGGATTAAAGTGTGATGTACAAGAATATTTTTCCCTAGGGGCCACATGCAAAGGTATATAAAAAAATCTTCAAGATTTGAGATATCTTTCAATGAATACAAAAATATGCAGCTAGTTGAACATTCATATTCAAATATGATGCTAGCAAAAACACAAAGAAGGTACATGATAAGTTTGCATACTTTTCTAAGAGATAATTATTTTGAGACCAAATACATAAACAAAGTTCATAACCGTGATTATTGTAATGTGTGAGATATTTTTAATCAAATACTTATATGAAGAGATAGAACATTCACTCTCTTCTATCATTACTATTTATTATGACAATAAAGTAATAAGATAAAGTCTCAAATATAACATTTTACAAACAAACACAAAACATAAATATCTACTAGCAAAGCAACCAATTGACATATAAAAAAGACTTAAAGAGGCTCCAATTAACTTTAGGTGTAAAGTGGGTCAAGCAACCCAAACATAGCTCAAATGATGACATGATTCAACCATGACAAGCCCAACATGACATGGTCCAAAACTATGCCTGGAGCAAAGTCATGTTGAGATCACATGAATCCGATAGCAACTTTTTATGTTTGCTTACAGGACAAGACAATGAATGTCATAGTTTTGTCAACCTTAATTACAAAAAATGCCCTGTTATATTTTTTATAATAATTGATTACATTCTATAGCTCAAAAAAAAAAAAAATCCGATAGCTATGTGATTTTTGCATTAAAAAAAATAATTAAAAAATACATATATTTTTAAATAAAGAAATTTTATAAATAATATATAGATATATTTATTTTTTACAATTTATCTTTAAAATTTAAAGATTAACTATAACTTCTAGACTCTCATATTATCATAATATCATGTTTGTGCTCATATTTTTTTTATTTACATTTAAAATTTACTTTAGTGAAGCACCAAAGGGTCCAAAACTATGTTGGTGACAAACTATAACTTCCAGGTACAAGAATAGAAGGTAGATGTGAAAAAGTATCTATTACACATAAAATTAAGGTGCATATTATATTAAAAATAATATATTGTTTTTAATAAATTTTTACATAAATAAATTAATTAATAATAAGAAGCAAAAAATTAGAGAAAAATATTACTCTTCTTTTCCTACTTACAATCCAATCTCTTAGATTAAAAAATTATAAAAAATAAATATTATGAAAATAAATTAGATCTAAACATAGATAATAACAATAAAAAGACCAAAAAATCAAAGGCTAAAACTAAATTTTATCATATGATCTCAACTCATAAGTAAAAAATTTATAATAATTAATAATAATGTACATACAATTTCATATAATCAAAAATAAAAAGTTAAGAAATATCAAATAAAATTCAGCATGATATGTGTGTGTGTGTGTGTGTACTTGTAGCACTAATCTTCTCAAAAAATATCGATCAATATATCAAAAAATTTAATACATTAAATTTTAGACAAACATAACTTTGTAATGGAATTTTTAAAATTAAATAAACTTCAAGCTCATTGATCATTTCATTTACAATAATGAGTTTGAAAGGGAAAACATAACAATTTTGATTACTGACATTGATTTTTGATTTGATTTAAGGAGGATGCTATATTAATTCATATTATACAAACTTATTTCTAACATGTTTATTATAGAATTCCTAGATCGACTAAAAGGAAAGACATAATAAAATATTTTAAATTTAAAAATTAGTAATGATAAACACATTTAAAAAACATGGTTGGACAGTTTCTATAATATCCGACATTTAGACTGGTCATTATAACCCTGAAGTCGCATGCATCATCGGCCACTATATTGATTCTAAGTAATAACTAAATAAAAAAATTTTAAGATTTTATAAAATTCATCATATTCGTGATAGTCCTGTCATATATGAGTATCTAACGAGAATATCTAAGAAATATAATATTCAAAATAAAATTTATAATGTTATATTTAATAATACTTTAAATAATAGTATCACGATTAATATGTTGTAAGAATCATTAGAAAATGACTTTTAACTGATATCTTTCACCTTAAATATATATATCAAATAATTAATCTAAAAATATAAGCGAGAAAAAAAATTCATATTTTAAAAAATATAAAAAATTCACTAAAATATTTTAATATACCTAACTGACAACAAGAGATTATGTGTGTGTGTGTGTGTGTGTCACATAATTAATCCATAGCCATCAGATTTTTTCCTAGAGCTACAAGTCAGAAATCCAATAACTATCAAATCTTTTACAAAAAAAATTTTAAAAATTAAAAAAATATGTTTTTAACTTTTTTCAAATCTCTATAAATAAAAATTAATAAAGTTGAAATTTTTATTCTAAATTTTCTCCCCTCAATTCGCAAACTCTCTCTCCTCTCTGCACTCTCCAAATTCTTAAATTTAATTTAACACTTTTTTTTTGTAATTATTATAAATTATTGTAATATTTTCTTTTAAGGCTTATGCTAACATATACAGGCGATAACATATGTGATACAGCTTTTAAATTACAATTAAGATCTATAAATTTTAGTTGGTCCTTGATGTTAGAAGTAGTTATGATATACTTTTCTTTTAAATTTTTTAAAAATTTTTGTTTCAGATCTGGTTTACAATTTTTTTAATAAATTAAACTATTTAAAAAAAAATAACATAGCAAATATAATGATAATCATACTGAAAAATCCAACACAAAAACTAAATTTTTTCTAATAACCTCAATCGAAATCTATTTATCATCTAAAAACAAAAAATTATGCAAACTTTAATAGAATGAACATACTTTAAAATAATAAAAAATAAAAATTATAATTATGACATAAAAATCGGTAGAATATATATGCTATTGAAATATATATACATATATGAATACTTGTAGCATTGGGCACCTAAAGAAGAATACTGATACAAATATCAAAATATATGATATATTAGAATTTAGGCAATTCCAACTGAGCATCGAAATTTTTCAGATTGGATCTAGTTTTGGTTCAAGTTCGTTAACCCCCTTCATATACCACAATAATTTTAAGAAGAAATACATGACCAAATTAATTACAAGCATTAGTTTTCTGATTTAATTTTTAAAGTATCCTAAAATATTCAATATTATATAGACTAACTTTCAGCTTACTTATCATAGGATTCTCAAGTTTACAAGTAAGAATGACAAACAACCTCATTGAAAGGATTATAAACTTACTATCAGCATTTCATGGAAGGATATTCTAACATTATCAAAGCAAATATCAAACTTAATGAAAAAAGAGAATATGAGAAAGTGAAACATCACAAGCCAAGAAACCTTAAGTTATATAGCAAAGCATTTCAAAAGAACTCATTTTATCCTTGTCAACTCATACTAAGTCATATTATGTTTATACCGATGCATCTAATTTTGATATTTGCAAGGTTCTAATACAAGAGAGTTATCAAATTACCTTTGAGAGTTGTAACCTCAATGAAACAGAATAATAATGAATAGTCTAAGAGAAAGAAAAAATTATTATTATTCATTACTTAGGGATATGAAAATATTACCTCTTGGGTTGTCATTTACTGCTAATGATGAACAATATAGCAACAAATTATTTTTAAACTCCAAAAGCTCACTCTAAAGCAAACTCATAACATAAATTTCTTGCAAAATTAGATTATATATTAGAATACAAGCTAGAAAAAACTAAAAAGATTATTGATGTACTAAGTTGAAAGCTAAAGCTTGCTATAATCAATAAACATCAATGTTCAAAGGAATATATCAAACAAAGGTTACGACAAATTATGATTTATAAATTATTAATGGAATATACTATAGAATGAACGACAAATAAGAGATGAATGATATATGACTCATCAATCCATATATTATGAAAAAAAATTATGCTAAATAATATCTAAGTTCCACTTCAAAATAAGATGGCTATCCAAGTATTCATCATATTCTAGCACTAATTAAAAATTGATATTACTAGCCACAAATAAAGAGTGATATAGAAACATATGTGAAAACTTATCTAGTATGCCAACAAAACAAGGTAGAACAAAAATAGTGTAATCCTCCTAAAGACTACTAATTTCAGACATCCATTAAAGATACTATCCACAAACTTTATTGTGAGTATTTTCATATTCAATATTTTTAAAATAATTATAATTTTATAGGTATAATATATCCACTCATGTAATAACATAATATTTGATAAATAGAAACAGCACAATACATAATCAAAAAAGTGAAACATTGGGATATTCATCATGCCATTATTATTGATTGTGATGAAAGATTTACGAATAAATTTTGGATGAAGATTATCAAAAATCAAAATAATATGATTAGATTTAGACTTTTAAATCATTGTTATTCCCTAAACAGGTAGACAAACCATGAGGGGCAATGTCTCATTGAAGATATTTTTGGAATACTTCATAAGTGCATTACAATGAGAAAGGCTACAATTATTATATATCTTAAAGTGAGAAGCATGGTTGTTAAATCGATATTAAAATCGAGAATCAAAATATTTAATTAGTAAATCGAGAATCGAGAATCAAAAATCAAATCTAATTTTTTATTACTTTTTTCTACGTTAATTTTTATTATTTATAGTTAGTAATTTTTTTTGTATTTTAATTTTTATTTTGCCATTTTTTTGATATTGTGTTATTCTTTCACGTTAAATTTGTAATACCAAATATTAGAATTAGTTTTTTTTTCACGTTAATTAATTCATGCAGCTGATAATTTTTTTTTGGTATTTTAATTTTTATTTTTTTGACTTTTTTATGATCTTGATCACTTGAGAATCAGTAATAAATCGATTCATGTAAATCAATTCGCGATTCAGTAATTTAGCCTCCGATTTATGTATATTTTTGATTCTTTTAAAGAGTTGAATCATTTATCCCCAAAATCATGAATCAAATCATGAATTATACAATTTTTAATAACAGTGATAAAGAGAGACTACCATACAAAATCCTTTATAGATAATCATGAGAAAGAAGCATGTTGATCAAAATTCATTGCAATAAGACATACAAGTTCAAATTCAATAACCTATCAATTTACAAAGAATGATAAGATAAAGTAAACTTAGCTAGAATATATATAAATAAAATACTGAAATAATCCACGAAGTTGGTAGACGATAAAAGATAGAATATACAATACAAATAGATCTTTTGGTACTTGTAAGATTACACTGAGCACTTCAACCCAAAAAAAAATCACAAGACTTTAGTACGATGTGAGTAATGTAATTAATAAGAGATAATCATGGGACAACAATCATGTTAATCAAAATTCATTACAATAGGATATATGAGTTCAAATTTAATAACTTATCAATTTGCAAAGAATGATAAGAAAAAGTAAACTTAGCTAGAATATGTATAAATAAAATACCGAAATAATCCAAGTTGGTAGACAATAAGAGATTGAATATAGAATACCAAATAGATAATTTGGTACATGTAAGATTACACAAAGCATTTCAACCGAAAGAAATTCACAAGACTTCAGTATGATGACATGAAGGACTTTTTCACATATTGGATAAAGTGCGTAATGTAATCAATTGATTGAGTTGCCTTCCAAGCTAAAGGTTCCCTCAATCTTTCATATGAGTATGTTAAAATTATTTCAAGAAGATCCAAAAAATCCTACTAAAAGCAAGTCTTATCAAAAACCCATAAAGGCAACAATCTCGTACAAGAAAGAAGTTGAGGTTATTTTTCATTGGCAAATTGTATTATAGAACAAAAAAAGTATATATCAAAACAAAAGAACTTAGTAAAATGAAAATGACAACCTAATAGCTAAACACATTGGAAATCAAACATTTTTAGTACATGATGAGTCCAAGGTTGTAAAATCAAGATTCAATTTTAGAATCAAAATACTTGATTAGTAAATCCGAAATCCAAAATCGAATCAAATCGTGAATCAAAATTTTTGTGACTTTTTTCCATGTTAAATAAATTCTTACTTTTTACAGTTGAAAATTTTTTGTGTGATATTTTAGTTTTTATTTTTGTGATTTTTTTTGATTTTTATTACTTTTTTACGTTAAATTCGTTAACTTTTTTTCATTTTTATTTTTTTCCATGTTTATTAATTCCTACAGTTGACAATTTTTTTTGATATTTTAGTTTTTATTTTTGTAACTTTTTGAGAATATTGATTCCTTAAGAATTGGTATTAAATTAATTCATGCAAATCAATTCACAATTCAACGATTCAGTCTTCTATTCATGCATATTTTTTATTTTTTTTAAGTGTCGAATCGTTTATCCCCTGAATCATAAATCAAATCGTGAACCATACGATTTTAATAACAGAGAATGGGTCAAATTTAACATACAAAAATAAATCACAAAGTGTAAAAAATGAGAATTATCAAGAAACATATCTTATCCAATGAACATAGAACTTCAAACTAGAACATTACCATTCAAAACAATTATAAAGAATGAACTTTGGTCAAACAATCCATAGAGATGGGTGTTCAGTGTTCACTAGTTCCTCCCAAGGTAAGTCCAGACAAAGAAATTAATGGGTAAATATATAGACACTCCAGAGTACACCCCCAATCAATTAGACCGACCCATGTGAGCCATTCAAAACAATCATTATAAGGCATACCAAGAAACATATCTTAACTGATAAACAAATAAATTCAAACTGGAACAATATCAATTAAAACAATCATAAAAAATGAACAATGACCAAACAGCCCGTAGAGGTGAGTCTCCCATTAGTTCCAACTAAAGGTAAGTCCAGATGATAAATTTGTCATGATCCAGATGTAGGAATTGACATATTCAAAACAACCATTACAAGGCTTCACATGGAAAAAAGAAATGTTTCAAAAAGGCAACATATGAGTAGTGAGTACATACCTGCAGGACAAATCAATATCTGCTTTTTGATTAGGACCCACATATTTATACTCTGCCAATGCATATGATATCACACTAGAAAAAGTTTCTCTTCTGAGCATAATAGTTGTGCGTCGTTTATACAATTCAAATGGTAAATCAATGTTCTTGTCATTTTTAACAGATACTGAATTGCTTCCAACATCTTTTTCATCCAAATAACAACCAGTAGCAGAATTATTTAGGAAGCAAGAATTCCCTTTTGAACAATCAACACCCAGAAATTCATCTTTTAGAAGCCGCACATCTTTTTCGGTTCTTGCCAGCATAAAAACTCTTCGGCTAATCTGAAAAAGAAACCAAGCTCAATGGTTAACCGAGTAAAATAATTAACTGACACGAATTAACTGACATGGAAAAAAAATTATTAGCAGAAAGAGTTTCATTTGATATAGCGACAATTAACTTTCATGAAAAAAAAAATTGCAGATGATACGAAACAGCTTCATTACAGGACAGATGGAATCAGTACAGACAAGGAAAGACAAATACAAATACACCATGAGAACCATGATGGTGCACTAAAAAGATAAAAACTTTCCATGTACCTTAGAAAGGACATAACCAAAAAAACAATAGAAGAAACAGTTCTGATTTTTGTTTCAGAAATAAATATATGAATATGTTTAAATTTGACAAGCATGATGCAAGATATATAAATAGAAAAACAAAAGATAATTAAAACACCAAAGCCAAGAAACAAAAGGGGAGAAAATGGAACGATATTGATGGAGAGAGCATCTTTAGTCAAACAACAAAGATAAAAAGTAAGTGTGATTGTATACTCGTATGGGATCTAAAGAGGCATCAAGTCATGCCTTCAACTATGAGTGTGCCAAAGCATGTCTTCTAAAATTGCGATTGTCCTCATACTTGCAAATAATGAATTGAAAAACCCTTGAAGTAAATATTTATTTATACATCCAACTCCTTTTTGTTACATTTTTTTCAAATAATGATGTCTTTGTAGCCAAAGTTTCTTAGTATTAACAAGAAATAAAATTTGATTGTTAAGATAAGTTCCATATACAGAAATTTACATTTGATCAAACAAGTTGATTTCAATTATGCAATAAAATAAAATGACCAGCAATAATACATATGTTACATGCTTTATAAAGGACAATACTAATCCATCATCATAACATCTTACCTATAGGGAAAATGAAATGTATGTATACATAATAAGGCAGCATATGAAAGGTGGATTTGAAATTTTCTTTCAAACTCATTCATGCTATTATTTCCCTTGTATACATAAAAAGGCAGTATATGATGGACCACGTTAAAAAAAGTTAATGTGAATTATTTCCAAAGAGAATGTCAAAAACAATACAAATAGCGAAGGGGAACATGCAAAAAAAAATAACTCATCAAAAGGTGTTCATAGAGTTCTCCCTTTATAACCCATGTTGAAAAAAATTTTAAAGACTCATTTCTAGTAGGAAAAAGCAAATTCTTTCTAGTCTTTAGGTACTACAGCTTCTGTGTCTTGTATTTCTACTTTAGATTTTTTAGTTATCAACTCAGATGTTAAGTCAAATTACAGATAATCATATTCTTTTCATAATATATTTCTTATGTTCAATGAATATTATGATAACAGATAATGATTCTTAAAAAATCATTAATTATGATACGACACAATTTGACTATTTTTTTATTCACATTTTATTTATTATTGATTACCCTTATAATCTTCTTTTGATGAATTATCTCTTCAGACATCTCAATTATGATTTATTTTAAGATTATTTATTCGCATAATCAATAAATGACAAGGATGACTGCCTTTTAGAATGGAGCAAGGTGGACTACATATTTTTCTTCTATAATAAGATATGGTATTATATGTTTAAGTATGATTAACACATTAATTGTAGATCCGAAATTTGGTCACCTATTATATGTACATCTTCAACTTGGTTACTCATTACTAATTAAACTGAAAATATCATACGCTAATATTTTAGATATATCTATGTTAAAGTGTAAGACGTGTCAATTACAATAGTATATCATAACTTTATATCATGTAAACTAAATTAGTGTTAATAAAAACTTATTAAATCTGATATATTCATATATATAAAAACATAGTGAAATTAAGACTTGAAAGGAATTTTGATACTTCATTTTATTTATTAATGATTGTGCGTGAAAATGGACAGTTCAATCATAGATTTTTTTTAATTTGTAATCATTTCATAAAAAATAAATAAATTTATTAAAAAAATAAAAAAATAAATATAGTTATTAAAAATATAAAAAAAATAATAACAATATATTAAAATATATGTCAATAATTTTAGTATTTATTGGACTGATTCAAGATCGTATGACGAACTTCCCATATTAGTACATCCCTATAAAATAAGCTTACAAAAAATAATTGATATTTGATTAAAACAATTCAAAAACCCTTTAGTATTAAGAGAATTCCAATACATTTGAGAAAGATAATATTAACCAAAAATAACATCAACCAAATATTTTTTATCATTTGAAATGAATTACAAATCATCATGATACACTCTACAGTGAAAACGATGATATTTGCATAAATTCTTATTTTACTATTAGCATCACACATATTGAGGAACCATAGTCAAATATGAAAAGTATTTTTCTTTGAAAAGGAGATAAATAAAAGAGTCATCTGAGTTTGAGCTACACAATCATATTAATTTATAGATTATGTAAGATATTATTTAAACAAAAATAATCAAATAGAAAGCTTTGATTTGCATGGTCCTAACAAAAAGGCAACACTTATGGCCTACGTAGGTATTATAGATTTCTCATTGTTTTTTTCAAAAATAACTTTCTAATACCTATATGATCTAGCTTATTATGTACATAGATGATATTTTTATTATGAGAGATTATAAGTTATAAATTATTCAACTCAAAAAATATATTTAATAGTAATTACAGACAATTAATTCTATAAACTCAAATATTGTATTATGATAAAAATTATCTACTTCACGAAAAAAATTATATCTTGGCAAAAAAAATATGTAGTTAATACTTTTGTTAAGATTAGAATTTTAAATTGTGCTATAGCAGATACTCTAATTAACTCATATACTAATATACATTCTGGTATAACTGCTCCAATTAATTCTACTACTTATAAAAAAATTATTAAAAAATATAATTATATGAATATTAATAGATTACATATAATCTATGTAGTCACTATAATTTATCATTTCCTAAATTTTTCACAACACATTTACCTAAACACAATTATTCTCTCAATCATAAATATTTGCAGTTAGTTAGATATACAAATACGAGATGAGCACCATCTTGCCCAAAGAGGATGTCGAGTACAAATTATTATATTTTTTTCTTAAAGATATTTTTTTATCCTAGAATAAAAGATATAACTATTTCAAAATTCAATATAAATGTATAGGTATAAAATAGGTTATAAATGTTTTGTTGCAGCCCAATCAAGCCATTATACCAAGTACTACCACGCCAAGATTAAATATTTTAATTTTGTCCCATAGTGGTTATGGGCAGCCTGAATGTGCCTAGTTAGGATTTGTTAAAATTTTAATGTTTAATTTATTCTATATATTATATTTATATATCAAAATAATATAATTAAAAAATAAATTACATATTTATATTGAATTAGAAATTAAAATAAATTAAAAACAAATTAATAATTTAAATAATTGATAGACATTCAATCGGCTCAACTCAGAAATAAAAATATTTTAATAAAAAATAATTAATAATATGATACATATTATAAAATAAAACATAACTAATAATAATCCAAAAAAAAATTAAAATATCATATGAAAAAAAAAATATAATTCAAAATCAAATGAATCATCAATATGTGTATGTAGTATGATAGTATGAAGGTAAATCATTATTAATGTGCATGTGTCTGAAGGTGGTGGCAATTTTGTCCTCAATATCCTCAACTTCAATGTTTCATTAGTCATCATCTATTAATAACTTTTTTTACTTTATCTTGAATATTCAGGCTTAAATTTTCTCAATACTTCAAACATGTAAGTACCTCAATGATATTTAATCATAGTGTATATCTTCTATCTAAAATAGCATTGTCTATCATAGAAAAAATAGACTTAAATTTTATATAGACACTAAATGAATCAATAGATCACGTGCAATCTTAGATAGCAGGTAATAGGTAAATTCATATGATTTTCACCGACTCAAAATATTTAAATTCTTATTATAATCATGTGATATGATAGAACAATAATTAATATCTAAGTATCAAAATAAATCACCCATATTATATAGACCATCATTATTTGTCTTGAGCTAATTGAATAAAAAAACATTATCTCCAAACATAATATCCATATTTGTACTCAGAGTCTCGTTATAACCATCAAACATAATATTGTAATATATAAATATGTTAGTTAATTTTTCATCAATATACTTTCTTATAAGTCTACTTATTTCATTACAAGTGGATATGTAGCTTAATATATTTTATTTCTTCCACTTTAACCCTAGAAATCATACAAACATCCAATTAATATAAAGTTAGAATTAAAAAATAGTATTTTAAAAATTTGGTTTCAATTTCAATAGGCATTATTCTATATGCATAGTATCATCTATACTTGCTAAGTATGCAACAAATATTATATATGCACTTAAGTACAAAATAAGTGATGAAAGAATATATAGACAAACATATGTTCACCATGTGATAAAGTAACTTCAAATTTTTCATAAAAAAAATTCATGTATCACAATGTGATTCATCAATAATAAAATTATTACATTTATTATTGACATAGTAAAATACCATTTATTAGTAACCAACACATAAGTCTAATATAAGAAAGATATAATTTCAATGATGTCTCATAATTATTCCAATTTTTTTCTTTTTTAGTATTGACAAATAGATTTTGTTTAACTTTTATTGTCTGTTAGGTATATTGAGTAATTTTGTTATTTTCTTATTTTTCTAATGTGTGCAAAATAACTTTCTTTATTGCTTGTGTAGATAAATTAATTACTTGACACATACATCCAACAAAAAAAATTGTATTTAATAGTTCATCTCTAATAATTTTGACAAATATATTAATAATAACTCTATTATTTGAATGATTATCATATATAATATTAAAAATTTTATTATAAATATCATATTTCATAATCCTCGTACACTCATATACGACAAGATCATAATGAGAATAGAGGATCTATGAAGATCCAAAAAAAATTTTACTAAAGTTTTATTTTAAATATACATATTGAGAGGTTATATATGTGAATAATAATTTATCATGACTAATTCAGATATCAAAAAATGAACATCAATCAAATATATTTCCAAAATTTATTAATTATTAATTATTTTATAATTTTTAATATTTTATTATGTCATTCATAATAATAGACATAAAAATCTTACGATAAATAAACTAAAAATAGTCAGCATAATACCGATTATCTTTGAATCTTCTAAAAATTAAATTGAAAGACTCATGATCATAATTAATTTTAACATTTCATCCCTACCAAAGTCATTATGATAAATGAAAGAAGTTAATAAAATTAAACTTAATTCAACTTCAAAGATTCTACCACTCTGTTAGATTGGCACGTGATCTAATATATCATATTTTTTGATGCATTGATTATCATGTCTCTTAAAGTAATCAGTGTCACACATACTCCTATATGTATATATTTTTTTACAAACTATATATTAGATCAATTCCTCTTCGACACCTTTAAAATTATTATTTTTATTAAGTTAAAATAATTTCATTTTACTAAAGTTCACTTAGTTTAAAATTTTTTATGTAAATGAGTCGAGACTATCAAATAAAAATTAGTTTTGCCCTCAAGTCTTTTGGCCGAGTTGTCATTATTATCTATATTTATGTCTAATTTATTATTATTAAAGTCACTATTTCCCACATTTTTTATTTTTATTTCTACTTATAAAAAATATAATAAATATCACATAACTAATAAATAAAGAAAATATGCATCATAACAGAGTAAATATCACAAACTAATAAACTTAATTTTAGCTTTACACCTCTACTTTTTTTCTAAACTTGCTGGGCCAACACAACTAAAAAATAATTAAATTGAGTAGTGCACAAAATATCATAAGACAACTCAAAAAAAAGATAAGCAATAGGAGAAGAAAGAAAAAAATATAAAAGGTAGATGAGAGAGAAAAATAAAATTAGAAATTTCTAATATTTATTTATACAAATGTTTAATACTAAAAAAATATATCTTTACATATTTTTTAAAAAATTGCCAATATGTATTGAAAAGAAATCTAATGAATACAAATTAATAAACATTTAAAAAATTGTGACATGAATGTGAAAGGCACGACATGACATTTTCCATGTGGCCACCCTTTACATGAAAACGTAACAAGCATTGCTTGTCAGGATGTTGAGTGTTGATGAAGCGAGGGCTAGTTTTTTTTTAACCTGATCCCATGATTGCGAAACCCATGACCCATTACCCATGCTCTGTCGAGGGTCACCATGCCTATCGACCGTGCCAACAATCCAAGCACACAATTCATGCCTGACCCAGCATGAGGCACAGATAGTACTAGCCCAACATGGCCCAAAATACTCGTGTCTCAAACCGAAACAACCCCAATCCAGGCATGGTTCTAGACCATGTAGTGTCGGGCCAAGCACTACTATCATGAATCGTGCCTCATGTTGTGTCAGGACAAGCACAACTATTTCAAGTTGTGCGTTGTGTCATGCCAGGACACTCAACTCAATTGGCACCTCTATACAAAAGTAAATTGATAATAATGATAATAGTTACCTATGAGATTATTTAGATTCAATATCTAATTTAGAAGATTGAATACATATTTTCTTTCCACATTACTACATGCGGCGACAATCATAAAGAATTATATGAAGTACAATTCAATATTTAACAAGTGAACAAAACACAAATAAATAAATTATTATTTTCTTAAGAAAAAAATTAAGGATGTTATTATTATTAAAGTTTATATTCTTACAACAAATAAACCACCAGACATATTCACAAAATATCTCAACTTATTTTATTTTCTACCATGTTTGATATTTGAAATCATTATGGGCCAAAGTAAGGATAAGTATTAGTTTCAATTTATAGTTTATATTTTTGTTCTTTTTGTTTTATTATGTCTATTGTTTTATTATGAACGAGAACATAAAACATGTCGATTTCCCGAATTTGTTTTGCTTATCATACAAGGGCACCCCTTAAACATTTGTTACGTAGATTGTTTTCTTTTGATATATGCATTCGATTTATATTGCATTAATTCTCCCAATTATAAATATCTTGACCACCCCTTTCAAGTTGGAATGTGTATCTATGCAATAACTCAAGAATCCAACTTACAAGAAAAAAGGTCGATTTGAGAAGTTAAATATACTTTAAATAAAATATTTAAAAGTTAATCTTTGAAGAGTGTTTTAAAGATGTCAAACAGGCCGGGAAGCACAAGCCTAGCCCGACTCAGCCGTACCTAGCCAGACATGGCACATTCCAGAATTGTGATGGGCCCGTGCCGGGCATGCTCAAGGAACAACTCATGTTGCTTTGTGCAGAGATAACCTGGGCCTTGTGTCGGGCCAAGCACGGCCTAGTACCCTGGCCCGAAGGCATAGTTCATTAGCACAACTTGAACCGTGCTCCACCCCAAGCCCCGAATGGCCAGACCCAGATCTCGAGCCGGTGTTTTGACTTCAGAGTTGGAAGTCCGACCGAGTGAAGCCCTAACCTGACCCCACCGCTCGACTTCCCGATGACCCGATGGTCCCAGACCCAACCTATAGCCTAAAGATTCCAGATGTTGAAACTTCTGGAATCTGTGATGGTTGAACCAAGCCAATAGCCAAAAAACATGTATTTTAAATTTTAAGCTATTGAATTCAGCCCCAATTACTCATAATAAAATTTGATAGCTGTCATAATTCTACCCCATAAAAAATAAAAAAATATTCTAAAAAATAAAAAAAATTGATTTTTTTTAAATTATATTTTTAAAATCTAAATATTATCCCCTCTCATTCTCAATTTTTATCTTATATATATATATATCTCTCTCATATTATCTCTCGTCTCATCATAGCTCTCATCTCTTTCTCACTTTCTCAATCTCTCCTTTCGGTTTTAACTTTCAGGACTCGAATACATAATATGGACTATCGATTACAGTGCAAAAATCATAAAGAAAATGAGATTATGTATTATGGGTATTAAATTTTTATTTTTGTTTAGTTTAATTTTTTTTTATTTTAATTTTAGTTAAAACTTATAGTTTAATTAATATTAATTAATATATAATTAAAAAACAAAAATTATAATATAATTAATAAAATAATAAAAAATTAAAATAACAAATAATAATTTTAATGATGATAACGAAATTAATCTAAACATGAAAATAAAAAATTCTAATATGGATAAAGATAACCATACGAAAAAGTCTGAGACTGCCGAAACTTTATTTTCTCTTGTTATCTCAACCCAAAGATCTAAAAAATAAAAAACTAAAAAAAAAAAAAATAAAATAGTTTGAACTCACTTTAATATTAAACAACATAAAAATAATAAGATACCGATGAAAAATCGGCACTATACAAATATTATAAAAAAATATTAACTTGCAAAAAAATTTTTAAGGTCGGGCACCTTAAGAGACGTGCAGAATAATGTACCAAAAAAATATAATACATTAGATATTAAATAAACTTAACTTAACGGTGGATTTTTGAGGTTGGATCCAATTCAACCTCAATTTTAATCCGATTTATATACTAGAACGAGTTAAGGAGGAAAGACATAGTCAAATTGATCACCAAGATGAGTCTTCCAAATAAATTTTCGGATATTCCAAGAGTAATCAGTATCATGCAGGCTTATTTTCAGCCTGCATATCAAAGAATTTCTAGGTCCACATCTAGGGAATGACATATTAAATTAATAAATTAAAAAAATATGGTTTAGTGATATTCGTGTCATATGATATCTGGACTAGTTAAGATAAAATATTTTATGCATGTCTCGCATCTCACTGTGTAAATTTAAAATTAATACTAAATAAAAAAATATTAGGATTTTTAGAAATTTTTCGTCTTTATGATAGTTCAATCATATATGAGTGTATGATGAGAATATTTAGAGAAAATAATATTAGAATAAAATATATAATATTACATTCAACAATATATCTAGTAATAGAGTAGTCATTAATATATTTGTTAGAACTATTAAAGATGAACTAGTAAAAGAGATTTTCTAAATTATAAACATATGTCACGTCATCAACCATATAATATAAGCATGGATGAATATTGTTTCTCCTACTTTAGAAAATATATGTAACTATAATTTCTTAGTATGCCTCACAAAAAATAGGAGTTTGGTAGTCTCTATTTGTCTGCGAATCTAAAAAAAAAAAATTCTAATCAAATGTAAGACACCATTAGGATTACATATATCTAATATTAGAGTCAAGTATTTAATACGAACATGTGATATCTGACTATGTTAATAGTAAGAATAATAAACTTATTATTATTGATACTGACTAAACAACAAAATTTTCATTTATGAAAATCATGAATATTTTTTATGATATGATGAATATGTATTCATCAGTTTATACTCCCACTACTTGTATTACACTCTGCATATACAACTTTAATAATATATTTAGGAAATTTAGGGATGAACCAACATTTGGTGAGATGATTATTCAGATAAAAACCAAGTACTTAAAATACTAATCAACTATTTCATCTCTTTATTGTCTAGTTGTCTGCATGAATCCTACGGTTAATGTGGATTGGATAAAAAATATTGATATACATATCATCGTGCATTAACCAGGAAGACCAACCTGAAGAGTTTATTCACGAGAAATTGACTGAATTATTTACATATTATGATATTAAATATGATAGTAGTAGTAGTAGTAGTGAGACACCGAGTACGAACATAGATATGATTTTCGGAGATTATAACTTCTACATTTAGTTAGCGAGAAAGAAACGACAAAATATACCATCGAATAGGAATGAGCTATATTAGTACTTAGATACTAATTATTACTCAATCATATCATGTACCGATAAAAAGAATCTTAATATTTTACAATAGTAAAAATCATATGAGTTTGTCTATCACATATTGTCTAAAATGACACAGAATCAAATGACACTTTTGATGTCGAATGAAGCATCAAAACCTACTTTTTCTGTTACAGTGAATGTCATTTCAGATAGGAGATTAAAATTATGATCAGATATTATTGAGATATTAGCATGCATGAAAGATTAAAATAATTCGAGCTTGAACATTCAGGATCATGCTGTAACTACAACAAGAATAGATAAGTTAGTTGCTGATAATGATTTGTGAGATTTTAATGACGATTGATGACTGAGATTGAGTCTACTGTATAGCCTATGGCCTACTGCTAGTAATACTATCATATGCTGACAATATTAATCTTTTTTGAATTATCTTTTTTATATTTATTTGTCATTTGAGTTTGCTTTTTTTTTTGTTATTTTATTCTTTATTTATTCAAACATGTACTTATGGGATTGAAATTTTATGTTTATGAGTTTATCTTTGATATATTAATTTTTATCTTTTACTAATTTAATTTTGTTTTGTTATTTTGTAATTTATACGTATTTTTAGTTGTTAGCTATGACTCGTGAGTTGTAATTTAGTATTAAAATTTAAAATTTATAATATTTTTGAAGTTTGGGATGACCCAATTCCGAAGGGGCAGAAACAGCATGACTCGACCTGGCAAGTCCAAGCACGACCAGGTTCGAACCGGATACAAGGCATGTCGGGGGGTCATGTCAGGTTTGAGTTTTTTCTTCATGTAAGATATCTCAAATCAGAAGACATGAAAACCATCTAGAATTAGAAAACCTCTCACCATGATAGTTTCTACTATCCATATAGAGAATATATGGTTTGAGTGTTTTCTTCATATATCTGAAAATATAAATAATTTTATTAACATGAATCTTTCAACGAAAATCTAAACTCTATAAGCATTTGAAATGTCTAGTCTAAAGATGATTATATAACTTTTAATAAGATCTTTCAACATCCAAATGAATCAACCACACAACTAGTAATAGAAGTACAATTCAAAACAAGATTTTGTAAAGAATCTATGGGTGGCCACCACAATAATCCAAAGTTTAACACAATATCATATGTACTTTAATCAAACATCATCACATTTCCCAAATACGCAACTTAAATTCAAAGAAAATATATAAACCATCAAAATCATTCATCTAAAACTTCATCAAAAAGAATGAAAATTTCAACCAATTATCCATTGCAATAATGATTTTACCAATATAAACCAACAACAAGAAAAAAATTATCATTTCAAATATAAAGAGAAAAATAAGAATTATATAAAATAGATAGATGAAGGCAAAACCTAATAATTAATGCAGAAAATTAATTGAACTAAGCTTTGGAACATTGTTTTAGCACACAGTAAACTTTACACAAAACTAAACAAAAAAACTAAAAGATACTAGTATACATCTCATCAAGATCATTATGAAAAAATATACTTCATATATCTAGCTGAAAAACTAACTACATTAGAAATTTGCAAAAGATAATAGCAACATGATTAAGATGATTTTTGCCACTACATAGAAATTATTAGAGCAATCAATTTTGCACATCTAAGTAAATATCTTGACAACTCACTAGCATTCTGATTCATATATCTTGAAAGCTTTTGAAATATGGGAACAAATATTATTAAAATTGACAACTTCAAGTTCATCAAATAAAATGTCACAATTCTGTAAATAAAAGTATCTCAAAAATGTTGTGAGAAACCATGAAACGCAAATAGAGTACTCCCTTAACTCCTTGCATAGAGCAAATAGAATCTAAAGTACATTTCCAATCAAACAAGAAACAAAAGTAATAACATGTTCAATGAACTCATTAAAAAAGGGTGAAAGCTTAAAAAATAACTCTCTCTCGATTAAGATATGACAAAAATAAGTACTCTCCTCAGATCAATAGAATAATACTAATAACCCTTTGGAATAATAGAACATCAAAGAAATACACACTTAATAGCTCTAGAAACAATCCTCTTCATTCTAGAATAAAGATCATAAATAAAATATGTATATTCAGACATGTGATAATAAATTATACAATCTCTCCCTCATATGAAGTAACTTCAATGAAATATACTTTGATAGAATAAAAAAACTTATAATTAATTAAATAATTTTTTACGAATTTAATACGAAATTAAATTAATAATTATAAAATAACATGAAAAACTTAAAAAAACATAACACGATCTAACTAAAAATTTGAATTGCAACTCAATATCAAATATAAAATAAACTAAATCAGATAAAAATAAATGAATGTAAACTCTAACAACTCTCACAATCTCCCTTCAAACTAATGCATGAAAGTCCAAGATACTAAGATCGAAGGATAAACAATGCAATTTAAATCAGAATCAATTTAGAGATGAAATAAAATAAGTTAAAAGATTTTTCCAAACTATATATGTGAAATCCCGAAAAAAAAAAGAATAAATAACTAACATAATTTGATTTCTGAAAAAAAAGGACAAAATGATAATTTTACAATAAGAGAAGATAACCTGAATATTTTAGAGCTATAATGATAAAATGAATATCGTTATTGAATTCGACTTGAAAAATATAGCTACAGTATCAAATTTCGTTAAATTTTGAGAAAAAAAAAATTTATTATATTTTTATATAATTATATAATTATTATAATATATATATATTTATTTATTTAAAAAAAAATTGCTTAACCAAAAGACCGCGGCTAGAGGTGGCAACCAGGCCGGGCCGGCTCGGCACGGTTTGGCCATGGCTGCGCTGGGCTAGCCCGACAAGGGAAAATCTCGTGCCCGTGCCGTGCCGTGCCTGACCCGGCACGATTCAGTGCCCGTGGCACGGCACACCGGCACAAGTTCGTCCCATGTGGTGTCCCATGTCCGGTGTCCCCCTTGCTTCGGCCTTCCCTCAAAAAAGACCGTGGGTCGGGTCTAATTGGACCCGACCCTCGATCCCCCGAACCGACCCATTTCCACCCCCTCCCAACAGAAAAAAAAAATTAAAAAAAAATTAAATTTCAGCCGTTGGATCTCGCCTCCAACGGCTAGGGGGCAGAATCCAACGGCCCTCATGATTCTGCCCCCTAAAAAATTAAAAAAAAATCAAAAAAAAAATTACTTTTTTTTAAAAAATATATTTTCTTTAATCTATAAATTACATCCCCCCTCTCTATAACATTTATGTTTTTCATAAATATTTTTTCTCTCATTTTCTCTCTCAAAAATCTTGCTCCTCTCTCTCGGGACTCGAGATTTCGGCATTCAGCTTGGATTTTCAGGAATCTCAACTTTAGTTTTGAATTTTGAGTTTAACTGTGATGTACCGTGCACGTGACCGACCTCAGTACTTTTACCGGGTACTTTATTTTAAGTTATTTTTACGTTCTGTCTCTCTCTCTCTCTCTCTAATTTCTCTCTTTAGACCAAAAAAAAATATTAAAATCAGTCATCTAGTCTCTAAATAACAATTCTGAATAACAAAAATCCTAAAAAATGACAAATACTAATAAAACATATTTAAATTTAGAAAATGAAAATATTACACAAAGATTTGAGACTGCTGAAACTTTGGTTTCTCCAGTCATCTCAACCCAAATTTCTAAAAAACAAAAAACTAGAAGGACTTCTGTAATTTGTACTCATTTTAATATAATAAAACAAAAAAATATTAGGGATGAAGAAGAAGAAATAACACAGTACAAATATTGTATGAGACTTTTAACATGTAAGAGTTCGTTTGGGAGTAGGCATCTTAAGAGGCATGCCGAATTATGCACCAAAAAACATGATCCATTAGATCCTAGGCAAACTCAACTTGGCACTGCATTTTTTGAGACTGGATCGAGTTCAGTCTCAAAGTTTACTCCCTTTATATACTCCAGCGAGTTGGGTAGGGATGGCATAGCTAGACTTATCACATTAATGGATCTTCCGATCATATTTTAGAAAGATCCAAGGATAGTGCGCATCATGCAGACATATTTTCAGCATGATTATCGTAAGATTCCTAGGTTCACATCTAGGAATGACATACTAAAGATATATAAGTTAGAAAAACAAAAAATAATTAATGAATTTATGACATATAGTGGAGTGGTGTCCGTGACCTCCGATATCTGGACAAGTCACGATGAATCATTTTATACATGTCTCACCAGCCACTATATAGATTCTAACTAGACTATGAATAAAAAAATTTTAAGATTCTCTGAGATTCTTTATCTTCATGATGACCCGGCCATTTTTGAGTGCATGATCAAAATATTTAGGAAATATAAAATTCAAAATAAAATTTTTAGTGTCACATTATATAACGCATCTAATAATGAAGTAGCAATTAACATATTTGTTAGGAATATTAGAGACACACCATTAGGAGAGATATTTCATGTCAGATGTATGTGTCACGCGATTAACCTGATTGTTCAAGCGGGTATGAAGGTGTGTTTTTCCGCGTTGAATAATATACGTAATGCACTAAAATATATCCGCACTCCTCGTAGACAACAAGAATTTGGTAGTCTCTGTTTGTCTGCGAATCTTAAGAAGAAAAAATTTCAATCGGATATGAGACATCGTTGTAATTACACGTAACTGATGTTGAAATCACGTGTTGGATACGAACACGTGATATCCGACTACGTCAATAGTAAGAGTGACGAATTTATTATTGACAACACTGACTGGGCTTCAGGAATTTCATTTATAAAATTCATGAAGTTTTTTTATGACACGACGAACATGTGTTTGTCGGTTTATACGCCCACGACTTGCATTGCACTCTGGTGCATATGCAATATTATTAGCACATTTAGGAAGTATCGAGCTGACTCGACACTTAGCCATATGGTTGCAGAGATGAAAACCAATTACTTAAATTACTGGTCCACCGTTTCATCTCTTTATTGTCTCGCTGCATGCATAGACCCTAAGGTTTAGTGGAAAGGGTAGAAAATACCATGACTTACATTTCCTCGTGCATGAACCTGGAAGAGCCACCTGAATGGTTCATTCACGAGAAGTTGACTAACCTATTCACATACTACGATACTAGGTATGGTGGTGGTGGTGGTGAGACTGTGATTCCAGACATTAATACTTTGTTCGGAAATGATGATTTTTTCATTCAGCTAGCGAGGGGAAAACGCATGGGTGGACCATCATATAGGAGCGAGCTTTCTCGGTACTTAGATACCGATTACTGTTCAATCCTATCACATTCTAATACTAAGAATCTTGATATATTACAGTGGTAAAAATCATATGATTCCACATTTTCCGTGCCATCTAGGATGACACGGGATCTACACACTCCTCCGATGTCGAGCGTAGCATCGGACTCTACTTTTTCTGTTGCAGTGAACGTAATTTCGGATAGAAGATCGAGATTACGTTCAAATATTGTTGAGGCATTGGCTTGTTTGAAGGATTGGGAGGATTCGAGGTTTAGCATCCATGATCGTGCTGGATGTGGGACTGGGACTGCAGCCGCATCCACTGCGATAGTGGAAAAGTTGATTGCTGATGATGATAATCCATATGATACTGATCTTGATGTTGCGGCTGATGATGCTCATGATATGTCGACTGACGATTGATGATGATCTACTGTTTTTTTATTTCGATATTTTATTTTTTATTGATTGTACGCTTTATTAATACGTTACGTTGAAAATGTAATTTGTTTGGTTCGGACCTTCGGTATCTAATGGCTGATTGGTCATTTTTCATTTGATTTGCTTAGGTTTTTTTTAATTTTAATTTTTTCAACATTATTTATTGATTTATTTATTTTTTTTTAATTTTTCATTTAAAAATTTATAACTATATTATATAATTCTAATAAATTTTAAACTAATTTTATATTATATTATTAAAAAAATTTTAACTTTGTAATTTTAATAAATTTTAACATTTTTCATATTATAAATATAAAATAGTATACATTATCTATAATTTTATATATAATTTAATAATTTTTATAAATAAAATAAAAATTAAAACAAAATAATTATAAAAAAAAATTTTACTGGCTGGTACGGGTGGGCCCGAGCAGGCCCGGCACGAAAGTACGCACGTGCTCAAAAAAAATGGGCCTGACCAGCCCAGCCCATCCCATTTGACACCTCTAACCGCACCATGTCGTCTACACGTGGTTGTGCCTGCGTGGGTGGTCTGTCAGCTGTGCAAGTGTCAACCTAAAAAAAATTATTAATATTATTAATTAATGATAATAAATAAATAAAAATGTCAGGAATCTGGAAAATGGGAGAAAGACTGAAAAAAAAGTTCGGCGCCAGTGGGAGAGAGATGGTACAGACTTAAAAATATCCATGAATTTTCTTTTAATCATAATGGATTATTCTGGAATCGAAATAAAGTAGTCCAAGAACTAAAGTTACTCTATTCAATGAGATCTTCACATTAATTTTAAATTTAAAAAGTTTTTGTGAAATTTTCTGAAAGGTAGAGGTTTTATCTTATCAGAATTTTTTTCTATTAAATGACCAGAAATGATCATGTTTTATATTTTAATTCGAATTGTTCGAAATTTTATTGAAAATAAGTAATTGGTAAAAAATTTGGATAATTCGTTAAGCAAAATTAATACATGACGAATTAGATTTGGATTGTTATAATTATGTCTGAAACATGGGTTAAATTGGAAATAGCATAATTATATTTCATATACACGGAAACATTCAATGTACATGGGTGGGTGTATGATATATATATATATATAAAGGTATATGAATGGTATTTAGCGAACTCGAATTAGGACAACGTCCAGACTGAATAGTGCAGGATTTTATTTAGTATATAATTATTATAGATTACAAACTCGAATTGAGACAACGTCCAGGCAGAGTTACGGCGGTATTTATTTCCCGGAGTAAATCTAAAAAAATCATATTTTATTCGGATAAATGTCCAATATATTTTTCAGAAGAGATCTAGATTTTTCAGAATAATTCCAAAAAAATAAATATTTCTATATATATATATATACATATATGCATATATATATCCAGATATATAATTTGTCACACTTGACTTTGGCATGTGTGAGGAAGTCGATGAGACTCAGGAATATGGACATATAAATATTTTATCCATAATTACATTCATATAAATATTTTACTTGAATGTGTGTTGATATATATTCATGACGTTTACGTGCACTTAGGTAGGGAATAACTCTGAAAGAGTTTATCCTACTGAGCTTTGCTCACTCCGTTGTAGGGTCCCTTTTTAGGTACAGGTCCAGAACGATGACAGATCCACATACGGAATCGCACATGTAAAGCAAAGCCGATTGTGGCTTAAATAATATGTTATGTGTTTTCATTCTTCCGCTTAGCAAATAAAATATAAAACAAAAATATATATATATTGTACATTTGAGAAAATTTTATTTTATTGTATATTGTGTTGTGTGATGTAATGAATGAGACTACCTAGAAATGTGGTGTCACAATATAGCAATAAAGGTAGCAATGAGAGCAGCCCATAATGTTAACTTGAAAAAAATTTTAAATGAATAAAAGAATGTAATAGGTTGTTCAAATAAAAATAACTCTCGGTCTATAGCTTTTGCAAGTAATGAAGAATAGAAATTATGCTTACCTTCTCAAGTTTCCTCGAGAAGTCTAATATCCAGAGATTAAAAAAGATCAAAATGTAATTTCATTGACTATAAGATGTCGTGTTGATGAAAATTCAAAAGATATAGAGCTATTATCTACCCAGGAGGAAATTAGACAGGAAACCACAATGAAGATTATTGAGGAACAATAGCATAGCTATCCATAAAAATGAGATGACTTATTATCTGAATTATGCCTCAACATTTTAGTTTTAATTTTCATGACATCTTTAGCATATGGTTTCTTATTATCTGAATCATACCTAATATTGAATGAAATAATATAAGGCTTATTATTAGGATGAAATAATGACACCCTCGTATTCTTTCAATATAAGAGGGATCACAACTTCTTAACATATGAAAAAATTATATTATTAACAGAGCTCTATGAATTTTTGTACTCACTCAGCTAGCTCTAAGCAATAGATCCACCTTTGTTGTAATTTTTAATATATTCAACAAAAAAGGTCATTTAATATCATCACTTTCTTCTAGAATAAATAACATAATATACTCGATAAAAAAAATTTACTTTGTATGGTAGACTTTTATATCATATAGAAACATTGAAATATTTTAATAATTAATGAGTCACATTTTAGATTAAGCAATAGCATACAAGATCTTACATCTGCTAAAATTCTCAGAAATCTGATAAAATTATTAGTAAATGATAATAACATTAACCAAAATATTTTTTTTATAATTTCATCATATGATGGGTCAGATGTTTTTATCCTAGTTATTTCATATGATATTGAATAATGTGAAATCGATATTGGCATTTTCAAGAATTTATTTGTTATCAACAATATTTTATTTGGGACCTACGTAATTTGCATTGATATTGAATATAACTGCTGATTTTTTTTCTCAAACTCTATTTAGTTTAGTATATTCAAGAACAAGGTGCAATTTATTCACAGTAAAAATTAAGTTAACAATATAACTACTAACAACTTGATTAAATTATTATTTAAATTGTACATCCATAGATATCATCATAATCAAATGATTATTATCAAAAAGAGTGAAAAAAAAAGTAAAACCAAATCAGAAACTATGATTTCTAAAATTAAAACTCTGTTTTAAAAGAAATCCCAAATTAAAAGTCAAAAGTTAGGACTTCCAATACATGTTTTTCTGTCATTAAGTACACTAACAAATAAAGTACCCCTCTGGCTGAATAGAAAGTTTTTTATTGAATTTTAGGATTTTTGACACTCATTTTGTGTCCATGGAAAACTTGCATACACTGAGTGTCAGCGGACATGAAATGTTCAATTTTTTTTGGTTTTATTTTAATTTTATTTTTGTTTTATTTTTTATTTTATTTTTCTACTGCATACATTCGTGAGCAATAGTTGAGTGGCACAAACTCACTAAGTTTTACGACCCTAACTTACATACACACTCACCTAAAACCATGGTCCCTCTGTTATGAGTCTAATATCATGTTAAAAATTAAATAAGAAATATAAAATAACTAAAAAATAATAAGAAACAACTTGAAATAATAGAATATTACTTGACATGAAACTTGATAAACAACTCAGTACTAAACAATGCAAATATAAAAAAACATTATATATAGGCCGAAATAATTGAGGCTGCCCACATAAGTTGGGTGCTCCAATTAAACAAAAAATAAATTAAAAATAATAAAAATAAGAGACCATAAACTCCAACAACTTCAAGTCCAACATTATTTATTGCACAGCTTTCCAAAAATACCTAGGCACGTCTTTGTTTAATAAAAATGTTAATCATCAAAATTAAAATTTAATTTTCCTTCAATAATTACATTTATGATGAGATGATAGCAAATAACATTTGATGAATCATTTCAAACTCATCAAAAAAAATTATAAACTCATACAAAATATATTCTAAAATGTGATAATTTCTCATTTTAAATTATATATTCTGGCAGAATTTTAAATAATTTACAGAATACAATAAGGTAAGAACCTTTGATTTTTTCTTTATATAAAAAATCAATAATAAAAGTGGCAAATAGGTTGGCAGGCTTGGCCCAACATGAGGTACAACCCAACACTACCAAATCATGCATGGAACATGTATGGGCTGACTAGATGTGTCAAGTGAACCGGACAACCCGAACTCAAAATGATGCATGACACAAGCATAGCACAAGGCACGGCTTGTATAGGACTAAGGCATGGCTCTAGTCGTGTTGGACTGGGGCAAATTGAGCCTCATGATGAGCCATGCACGACCCACATGCCTAGCCTATTGGCACGATCCAGAGGCATTGACTCATGACCGAGATCAGGCATGGGTCAAAAACTCATAAACCCAAATTTTAAAAAAATGGCCCTGGACCTCAAACCGATATCAGACATGCCCCATGTCATGCTTAGCACAACCCATGTGTCTGGCTGAAAGGCATGGTAAACTGGCCCAAGTAACTACTCGACGGGGTCCCCGTCACAGGGTGGTCCATTTTTTTAAGCAATCGATGATGTGGCCGATTGTAATTAGTCAACCCTTAAGCCAGCCAGCCTTCAGCCATCATAATCATTCACTCTGTCATTCCACTCCACCTTTGGATAACGGCATAGATGCACGACACACGCATCATCACCATTCAACGCAGTCAAGCATGGTCGTGCCCACAATGTCGTGCTTGGCAAATAGATCGATGCCTTCGAAAAATAGATCATGTCAGTACGGCATGGCACATTTAAGACCTCTACACGTAATGGGTGCCGACATGGAAACAGACAGGTACGGCATGTGGCTTTCCATATAACCTAAATTAAAAAAAATGGATTTTTAATTAGAATAATATAGCCATCGGATTTCTTGCCAAAGACTAGAAATAAAAATCTAAAGATTATCTAGTTTCTACCCATGTATAATTAATAAAAATATATGTAGTATTTAATAAAAAAAATTACAAATAAATAAAAAATCTTGAATTTTATTATTTTCTCTCATATTTTTTTTCCTCTCCTCTCTCTCATCTCATCTTATAAGTTTTGTGCTCATTTATAATTTCTATTTTTCATTGTTATTTCTTTGTGTTGGCAATTGGCCAGACCTAGCAAATTTAGAAAAAAGAACAAGTAAAAAAATAGACTACAACTACGGGCTTATACTCAAAATAATTTATGTATTTATGATTATAGTACATATTTTTTTTTGTTATATTCTATTATCAAATTTTTTAAAATTCAAAATATAAATAAAAATATGATAAATAATAAATTAAATAATAATGAATTTTACATAGGCTTAGATTAATGACAATCCAATCAAAAAATTTAAAGCCAGAACTAAATTCTCTTCAATGACCTCGATTCAAATCTATTTTTCTAAAAAATAAAAAAACTAAAAATATCAAAAAAAAAAAATCAGCCCAAAATATTATATATATATATATAAGTACAAGTGGCACTAACCACCTTAAAGGACATGTTGATCAATATATCAAAAAACATGATACATTGAATCAAAGACAATAATAAAAATGATAAATTTATTATTGATAATTCAGACTATGATACATAATTTTTTTTATTAAATTTCTAAATAGTTTTTAAGACACGATGAACATATGCTCTGCATATACTCTCATCACTTGAATTGTACTTGGATGCATATATAACATTAGTAACATATTTTACTGATGTGGAGGGCACTCTATATTTAGAGTCATGACTATTGAGATAGAAATCAAATATTTAAAATACTAATCATTCATTTCACCTCTGTTTTGCTTGGCTACCTGTATGAAGCATATGATTAAGATGGATAACATAGAAAATATATTAAGATACGTATCAACTTGCATGAATCAAATAGGCAAACACGAAACCTTTATTTACACAAAATTGACTAAGATGTTTATAAATTAAATTACTAAGTCTAATAGTTATAGCAATACTCTAAATGCAGGCATAAATACTGTATTCAGAAATAATAATTTTTTCATTCAGTTAAATAGAAACAAATAACAAGATAGTCTGTCAAATAAAAATGAACTGTCTCGATACTTAGATATCGATTACTATTTCACCTTATTATAAGATGAAAATAAAAATTTTGATATTTTAATTTATAAAAATTATACAAAATCATATATCTCTTGCTTCTGAGATGGCATGTTACTTACCAACCCCTATATTATCTAGCATAGCATTAGAGTTTGTATTTTTTGTGATAGACAATATTATTTTAAATAAAAAATCAAGATCAAACTAGATATCATAAAAATATTTACATACATGAAAAATCTAAAAAATTAAAAAGATTCAAGATTATAGATTTAGGATAAAACAAAAGAGATATTAATGAATAATAACTCATGAAACATCTAGATCGAGGATATTAAGACAATCATTAACTATATATTCCGACTTATACATGATAATAATAATATGCATCGGTACTATAAAACTATAGACATAATTTGATAACTCGTGATTTTGAACTTTTTTTACATATGATATTATATTTTGTTTGTTTTTGAATTTCTACCGACCATGCTTCATCTTATGTTATGTATCATATTACACTTTGTTATTATTTTTTTTAATAAATATTTTCATTTTGGAATTGATCCAAATATCAAATATTTTTTTTTAGTTATTAATTAAAATTCAATTCATTTAAGTTTATAAAACACTATAAATATAAAATATATAATACACATTGCACAAGTACTTTATGAGCATGTTAAAATTATAAAATTAAAATTTTACATGTGAATATAATATTTTGTTTTTTAAATAAATACAAAATTAAAATATTAGAATATTTTAACTGTGCACATTCAATTAATGTTTCTCATTACCCATAACAACCACAACCTAGCATGGATGTACCCAACTACGAGCCAAGCGAGTCATGCAAGTCACAACATGGTGGCTTAATATGAGTATGTTAAAATTATTTAAATGCAATTTATGAGTTTAGGAGTTGTCGACCTAATGAACCGAATCATCAATCTAACCAAGTCAATTCATATAAAAAAAATAAATCATGTCAGCACAATATAACTCATTTGACACCTCTAGGATAGACATGAAGTGACCAATGATATGAATTGCCAACTCAACTAGGTCAATTCATGATAAGCCCAAGTCATACCTCAAGTTGGCATGAACCCGAACTTAGGAATGGCACAAGAGATTCAAATGTCATTTAAAAAAAGATTGAATTAAAGCAAGTACATCTCCAACCTGACCCGACTACAATCTTTTTTAAAAAAAAGGTAGCAAGTAGCTTGGGGCCATGGCTAGCCTATCCAATATCTTTTGTTTGGGCCTTGTCAAGCTGCTTGTTTTTATAGGTGTCAACTTGACCCGACCCATTTGACCTCTAATGAATAATAATACCATCTAAAAGTGCTGGAAAAAATCTCTAATTTATTTTTTTTAATTGGCATGCCTTAAAAATATAAACTCACATGAAATATATTCTAAAACAGGATGACTTCTTACTAGTTTACTTTTACACACATATTATATTATAATTATTTTATAAAAAAATAATAAAAACACAATAAACTAGAATTTTCTTTAAATAAAATGAACAAAATATAATATAACAAATCATCAATAGATATCACAAAATATATCATTCTATCACAAATAACAATTCTACATAATCTTCAATTATTTGTATACACCATATGAAAATTGAAATGGATCTCAACTAAGAACATTCATACATGATAAATAAGAATAAGACTAGTTATTTACCGTCACTTGCAAGTCAAATTTAGGATATCTCCTTAAAATGAACAAAATATAATATAACAAATCATCAATAGATATCACAAAATATATCATTCTATCACAAATAACAATTCTATATAATCTTCAATTATTTGTATACACCATATGAAAATTGAAATGGATCTCAACTAAGAACATTCATACATGATAAATAAGAATAAGACTAGTTATTTACCGTCACTTGCAAGTCAAATTTAGGATATCTCCTTATACATTAGTTGATAATAAATATAAAATTATTAGTTTTAATACTAAGAAAGAGCATAGATTAATAATAATGGTGCTAAGATTGGGAATTTAAATGTGATTAAATATGATATTGAAATAATTCGATAAGTCTTAACATTAATTATTATTTATGATGAGTTGTCTTTTAGAATCATTGAAGGAAATGGATTTGATAATTACTCACATATAAAAGCCTATATTTATAATTCTTTCTATCATTACTAATTGGAAATATTGCATAAAATTTTGTATGGAGCATAAAAACCTTATATGTATTTGAAAAATAAAAATTTTTGCTTAAAATTAAGACTTGATCATATATTCAAGAATTATAATTATATGTGTTTAATTATTCATTGGATTCATTAAGATTAGATATAACATAGACAAATTTTAAACTTTTGTCAAGCCCCTAATCATTAAAAAAAACATTATTAGATTGATGATTGAAAATTATTAGTTGAATTAAAGCATTGAACATGTTCTAACAGTAATTATTGATACTACTAATTCTCATGATTCAGCTATTACATGTTTAAAAGATTATTTTTCTTATAAATATAAGATTTTAAATAATAAATTCTTGTATATTCTTTATTTTGCACATATATTAATCTTTTTATTCAAGATGATTTGAAAAAGCATAATAATTCTATTAACAATATTGGAAATACAATTCAATATGTTAGATCATCTATGACTAATTTCAATGCTTTTAAAAAATGTGTTCAAAACATGAAAATATCAAATATGCATATCTTGTGTCTTGATATAAAAACTAGGTAAAATTCCACCTATTTGATGTTTGATGCAATAGAAAAATTTGAAAGAGCCATTGTTAGATTACAGTATCATGATGCTAGATATAAAAAATATTTTCAAAAAAAAAAAATAAAGGGCACTCCAAAAAAAGAAGATTAATAAAGACATGGATGTTCATTAAATTCTTGAAAATATTTCATGATGTTAATTTGAAATTTTTAGGATCTTTGCATGTTGAAATATTTTTTTTAAAAAAATTAGTATTTACGCAAAAAATATTATAGAAAATAACTAATAGTGAGAATTAAATGATAGTTGTCCATACATGTAAAATAAAAAAAAATTATTAAATACTATGAAAATTATAATAATATTAATTATTTATTGTATGCTATTATTATTTTAGATCATCAATATAAGATGAAGCATGAAAAATGTTGTTTTGAGCAAGTATATGAATCAAGTGAAGCTGTCACAAAAATTACCTTGATTGAATCAATTTTAAATCAATTGTATAATGGGATAGTAATTTTTATTCAAGTTAAATAAAATGAATATTCTCTTTAGATCATGAAGCATTAATGATAATTAGTGTGATGATAATGATAATGTATTTGAAAAAAAATTAAAAGATGAGACTTAAATGTGTCAAATGAGTCGTGTTGTGTCTAACACAGCATGGAATGAGTTCCCGTGGTGTGTCATGCCAGCACAACTTGATGATAAGTCAGCTTAGGCATGACTAGATTAGCCTGCTATTTGGCACTATTGTGACAAATCATAGTAAAATCTGGGTCGTGCCAATCATGTCAATTCTAGGAAGACGACTGGGCTAATAAAAAAATTATAAAATATATAATTTTTCTTTAATATAATATATAAAAATCAAAAGAAAAAAAAATTACATTGCATATAGCATTATAATTTTAAATGAATAAAATAAAGAATTAAAAAAAATATATTCAACAGAGGATGCTATATGAAAAATAATAATAAAATCAAAATGATAAACAGTGAAGAAAAACTCAAAAACACTAACAAAAAATTATAACTCTTGAATATAAATAAAGTAGATAAAATAAGATACATATTAAAATATGTATCATATTTTAATAGTCACAATCATTCCATTTTTGCAGTACTAATATGGTACAGATGCAAATCATAATATTATCACATATGATTCTAAAGCTAATACTAGTGATAGTCTCAATATCATCAATATCACATAAGTTATCATCCACAAATAATTCTTTGGTTTTATCCTAATTATTAAACATTAAATTTTCAATCTTTTAAGCAAAAAAATACTTATATTATATCTAATCATAATTTAAATCTTCTATCAAAAAAATAATTTTTTAATATTACACTAAACATTAGAGGAGTTAGTAAATCACGTGACATATTAAATAATACGGAAAAATAATACTAATATAATATATTCAACTCAAAATATCTAAATTTTTATTATCATCAAATGATAAAATTGAGCAATAATCAATATTTAAGTACAAAACAATTTGTTCTTATTAGATTAACCACCTCATTGTTTATTCATAACTAATTGAATAAAAAAATTATTACCTTCAAATATGATACTCATGTCTATACATGAAGACTCCCTACGAATATCAAATTTGATATCATAATAGGTAAATATATTATCTAATTTGTTATGAATCCAATCATCAAATTTTTTTAATTAGTTCATGTATATATATATGTATCTTTAAATATTTTCTACCCATTCAATATTAACCCTAGGATCCATACAAACAATAAAGTAATAAAGACTTGAAAATAGATAATCACTATTTTAAATATTTGATTTTTATCTTATTATTCATAGTATTAAATACGAAACATACTCAGACATTCACATAGTTAAATATCACGTATTAGCAGCCAACACATGATTCTAATATCATATAGATATAATTTCAATGATATTTTATAGCTAGTTATAATTTTTTTTAGATCTACTAACAAATATAGAGTATTAAACTATTATTGTCTATTATATATCTTAAGATATTTTAGTAATTTTTTTATGTTTACTAATATTAAGAAAATTTATTTTTATTCCTACTTATACTATTAAGTTAATTACATGACACAACCACCTACTATACAATTTTTCATCTGATGACCTATCATTGATAGTTCTGATAAACATATTAATGACTACATTATTATTCAAAACATTATCAAATATGATAGTTAATTATATTTTGAATATTATATTTCGTAAAAATTTTCGTCATATACTCATATATGGCATGACCATTATAAAAATAAAAAACCTCAAGAATTCTAAAATTTTTTTATTAAGTTTCTATTTACAGTTAACATAGCGAACGGTAAAACATGCAAATAATACAATATCACAACTATTCCAAATATCAAATATCACGAATATCATTCAATCATATTTTTTAAATTTATTAATTATTAATTACTTTTTTAATTTATAATTTTTCATTGTCTTCCAACTTGTGGATTAAGAATTCTATAATTAGCATGCTGAAAATAAATCTGCATAATACTAACTACATTAGAATCCTTCAAAAATCTTAATAAAATATTTATCATAATAATCTATTTGATTATGTTTTATCTCTCAAAATTAAATATAATAAATAAAAAAAATCAATAAAATTGAAATTAATCCAACTTCAAAAGCTTTGACTTTAGTTGGATTTGCATATGATCTTATGCACCATATTTTTTGGTACATTCATTAAAATACTTCTTATAGTAGCTAATATCACAATACTCCTATATGAATATAATTTTCACAAAATAAATATTTTGCCATATTTTTTTGATACACCTAATATTTTTTTTATTTTAATTATATTAAAATACATCTAGACTATTATAATTTACCAATTTTTAGATAATTTAAAAAAATGAGTCGAGATCATAATAAATAATTCAGTTTTGACCTCAAATTTTTTGATCAAATTGTCATTGTTATTTATTTTTAGGTCAGATTCATTATCATTAAAATTATTATTTATTAATTTTTTTTATTTTTTTATTATTCTGACTTTTTAAAAAATTATAAGTTTGAATTTTTATAAATTATAACACAAACAGAACTATAATGTGTATATTTTAGCTTTATGTGTGCACTAGCAACAGTCCATCTCGTTTTTTTAATTAGCAACTTGTCACCTTACAAATTTTCTATTTTAGTCAAGACTTAAGACTTAAAAATAATTACTTTCACTAATCAACAAGCAAAGCCAACCAATAATTTAGAGCAGAGAATGAGGAAAAAAAAAGCATGATGAAAAAATATAAATGAGTGAAAAATAAAATAGTTTAATATAATAATTAAAAAATATATAATAAAATATTATATATTTTTCATTTTTTTGTATTTTTTAAAATTTTTTAGGCAGATTTCTACCAATTATCAAATCTATGCCCATTAGCAATTAGAAGAAATATGATGATTAAAAATATCTCTTTTTATCTTTTTTTTTTAACATTAATAACAATGAAACAATACATATCACTTTCCTCGTCGAGGCAAAAGAAATATCCCATTATGTTCAACATGATGAGTAGGGGACAACAATTTTTTCTAAAATCCATGTCTCGTGTTTGCATGGACCATGCCCAGATGCAATTAGAGGTGTCAAACAGGCCAGGCCGGCACGGCCCGTTTTTCACGTGCCCTGCCGTGCAACCGTGTCGTGCCGTGCCCGGCACGGCACGGTTTTTTTAAGTCGGGCACGGCACGGCCCGTTGGCACGGCGAGGCCATGCCGTGCCGTGCCCGGCCCGCTCGGCCAAGCAGTAAGCAAGGGCACGGGCGCACGGCCCGTGCTTGGCACTGCCGCAGTACTCAGTAGCCATGGCCCATGACCCATGTCCACTTGGACCGCTTGGTCTTGGTGCCTCTGCCTCTGCGCCTGCGGCTCTGCCTTGGCAGATTACAAAAAAATTTTTTTTTTTTTTTTTTAAGTTTCTGTTTATCATTATTTAAGTTTATGTTATTATGTAAAAAAAAAAATTAAAATTTTTTGTAACTAATATTACATTTAAAATTAAATGTAATTATGAAAAAAAAAATTAGGAAATTTATTTTTTTTTTAACTTAAGTTTAGTAAATTTTAATATTATAATGTATTATTATTAATTAAATATTAAGATTTAAAGTTAATAAATTTTAAAATAATATTTAAATCTTAAAATAATAAAAAAATACATTAATTTAGTAAAAATTTTAATTAAAAAAAATTTAAACTACGCAAATAAAAATTACCATTCATGCTTTTGAAACCAAAACTCCGAAAAAAAAAGTATAAGTTTCAACTTCTACACAACGTATAATACAAAGACCAAAGTATAAACAAAGCGTATAAATAAAAATAATTACAAAATATCGAAAAAAAGAGCAGATGAGCATCAATCGTCAAGCGGCATAAAATGAGAATCATCAGCCGCAACATCAAGATCAGTATCATATGGGTCATCGTCATCATCATCGGCAATCAGCTCCTCCGCCATCGTAGTGGATGTGGATGCGACTGCAGTGTCTGTCACAGTCCCAGCTTCAGCACGAACACTGATGCTAAATCTCGAATCCTCCCAATCCTTCAAACATGCCAAGGCCTCAACCATATCTGGACGTAATCTCGATCTCCTATCCGAAATCACGTTCACTGCAACAGAAAAAACAGACTCCGATGCTACGCTCGACACCGGAGGAGTCAGTAGATCCCGTGCCATCCTAGATAGCACGGGATAGGCGGACTCATATGATTTCCACCACTGTAATAAATCAAGATTCTTATTGTCAGATGGTGATAGGATTGAGCAGTAATCGGTATCTAAGTACCGAGACAGCTCGCTCCGATGTGAAGGTCCACCCCTACGTTTCCCCCTCGCTAGGTTAATGGAATATGGGTCATCTCCGAACAAGGTATCAGAGTCCGTACTCACAGTCTCAACACCACGACCACCACCACCATACCTAGTATCGTAGTATGTGAACAGGTCTGTCAACTTCTCGTAAATGAACCCTTGAGGTGGCTCTTCCAGGTTCATGCACGAGGAAATGAAAGTCAGGGTGTTTTCAACCCCTTCCACCTTAGCCCTAGGGTCCATGCATGCTGCGAGGCAATAAAGAGATGGAATGGTGGACCAGTACTTCAGGTACTTGGTCTCCATCTCTGCAACCATAATGCTGAGCATCGGGTTCGCTCGATACATCCTAAACATGCTACTAATGTTGCATATGCAACGGAGTGCAATGCAAGTGGTGGGCGTATAAACCGACGAACACATGTTCGTCGTGTCATAAAATATATTCAGGAATTTCATAAATGAAATTCCTGAAGCTCAGTCAGTGTCGTCAATAATAAGTTCGCCACTCTTACTATTGACGTAGTCGGATATCACGTGTTCGTATCCAACACATGATTCCAACATCAGGTACGTGTAATTCCAACGATGTCTCACATCAGATTGGAATTTCTTCTTAAGATTCGCAGACAAACAGAGATTACCAAACTCTTGTAGTCTGCGAGGAGTGCGAATATACTTGAGTGCATTGCGTATATTTTCCAACGCGGGGGAACACACCTTCATACCCGCTTGAACTATAAGGTTAATAACATGACACATGCATCTGACATGAAATATCTCTCCTAAAGGTGCGTCTCTAATATTCCTAATAAACATATTGATCGCTACTCCATTATTCGCAGCATTATCGAAAGTGACACTAAAAATTTTATTTTGAATTTTATATTCCCTAAATATTTTCATCATACACTCAAAAATGGCCGGGCCATCATGAGGATGAAGAATCTCAGTGAATCCTAATATTTTTTTATTTATTGTCCAGTTTGAATCGACATAATGACTCGTGATACATGCATAAGAAGAATCATCGTGACATGTCCATATATCGGACGTCACGGACACCACTCCACTAAATGCCAATAATTCATTAATTATTTTTTGTTTTTCTAACTTATATATCTTTAGTATGTCACTCCTAGATGTGGACCTAGGAATCCTACGATAGGATGGCTGAAAATAAGTCTGCATGATGCGGACTACCCTCGGATCTTCCGAAAATCTGATAGGAAGACCCATCAATGTGATGAGCCTGGCCATGCCGTCCCTACCCAACTCGCTGGAGTATACGAAGGGAGTAAACTTTGAGACTGAACTCGATCCAGTCTCAAAAAATGTAGTGCCAAGTTGGGTTTGCCTAGGATCTAACGGTCCATGTTTTTTGGAGCATATTTCAGAATGCCTCTTTAGGTGCCCAGTCCCACATGTACTCTTGCATGTTAAAAGTCGCATACAATATTTGCACTGTGCCATTTCATGTTCCTCACCCCTAACATCTAATTGTGTTATGATTTTAAAATGTGTCCAAACTACAGAAGTCCTCCTAGTTTTTAGTTTTTTAGAACTTTGGGCTGACATGACAGGAGAAACCAAAGTTTCAGGAGCCACGGACGGTTGTATAACACTAACATTTTCATTTTCCAAATTTAAATATGTGTTAGGTGAATTCGTCATTTTTTTTTTCGTACGTTTTTCTAGAGAGAGAAGATTTAGAGAGAGAAAATAAAACAAAAAGTAAATTATATTACCCGGTAAAAGCAAAGAGGTCTCTCACGTGAAAGATGCACCGAAGCCCGCAGGAAGCTTTGAAGTTCAAAACTCAAGTTGAGTTTCACGAAAATTCAAGCCGAAATCAATAAAACGAGGGCCGAACGAGAAAAGCACGGTTTATGTGAGAGAGAGAAAAAATTGAGAGGATTAATGTTTTTGAAAAATATAAATTCTATAGGGAGGGGGTAGATTATATAGCCTAAAAAAAGTTTTTTTTTAAAAAAAAAAATTATTTTTTTATTATTTTTTTTGAATTTTTTTATTATATTTAATGGGCAGAATCACGAGGACCGTCGGATTCTGCCCCCTAGCCGTTGGCGTCGAATCCAACGGCTGAAAATCGATCTAAGTTTGAAAAATTTTTTTTTCCCGTTATATTTTTCGTTTTTCTCGGTTTTCGGCGGAAAAGACCGCGGGTCGGGTCTGTTTGGACCCAACCCGCGGTCTTTTTTCCGGGGGGGCCCTGGTGGTTCGACGTTCGAGTGATCCGTGAGTCCGTGACCGAGTCACGGTCTGAAGAGTCACGACTCACGAGTCACGCGGTCACGCTACGGCACGCGTGGCACTGGCGGCGTGCCACGCGTGCCTGCGGGACCGGCACGGGATGGACCCGTGCCGGCGTGCCGTGCCATGCACGGCACGTTTCGTGCCTTGCTTCGCCCGGGCACGGCACGGGCCCGGGCACGGTTTTTTAACGTGCCGGGCCGGGCCGGCCCGGCCCGTTTGACACCTCTAGGCCTGACCCTTTTTAACCAGCACGATTATGCTACCGTGCCGGCCCGCTCTGGCACGCCTGTCGAGCAGTTCGGGATACTGGAAGACCGAGGGTCGGGTCGAATCAGACCCGACCCGGTCTTTTTATGCGGGATGGGCTTCCTGGGGTCGGGCTCACAGGACTCCCGGCACGGGTGACCCGTGCTGGGGTGCCGTGCCACGTGCCAAACCGTGCCGGGTCAGGCACGGCTCAGGTCTGGCACGGCACGGCACGGCACGCGCCTAACCCGGGTATGGCATGGGCCCGGGCACGGAATTTTTCCATTTCTGGCCGGCCCAATCAAGACTGAACCGTGTCGTGCCTCGTGCCAAGACGGACCGGCCCAGGCCGATTGACACCTGTAGATGCAATGCATGCATGTCGTGCTTAGCACGTTACGAGGAATGATTAGACTTAACCCAGCACGGCACAAGGCATGGTTAGACCCGACCAAGCACAACACGACCATGATCTAAGCATAAGTCTAGACCATGTCATGTGGGGCCCAGCTAAGACAATGCATGTCATGTCTAGGCTACTCAACTCACTTGACACCTCTAGAAGAGGCATCTTTGAAGACCAAATTTAAGAGTAGAAAGTATTTACTAAATAATATTAAAAATTTAGGATCTTTTGATATTTTGGGATTGTATGTGATTGAATACTTATAAATATGCAATTCTCTCCAAGATAAAAAAGATATATTGGCAATTCTTATTTTCAACATCACTTCTAAATTCACTTTTAGTTCAAGTGAATGTATCATTGAGATGTTTAGGAGTTCATTATCTCCTAAAATATTAGTGACTTATTTGTTCACAAAATTTGTTAAAAAAATATCATATAATCAATTTACAAGAAATTTTAGAAAATATTAAAATAAGAAAAAAATACACATATCATATAATTATCACTTATGAAATCATGGTTCAATCATGTCTTACCCAGCACGGCATGGTCCAGGGCCATGTCCAAGCCCGTGCCGGGCAAACCCTCGGCACATTTCGTGTCGTGTCGTGCCAAGGGTCTTCGGCCCACATGTGTGCCATGCACGACCCGGAAGCCTGGCACGTGAGTATGGCACAGGCAACAACGCATCAGCAACCCACAATGAAAGACGAAATGACGCCCAATAGGGGACAACACAGCAATGCCTGACAGGCAACAACTCGGCACACCCAGCAAGCAATGACACCACGGCGACACAGTGTCAGAAACCCTAATTTTTCTAATTTTAACTTAACATAAAACACACCCGACCTAACCCAAATTGGCACAAACCCTCGCTAATTTCAGGCCACAAGTCGTGCCTGGCATACCCTCCAGTGAACCGTGCCATTCAAGGTACGGCAAGATACTGTAACATGTCGTGCCTTTGCACGACATGTGAACCCAGTTGGGCTTAAAAAATGGGTTGGGCTGACCCGACCTGGCCCATTTGACACCTATACTAACAATTAAAGAATTAAATAAATTTATTTTTAAAAAAAATCAAATAAAAGTAGATATATAAAACTCAATTTTAGAGGAAGTTAAAAAATATGAAAAAATTATACCAAATATTATATACACAATTAATTTAATAATTTATATTTTTGTAGTATGTAAATTATAAAATAATAATTTTTCTTTTTTTCTATGTTTTGATATAAATTAGAGAATTAAGTAAAATTAAAAAAAAAATCCAATAAAAAAAGATATGTGAAACTCATGTAGCTTAAGCCTTAAATGTTTGTTGATTTATATAATGTTTCAATATTGTAATACTTAATTTTAGAATGTCTTTTAAAAGAAAATTATGTTTTGGGATATTTCCCCAGAAATTTTTAAGATTTAAAAATTAAAATTTCGATATTTTTAAAAAAATCACAAAACTAAAAATAAACTAAAAATAAGTGCACCCAATTTCGTAAGTCCTAAACTATGTAATCCTCATAAGAATTACCTTTCATTCCGTCTTTTACAGGTTGATCAAGGTGCATATCAATCATTACTCATATCTTCACTGAAATAAACCATAAATAATATGGTTGTGGATCGAACTTTCACTGAGTAATCACTTATATACTAAACCCTGCAAAACACTTGTTGTCATGCCAAAAAATGATAATTTACAATATTAGACAGCATGCTCTCCACCACACGATATGTACAACACAGTTTGCACCACAAGGTTTGCACTACATGATCTACACTATATGATTTGTATGTACTACTTAGTCTGCAAAACACCATCAACATTTCAAACACTGCATTGCACAGTCTGCACCACACAATCGACATTGTACAATCCACACAGCACAGTCTGCACCACAATCTATATTTCACAATCCAAACTGCAGTCACTACACAACACTCCAAAATGAAAATTATTTGGCTTCATCAGTTCAGACCGACCAGACCAGACCCGACCCGACCCAGGTTAAGACAAAACTGGGACAACCAAGGTGACCTTATCAGCACCAACAACTTTCCCTTCTTGACCAGAGGATTTGTCCAACCAAAAATGTGAAATCAAAAAAAAATTATATTAACAAAAATACAAACCACCTATAACTTTTTTAAAATACCAACCAAAATTATATTTCACAATCAACTCTTTTGCACGTAATAAAAGATGTTAGCAGCATGATTTGGATAGTATCAACTTTGCCATTAATCACTACCAATAAATAATAACCCCAATGGTGAACAATAATTCCGATGAGCTATTGTTCTTTGTAGCAATGGTCTTTACCAATCTCCAATATCATTTTGAGCAAATAAGAGAAAAGATGGAAAAAAAAAAGTCAAATGCAATATTTTATTAACTAAGAATGAGTACAAATATAGTAGTTATATTAACAATAGGCTTTAGTCTAAATATATTATAAATAAGCACACTACAATATGCATAACACAGCAAAAAATATGTGTAATATATATATAATTTTATCAATATTTTGAATGGCAACGGCAAATAATTTGAAAAAACTTGATTAATGATAATGATGATAAAATACTTGCAAAAACAATTATTTTTCTTAATGAAACAAACAAAAATAGTAATCCACTAAAATGTTAATTTCACATTATAGTGATGATATAGAAAATCAAAGTATGACCAATATGTATATTTTAGCATACTGTTGAGATTTTGTATTAATTGTATGTTTTATTTATTTATTTTTTTTCTTATTATATTGTATAAATTTACATGATATGTAAACTACCCCAACCATATATATACATGTGTGTGCGTTTTATTTTTTAATTGAAATTAAAGAAAAAACACATTTTTTATCTATTTTTTATTCATTTTCCTCCCCTTTGTCCTTCCCCCCTTTTCTCCCCTTGACTACCACTAGAACCCTATTAGATTCAAGCTATAACACATACCATTTACAAATTAGAAAGCACTATATATCAATAATTTGGAACCTAGAAGATTCACATTACACATCCATCATATTTTATATTTATGATGTTATCACTTAGTTGATTGATAAAAATTCACTACAAAAATTTAATTTAATAGAATAAATATATTAACTTGGGAATAAAAGTGTGAAGAATAGCTTACAAGACTCATGAGATAGGTTACTAAGTTATTTTATCTATGAGGCCAAGATGGAGCTAAATCAAGATACTTGGTTATGTGCAATGGAAAAGAAAAAATTATACTTTCATTTATCTACGTTGAGATTACAACATGCACGAGAAAACAATACGCACAACACAATGAATAAATAAAAATATCACAAATATTCAAAATAATAATTATATTTAGCATGTCATTAATATAATAAAAAAATAATCTAGCTGAAATAAAATTCACCTAGAAGTGATTGAAAGAATTAAATTATATGAGAATATTTATCTCCTAGCATAACATTTACAATTTAGAGAGCACAATGTATTTAAATTTTCTTGTAGAACCTACAAGAAAATTTGGAACCCAGAAGATTCATCATACAAATCCATAATGTTTTATTTTTTAAATGTTATTACTTTGTTGATAGATAAAACTTGAAGAATATTATGTTTAGAAGAACCAAGATGAAAATATTTACATTTTAATCAATTTTAAACTTTATAAAAAAATATACTAGAAAACATATAATATTTATATTTTGGAGCCAAAACATTAGAAATCCAATTTTGCCTTGTGATTTTAGAAAAAAATTATGAGGTTTTCAAAACCACCTATAAAATTAAACATTGTAGATGTGGCAAAATTTGACTCACACCCTAGCGATTAGTTTTGTGCCTTAAACCATCTAATTACGAATATCAATTCATTTAATATATATATATATTTATTTATTTATTTATTTAAATGTGTGTATATATATATATAAACATAAACATATTTAAATATATAAAAATAAATAAATATATTTAAATGTGTGTAAATGTATATATTTATGAATGTATATTTATATATACTTTTATTTATATATATATATATATAAGGTGTCAAGTGGGTCAGGCAGCCCGGGCCCAGCCCAAGGTACTACCCAATTTGGTCGTGCCTGACATGGCACAACATGGTGCAAACCCGTACCCATGCCCATGTCGAGCTGTCTCACAGCATGCCCCGCGTGCCTTGCCAAGCACGACTCGAGTGTCTGCAACATGGGTACAGCATGAAAGATGTGGCCGACGGCCAATGAAACAATGCCCAACAAAAGACATGGCGTCGCCCGACACAGTGTCTCCTGACACTGCGTCACATGATGCAGCGTCGCATGACGTGACGTCGCATGACGTGACGTCGCATGACGCAGCATCGCACGTCGGGCAATGGCTCAGCAAGCCCGACAAAAATGGGGGCGCAGCAGCGCATCGGCTCAAATCCTAATTTTTAAAATTCACCCTTACCTAAATTTATCTCAAACCAAACCAGCCCAAACCAGGGCTAATTTCGAGCCACAGACCGTGCCGGACCTGACCTCCAATTTTCTATGTCGTGTCTGGCACGACACATGAGCCCGGGTGGGCCTAGGAAAAATGAGCCGGGCTGACCCAGCCCGGCCGACCGGCCCATTTGACACCTCTAATTTATATATGTATATATACATACATATATATATATATATATATTTAGATATGTTTATATATTTAAGCTTATGTGTATATATATATTTTTTTTATGTGTATATTTATATATAAATACACACACACACATATACATATATATATATATGCATATATATATGCACACACACAAATATATAAACATATATATACATATATAAATATATACATATACATATATATACATATACACATTTATATATATATATACATGTATAAATATATAAATATATATGTATAATATGTATATACATCTAAATATATTTTTATATATTTATATATGTTCATATATTTTTAGTTATATATACATATTTATTTTTAAATTATTGAATAAATTGAGTCGATTTCAAATCTAAAATCAAGGTTTCAAATCTAACCATCACTTATAATTTTGTAGTCAGTTTCAAAAATTACCCAGAATTATTTTTCTAATATCGAGGGCAAAATCAAATTTCTAATTTTGTTAATGTAAAACATAAATATTTTATATTTTTGGGTATATTTTTAAAAAATTTTAAAAAATGAACAATATTATAAATATTTTTAATTTTGAATCTTCAAAACAAGATTTTTCCTAAATTTTGTCTATAAATACGATCTTAATAGATATATAAAACAATAAAGGTGCCAAACGGGCCATTATTTTAGAGCACGGCCGTGCTTTCGTGCCGGGCCAGGCACGGCACAGTTACTTTACCTTGTCGTGCTTGGCCCAGCACGGTTGAAAAAAGTCAGGCCCGGCCCAGCCCGGCGGCACGACGGGCCTTCCGGGCTTGGTCGGGCCCGATCAAGCCTAACCTGGCTGTACGGACCATGTAATTAAATTTTTTTTAAGATTTTATAGTTTTAAATTTTAGTTTAATTATATAATATATTAAATTATATATAAAATTATAGATAATGTATAATATAATAAATTTATAAAATAAAAATTATTTAAAATTTATTAAATTTACAAAGTTCAAATTTTTTTATAATTAAAAATAAAATTAGTTTATAATTTATTAGAATTAAATAAGAGTTATAAATTTTTAAATGAAAAAATAAAACAAAAAAATAAATAACTTAATAAATTTTGTTAAAAAAAATTAAAAAGTAAAAAAAACATAAGCAAACCAAATAAAAAATAACCAATCAACCATTAGATACCGAAGGTCTAAAATATAACAAATTAAAGTTTCAAAGTAACATATAAATAAAGCATACAAACAATAAAAAACAAAATATCGAAATCAAAAAGCAGTTGATCATTATCAATCATCAATCGGCATATCATGAGCATCATCAACCACAACATCAAGATCAGTATCATATGAATCATCATCATCAGCAATCAACTCCTCCACTTTCATAGTGGATGCGACTGCAGTCCCTGTTCAAGTACCAACTCTAACACGATCATGGATGCTAAACCTCGAATCCTCCCAATCCTTCAAACAAGCCAAGGCCTCAACAATATCTGTACGTAATCTTGATCTCCTATCCGAAATTACGTTCACTGCAACAGAAAAAACAGACTCAATTGCTATACTCGACACCGGAGGAGTCAGAAGATCCTGTGACATCCTAGATGGCACGGGAAAGGTGTACTCATATGATTTTCATTGTTGTAATATATTAAGATTTTTAGTATCAGAATATGATAGGATTGAGCAGTAATCGATATCTAAGTACCGAGAAAGCTCGCTCCTATATGATGGTTCACCCCTACGTTTCCTCCTCGCTAGCTGAATAAAAAAATCATCATATCCGAATAAGGTAGAGGTGTCAAACGGGCCGGCCCAGCACGGCACGACCCATTTTTCACGAGCACGGTCGTGCTACCGTGCCGTGCCCGGCACGGCACGGTGAGTTATAGGCCGACACGGCACGGCCCGTAGGAACGGCAAGGCCGTGCCGTGCCGTCCCCGGCCCACTCGGGCACGCCTTGCCAATACAGGCCAGGCCAGGCGGCACGGCAGGGCAGGCGGGGCGGGAGCCACAACGCGGGACCGGGTCAACCGGGGTCCGGGTCCCGGGAGGCCAGCACGAGCACGGGCTGAAAATGCCAAAATGGCAGATTAGAAAAATTTTTTTTCATTATTGTAAATTTTTTTATTAAGTTACTGTATAGACTTTAGAGTATTAGTAATAATTAAAAAATATAATTTTTTGTAAAAATTATAACATTTAAAATTAAATAAAACAAACAAAAATTAGAAAAAAATTTTTTTTTTTTTCAATTAAGTTTAGCTTTTTTTATTATTATAATTTATTAATTATATATTAAAATTTAAAGTTATTAAATTTTAAAATAAAATTTAAATCATAAAATAATAAATAAATACATTAAGTTAGTAAAAATTATAATTAAAAAAAAATTAAACTACACAAATGAAAATTTACCATTCATGCTTTTGAAACCAAAAGTCCGAACAAAACAAGTATAAGTTTCAACACAACGTATAGTACAAAGTACAAACAAAGCGTATAAATAAAATAAATAAAAAAACATCGAAAAAAAAGAGCAGATGAGCATCAATGGTCAAGCGGCATATCATGAGAATCATCAGCCACAACATCAAGATCAGTATCATATGTATCATCATCATCGGCAATCAGCTCCTCCGCCATCGTAGTGGATGTGGATGCGACTGCAGTGTCTGTCATAGTCCCAACTTCAGCACGATCACTGATGTTAAATCTCGATTCCTCCCAATCCTTCAAACATGCCAAGGCCTCAACCATATCTGGACGTAATCTCGATCTCCTATCCAAAATCACATTCACTGCAACAAAAAAAACAGACTCTGATACTACGCTCGACACCGGAGGAGTCGGTAGATCCCGTGCCATCCTAGATAGCACGGGATAGGCAGACTCATATGATTTCTATCACTGTAATAAATCAAGATTCTTATTATCAGAAGGTGATAGGATTGAGCAGTAATCGGTATCTAAGTACCGAGACAGCTCGCTCCTATGTGAAGGTCCACCCCTACGTTTCCCCCTCGCTAGGTTAATGGAATAATCGTCATCTCCGAATAAGATATCAGTGTCCGTACTCACAGTCTCACCACCACCACCACCATACCTAGTATCGTAGTATGTGAACAGGTCTGTCAACTTCTCATAAATGAACCCTTCAGATGGCTCTTCCAGGTTCATGCACGAGGAAATGAAAGTCAGGGTGTTTTCAACCCCTTCCACCTTAGCCCTAGGGTCCATGCATGCTGCGAGGCAACAAAGAGATGGAATGGTGGACCAGTACTTCATGTACTTGGTCTCCATCTCTGCAACCATATGGCTAAGCGTCGGGTCCGCTCGATACTTCCTAAACATGCTACTAATGTTGCATATGCAACAAAGTGCAATGCAAGTGGTGGGCATATACACCGACGAACACATGTTCGTCGTGTCATAAAATATCATCAGGAATTTCATAAATGAAATTCCTGAAGCCCAGTCAGTGTCGTCAATAATAAGTTCGCCACTCTTACTATTGACGTAGTCGGATATCACGTGTTCGTATCCAACACATGATTCCAACATCAGGTACGTGTAATTCCAACTATGTTTTACATCTGATTGGAATTTCTTCTTCTTAAGATTCACAGACAAACAGAGATTACCAAACTCTTGTAGTCTGTGAGGAGTGCGAATATACTTCAGTGCATTGCGTATATTTTCCATCGCGGGGGAACAGACCTTCATACCTGCTTGAACTATCAGGTTAATAACATGACACATGCATCTGACATGAAAGATCTCTCCTAATGGTGCGTCTCTAATATTCCTAACAAATATATTGATCGCTACTCCATTATTCGCAGCATTATCGAAAGTGACACTAAAAATTTTATTTTGAATTTTATATTCCCTAAATATTTTCATCATACACTCAAAAATGACCGGGCCATCATGAGGATGAAGAATCTCAGTGAATCCTAATATTTTTTTATTGATTGTCCAGTTAGAATCTACATAATAACTCGTGAGACATGCATAAGAAGAATCATCGTGACATGTCCATATATCGGACGTCACGGACACCACTCCACTAAATGCCAAAAATTCCTTAATTATTTTTTGTTTTACTAACTTATATATCTTTAGTATGTCACTCCTAGATGTGGACCTAGGAATCCTACGATAGGATGGCTGAAAATAAGTCTGCATGATGTGTACTACCCTCGGATCTTCCGAAAATCTGATCGGAAGACCCATCAATGTGATGAGCCTGGCCATGCCGTCCCTACCCAACTCGCTGGAGTATACGAAGGGAGTAAACTTTGAGACTGAATTCGATCCAGTCTCAAAAAATGTAGTGCCAAGTTGGGTTTACCTAGGATCTAAGGGTCCATGTTTTTTGGAGCATATTTCAGCATGCCTCTTGAGGTGCCCAGTCCCACATGTACTCTTGCATGTTAAAAGTCTCATACAATATTTGCACTGTGTCATTTCAAGTTTCTCACCCCTAACATCTACTTGTGTTATGATTTTAAAATGTGTCCAAACTACAGAAGTCCTCCTAGTTTTTTATTTTTTGAAACTTTGGGCTGAGACGACAGGAGAAACCAAAGTTTCAGGAGCCACAGACGTCTGTGTAACACTAACATTTTCATTTTCCAAATTAAATACGTGTCAGGTGTATTTGTTATTTTTTATTTTTCGTAAGTTTTTCTAGAGAGAGAAGCTTTAGAGAGAGAAAGTACAAAAAGACGTAAAATATATTACCCGGTAAAAACAATGAGGTCAGTCACGTGCAAGGTGCACCGCAGGAAGCTCTGATGTTCAAAACTTAAGTTGAGTTTCACGAAAATCCAAGCCGAAATCAAAATCACGAGGCCCGAGAGAGAGATGCACGGTTTATGTAAGAGAGAGAAAGTATTGAGAGGTTTTATGTTTTTGAAAAACATAAATGTTATAGGGAGGGGGATAGAATTTATAGGCTAAAGAATGTTTTTTTAATAAAAAAAGATATTTTTTTATTAATTTTTTGAATTTTTTTACGATTTTTAAGGGGCAGAATCACGAGGACCGTTGGATTCTGCCCCCTAGCCGTTGGAGGTGAATCCAAGGGCTGAAAATCGGTGGAGTTTGAATTTTTTTTTTTTTGCCGTTGGATTTTGCTCGGATCGGTTCTATGGGTGTCGGGACTCGGCCACTCGGGTTTCGGCAGAAAAGACCGCAGGTCGGGTCTGTTTGGAACCGACCCGCGGTCTTTTTGCCGGGGAGGTGGGGGGGGCCAGGGGACGGCCGTATGGGTCACAAGGCATGAGTCGTGACTCACGACTCACGCCACGGCAGGCGTGACACGCCGCCAGTGCCACGCGTGCCTGCGTGAACCGGCACGGGATGGACCCATGCCGGCGTGCCGTGCCAAGGCACGGCACGGCATGCGAATATCTTAACCCGGGCACGGCACGGGCCCGGGCACGGTTTAAGAACGTGCCGGGCAGGCCCAGGCACGGCCGAACCGTGCCGTGCCTCGTGCCGGGCCGGCCCGGCACGTTTGACACCTCTAGAATAAGGTATCCATGTCCGTAATCACAATCTCACTACTACCACCACCATACCTAGTATTGTAGTATGAGAACAGATCAGTCAACTTCTCGTGAATGAACCCTTCAGGTGACTGTTTCATGTTCATGCACGAGAAAATGTAAGTCAGGATATTTTCTACCCCTTCCACCTTAACCATAGGGTCTATGCATACAGGAAGACAATAAAGAGATTCAACGGTGGACAAATACTTCATGTACTTGATTTTCATCTCTGCAACCATATGACTAAGTCTCGGGTCAACTCGATACTTCCTAAACATACTACTAATATTGCATATGCACTTGAGTGCAATGCAGATCGTGGACATATAAACAGACGAACACATGTTCGTCGTGTCATAAAAAATCTTCAGGAATTTCATAAATGAAATTCCTGAAGCTCAGTCAGTGTCGTCAATAATAAATTCATCACTCTTACTATTGACGTAGTCGGATATCACGTGTTCGTATCCAACACATAATTCCAACATTAGGTACGTGTAATTCCAACGATATCTCACATCCGATTGAAATTTCTTTTCAAGATACACAGACAAACAGAGACTACCAAACTCTTGTTGTCTGCGAGGAATGTGAATATATTTTAATACATTACGTATATTATCCAACATGGGAGAACACACCTTCATACCCGCTTAAATAATCAGGTTAATCACGTGACACATATATCTAACATGAAAAATCTCTCCCAATGGTGCGTCTCTAATATTCCTAACAAACATGTTAATCACAACTATATTATTAGAAGTATTATCGAATGTAACACTAAAAATTTTATTTTGAATTTTATATTCCCTAAAAATGTTTATCATACACTCAAAAATGATCGAGCCATCATGAGAATGAAGAATCTCTGAGAATCCTAAAATTTTTTTTATTCATAGTCCAGTTAAAATCTATATAGTGGCTGGTGAGACATGTATAAGATGATTCATTGTGACTTGTCCAGATATCGGACGTTACAGACACCACTTCACTTTATGTCATAAATTCATTAATTATTTTTTATTTTTCTAGCTTATACAATTTTAGCATGTCATTCCTAGATGTGGGCCTAGGAATCCTACAATAAACATGCTAAAAATATGTCTACATTATGCGCACTACACTTGGATCTTCTGAAAATTTGATCAAAAGACTCTTCAATGTGATAAGTCTTGTCATGTCGTCCCTACCCAACTCGCTAAGTATATGAAGGAAGTAAATTTTGAGACTGAACTCGATTCAATCTCAAAAAATATAGTGTCAAGTTGGACTTGCCTAGGATCTAATGGACCATGGTTTTGGTACATAATTCGACATGTCTCTTAAGATGCCCAGTCCCAAACGACTCCTTACATGTTAAAAGTCTCATACAATATTTGTACTGTATCATTTCTTCTTCCTTACCCCTAATATTTTTTTATTATATTATATTAAAATGAGTCCAAACTACATAAGTCCTAATTTTTTATTTTTTAGAAATTTGGATTGAGACGACGGGAGAAATCATAATTTCAACAGCCTCAGACCTCTGTGTAATATTTTCATTTTCTAAATTTAAATATGTTTCATTAGTATTTGTCATTTTTTAGGATTTTTATCAAACATGACACTTATTTAAAGACTAGATAATAAATTTTAAATTTATCTATTTTAGGTCTAAAGAGAGAGACTAGAGAGAGAGAAAGTAAAAAAAAAACTTAAAATAAATAACCCGGTAAAGCATTCAGGATGATCACATGCACGGTGCACCACAATCTAGCTCAAAATTCAAAATCCAAGTTGAGATTCCCGAAAAGCCAAGCCAAATAACAAAATCCCAACTTCTCGAGTCCTGAGAGAGATGAGCAAGATTTTTGAAAGAGAAAATATGAGATTTGAGAGAATAAATATTTATGAAAAACATAAATATTATAGAGAGGGGGGTGGATTTTATAGATTAAAAAAAATAATTTTTTTTAAAAAGTAATTTTTTTTGATTTTTAAAAATTCTTTAGGGAGCAGAATCATGATGGCCGTTAGATTCTACCCCCTAGCCGTTGGAGGCAAGATCCAACGACAACAATTTAAATTTTTTTTTTTGCCCATTGGGGGGGGGAAGGGGGATCAGGTCGAATCGGGGACGGCGGGTCGGGTCTGATTGGACCCAACCCACGGTCTTTTTTTGCGAGAAGGGAAACCGGATGCTTGGCTTGGTGTTGGCCCGAGTGTCCCGAGTCACAATGAACCCACCGTGACCCGTGACTCATGAGGGTGCGGGACTACGGGTGTGGGACTACGAGTGCGGGACACCATGCTGGGTGTGAACAGTGAACCCAACCGTGCCTATGGGCCACACCATGGGCCAGCAAACCATGATGGGTCAGGCACAACACGAGGCTTGGTTGACCTCGGCACGATACGAGGCCCGGTTGGCCTCAGCACGGCACGGCACGGCACGGGCAGTGCCTTACCCGGGCACTGCATGGGCCCGAGCAAGAAATATTTCCGAGCCGGGCCGGCCCAGGCACTGTCGAACCGTGTCGTGCCTCATACCGGGCCTGCCCGGCCCGATTAACACCTATATAAAACAATTAAGAATGAAAATATTAAGAGTAGATAAAAAAAACTCACGATATAGATTAATTAGATATTTTATTTCCATGGGGCCAAGATAGAGTTCAATCATAATGCTTCATGATGCACATGAGAAGAGAAAAAATTACACTTGCATTATTGCCTTTTAAATCCAATACACTCAACATTCAATACGCTTAAATCATATGAATTATTGCAGGCAATTTCTGTATATAAAATCTCATGAGAATTTCTCACTAAAGATTCCCATGAATTTTTATCACCAACTTACAAAAACATGAACTCATGAATTATGAAGATTCAGGTAATACACAAGTGAAATAAATTTCTTTTCTCTTGATATTCTTTTTATTCTATTTTTATTCACTTTCACACTCAAATTTTTAACATTTTAAAAATTAGTGAAATTACAAGTATAATAAGCCTAGATCATATATAAAAATATTGCACAACAATAAAATAAAATCAAAATGTAATAATGAACAAATATTGTGATTTAATAATAAAGAGCAAAGATATCACTTATTTTTGGAGCTTCATTTATCACATTCAAATTTTCTTTCACATACAATCAAAAAGATATCCCAACGTGCCTCATAAAGTGAAACAAGAAATAAGACTTTAGTGACATTTATTTTATGTTGTATTTATTATTTTTGATGGGAACACCTGATGTGTGAAAAACCAAAATTATTTTTATTATATTTATAAAAGTGTGCATCAGGCCAGTCAGCTTGAAACCACCCCAAGGAACAACCCAAAAAATCAATGCCAAGCACGGCATTGGATAGAGCAATGCCTGCCCTCCGTGTGAGCCAGCCCTTAGCAGGACCCATGCCAAGCAAAACAGCCCACATGCTGAGGCACGACATGGCACAGTGCATCTGGCATGACCAGTATGACAGGCACAACATGTGCCGAGCACACGCCTACACCCACTGGATTTTGAGGGTGCCACAAAGCCCACATGCATATTTAAATAGTATTATATTAAATGAGTCATTGCCTTTGCAATGTCCAGCATCAGGTGGGGGAGTCGTTGCCTTTAATTCTAACACCATTTATTACCAAGTAGTGCACAGGACTTTAATGTAAAGAACAGTATTCCCCTCTGCTCAAAACATAAATCTAGCAAAAAAATGGCATGCCACATTAAAAGGTAACCACAATCAAAGAATGCAAATTGCTGAACATAAACTTGCTCATGTACAGTACGCATTATAATCAATGGTTCTGTGCATGCATGATTCAAATATTGACAACTATTGACCACGTAGCAATGATTCTGAATACGAATAAAGGAAGTCAGATCACTGTCGCAGCTAAAAGAAACAAGTATCAATCATGATCCTGACCATATACAGTTTAGTACCAAAAATTTAACTCTTTGCCCCATGAAATTTAACACTGAAATTGTGAATGTGCCAAAAAAAGTTGCAAACCTTGAAGGCATGTCGCGCCTTACACCCCATGAACTGCAGAGTGCTTTGCAGAACCGGGCGCGTGTATCTAAACGAATTTTTCCTTTCATCTCGTCCTTCTTCATCCACAACCACTATATACAATACTTTTCCCAATTCTCCCATCTCGCGGCTACGCATTTACATTAATAATAATAGATTTTATACAAAAACAGAAATGCATATCCTGTACCTGAAGTAAAAAGATGATAGAACTCACTGAAATCTAGCTGTATTTATGCAGACTGTGTTATTCTGTCGGGTATTCTCCACGAAGCTATAACGGAAAACTCCACAAGTCAATCACAGGCGCAGGCAGCCCCGTTCTCTCTTTCTGCCACCGGCGATTTCAGCTGTTTCTCACTATAAAAATATCAAAAAAAAAAGTTATCGGTGACCAACTCCAGCGCCATTGTCTGAGGTGGATTCAACACTCTGTGTGGGGGCCGCACTTTGAATTTTCTCAAAATCATTCCGATATGCCCGCTTCTTTTGCTTTGCCATGTCGCTTTCAGATATCACATCAATTATCCGAATTTAAGTCTTCCAGTTGAAGAGGTTACAGACGTAATTGTCAATTTGTTATTTTTGTTTTGATGTGTTCTTATCATTTATCAATAATATTTTTAATAAAAAAATATTAAAAAAAATGTACATTTGTGTTTTGTTATTCCAAAAAAACAAAAGTAGAAAAAAAATGACTTTTTTAATTTAAATTTAGAAAAAATATATATCAAACTTAAAATAATTATGTTTTGATACACTACAAATCCAAGATCCATTTTGGCCCAACATCACACACATTCAGACTAAAAGATAAAAAAAATTAATAAAAAATTATTATGAATGCATGACACGACAATGCATACAAAGCTTATATTTTAAAATAGTTAATATTAAAACATAACTTTCAATCATCAAGCTACATGGATCTTGTCATGTAAAAACCCATAATATTCATATATATAAAAGAATATAATTAAGTATATTCATATAGTAATATAAACATATATATATTATTTATTTATTTATTTATGTATGTTTATATATATGCTTGTGTGTGTGTGTGTGTGTGTGTGTGTGTGTGTGTGTGTGTATTTGTTTGTTTATTTATATATTTATTTATTCATTTATTCATTTATTCATTTATTCATTTATTCATTTATTTAAATATTTACTCATTATTTAATTATTTATTTAATTATTTATTTAATTATTTATTTTATTATTTATTTTATTATTTATTTTATTATTTATTTTTTTTATTTATTTATTTACTTATTTTATTATTTATTTTATTACTTATTTATTTATTTACATATCTTATAGGTGTCAAACGGGTCGTTCCAATTTTTGGTGGCCCAATCAGGCCAGTATTCCATACTTGGCATGGCACGACTCAATTTGGCCAACCCGACATAAGCCACCAGCCTGCGTCTAACAGGATTTAGGTTGGGTCATGTCAGTTCGGGCCCAATTTTCCAACTTAGTACCTTAGCCTATGACCTAGCATAGCTAGGTCCTAGGAGGCTAGGATTTTGAGTTTGAGTCTAACTTGCATAATCACACTCGTGACTCAACTCACAATCTCTGTCTTTGAATTGTGGATTAATATTTAAATTTTATTTTACAAATTTCATATTTTAAGTTAATATTTATGAGTTGTGAGTGCGATATTATATTATATTATTTATTAAATTCACATAAATCACAAAAAATATCAAAAACACATCAATTATTCATTTATCATTCAATTCAAAAATAAATAAAATAATATTACATCATTTCTACCTCGCTAACTAAATGAAGAAGGTATCATCTCCGAGTAAGGTATTTATATCTGTACTTAGAGCATGGCTACAACTACCATCATACATAGTATTGTAGTATGTAAATAACTCAGTCAATTTCTCATGAATGAACCCTTTAGGTTGGTATTTCTGGTTAATGCATGAGGATAAGTGTATCAATTAGTTCTCTATCCTTTCTACCTTACCTTCATAGTCCATGCAGGCAGTCGGACAATAAAGAGATGGAAGGTGGACTAGTATTTTAAGTACTTGGTTTCAATCTTCAGAGTCATGTCACTAAATATCTAGTCATCTCTAAACTTCTTAAACATGTACTATTGTTACATTTGCACCTTAGTGCAATGCAAGTCGCGAGAGTATAAACTAACGAACACATGTTTTTCGTGTCATAAAAAATCTTTATGAATTTCATAAATGAAATTCATGTACCACAGTCAGTGTATTCAATAATAAGTTCATTACTCTTACGAATGACATGATTAGATATCATATATTCATATCCAACACATGACTCTAATATCAAGTAGGTGTAATTCTAATGATATCTTATATCCATTTAGAATTTTTTCTTCTTTAGACCCGCAAACAAATAGAGACTACCAAACTCATATTGTCTACTAGGTGTTCAAAGATATTTTAGTGAGTTATATATTTTTTTAAAAATGGGGAAAACAACCTTTATCCATGCTAGCTTGTACTATGAGGTTAATAATGTGACACAGATCTAACATGAAAAATCTTTTCTAATGACCAATCTCTAATTGTATTAACAAACATGTTAAAAATTACTCGATGGTTAGATGTGTTATCAAATGTGATAATATATTATTTTATTCTGAATATTATATTCTCTAAAGATTCTAATTATGCACTCATATATGGCCAAGATATTATAAAATTGGAGAATTTCTAAAAATCATAATATCTCTTTATTTAATATCCATTTAGAATCTAGATAGTGAGCGATGATACATGCATAAGATACATCATCACGACTAATCCAGGTATCATTGCCATGGACACCATGTCATTATATTTTCTAAATTAATTAGTTATTATTTATTTTTCTAACTTAGAGTATTTTAGTATATCATTCCTAGATGTGGCTGGGAATCCTATGATATGCAGGCTGCAAATAGGTATGTATGAGACTGACTACTCTTGGATCCTCCAAAAATATAATCAAAAGACTCATCGTGGTGATCAATTTGGTAATGTCTTCCATTTCTAACTTGTTGTGATATATAAAGGGGGTCAACATAGAGACTGAACTAGATCAAACCTTAGAGATCTCACCGCTTTGTTGGATTTGCCTAGAATCTAATGTACTATATTTCTTGGTGTATTATTTGGCATGCCTCTTTAAGTAATAGTCCCAATGAGAAAGGATCAATGATATAAATTAGACTCAGAGTTAGAAATTTTAGATTAGAAATGAAGGGAAAGAATGTGAGGTGTGAAATTGGGAAGTGATATATATATATATATATATATATATATATATATATAAAATAAAGATTTAAAAAAATCATTGTTTAGATTTTTTTTATTTTTTAAGAATTATTTAAACCAAATACCTGATAGTCATCCAATTTTCTGCCTTAATCATTGGGAGTGCATCCAATGATTGGATCATCTCGATTTAAAATTTATTTTTGACCATTAGGTTGGTTCGGCTGACAGGTCTAGATGGATCTAGAATCAGGCAAGGGTCGAGCCTAACAGTCGATGGGTCACATGTCACGAGATTTCGATACCCAAAACCTAGTACATGACCCAAGTTCCAAGACACGGTAAAAGGTAATGCCGCTGGACCGTGCCTTCGAGCTAGGAAGTTGGGTCGTGCTTATACCAGCATGTGGCCCGGCACCCCCTGGCCTAGCATGATACTGCAAGGGCATAAGGATGGTTCTAGACTGTATTGTGTTAGGTCAGGTATGACTCAATCAAGCTATGCCATGCATAGAGCCCGTGCTGCCTTGCCCACTTGACACATCTAGATCAATAGTGCATAATGACATTTTTCTATATTCAATATAACAAAATTTGCTAAAAAATAAAAATTCAACCTTAACCAAAATATCTTTAATAATTTTATTTGAGCACTTGATTCTCTGATAGGTTATTTGCACTAATAGAGATATTGAAGTGATTTCCTAGAGATTTGATATTTATACAATTGATAATGACATCAATTTGATAATTGAACCCAAGTAGCATGGTATCTTCCAAAATATTTGATCCTCATTTGTACAAAATATAGTAAAGCTCCATATATCTTTTTAATTTTTTAAAATTATTTAAAGAGTAATTATACTATATTTACCAGTCATATTTATGGTCTCGAATATTTATAACTTTCTCTAACTACTCATGCTATCCTTCATAAATTTCATATAATTTGATATTTGAGATAATGTTTCGGTAAATAATATATTCACTTATAATTTGTAGAAAATAAAAAGACTTTTTTTTTAAATTGTTCGTCCAATTTATTTTTTCTAAAATATTGTGAAAAAAAAAGATTCATCAAAAATTTACTTTTAATTTTATTTTGGTTCATATTATTCTTTTCATAGCTCTCTATTCATTCTTTTGTTTCTTCCATTCCTTAATTTATATCTATGGGTGAGAATTGGGTATATACTTCTAAATAAGTCACGACTTTGGAAGATGTTATGGTGTTGGAGTACCTTCCTCTCTAGAACAATTGGATGTGGGAATCATGAATGTTTGGAAAGTTACGATGCTATCAATTCCACACCCTTGAGATTCAGTTTTCTCCATTCATTGTCTCTCTAGCTTTTTTCCAATTCAAAATTATATTGATATGTGCATTTTTAGGTTTGTCTTAGTATCATTTTGTAATTCATTAACTCATTTATATTTTATTGATAATGATAATTATCCAATTTTTATATGATCCGCATTGTCAAACTTCTATAATCCAATACTGCTTCAAGTCTTTTAATCCAATTATCGTTGTGGTCATTTCTCTTCTTCGTTTATATTAATATTACACTTAGTTTTTCATTCATATTCTACTTTTCTACTCTCCTTGAAGGTTGACAATTTGAACTAATCAACTTTGAATATTTTTATTACTCATCAAATTATTCTAAAAGTTCTTCGAAACTTGTGCAAAATTATACTATCCATTTCTATAGGTTTCATATGAAAATTTTTCATGATTTCTCATGTTTGGATGATGATGTTTAAGAATAAAATTATTGGGTAAAAACATATACTTTTGCTTTGAAATCCATTAGCCTCCTCCACTTATTAAATGGGACTTACATTTGTGATTTCATGTTATTGAAAAAATAATGATCTTTTCTGATCCTCTTCTCTTCTTATCTTGTGTTTCAAGCTTTTTTTAGAAAATCATTCATATTTGTTTCAATTGTAGAAAATAGGTCTAAATGTAATAATTTGGCTTTTCTTTTCCCAAAGAAGTGATCAGTTGAAGTTTTATAGTTATTTTTTGCTAACTTTTCAAATAAATACTACACCTCCTCTAGTGGCATATTCATAATCTACACATCCAAGGCTACATCAATAGTAATATCATCAATAGTAATATTCATAATCTACACATCCACAACTCAAACCCATGTTAAGGGGACCTTCTTGGCAACTAATTAAAATAGTCGTCAAGTATCATATAAAGTTTCTTACTCATCCTACTAGAATTAGCTTATCTCACTTCATAATTACAAAATGATTTCAGATGGAAAAAAACTTTATCATAATGGCCCTAACAAGTTAGTCCCGACTCTCAATAGAGTCTCAAGATAATATTATAAGTAACTTAGTGCCTTATCCCTTAATGAAAATTGGAATAGATATAACCTGATGGTATCAATGCAAACTCAATTCATTTTTATAATGTCACACTCCACAAATATTACGACATACCCATTCAGATCCTCTGATATTCCTCCACTATACTTTTGATGTGAACCATTGCTATCATACTTGACTTTAACTCGAGTAATTTTTCTCCATTGATTTCATCCAAATACCTAAATAGTTATTTTTTATCATTAGCCACTAATAATTTTCCAATGTATAGTGGTGGATATGTTATTGGATAGCTTGCTCATTGTTACCTTAGGGTTCTCTCTTATTGCAAATTCCTTCCATATTCTATTTCTCATCTCATTGTCTTGACATTGTTGTTCTAATTCTCTCAATTTCTATATCACAGGTATTAGCTCAATTCTAAAATTTCTACTCATATAAAACTAGTATCCACAATCCAAACAATATAACAAGACAAACAATATGGATTTATAAAAATAGTCAAAATATTATAATTATAACTACAACTACTAAAAACTAAACTATCTTATGTCAATAATAATTACAATAACTCATATTGACTAGACAAACTAAATAATCTCTAGCAACAATGCAAAAAACTTATTGTAACTTTATTATACTACTTAATTTTATCGATTAGATAATATTTGAAAAGCTTGTTGGGGAGGTTCTCTTGATAATAAAGATCCAAAAGTATATGATTCATATAAATAGTAAAGAGGAATTTCATCCATATATATATTCCATAAAAATTATATTAGCAGTTCAGTCAACCAACAGTGAGATAATATTATTATAGTCAAGAAGATAATTTTGGATTTTGGTAAAATTCTTAAATCCTAGGATTTATCCATTTTTAAAATTCATATGATGCATATTTAAATAGTTTAATTTGTGTTGAGCTTGGATATAGAACAATAAATTATTGATAGACTATTTTTCTTAATGGCACACAAGGTGATTATTATTATTATTCAAATTCCTATGATGGTCCCCTTATATTTGTCTCTTCAGTACTTAATCACTCAAATAATAAATTATTTTTGCTTAAAGTCATTTGTAAATTTATACCTTTTACATAATTCATCAACTATCCTTGATGATTACTCCATGTGTATATTCTTATTTTTTAGCCTTGGATGTCTTAATGACTTTGAACTATAATAGACTTAAAAGTATTTGAACTTTTAGCTTTGTAAGTATCATTCTCACAGAATAAACATATGTTTTGTCTCAAAACTCATCAATAGGAACCATATGAATGAAAGAAACTCAAAGAGATATAATTACCTCATTAGTCACCACTACTCATGCATGTCATGTGGGTTACCTATCATTCTTAATAGTGATGATTCAACTCTCACACTAAACGTAAAATCCTTAAAATACTATTTTATAAATTATCCACAAACATTGAGAATCAATTCTTATTATATATATATATATATATCTATATCTATATAAAATATTGGCGTGTAAAAATATGTATGCTTTCAGCTTCATGAGAGTCATTCTCACAGTAATTAACCTATCTCAATTTTGGGTTTTGATATATAGGTATAGATTTGTCTCATATATCAAGGTTGGAATGACTTTCACATTCTTCTGACCATATGTGCAAGTGAGTCTCATGGCTTATCTATCATAATCTATCATGATAATATGTACAAGCTAAATAATAGTAAAACCCTAATTTCAGTTCAATATAATCACTAATTCTATCAATATCTACTACACAACATAAATCAAATATTATAATTAAATATTAAAGTATTCATACACCACATAAATCAAAACAATAAACCCTAGATTTCAATTTAGCCTCATATTAGAGAGAGGGGTTTGAATGTTGCTCTTCCAACTATAGGGTTTAGCCTTTGTTTTGTGATAATTGTTTGCTCATGGATCTCCTAGAAAGTATGAAAATCATCCCTAGAATTATTGTGGCACTTGGAGAGAAGAAGGATACTATTTTTTTTTCATTTTGCTACTTTTATTTTTTTATACTTCATGAATTCTTAGCATTTTCGAAGTAGAAAGTCAATACTTTGAAATGATGAGGTGACTTTGACCTTTGAGCTATTGAGCTCAACGTCATGTCATTAGGAAGTGGTCATAACTTTTGTATTTATATTCTATATCACAAAGCCATGATGATGGGTTATGGCCATGACTTATGTAATTAGCCTGTATATTAAAGGTAGGGCACTAAAACATGGATGTAGCATTCTCTTCTTTTAAAGGCAAAATGTCATGACTTTGGAAATGGTCACAACTTGAGTATTATTTTTTATAACTCTATATAGTCAAGAGTCATAGTGCTAGGAAAAGACATCAACTTTAATAATGATAATATTAAGCTTTGGTAAAGATAATGTCATGATATTGAGAAATGATCATAACTTTTAGCTCTGATGGAGTACTTGGTAACTATGATATGAAATTAATATCATAAGCATTTAATTTCCTCATTTTCCCCTAATTAGGAGGTTGGAAGGTACATGCCTAGGGTTTTTGTATGATTGGCTAAAAATCTAATTTCCTCATTCTCTTCTTTTACAAAATCTTATAAATGTTGCTCATATACTTCAAGGATCCATACAAAACTTAATGCTAGAAGTTATGGCACTAGCTTGAGGTCATGACTTTTTGATCTCATTGAATCTTCTTTAGAATACCAAAGTCACAATAGCAATGAATATTGTGACTCAAGTATCTATTATTTAGAGCACGATATCACAATAATGAAAATATTATGACTGAGTTAAATTCTCTATGAAACTCAAGCTATGGAATTGCGAATGGTTGAGACTTGATCTTTTCTTTCTAGAAAAAAATGTAATAGCACTAAGAATGGTTGTTATTGTTCTTCTCTCTGTATAAAAATATTATGGTGTTAGGATAGGAATGACTAATGCATTTACACTCTACAATAAAAAAATCATGACATTAAGAATGACTACGAGTTTGGTATTTTCTTACTAGAGTATAAAGTCATGGTACTAGAAAAGCCATGATTAGAGTAAATGTTCTCTAGAACAACATATCATGACAAACAATAATGTTGTGATTGTTTAGTACTAGATGTGTCAATTGAGGAAGGCAACTTAGTCATAGCATGAAGCATGACATAATTTATCTATGCATAGCATGGAATGACTTGGTTCAAAGCCATGCCTTGATTAGCCTTGTGCTCGGTCATGGTAGGACTTGGGCCATGCTAAGATAGAGTTCCTAGCATGGGAGGCATGGCATGGCATGGCTCGGCATGATGCTTTTGAAGTTATGTTTCAACTCAGTCTTCCAAATAAGTTAGTTTGAACTTGACTGAAGCAAGCCTAGAATGAATCAGGCTAACCTAGACTGAACCTAAGTGAGTTTATAATGAACTAGGCTTAACCTAACTTAGCATGACGTGATATGACCTAGCATGACCCAACACAATCTAAAAAAATGCATGTTAATGAGCCATGTAGAGATGTTCATTTTTAAAGTTATATGGCATCCTCAATTGACACCTCTATTCGGTACTCAAAATACTAAATAAATAGTGGCATTAAGAGAATGAATTGAAATCTAAAAAAATTTGGTTGAAATAGGTGGTCTCGATGGAAAAGGACTTATAAAAAAGATAAATGATTGAAAGTCATGATAATTTTTTTATCATTACTTGTATTCTCTTCATATTAGCCTTAAGTAATTATGATATCATTTCTTAGTCACAACTCTACTAAAATAGTAATTACTTTCTTTATACATATGAATCTACTACAAAGTTGGTATAACTATTTAATGATATAACACAATCATTAAGACCATGATAATTTTTTAGAGTCTCAACCACACTAGCTCTAAACAGCTTTATGGTCAGACATTATTTTTACATGACGACCTTGTAACCCATTAGCATAAGTTGTCATGACTTATTCAAATAGAACCATGACATAAATAGATGTTGGTCCCTACAACATTTTCAAGCATTAATTTTATTTTGAGAGAATAATTAATCTAGTCATAGCTTTTTAAAATTCCACGACCTTGAAATCTAGAGTAAAATTATTATTCAAATAGAACCAAATCATAGTAGTATTTTGTATCATAACTATGTATTACAAAGATAATTTATCTTAGCCATAGTAATCCTAGTATCAAGATATTTAGCTTACAAAGCCAATACTAAAGCCATAGATAATTCTTAGCACCGTTACTTTGTGTTATAGAGAATTTAAGAATGAGTCACTATCATTAATAGTGTCTCGTAGTTATGCTCTAGATAAGATCTAAAGAGATTATAAAGTTATGACCTAAACTTTGTTCCATGACCTAAACTTTGTTCCATGACATCCAACTTAAAATCCCACATGATTTCCCAAAATGTGAAAGCCATACTTGTAGAGAAAAAGAAAAATAAAGAGAGCAAGGAGAAGAGAAAAAGAAGATCATAATGTATTCCAAGCAAAGGAGCCATGATCTCAACCTCAATTAGGGGAAAATCCAAGGCAAACAATAAGCAAAATTAATTGGAATTATTATTTTTTTCTCGTAAATTAGTTTGGGTATTTATTGGTAACCCTAGAATCCAAAAGATGACTTTTCATACATTTTGTATGATCTTATCCCCAATGTCTCGTTAAATTAAATTTTAGGGCTGATTATGTAATTGCATTATGATTGCTAATTGAATTAATGAGTTTATGTTTAGTTTGTAATGTATTTAAATATTGATGGATATAGAAGTAGTTGAGAATCACAAATGAGAGTTTTGATGAATATATTGGCTTATGTATATTTATCATGGTAGATGGAGAGATGTATGTCATAGGACGCACTCATATGGTATAAATTGAATGAAGTGAATATCCTAATATTAATGTGTGAGATAAACTAACAAGTGAAAATCATAAGTTTAGGTATGATAATCATTGCATGATGACTTTCATGAAGCTAAAAGCATGAAAATATTAAATACCAATTTATTATGTGCTATATAGATAAACTAATATTGGAGTATTTAGGCAAGTTAAGTAGAACATCTTGCCTATGAGTTTTATCATTATGTAGAAATCTTGTGTTGGCTATGATAGATGGTGATTGGTATGTCACTAGGCACACATAAGTAGGAAAGACTTGTATGGTGGTAATAGCCATGTGAATCATTCATGCTTATATGATATTCATTAGTATTTGTCTTATGAATAAATATGTTTAATTATTGAAAGTATATATGGTACTCATACAGTTGAAAGTACAAATAAATTTAGTATCATATTATATTAATTCATTGAGATAATTAGAGGTTAGAGAATATAAATATATACTAGAAGAAAATATCAAGGATAATTGACATATTAAATAAAAGAAGTAGATATGATAATAACTCTTTCATTGATCAATATTTTATTTTATTGTCAAAAAATATCAAACACATATCTATGAGAGAATCATCTTTCTTAGTGATAGTCCAATAGATAATGGTCACCTTGTATATCAAAAAAGCATATGAGCATTTTCACACTAATCAACCCTTCATCTAATGACCAAACAAAATATGAACAAACAGTGAGAAACATAATCACTCACAACTACATGTGTTAATCCTAGAGTTTGGTATATTACCTAAGATAATGTACATTTATTTAACTCGTATAGTTTTCAATCCATTCTTGATCGACAAACTATCGAATAATTTTGTGGGATTAATATTTATATTTACATCTACTTTTGTATGACCCAAATACTTGCATAAATATGTTAGCTAAGAGATTCTCACTTAATTAGGTTTTGTGATTATATCAAATAATTGAGAGTACTTGTAGGGTACTTGGCTATATATTGAATAAGTAACACTGCTAAAAATTATTATGACTAATTATACCTATGAAGTATGTGGTTGTTGTGATATGAAGATAATATCTTGACTATTGTGTATTTTAGAGATGATATTATCATAACTCTAAGAAAATAGCAAGGTCCAGATGATTATGTTGCATAGTGAAATTATTGTGTCAACTTGATGATTGAGTCATTACGTATAAAGATTATCATGATTAGTTTTGTAGAGTTATAACCAAGAAAATATGTCGTAACTACTCAGTAAGATTGTAGAAATAACTATTATAACTCTTCATCATTTCTAACCCCTCCAAACTATCTTTCCACCAAGTCTAATAATTTCATCTAAAATAACTATGATTTCACAAGCATTCATCAAATTCCATATAAATTAATATTTAGTGAAATCTCTCCCATAGATGATGAAAAAATTATAAACAAAATAGTAAACACATGCCAAATTAGCCTAAAAACTCGATATGTGCAGCATCGAACTTAGCTTAGGTATTATTTAGTATTCAAATTATCAAATATTCTTATGTATTTTGGTGGTTTATAATGATATGTAGCTCACTAGTTTTAAAGGTCACATCCAAATTTAAATACCATGACTTTATCTTAAATATGACTTGGTAGTCTCAATTTACAACTATAACCTTTTTAAAAAGCTAGGTTTTTTGAACTATAGAAAATTAAAGAACTAAAATAACTTAGGCCAAAGTCATGGCTATTATTCATACATAAAACTTTTGGGACACTAAAAATTACAAGAAAAATTACTCGAGTATGATCATTTCCAAGTTTATGACCCTTGTCCTCAAAGAAATGTATAGCCATGACTTTTACACTTGAGTTAATTGCTAAAGTCTAGAGGTGTCAAACGGGATGTGTTGGGTCGGGCCGGCCCATTTTTAGCCAGTATGACCATGCTTCTGTGCCGTGTCTGGTTACTGTACCATGTCTGGTTACTGTACCGTGCCATGCCTAGCCTGGCATGGTTCTGTGGAGGTCAACCCGACATGGGCCCGCGACACAAATCCGCTGGGTTCGGCTCGGTCAGGCCGAACTCCTAATAAAAAAAATTAGGGTTTTGGCGGGCGCCGGCATGCTGCCGTGCTGCTGAACCATGCATCATCGCACCGCCGCGCTGCCGAACCCCTAATTTAAAAAAAATTAGGGTTTTGGTGGCGCGTCGCCGCTGTGATTTTTCTTCACTTCTGAGCTCGGTGAGTCTTGCCTGTCGGGCTCAGCTTCTGCCGCTGGGGCAGTTTCTTAGCTCTTGCAGAGGTATCATACCAATGAGCTACGGTACCGTGTCGGGCTAGGCACGACATGAGGCCCAGTTGGCCTTAGCACGGCAAGGGCATGGACACGGGAAATTTCAGTGCCGTGTTGGCCCAGGCATGGCCGAATCATGTCGTGCCTCATGCTGGACCGGGCCGGCCTGGCCTGGCTGATACCTTTATTAGAGTCATGACATCTTTACAACATCACAACAATATAATATATGAGAAAAGAGAGGGCTAGTTCCATGACCACCTACAATGCTACTAACACTTGAGAGATATTAAAAGAAAATTATGTATCATGGTCATTTCTCAATGTCATGGCCATGGCTAACACAAGAGAGACCTTCTCAATATCGTAGCTATTTTTCAATGTTGTAACCAATTAAATCTAAAGAAAAATCATTATCAATAAAATGGTTTTTACAAAACATTGTGACTATGTGACAAAATGAGAAGCTATTCATCATGCTAAAGCCATGACATAGTGTCATTACCCATTATGGATAACAAGATGAGAAAGATATGAAGTCATGAATACTTTATAGTGTCATGACTTGTATTACAGAGACATTAAGCCAAAGTAATAGTCATTTATAATGTCATAACTTTGTGTTATATAAAGGTTAATATATAGATTAAAGTTGCTTCTATTTTCTAGAGTCACGACCTCAAGCCAAAGAGATAAAGGTTGAAGTTTCACCTTCTACTAAAAGATATAACATCCTACTTAAAGTGATGCAAGACCACATGAGTATAAATGTAAAAAGATAAAGAAATTCCAAAATATATCTGGCATTTTCTTCTTCTTCTTTGTCATGTAATAACTAAAACCACAAAAACTATTAAATCCTTAGAGAAAATTTTGCACTCCCTAAAAGTTTTACAAGTAAGTAAGGAATGCAAGATAAGATAATCACTGGAGTTAGCGGATGGCTCTCAAACCCCCATTTTCTATGCTAGATTCAAGAATTTGTGCCAAATTAGCATGATTTAAGGTTCGTGTGAATTGAAATTTGTTATATAACTTTGATTTAATTAATGAATGAATGTGTTTAATTTATTTTAAGTTATAAATATTAGTGGATAGTAATTAAATAAAACTTGAACTAGGGTTTCACTACGAGTAGCTGGGAGATTGTCATGGTGGATGATGATAGGTAAACTATGAGGCTTACTCACATATATGGTAGGAAAAAAATGACAACCCTTCCTACTATGATGCATGAGATAAATCTATATGTTAAAACCCTAAATTTAGGTATATTAATCATCATGAGTACGACACTTATTGAAAAAGCTTGATACCCAAGTAGAAAAGAGAAGAATAATGAAGGACATTGTCATTTTACATATGCACGAATCTATGGATTCGAATCTTGTTTATCAAATGAAAGAAACCAGTCAAAATACAAAATAAAAAATATATGTTTCGACCCAATAATAATGTTTTGATGGATTACCATCAGAACATAAAAATCATGAAAAATTTTAATATGGAGGCAATGAGGGTAGGCTGAAGCATATCAAATAATCATCTAGAAATAGTAGGAATAATTAAATGAGCTACACTAATCAATGAGGCTCAAGTTTTAATTACCAACTTTCATGAAGATAAGAGAAGCCATGTTTGAAAGAAAGAATACAAACTATTTTAGCAAAAATGAAAAGAAAAAATGATACCTAAGATAATTGGATGTGGCCCTCTTAAAGTAAGAATGAATAAAATAAGTTCAATGAATGATGAATATGTTTTGACCCAATTAATTTAGCAAATCATCTCAGTCAATTAGTATTATTAATGATAAAAATAAGAGTGACAAACTTCCAAATGATGCTGAAATAAATCCAAAAAATTACATCTCAATATTTCTTAGAAGTGGGAAGGTGCTTTTGAGGCATTATAAATAAAAAGAATTTTGGAATTTTTGGGGGTGATAGTACCATGAATTTCCCAAGAGTTATGACTCTGAGCTACAAAGGTATTTTAAACAATATCATTCTAGAGCTTTTATGCGTAATAAGGCTATTAATTTCACAAAAGGCATGATTCAGCCTAAAATTCTTTATTAAGCCATGACCTAGACTGAAGAGAATTGGAACTATGACAATATGAGGGTAAGTGTAAGTTTCTAAATAATCTTCTATTTTATCAATAATTTATAAAGAGGAAATTAGATGAATACTTCGAAAAGTTTCGGAATATATTCTAGAAGTTAGAAGTGAATATAATATTTGCCAAAAGTCTAGCCCAAATGTTGAAATAATTTAATTTTATGAAAACATAATAAGTAGTAATAGAAAGTTAGAATGAATACGATCTAGAAGTATAATGCAATCATTAATAAAACATCTGAGGATATTGAAAGACCTTGGAAGCTTTAGTATACCCTGCACTATTCAATATCACATATTTCAAAAGATATTATATAACTTGGGATCAAGTGTCAACCTGATGCTCCTATCAATTGAACAAAAAAAAAACTCGACAAAATTACTCCAAAATCTCTCACTCTCCAAATATGGTTTTAATGACCAAGCACCCAATGGAATCATTGAATATGTATTTTTCAAAATGTATATATTTATTTTTCTAGTAAATTTTATTATATTAAATATAAAAAAATGTAACTATGCACCATTAATATTTAGATAACTATGTTTGGTCATGGGACAAGCCCTTTATCTATATCATAAGAGAGGAGTTCACTCTCCATGTTGGAAAGAAACAAGTAAAGTTTAATCTTTATTTTTACTTATAGGGTCTAAACTATGATGAAATGGGGTGTCATAGAATCAATAATCTCTTTCCGTCACAATGTAACAAATGATAGATTTCTAATTGAAAGATTTTATGGAAAATTACTGGGCATATAAAGACAAATTTCATGAAATAAAAGAATAACTTTGCAGTTATAATGGTAATGAAGATGAGAAATACAAAACAAAAAAATTATATTAGAGCTGTAATAATGAGAAAATAGAGAAAGATAATTGCTATGAGATCTTGATATTCTTCAAAGTCAGACCTCTAAGTAGTCTTATGTTGATAGCTCTAAGAAAGCAGATACACCAATGAAGAAAGATAAGGTTGAGACATGAATTGTAGTAGAAAAAATCAAGGACAATGCCATAACTATACAAATTAATATGACTTAGGTAATACAAAATAAAAATATCCAAGGAAATCTTGCCAAAAAAGTCATAACTATGTTCAATGTTGTATCTTTGGGGATACTAAATTAATTAGTCCATCAAAAGATTAAGTACAGAGTCATGACTTTGCATAGTATTGCAATTTTGGAGATATAAAATAAAGAAAAAAGAAATTCTTCAAGACAAAGTCATGACTTTAATTATAACTGTGACTTTGGAGTTATAAGAAGAAAGGGAAAAAGAATGGCTTATAGGAAAAGCTATGGTAGTACTTAGTACAATGACTTTGGGGATCTAGAATGAAAAAAAAATATTATAACAGAGAAAGAGCTGTGATACTCACTAAAGTCATGGCATCCTCATAGCACCATGGAAACATGAAATATAAAAGAAGAGAAATCTAGTATCACGACCACCCAGAGTGCCATGGACACTTAAAAGAGAAGATGAAGAAAATTATGTGTCATGATCATTTATGGGCATCTCGGCCATGGCCAGTTCATGAGAAAACTTCTCAGTACCATGATTATTTCTTAGTATTGAAGCCATATAAAACTCAAGAAAGACTATTATCAATGTTGCAACTTTTACATAATGTTGTCTTTTTATAACAAAATGAAAGGCTATTCAACATGATGCTACCAAGTCCCAACAACACAACCCTTTATGGATGATAAGATGACAAATGCATGAAGTTGTGACCACTTCATAATATCATGCCTTTGTGTTACAAAGATATTAGGCCTAAGTTATGATCATTTCTAGTACTGTGACTTTGTGTCACAAAAAGATTAAGATATAGACTAGAGTCATGACTATTTTCTAAAGTTATGACTTTAAGCCAAGAAATGAAGGTCAAAGTTGTGAACTTCTTCTGAAAGATAGATTAATTCAAGGTCACCTAAGTATAACTATGAAATATAGATAAATTTCAAAAAATATATTTCATTTTTCTTTTTTATTCTCTCATTCAACAAGTAGAGTAAATGCAACTATCAAACCCTAATAACAAATTTTATCTTCCATAGGAGTTTCACGAGCAATCAAGGGACACAAGTTAAATATTAATATCTAGAGTTGGAGGGCATTGCTATCAAATCATCCTTCTCTAGGGTGAATTCGGGAATTTATACTAAACTATAATATGTCTAAAGTTTGTGTATATTATAAATATGTGATGAGACTTTGATTTTAATGAATGAATGAATGTGTTTGATTTATTTTATATTATGGATATTGATAGATAGTAACTAAAATAAACATTGATAGATCTATGTAAGATTGTTTGGGTGGAATGTGATAGGTAAACCATAAGGCTCACTTGTACAAATGATAGAAAGGAAGTGACAACCTTTCTAACTATGATGTATGATATAAACCTATATGTTTAAATCTAAAATTTGGATATATTAATCATCATGAGTATGGTGCTTACAAAGCCAAAAGTACAAATATTTTTACATGTCAATCCAGTACACACATCTTAAAAGAACAAGTTTCCATTTGGGATTGATTTTATATAGAATATTCTATCAATGAATTCACTTTTAGTTTGTAAGTTGCATTGTCATCAAGGAGGAAGATGATAGGTGGTCCTTGGGATATGAATGAGTATATTGTGACTTAAAAGGTGGTAATAACCCTTGTGAGTTACTTTTACTTGTATGGTTCATAGTGATGAAGATTGAGAGAAACATATATTAATTGTATGAGTATGACACTTATGATGCCAAAGATATAAATACTTCAAATCATGCCAATCTTTGGTCTTTATGATGTTTGGGGCCAAATAATATATGTGTGCATATGAAACAATCATCAAGGATAGTTGATAAAGTTTTATAAAATGTATGAGATTGTGAATAACTCTTTAGTAGAGATAAATTATTATATTGATGATGATGTACTGAGAGAATAACTATGAGGTGACCACCATTGAGATGAGCTCAATGGTAACAACTATCTTGTATGCTATTAGAGAAATGAATCATTGCATAATATTCTAATCTTTGTTAAGTGTCCAACATAATATAAATCAAACAACTTCATCATCACATACAATAAACAAATATATCTTGGACCTAAGATTGTTTAATAGTCCTAATATCTATTTCACTAAAAATGGATGTCTCATTATTGAATAACTAAATTTCCAATATAATCCTTTTGGGATTGATATCTAGACAAAAGTCTATTTTACTACTTGTACAACTCGTACACGTATGGATCTCTATCATTGAGATATACTCATTATCAAACTCTTAGAACATCGATTTAATCTTAACTAAAAAAAAGTAGGTGGCATAATAAATGTTAGAATAAGCACTTCCACTTGCAACTAAAATTGTAATGATTCAAGCTTGCTAACATGTTGATGAGCCACCTCAAGTAATACAAAGGATGTTGAAACATCAATTGAAAAGCTATATGTTTTATTTAATCATATCCCATACATATATGTGCCATGTGATGAAACCTTAATTGTAGGAATATAGAATTTTCATCTTCTTTTGACAAAGGAACTTGGTTTCCCAATTGATGTTGGAATTCCATAGCAATTAGCTCATATATCTTTTCTTGAAACAAAATGTCATATCAAACTATATGAAGAGGCAAATATTATTGATGATATTAAGTAGCATTTAATAGGAGTAAGTTATAATAGACTATGGTTCACATCATACACATTTTACTTTTCAACACACAAATTAAACTGCCTAATCATGTTATAAAAATTCGATACAAATAGTATCACACATCACACACAATGCACAATAAAGAATCACAAAATCAAGATTTCTACCATGAAAAATCTACATTATATATGAAATAAAATGTATCAACCTTTGTCTCTAACTATGTACTAAAATCAAAATGGAAACACAAAAAATGAAAAGTTAAAGCATAAAAAATACAAAACTAAGACTTCTTCGAAGTCTTAGTTAACATAATTAGGCATGGTACTGCTACTTGAGGAACAATGAGTAGATTAAAACTACGTGAATAAGGGGTGCACAAAAAAATCAAGTCAATATTCCAAGGAACAAAAAATAAACATGTAGTCAATATAGTTGGGAGCTAGTTGTTTTTTCCGCTTAGATTAATTATGTTTCAAATATCATAATTCATTTGATTGGAAGAGTTATCTCCTCATAACTATGACATTATATAAAATAACAAATTCTTCAGGCAGCAATCTTCTAAAGCTACATTGCACATAATAATTCCAAATCTATCAAATAAATATTAAGCAATCATATTTCAATAATAGTTTTTTATAAAAAATACATAATTGTTTATGTTATGCATAGAGGTGTCAAGTGGGCTGGATGGCACATGCACAACACGAGGGATGGCTCAGCTGAGCCATGGCAGGCACAACATGGCATTGTCCAGAATCATGCTTTAACCATGGGTCAGGCTGGCCTGAGGCACAGCTCGTGCCATTCTGGGCAAGAGGTAGTCATACCTCTTGTTGGGCTGAGCATGACCCATGTCCCTACTCCAGCATGGTCCATCGACCTATAAAGAGAAACCCAATGGGTTATGGGTTACTTAAACTAGCATTCAACCCACCCGCTTCTTAGTAACTGTGTTACTAAACGTCATATTCAATAACACATCACCACATGACAGGTTTTATTAATGAAACCTACTATGTGGGTTTTATAATTTTATTAATGAAATTGAAACCCATGCCCCCTACCCCCAACCCTCGGTGCCTTCGCTTATTGGCATTGGGCCGACTGGCACAGGCCCTTATCAATGTTGCCACGTGATGATGTCTGATTTGAGCTTACCATAAGCTCAGCCCAACCCCCTTGTGTCTTGGCTCAGGACTCGGCTAGGGCAGCAGGTGCATCGCCTATCCACACTACACCCGAGAGTCGAATATGACCCACACGTACATTTCCAATCCTAATGGTCAAAACCTAAAAAAAATTATTTTTTTTTGTAATCAACGATCATGGCCATTGGATTTCATTCCAACAGCTAGGATAAAAATTTAATAACTATTGAGTTTCTGCCCACTTAAAAACTCAAAAAAAAAATGAAACTCATTAAAATATCTTCTGACGCCTAGTAAAAAATAGGTATTTTGTAGTATGTATTTGTCTATGGGGTCTAAAGAAGAAGAAGTTCTAAATTGATGTGAGACACCATTAGAATTATACTTATCTGATATTAGAGTCATGTGTTGGATATGAACATATGATATCTAATTATGTCAATAGTAATGCTATATATGTAATTTGTTTTTACTTAATAATTTGTTTTAATATTTTCATGTAAGTGCAGGAAAGGAAATATTAAAAGCCCGGGGATGCAGCAGTAGCACAATAAAGGAGGTCCCGCTGATCGGTCAGGGGGCCGAAATTTTTGGAGCAGAGCCTGGCCCGTTCCATGATCCGACCCGCTTCAGTTAAATGAACCGGATGTTTAATTTTCATTTAAAAACGATTTGTATTTATTTTTCCGGGTGGCTATTTTTTGACCCGGTTGAACTGTTCATCGTCTCTTCTCCTCTCTCTGCGCGATTTCGCGATTGTTCCGTGCTGCATACTATAAGACATTCTATTCTTGGTTTTAATCTGTAACGCATAAGCGTTTTCTGGTGGAGGTAGCTAGTCATACTGAGCCACTAGCGAACCACGTTATTTGCGGTGTTGATTTCTCGTTTTGATTCTGTCGTGGATGCTTGTGGATTGGGATATATATATATTGCTTGTTTCTATGTTTCTTTGTTTTCTGTTTCTTAATCTCACTACCCGTGGAAGCGCGATTGCCCAACAAGTAAGAATAATGAACTTATTATTGATAACACTGTCTGAGATATAAAAATTTCTTTTATGAAAGTCTTGAATATTTTTTATGATACGATGAATATGTGTTCGTCTGTGTATATACCAACCACTTATATAGAACTCGAGTGTGTATACAGCATTAGTAGCATGTTTAGCAAGTTTAGAGATGACCCTATATTTAGTTCCATGTCTGTTGAGATATATAGAAACTAAATACTTAAAGTACTAGTCTACCATTCCATCTCTTTATTTCCTAGTTGAGTGCATAGATCCTAGGGTTAAGGTGGAAGGGGTAGATAACGCCCCAACATACATATCTACGTGCATTAACCAAGAACACTAACCTAAAGAGTTCATTCATGAAAAATTGACTGAGTTATATACATATTATGATACTAGGTATGATAGTAGTTATAGCTAGGCTCCAAATATGGACATGGACACTGTATTTAGAGATTATGACATATCCATCTAATTAATGAGAAAAAAATGATGTGGTAGTCTATCGGATAGGAATGAGCTATCTCAGTACTTAGATACTAATTACTACTCAATCTTATTACATAATGATAACAAGAATCTTAATATTTTACAAAGGTAGAAATCATATGAGTCCACATATCCCATGTTGTTTAAGATGACATAGGATCTAATGACTCCTCTAGTGTCGAGTTTAGTATCGGAGTCTTTTTTTTTTGCAATCAATAGTATTTCAGATAGGCGATTGATACCGTGGCTAGATATCATTGAGGTACTTTCATGTAAGAAAGATTGAAAGGATTCGAGGTTGAGCATTCATGATCGGGCTAGAACAAGAGCATATGAGTTGTTGGTCGTTGATGACTCATAAGACTTGGAGGATGTTGAGCCCACCATTAGTGATACCTTCAGAGGCTTACACGATGATGATGATTTATATACAGACACTGACTGACATTGGGATTGACCTAGATAATTGTTATTTTATTTTTAGATGATAGATTTTTTTTTGATTTTTTATTATTTTTATTTTTGTTAATCATTTCTTTATGATATCATTATGTATATTTTTTTCATTTCATACAAATTTGACATGTAACATGTAATTATATTTTTTTCATATATTTTGCATTATAATTTGCATATTGTAATTTATATTTTACATACTTATAAATTAAATTCAAAAATTGGCATGACCTAGCTCAAGCCATGACCCGATATGGCTTATTACAACCTGACTCAATTCTACCTAAATTCATGCCAGTCATGTTGTACCGGGTTGGGCAAAACACAAGTCATGATGTGTTGTGCACGGCACTGCATGGTTGACTGGATCACCTAAAAATGGGTCATGTTGGGATGATACGGCTTGTCTAACACCTCTAGTTATGCATATTTCTACTTTAAATGATTTTATAGTGTATATAATAATTTATAATATTGTGAGTGCTTATGTTGCCATGTCGATCACTCTTTCTACAATAGATACTATTACTAACACTATTATATCTATTTATTTGTATGATTGAGAAGTTATGTAAAATGAAACTTTACCAATTAATAATATAAATCATGTGACCAACATTACCAATTAAAAAGTTTATTAGTTTGGTTGTAATATAGTTTTTTTATGCACGGACCCTAATTTTTTTACACACTGATCAATATTATCACATGATCCATAATGTGTTCTCAATCTCATATGGGCCTCATGAAAATGTATACCTTACTCGGTAGAGCACCATCCTTGAAATAAATATATTTAATTGAATATCAAATTCAATCATTGTTAACATTCCTAGTAATGAAAAAAATAAATATGCATAATTTGAGATAGTTTAAAAAAATAAAAAAAAATCTTACAATTAATCTATCATGCTCAACTAATAATATGGACCCACAACCATGTCATGACCTTACAGATCCTCGTCCACCAATCTCACCATGATGATTTCTCAATTGACAGTCTCTCATTGATTATAATCATTTATCATTTGATTTATGCTTCCAATCTGCAACACCTTATTACCCACAAATATAGGTTTTCCATCTTTCCTCCAATGATGAAGCATATAAGAGTATCTCTAACTCATGAGCAACTCTCACAATTTCTTAATGATTCCATCCCAAAAACCTTCCCACTCATAGCACTTTTTGTAATATATAAAGTTTAGCAACATAAATGGGCTTTTAAAAAATTTAACAAATGTCTCCGTTAAAAATTACATTATGCAAAAATTACATACAATATTTTTTAATGTACATTCAATAATTCTCAATAAATTTCATCAATTTATGTGAACTTATAGTCACAATATTTGATACCAAAATGAAAAAAAATTTCAATCATATTGACATTTTAATATCTAAAACATAATTTTGAAGTAATTTCAATTATATTAAAATTTCAATCACCAAAATGCAAAAGTTTTATTAACCAAATATTTATTTACCTAAAATTCACCCCCATATAGATTTTATACCAAATATTGATAACATAAATAATAATTAACAATTAAATTAAAAAGTATTAAATGTCTCACTGATCATCATGTGCTGGTAGTCTTTTTTGACATCCATGTAGTTGCTTCTAGGAGATTATGGTTAGAGGTCTAATCCTCGAGAGTGGGAAGTTTGAGGTATCTCTATGGATGGCCTTAGAGTGCTAGAAGGACTAGTTTGTATGATAGAAGTATGTCATTGTGAGTTGAGGCCTAATCTAGGAGGGTGGGATGCATTAGGTAGTTGTGATCAGAAGGCTAGCCTTTGAGAGTGAGATGTTCAATGTATCTATATGGAATGTCTTAGAGTGCTTGAAGGAATAGATTGTGTGATAGGAGATATAGACATGTCTAGGACATCTATTATTGTACCAAGTGGTGTGGTAGTGTATGCTAATATTGCATATGTAGAAGTCACAACATGACCTCAACCGCTCATTCTAAATGAAAAATTAAAAAAAAAACAAATAATTAATAACTTCACACTTCTACAAAATATAATAAAAAAAGTACAATAATATTATTCAACTGCAATTATCTCTTTATTAACTATCAGTTTCATTCATATCATTTAAACCATATTCATCCACTTAATCAAATAAATTTTTTATTTGTAATTTTTTTCATCATCAACATAATCATCTTCTTCTTATTCTTTCATTATATATTTTAGGATACATATTGGATCATTTAATATCCTTTATTAATTTTCTTTAATAATTTTAATATTATGAATTTCAATTAACTTCTATTGAAATGGAGGAGGTTCTTGCAAATATGTTTTCTTTGAAGAGTTGATTGGCATACCAACAACTCTTGATTTTATTTTCAATATGACCTTCCAACCAATAGTCTTTTCGCAAACTTGGGTATGAACAAAAATATACTTGAGCTAATTGTATTTCCAAAACAAAAGGTTCATACTTGTCATATCATTTTCTATGATTTATCTCAACAATATTATATTTCTCATGAACTCTTATACCCATACTAAAAGCAAGATCAAACAAATATTACACATGAAGAGAATTGTTTGCGTAATTGGCTAATTAACATATTCCATCTCCACTACTTCTCTTAACTGACCATATCAAACCCCACTATTTATTGACATTTTACTTGCAATATGTCCAACAATGTGAAACTTACATTAATATACAAAATAGTCATTATGTATATTAATATTTCCCAATGAATCTTTTGCATGATCTTTAATGAAGTTGTGGATATAAGAGTTTGCATTTTTTTCTACAAGAATAGGATATCAATATTCAATTCATGTAAATAATATTAATTTAATTGATAGGGTAAGAAAAAGATGGCTTATATATTATTTGAAGAAGATAGCAAAGTCCATCTCAATTTTATCATCAATTTATATATTTGTTATGTTTGGATTGAGATGTTGAACCATATGAGCGTAAAATTTATTAATTGATAGAATTATTAATATGTTAGTCAAAATATAATGAAGTTATAAACAATATAATAAATTGATGATGTAATACTAAAAAAAATTAACTTACCATATATGGTTCTACATCTTCATAGTTGAGTAATATGTAGGAATAGGTTGTCTTATATTCTCGTTCAATCATATGTTTCATTCTAGAATGAACAAGTGGTCTAAAATAGTATTTGTAAATTTATAGGTTTAAATGATCATCTGATGGAATATAATTGCTACCACCTTCATAATTTCAATTAACAGTCCTAACTTTTGTTGGTACATTATCATCAAAATAATATGAATAATAAGTTGATTTTTCCTCAGCTGCGTATGCATATCAAACTTACCACATGTGCTTCATTCTTGATATTGAACTTAAATTCTCAAAATCTCAATAAAATGATATGTTAAGTAAGACACATCCACTAATTCAAGGAAATTGAACATTATGACTTATAATTTAGTTAGGTTTTCACCTCTCAGATGGATACATCCATTGAAATTACATTGGGTGTCTAATGCATGCCTCATAGGATAAGTGAATTAAAAGATGTTGTATAAATTAAAAAAAGCATAGAAAAAATATTCTTTCCAACTTGCATAAAATAATTGGATGTTTAATTTAAGTATGGTCATGCCTTCATTCATACTTACAATTTCAGTTAGAGTTTTATAAAATAAGCTAAGCTCTGTTATAACCTTCCACACATTAGTAGATAATAGTTTTCAAAATGCTATAGGTATCAACCTCTTCATAAATACAGAATAATCATGACTTTTTATTCCAAATAATCTAAATCTATGTTCATCCAAACATCTACCCTAGTTATACATGTAAGCATTAGAAAATTTTAATTTTGTTAACCAATCAAGAAACTCCTTCTTATCACTAATGTCTAGGGTGTAGCAAGCATTTATGTATTTTTATGTTGAAGGAAACTTATCAAGTTTTGGCTTCTAACAATAGGTATTGAGTTCTTGCATTGAGTTATAATTTTTTTTTTCATTTTAACATGTATATCCAGCACTTTATTAAACAAGTTATCAAACATATTCTTCTCTATGTGCATAACATCAATGTTGTGTCAAATTATATTAGAGTTCTAAATTGCCAAATCCTAGAATATGTTGTGTTTTCTCAAACCACATGATTGACTAATCCCTTTGTTAATATCATAAACAATGAATTTTATCACCTTCTTCAAATCAAGATCATCAATTATACTTAATATCTCTAAACTTGATCTAACTAGAGGTGTACTAATAGTCAGAATTTTGTTTTTAAGAAATCCATGCTTATTACATCTAAATAGATGATCAAGTTCCAAGAATTTTTTATGATTTCAAACCATGATTGCTTATCACTCATATATAGTCTAATGGAATATGAGTTTTCTATACACTAAGGATAAGCCAACTATTTAGTTATTGACCATCCAGATAACATTGAATATGAAATAAAGTCGCCAATAGTACACATCAATTTCGCTCGCAGCTAAAAATTTTGATTCTGAGAAATGTGAATTCTTCCACCCCATAATCCCATAAAAAATGTAACTCATGTATCAATGATTGTAATACACATCTAACTTGTAAATAAGATTTCAAAAACCTAGAATAAGAATAAGAAAATAGACGTATACTTCATACATAACCATAGAGGTGGGTTATACATAGTCACAATTATAGGTCAACATGAGTATCATATCCCATATTGTCCAAAAGGTTGAAACCCATCAGTGCAAAGATTGATACACACATTTCTAATTTCTATTACAATATCAAGGTGAACATCATTAAAGTGTTTCCATGCAATATAATCAAAAGTGTGTTTCATTACATCATACTTCACTACATGTTCTATAAGTCACTTCATGTCATTAGCAGTGACTTTAGATGCATATAATTTGAGAATTCAATCCTTTTAAGGGAAGTAATACATTTTCTTGAAGGGCATTTCCATTTTCTTCCTCTCTTTTCCATTAATATTTTTGTTTTTCTTGAAATGTGGATCAAAACAGCTTCATCAAGTATTGTTCAAATCTTTTCCCAAACAACCTCTTTTATTTGATTAGTAATTGCATCAAATGCACATTCAAACATATGGTGCTCAGCCTTGATATTCATCATTCTAGTCATCACTGATAGCTGAATGATTTGCACACATTTCCTTTCCATAATGGATTATTGTTAGCATCAAGCATATCATAAAATTATTGGGCTTTTGGATTAGGATTCTTCTCATATTCATAATTTTAATTAAAGGAATGGTCAACAACAATCCAACATATATAACTATTGTATGATAATCATTCACTTGGGTAAAATGACAAGTAAAATTAATACAATGATACTCATTTATCACTTCATATGCTTCTCCATGCATATTCCATACAAATATTATGCTTTTAAACTATATCTCAATAGATGGTATTTCATTATCTTTATATCAAGAAACTAGCAATTCTAACACTTGTATCTCTAAAAAATTTTATTTATATTTTTTCGCATCCATCAACTCTAAATGAGCCCAAGAAAATTCCCAAAATTGGTAAACCCCATAAATTAACTTTGGATTAAGAAATCCATCTTTCAACCTTTCATACATCTAATTTCTATTCTCAACATGATTGAATAATGTGAGAATATGAAACGATTAAAGGTGTAATCAATTCGAGTCCAACAAATACACAATCAAGTTTTAACTAAAAAGTTGCAAGAAAATTATGTATCGGTATAAATAGGCATATATAATAATATTTTTTTATTTATATAGACAATACATGACTATCTACCATAATACATGTGTATGTATATATGCATATACACACATATAAATTCATATATATTATTGTATAAATATATGCATATACAATATTTTATATATCAATACATATCTTAATATATACATAAGTACACACACACACACACACACACACATATATATATAGGCATATATACATATACAAAGAACATACATATCTATTGCGATACAAATATATTTACATGTAAATACATTTATATTGTCATTTATATGTGTATAGTAGTATGTAAGTACATAATATTGTACAAGTATATTTTATGTAAATGAAAATGTATATATATGTACATACATGTTTACTATATATTTATGTAGTATAATATATGCACACATGTGTATTATATATGTACATACATGTATATACGTGTCTACTTTATATGTAGATACATGTACATATATACATGTCCACAGTACATATATGTACATACATATATATTATAGAATTAAATATATTTACATGTAAATATAAGTATATTATTGTTTATATAAATATATAGTAGTATGTAAGTATATAAAATTGTACATGTATGTACATGTTTATGTATATACATATGCATATATATGCCTATTGTATGTTTACAATATAATGTATACATACATGTATATTTCATATGTACATACATGTACCTATGTTCTGACAATTAGGAAGTTGAGGATAAAGGAAAATATCAAGCAAACTCTCACATAATTTTATTTAATGATAATAATCAACTATGCATTCAATCTATTTATAAAATTGATATACTGGTAGAATTAATTGATTGATCGTAAGTACAAATCTAACTTATAAATAAAATTTCTAAAACCTAGAATAAGAATAACTAAGAAATAGATGTATCCTTCATACATAACCATAGATGTAGGTTATACATAGTCACGATTATAGGCCAACATGAGTATTGTCGATCATATTGTCCAAAAGGTTGAAACCCATGAGTGCAAAGATCAAGACACACATTTCTAATTTCTATTAAAATATCAGGCTGAATATCATAAAAGTGTTTCCAAGTAATAGAATAAAAAGGATGTTGCATTACATCATCCTTCATTCCATATTATACATGCCACCGCATGTCATTAATAGTGGCATTAGATGAATATCATTTGAGAAGTCAATCATTCAAAGGAAAGGAATACATTTTTTAGAAGGTCATGTTAGATTTCTTTCATCCTTTACCATTAGTGTTGTTATTCTTGAAGTGTGGATGGTCACAATACCTACATGAGTCTTGTTCAAATTTTTCACACATAACCACTTCATTAGTTTAGTAATTGCATCAAATGCACATTCAAACATATGTTGCTCATCTTTAATATTCATCATTTCAATCATCACTGATAGCTATGAATGATTTTTCACACCCTTTTCACAATGGATTATTGGCAGCATCAAGTATATCATAAAATTTTTGGGCCTTTGGATTAGGATTTTCCTCATATTCATACTTTTAATTAAAGGAATGATCAACAACAATGCAACATATATAACTATCATATTATAATCATTCATTAGATTATAAGGACATGTGAAATCAATACAATGACACTCATTTATCACTTTATATGCTTCTCCATGAATATTCCATACAAAATATTATGCTTTCAAACTATATCTCAATAGATGGTATTTCACTATCTCCATAACATGAAATTGGTGATCATAACACTTGGATTTCAGATTCAAATACATTTTTTTCTGCATCCATCCGCTATGAATAAGCACAAGCTAATTTCAAAATGTGTCAACCCAATAAATGAAATATGAATTAAAAAATTCATCTATCAACCTTTGGTACATCTAATTTATATTAACAACATGATAGAATAATGTAGGAATATGATATGATTATGGGCGTAATCAATTTGAGTCCAACTAGTACAAAGCCAAGCTTTAACTAAAAACATGCAATAAAATTATTTATCAATATATATAAGGATATATAATACTATATTTTTATATAAATAGACAATACATACCTATCTACTATAATACATGTGTGTGTGTGTGTGTGTCTGTGTACTCATAAATACATGTAAATTATTTATATATATATTCATGCACAATATTTTATATATCAATACATATCTTAATATATATAATAGTACATAAATAAATAAATATACATACATACATACATATATATATATATACATATACATATATATATATACATATACATATACACACACACACACACACACACACACACACACACACACACACACACATATATATATATATATATTGTCACTTATATATGTATAGTACTGTGTAAGTACATAATATTGTATAGGTATATTGTATGTACATGTATATGTACATACATGTTTACAATATATTTATATAGTATAATGTATACATACATGTGTATTATATATGTACATAAATGTCTACTTTATATGTACATACATGTCCACAGTATATATACATACATTTTATTGTAGTACAAATATATTTACATGTAAATACAAGTATATAATTTTTTATATAAATATATAGTTGTATGTAAGTACATACAATTGTACATGTATGTGCATGTTTTTGTATATACGCATACATACATGTCTAATGTATTTTTACAATATAAAGTATACATACTTGTATATTGTAAATGTGCATACAAGTACCTACATGCTGACATTTAGGAAGTTGAGGTTAAAAAAAATATCAAGCAAATCTCACACAATTTTATTTATGATAATAATCAAATGTGCACTCAATCTATTTATAAAATTGATAAACTAGCAGAATTAATTGATTGAAGTATAGTTTTTTTATAAATTATTTATAAATTATAGAAGATTATTTTATTAATGATGATGAATTTAATAACGTATCAAAGAAATATAATGATAAGAATTAAAATATCATGGCATTGCTATTGCTAACAATAAAGTTGACTATCTCTTAAACTATAATTTAGGACATATGACTTATAAATCATACAAAATAATGTATATCAATCATATTTTCATCCAATACATTGAAAAATATTTTTTTTAAAAATATAAGATCGTTTTTACATGTCAAACAACATTTTCAATAAAATTAGATATATAAAAGCATAAATGTTGTGTTCCAACATAAAAACAATCACACTTGAATTGAAGATTAACATTATAAACGTGTTAATTTCAGCACAAAATGTTCATGGACATGATTAAATAACAATTAATTTAATAATGTCTAAAAATTTGAGGTTAACTCACCATTATATGGATGCTTATATGAATATACTTCACATAATTTAAACCCAAATAAACATTAAAAACAAATAGACTATGTGACCTTTAGCTTTTGCACAATACCAAGCTATCCAATCCAAATTGTTGTATCCACAAGGATGCTCATCATGATGAGCTTCTGGTTTTCGACACACATGACCTAATCAACTTTCAAGGATGATAGTCATCTTTTATATGCACAAATTAATTTTTGAAACAAGCATGAAAGCATTCACTAATATTTAACAACAAAATTTTTTTGGAGCAGCAAAGATTTCTTATGTCACATTTCCATTAGAAAAATTAACTTTTATCTCCATTTCAAATTTAGCATTGTTTTCAAAGATGCAATGACATGCTTGTAGTTGGATCTTTCTTCTACTAAATGAGATGCAGAGACAATAAATTAGCAAAAGAAAATATGTTTGTGATAAGAGATATTTTAATTGGCACAACAAATACATTTCAAATAAACAAGTACACACATTTTCAATCACAAACATACATGAACATGAACATGAACATGCATGCGCACACACACACACTAGTATGCTCGTACCTTTATAAAAGCACATACCAACATGCACAAGTACATTGGAAAATAGCTTTTTTAATTTGTACAACATTAAACACCTTGAATATACACACATACACCAAAGTGGTCACCATCCTCATGCATACATGTATGAGTGGCATGCATCCACACATACACACATAAATTTTTGGTTGAATCGTTTATTATTTCATTTATTATTTTTTGTGGTGATGAAAAGTTGAATAATTTTTTACTTTCAAGAAAATATGACTTTTGAATGACTTACAATAATTTGAAAATAATTAAAATGATTAGTCATATCATTCAATTTGATGAAAATAAAAAATATTGATAATTCTTTGAAGGTTCTATACATTTTGAAGGATGTTCATTCAAATAACATTGATTTTTTAGTATGAAAATTAAAAAAATTAATAATTCCATATGTTTGCACATTTCGCAGAGCATTGATAATTTGTCCTATAAAATCAGGAACATACCAATGGATTAAGTTGAAAAACTAGATCGCCATTGCAATTAGAGATTTGAAAACTATGATTATAAACTCCGAACATATGAATGCTATTAGATCTCACAACACATCATTCATTTATGGATTAAAAAGTTCAAATATTACTCTAAATATTTAATAATGAAGAAAATGATATAGAGTTATTTTAAATGATCCTCAACATGTTAATATGTGCTTGTGTATCTAAACATGCATGCAAACACATATATTTTAGGTAGAATCTAACATTTTAGACAACCTAATTATATTAAATATATAATCTAAGATGGATAAATGTTTAATTATAATCATTTGACTTTTTTGACAAGAACAATGAAGAATTAAATCAAACACACAGACAAACCTTCAATGTTTCACTAGCAAGATAAACAAGAAAAAATGATTTTGTGGGATGGAGTCTTGCTGAATACTTATGAATAAAATGAACTTGTGGCTGGGGTATAGAATGGTGGAAGAAGAAATGGAATATAAATGCAATTATAAAATATTTTAAAATAAATATTAAAATGCAGTAATTTCATAAATAGTTATCACCATACCAATTTTTCTTATTATTAAGGAAAAATTCTACAAACGAGTCTCATTTTGAAAGAATTTAATGAAACATTCAATTTATAAAAAAATAAAAATTAAAAAAACACTAAAATAAAATATTTAAATTTTTTTAAAAAATTGTAATACTAAAAACATATTTGAAATTGTGAATTAACAACTCATTAATTAAGATTAGTTATGTTAATATTATTGGACATGTTTTAAACTATAAGTCATTTTTGTTGTTTCTTCTTTTAATAAGTTTGTATTATTTTCTTGTATTATTGAACTAATTTGTAATGAGCTAGATTTGGGGAAATATATGTGTCCTTTATTTTGTAGAGTAGATGATTTAGTGCATAGAGTTTAACTTACACATAGAAGATTGAATCATTAATTTTTGTGGAACATAAGTTTATTGTTCACAATCTAGATAGACCAGAATAATTTATTAGTAAGATTATAATACAAAATTTTAGTAAGTCTATAATGACTATAGAGAATAGTGACGTTTTAAATTCTAGTATACTTATATATATTAATTAGGACCAACATTGTGTAATTATTTTATTCTAACATGTAAAATAAAATACACTATTATTACTATAAATACTATCACTCTTATTCTATAAGTATTAAATAATTACATACACTAGTTAATAGTTGTTTTGATTTGTAAAGAGTATGGTCTAGAATTAGATTTACAAACTCTATAAATTAGATAACTTTATTGAGTATATAGTAGATATTAATTACCGATAAAATTCATATTTTGTTAGAAGGATTGATGATGGATTATGATCTGATATTTTAAATAAGTTAAGTAGAAAGTCTCAAGAAAATAATTAAAGATTAATTGAATTAGACTGTTAGTAATTTAATTCAATAAATAGGTATCTCTAATCTTAATATAAGTAGTTTAATATTTTGAATAAGTGAGGAGGTGTAATTATAAATCTTATGCAGGCTAGGTTCCTTTTGATGAGCTTAAAAATCACTTATTTTTTAGTCTTTTTATTGGGTATATTTTTATATTCAGAAGAGTGATTTCATTTTTGAAATATAAAATTGAGAATTTCAATAATACCTTGGGTATATCTCCTCCTCCACTTTGGGTTTCCATGAGGCATCCCTAAATACCTTAGCGTAAGTTGAGAATTTTTCCTTCACCTCTAAGTTTTCATGAACCATCCCTAATATATAAAAATTGACTATTAAGATAATTTTCTTGTTATTTTGTAATTTTTTTTTCACATAGTGATCGCATGAAAAATGGTTGCTTAATAGGCACCATACATAATCTAATCACTCTTTTAAGCCCAATGACCACATAGATGGTAGTTGGTAATTTGTGATCACAAATAGAGTGGTCATAACTAGACAGATAAATAGTGAAGATAATTCCTATATTCACGTGGTCACAAATTTGTGATAACAAACCAGTAGTATAATCACTCTTTTCTACTTAATGACCAAAAATAGCATGATCACTTATGAGGGACCAAATTGAATGTGATCACTGATGAGGGACCAAATTGAATGTGATCACTAGTTAGTGATAACTATATGAACACAATATTGTCTCTAATTAGCATGCCAAATTTTTGTGTTAACATTTGTTACCACTTAGTTGTGGTCACAGAATGGTGTAACAATATGGTCATTGCCTTAATTATCATGTGTTTGATCATGTGTGTTTATATAGTGGTTGTAATTGTGACGCCCCAGTTCCTAGGGGGTCCTATTAATTCATCACACAAAAAAAAATTGCAATAAAATAGTATTTTTTATGCAAAATGCTATCTTATACATATTTTTTTTCATATAATACTTATACATAATTTACATTTGCTCAATGGAATAAAAAATACATATAATACAACTCAAGCCATAATCGACTTTCATTATACATATAATACAATATTTACATGAATATAAATACATATGGATTTTTTTTATGCATGTATCTTGAGTCTTACTGACTCCATAACACATGCATAAGCAAAGTGTGACATATTTTATATATATATATATATATAAGATATTCTCCAAAAAAAAATATTGGATATTCTCTAATAAATATTGGATATTCCTTGAAAAATATTGGACATTCTTTATTAAATATTAGATATTCTTTGAAAAAAATTGGATATTCTTTGATAAATATGAAACATTATCTGAAAAATATAACAGAACCCAGTTTAGATATTGTCTCATTTTGAGCCCACATAATTAATAGCAAATACATTATTAAATAATAACTATGCACAAACCCATTTATTTGTGATGTCTTCGTGCATATGAAATATAAATATGTTATTATATGATTAAATCATGTAAAATGTACAATTATAAATATATGAATATAAATCACACTGTAATATGTTATTTAACCAACCAAAATAAAGTTTAGCTATTAACAGTTCATAATTTAATTTTTAAATATTTTTGAACTGAATTATAATCATAATCATTTACAACTCTTAAATGGAAAGAAATTCCAATAGGAGAAAACTCATACCTCTCAAATATCTAACACCAAAAATCTTTGATTTTGGTACTTACAAAAAGCTTTCCTTATATAGAGCAATTTTAATTATTGAACTATATTGTTATGACCCCAAAATATTCAACCAAATGCAAAATAATTGGACATTTCTTTCTTTTTTTAAGGACTGCATAACAAGAACACCACCATTTTTGGTTTTCCATTTTCTACCATTTTCATGTTTTTTTATATATTTTATTATTATTTTAATCAAATTAATAAATACTCATTTAGATTTGGTCCCTCTTGATGCACGAGTATGAATGCATCCATATTCCTTTTCCCAATTTTTTTATTTTATTATTATTATTTTAATAAATAAAATAGTATTAAAAATAGTATATCTTGTTGTACATGCGAGCATCCACATTTTTTTCTTTTTTTCAAATTTTCTAGTTTTTTTCCATTATATTATTAGTATTTTATTTAAAAATAATAAAATAAGATTAATCAAAAAATGACTAAATTTCAATTGTCTCAGAATTCAACAAAATTTATCATAGTTGCATCGTGAAATGAATTTAATGGTAAAGTCTATTTTGTCATCTAGAATCTAAAAATTTTATAATTTTTCTTATAATAAAATTACCATTTTACCTTTTTCTAAAAAAATATATACATTTTTTTTCAAGTTTAATAGTAATAAAGTCACTAACTTCTAATAATGTATTTTGGTCACAAATTGTTGTCACAAATTTTATGGTTTTTTTTTTGTATTGGCATGTTAAATAATTTGATGTATGCAATTTTCAAATTCAAATTAGTCAATTCTAGTTTATTGGGCAAGATTAAAAGAAAGTGACTGAAAATGATACATAGAGAACACATAATTTACTTATTAGTGCAATGTCAGAGCCACTTGGGAACTAGAAATAACAAATATAGTAACATAATAATTAATAAAATTCTTCATAAATCATCAAAGAAAAATAATGGAGGTAGCAAGGCGCACTTGGAAGAAGAGAAAATTAGAAAAAGAAGTCAATAACATGCAAACAACAATGACAAATAAATTTGCAATGAGGTTTTTTGTAAAAAAATATAAATGAAGTCATCATGGGCGAGACTTATATTTTTGTATGTGATGTTGATGCATCTGATCTCTTGCTAGCATTAGACTTGGAAGAATATAAATGAAAAGGTGACATCCTGTCACACATGCTACATTCCTAGATTAATCTTCATTATTTCTTCAAGTTAAGTTGATCATAGTTAGAGGTGTCAAATGGGCTGGGCGGAATGAGCATGGCTTGCGGCCCGACCAATTTTGTAGTGCCCATCTTGGCACGATTCATAACACAACTGAATATGGAAAACTTTAAATTTAGAAATGTTAAAACTTTCTAGATGACACCGTCGAGAACATATCATTCATATATATGATTAGAAGGAAGTAACTGTCATTCTAACTATGATGCATGAGATAAACTTATATGTTAAAATTTAAAATTTAGATATGTTAATTTTTATGAGTATGTTACTTACAAAGCTGAATGTATGAATTTTTTACATATCAATCCATTGTATATATTTTAGTGAAATTAATACTCATTTGGGATAGATGTCACATAGAATATTCTTATAAGGGTTTTACCTTTAATATAAAAGTCATATCATTACTAATGAGGATAGTGGTATGTAATTCTTAGGGCATACATAAGTTTTTTGTGACTAATAAGGTGGTAATAGCCCTTGTAAGTTGCTTTCATTCGTATAATTCTCTTTGATAAAATTTGAGGGAAGCATACATTAATTATGTGAGTATGATACTTATAAATCTTAAATTTTTAATACTTACTAATAAAATCAATTATTAGTCTTTATGATACCTAGGACTAGAGAATATTAGTGTACATATGAAACAACCATAAATGGTAGTTGATGAAGTTTCCAAAAGGTATGAAATTATAAATGACTCTTGAGTAGAAATAATCTATTATCTGTGTGGTGATGTAGTAGAGAAATAACAATGAGAAAACTACCATTGGGACGAGCTCAATGGTGAGAACTACCTTGTTTTCCATTAGGACAATGAGTTATTATCTTGTCTTATTATTGAATAATTAAACTACCAATATATTCCATTTGAGACTGATATAGATGAAAGATCTTTTTACTATTTGTATGACTTATATACTTATAAATCTCTATTGATGAGATACTCTCATTACCGAGTTACTCTCATTACCAAGATTTGGGACTTCACGTAACCAACAAGTTAGGTGTCATAATGAAGTTACAAGTTTTTGGTACTATTTATGGAGATTATTTAGTTTGGTTAGTCAATGTGAGATATAATTATCCTTTTTAGTAGCTTAGATAGCATTGTGTTTTATAAATTTTTATGAATCAAAATATTAAGTCTTGTTAACTTGTTTAAAAAATGCATTGTTGTATTTTGGATTTTGCATAAATCTTTTTTCTTTTTTAGCCATTAATATATAAAATCCAAATGTGTAGCCAACATTTCCATGAATACCTAATGAATTTATGTAAGGAGTTATAGGAGAAGAATGAAGAGATAAAATTCATTTTGATAAATATGATATAAAAGTCAATGAAAAAATCCCAAACTTTCAGTACAAGGAGACTTATAATGCTCAAAGTTGTATCTTTTATTATAAACCTTATGAAAACAAATATTAACACTATTATAAGCTAGAAGAGAATTATGAAGATTCAGAATATGGAAACCATGAAGCTTGAACATTTCATGATTCTTACCCATCTTTAGAATTTTCATTCATAGCTAAGCTTGAAGAAATATAGAATGAATTTAGAAGATCCAATGCTGTTGTGGAAGAGAGAGAAAATTGAAAAAGAAATTTAAAAACATGGATTTAGTTAAGACCAAATAAAGCACTACATCAGAAATCCATGTAGCTAATAGAGAGATTGATATGATTGAGAATTTAGAAGAAGAAATTGAGGATACAACCTAAATTATTTTTTGCTATAGGAGTTCTCAGCTTCTCTTTCACTGATCTTTGTTTCTATCAAAATTGTTTTTATTTTTTGCCTTGTGTTTTTTTCTGAGCTTTGGTTGTGTTATATGGAGTTTTGGAGGCTGGGTGAGAGAGGACACTATGTGTCACTCTCTTAACACTTCACTAAGGGATTATTTGGGAGAGGTGAGGGCACCACTAGGTTGGTGTTTGTGTTTGATGGTTAGGGTTATATGGCTTAAGTATCTAAGTTGCTGCTCTTCTTATCATGGTTTGAGATTTCTAGGTAAGATCTCTACTAGAGATTTTTGAATTCAAGTAACTCCAAAGATACTTATTATCGTATGTTTTGGAGGTACATGCCACATGATGAGAGGGGCATTTAGTTTAGCACTTAATGCTTCAAATGTGTTGGTAATGTTGAGATGCCCGAGGAGCTTTTATCAGATGGGGTCATGTTTAGAGCATCTGGGAGCAATCATATATAAGAGACTAGTTTATTGGCCCTTGCACATGAATAGCATCGGGGCACACCCTCCTTGGAATGTTTATTTACAAATAGCACTGTGCCTCACGCCTTCTCGGGTGTCTCAGGTTCAACATAGATGGGTGAGGCTTTTATTTTTTGGTATATTAAGCTTATATCAAGGTATGGCCCCTCTTACCATGGTAATAGAGCCCTCACTCCGGGTAGTCCTAGTTACTTCCAGCAAGCTTTTCTTCTGGTCTTGCAATTGGGCATCGATGATCTTTTATGCTAGCTTCATGACCTTCAGAATGACATGTTTGATACTCTTCAAAAAAGGAATGACAAGCAAAAAGAAGAGGTCTTTCTTGATCCTCAAAAAAAAGTGGGGAATAGGCCCAAATCAAACAAAAATACCCTCCCTCATGGTCCTGGTTGATAAAGCTTCGAGAGTACTCAACTCATTTACTGATACTTGTTCATGCCAAGTTTTTATTTATTTTCAATTCTTGTCAAGATTTGGTTGTGTTATATGAATATTTAGAGTCTAGGTGAGAGAGGACACTTGGTGTCGCTCTCTCAACATTTCATTAAGAGATTATTTGGGAGAAATGAGGTCACCTATAGGTTGGTGTTTGTGGTTGATAGTTATTGTTGAATGGTCTTGGCATCTAGGTTGCAACACCTGGCATCATTGGTTGATTTTTTCAGGCAGGACCCCTACTGAAGATCTCTGGTCTTAGGTGCCTTCATGGATACTTTAGCTCATTATTGTATCCATTAGAGGCACCTATCACATGATGAGATGTGCATCCAGCATAACACATAATGCTATATATAATTTGATAATATTGAGATGTCTGAGGAGGCTTTATCAAGTAGTGACCTATTTCGAACATCCGGGCTCACCCATGTATAGGAGACAATCTTATTGGCCCCTGCACATGAATGACAAAGGGGCATGCCCTTCCTGGAATCTTGAAATAGCTCTTGACCTCATGCCTCCTCGGATTTCTCATATCTATTATAGATGGGTGAGGTTAATAGTTTCTGAAATAACACCCCCTCTTACCATGGTAATTGAGCCCTCACTCTGGGATGTCCTTGTTGCTCTCTGTAAGCCTTCAAATTGGTCTTGTAATTGGGTAATTAGAATCTTTTGTGCTAGCACCACAGTCTTTTATATGAAATGTTTGATACACTTAAAACATTTTCACTAGATATATAATCTCATCCCCTTCCTTGTTTGGTGTGAGATGAACATAAGTATATACGTTGATAGATGAAAAAAGCATGCTGAAACATCAAATGATTTAATTGCTCCATCAAGCACAAGAAGGTGCTAAGGTTTAATGGGATCCATCGTATTGAGATACTAGGCATTTTAGAAACTAAACTTAACCAAGAGAAACTTGATTGACTGCTGAAAACTAAATTTAAAAAATGTAATGACTATGACAATTTTGCCTACCATAAGAATTATTGTGTAATGGGACAAGGTTTTTTTTTTGAAATTGAATGGCTGTCAGCCTCGGCACAACACATTCTTGTTAGGATCTTAAATAGAGAATCAAGAACCAAATTCAAAATGACTGTAGTCTATGGCCTACACTCGATTGTGACTAGAAGGCCCCTGTGGGAGTTCCTTTTATCAGAGGGCAGATTGAGTATCGACCTCTGAATCATTCTTGACAATTTCAAGTCCCCCCTTTCAGGCTTAGACAAGTTAGGGGGTCGAATAGTTTTGAATTATTGTTTAATATAAATTAAGTAATTAATTAATTAATTAAATCAGTATTGAATGCATTGATTTCATGAATTATTGTTCCACTCTTAGTCTAGAAGATCTCCCCTCCTCAGGCTCTTATCTCACTTGGACAAATGTGAAGATCTCTAGTAAACTGGATAGGGTCCTCATTAATCATGAGTGGGCAAACTTAATTTGAGAAAGCCATGCACACTTCTTCCCCCCAGGAATCCTATTTGACTATTGTTTGGCCTTAGTTACCATGGGACATGAGAAAGTGGAGCGACGAGTCTCTTTTAAGTTTTGCAATATGTGGACATCCCATGCAGATTTTATCCAAATTTGTTAAGTCATTTGGAGTACCCCAATTGCAAGATCTCAAATATTTAGCTTGACTAAAAAATGTAAGCTTTTAAAATGGCCTCTTAAAAATTTGAACTCCTTTCACTTTAGTCACATTAGTGTAAGGGTGTTATTGTTGAGGAAAGAGCTGCATACTCTTCAAGAAAAACTGCTTCAAGCCCCTCCCAGCCCTTCTCTTAATAGTGAAGAAATCTCACTTAAAATAAAACTGAGAAGGGTGGAAGAGCATAATTTCTTCATACTGATAGGTGAACCAGGTTTTTTCATACTCTCATGAATGCTAAACTCCAGAAGAGTAGAATCATATCAATCGTCAAGGAAGATGGAAATATTTTCAACTTCAAAATGAAGTGAATGAGGAATTCTTGAATTTCTTCACTACTCTCCCAGGCTCCACAAGGACAAGGTCAACTATCAAATTGGATATTATCAATGGTGAAACAATTCTCAATGCGGCTAACAAGAATAAACTTTCTCTGGAATTTTCCAAATTGGAAATTAAAAATGCTTTTTTTATGATGGGTAACAAAAAATAACATAATCAGGATGGCTACACATCTGAATTTTTTAAAACCTCGTGGGACATTAATTGACAGGAAGTGATTAAGTTAGTGAGAAGTTTTTTTCATAACGGAAAAATGCTTAGACAGTTAAATCATGCATGCTTAGCCCTATTTCCTAAATCCTCTCACTCCTCTACTATTAGAGACTATAGACCTATCTCATGCTGAAATGTCATCTATAAGCTGATTTCAAAATTATTAGTTTCTCGCCTTCAATTAGTTCTAAATGACATCATTAACCCAACCCAGGCAACTTATATAAAAGGTAGATTAATTACGGATTATTTTCTGCTTGCCCTGAATAATATTCGTAGATTTTCAAGAAAAAGAATCTTTACGAGATGTTTCTTTAAACTTGATATTCAAAAAGCCTTTGACATGGCAGATTAGAATTTTCTGGTGGAAATGCTTAGAGCGTTAAACTTTCCAGATCATTTTGTGGAAATCATATATGAATGCATTTCAACCACCTCATTCTCAATCTCAAAGAATGGGTAGCTCCATGGCTTCTTTAAAGGTAAGAAAGGGTTGAGACAAGGCGATCCTCTCTCCCTTTACTTATTTGCCATCTACATAGAGTATGCCTCCAGAATCTTATTCAAGGCTTACCAAGCTGAGGGTTTCTCCTGCCACTATGGCTGCTCCCTTCCTTAGGATTATCCAACTTGCATACACGGACGACTTGTATATCTTCTTTTGAGGTGATGTAGCTTCATGCAATGTGATACTGGAATGTATCAGATAATTCTTGAACCCTTCGGGGCTCTTCATTACTTCCAATAAATCTAATATTTTTTTGTTGGAGTTAATAAAGAGATAGAGCATCATATTATCTTAAACTCTAGTTTCAATCCAAGAATCTTACCTTTTCCCTTCTTGGGGGCCTTTTTCCTTAGGTAGGTGATTATTGCCCAATTCTCCCTGCTCCTTCAGAAAATATCTTTTGCTATACATTTTTGAGCGGGTAAGCTTCTATCAATTGGTGGGAGGCTTGAGCTCCTAAGAACGGTTATACAGGGAAGAGAAGGCTACTAGTTCTTTGTTTTCCTCCTTCCATCCTTGGTAATCATCTCAGTTGAAAGTAAAGCAGGAGATTCACATGGGGGGTTCCCCAATGTAGTAGATTTCACCCTAAAGTCTCTTGGAGCAAAGTATGCACTCCGGAGCCTCATGGAGGCTTTGGGCTACTGAACCTAGGTATATCCAAAAAGTCTTTCTTCATTAAAACACTTTGGCGTATATCCAAAAAGGAGGATTCTTAATTGGATTAAGTGGATACACCACACATATCTCATCACATAAAATATATGAAACATTGAGGCCTCCAAAGAAGACCCTCCCTTTTGGAAATCTCTAATTTCCATTCAGTATAACCTGATTCTTAATATGTGAGGTAGTAGACAAGCCAACGACCTAGTAGAGAGTTGGGGGGATAAAGGAAGAATTGTTTATGAGGCTTAAAATTTCTTCACTAAATCACATCCAAATAAAAATCCAATTTCGCCAATAGTAATATAGTTCCAAGAACAAATCCCTAAACATGCCATTTTTCTATGGATAGCAAAAATGAGGAAGTTAAGAACTAAAGACTGGTTGTTTTCCACTCCATAGAATTTAGCTTGTGAATTCTGTGGGGCTCCAGAAACTTTTAACCACCAATTTTTCAATGTGTGTATATCAGGAAATCTAGCAAGAAATGAAGAGATGGGCATGGGTATAGGGAAAAGTGTTTGACATTTCTAGTGCGTTCAAATTGTTGAAGAGGACTTCCAAATCCACAGCGAATGTCATAAAGAAAGCTACACTAGCAGCCTCAGTTTATTACATCTGGAGAGAGAGGAATGCAATACGACACAAAAATAAAGCTAAAGATTCCAACTCTATTCTGAGAAAGATAAAATCAGAGTTTTACATTGTATTTGGAAAGCATTGTTGTAATCTAGTTTTAGATTAGCATTATACATAAATTTTTGATAATGAAATTTTATTATTTATCAAAAAAAAAGTAAGTTGGGCCACAACTTTTGAAAAAGTAATGGTCTTATTACCCCCAAAAGCTCTAAAATCCTATTATTCAAACTATCATTCCCACAATTTTTATAATTTTTTTGTTCAAAATGTCTCAATAGTTCCTTCCCACTTCTAAGCAATATTGTTGAGTAGATCTTTGGATTTAATTTCATATCACTTGGTAGTTCATTTACTTTTATTTTCTTTATTGATAACACAAATTGATGAAGACAATGACCTATATTATTCATCACCGAACTTATTTTATTCATTTTCACATCAAGCTCCCTCATTCACTTATATTATGCATCATTCATCTTTTTTAATTCTACTAGAATAGTTTGCATCCCTTCATCTACATTTGGTTTCTCTTATTTTCATGATACTTGGAAATTAAAACTTGAGCCTCTTTAATTCATGTAGCTCACCATATTATTCCCAATATTTCTTGAGGATTGCTTGATATGTTGTAGCCCACTTGCATAGCTTCCAAATAAAAAATCTCATAATTTCTCATATTTGGATGGTAATATGTTAGGACATTGTTGTTGGGTTGGAATACATATTATTTTCTTTGTATTTGGTTGGATTATTCCTTTTGGTAAATATAGTATGTGTCCACTTATTCATGAGGATGTAAAATGATAATTTTTCTTGATATTTTTCTCTTTTCTTTTTTGGGTGTCAAACTACCTTAAAAGAGTTTCTATTTTCATCTCAATGATGGTGAACTAATATAACTTCAACATTATAACTTGTCTTCTCCCAAATGAGTGTTGTATTGAAGTTGGATAGTTCATTTCCGCTAACTCCTCAAATAAATGATATACATCCTCTAAAAAATTATTTATTATTAACCCTCCAGTAGTCATATCAACTATGAATCTCTTCATATAGTTCAACCCATTGTAGAAGGTTTGGGCTAATAACCATAGCTCAAATTCATATTGAGGATATCTCCTTAACAACTTTTTAAATTAGTACTAATATTCATATAGATTCTCATGCTCATTTTAATAGAATTATTTTATCTCGATCCATAGTTGAGATATAATTTGAAATGAGAAGAATTTAATAAGAAAGATCTTCACTAATTCATCTCAACTCTCAATTGAGCTTCACAATAAATATTGGAACCAACTCTATGCCTTATAACTTAATAAAAATGGAAATAGGCATAACCTTATTTTGTTAGGACTAACTTTATTCTTTTTTATAGTGTCACAAAGCTCTAAAAATATTAAATATCTATTAGAGTCCTCTGATGTCCTTCTGCTATATTAGTTCTGCTAAACCATAACTATAAGATTTAGTTTCAACTAAAAGTAATTGACTTCAATTGATTATAAACAAATTCCTAAATAACTTTCCATTACTATCGACCTTCATTAATCTTCCAAGGTATGGTAGTGGATGGGATGTTGATATCTTTCCATTACCACCTTGGAGCTCTCTCTTATTGACAATGCTTTTCTAAAGGATCTTTATTAGCTCTTTGCATAGCAAATTTTTTTCTAGTTTATTTTAATTTCTAAGTCAAGAGGGCTTAGCTTAGTCCCAGAGTTTTGCCTCATACAAATATACTACACAAAAATAAAATGTAATGAAAATAAAGAAAACCAAAATATAATTTTCCACGTTCGAACAAGTTAACAAGATTTTCCTTTTGTATCGAGAATATTTATCAAACTCAATACTATATAAATTACAAAAAAAGAATTAATGTTTTACAAGAATAATTAAAACTCATATTGACTAATTAAACTAAATAATCCCAAACAATGCCACCAAAAACTTGTTGTGACTTTGTTATGCCACATAATTTATTAGTTATGAAATATCAAAAAAAGCTCATTAATGGGTTTGTCACATCAACTTAGGTCCACAATTATACGGTCATATAAGTAATAAAATAAACTTTCATCTAGTTACCAATCATATAGTGATTGTATCAATAGCTTGGTTATTCAATAATGAGATAAGTCATTTTTACTAAAATTGATATTAAGATTATTTAACAATCTTAAGTCCTTGGTTCTTGCATTAAATTTATGTGATGATATTTAAGTTTTTTAATTTATGTTATATTAGACATAGAACAAAGGTTATGGTGTTGTTCAATAAATCATTTTTTTAAAGACATACAAAATAGTTGTCACTAGTGAACTAAAGATATCAAATGGGTCATGTCATGTTGGCACAACCATTAATGTGAGACATGACCATGCCATCGTGCCATGTCGTGCCTAGCATGGCATGGAAACTGGACTAGTTGCTTGGCACAACATAGTTGGAATGTAAATTATAGGGCTATGTTGGGCTACGTCGGGCCTAGAGTGGGACATGATGTTTGGTCTAGTATGTGCTAGCACAAATTGATTTTGAAAAAAAATGCCCAACTATGTTTGGTCACGTAAGTGGTATATGGCTTATGTGGCAAATCTTTAAAAAACACTTGCCCCATCAGATGGCCATTCGATTAGACTAGACTCGTGACTCAAGACCCAACCATAATTGGCCCTTGGTCACTAAAAATCGACATGAAATATTTCTATTTTGATAAATTACTATATGAATAGTTAAATTCCACTCATAATCATCAAGTGTATGACTTGATTGAAGAACCTTGAATTTGACATGAAATATTATTATAAATCATATATGTTGGTTTATTATTGGTGAAGAAATAATGAATTAAGACTAGTATGAAGTGTCACTGATGATCATGTTATACTAATCACAGATATATAATATTAAATCAATTCATAAGTATATGTTAGTGAACATTGTACTGGACTAAGTTACCATGAAAATACTACATGCATTATAAGTCAAAAATATTTCTCATCATACTAATATCTTTTTTCTATCCTTCAGCCTAATAATTATACATGAGGAACTTTATGTTTGAAATAGTTCAACAACGATTGTAACATAATAGTAATATAGGCTTAAAGGTGTCAATTGGGCTATGTCATGCTAGCACGACCCATTTTAGGGTCGCATAGTTGAGCCACCATGCCAACACGACTCCTATGAATCTCATGTAGTGCCATGCATGGCACGAGAAGACTTACCCTAGCCCAACATGATCCATTCGGCCCACAAAATGCTTGGCCATGTCGAGTTGTGCTGAGATATACTAGGCCATGCAAGTTTGTGCTGGATTGTGATGGCACAAACCAGATCATCTTGTTTTGAACTTTAGATATTTTTAATTTAAATAAAATACACACCTTTTAAAAAATTTTATTTTATTATTAAATTATTTTTTTAAATATAACACTTAAAAAATATAAAAAAAATACTAAATTTTAAAAAATAGATATTCACATTCCGCATTCACCTCTCATGTTCATGTAATATGTTCGGCTCAAATAAAATTATAAAAAAATTATTTTATTTCATAAACAAAAATAGAATATGATACATACACTATATACTGAAACTGAAGGAATTATAGTTATAAAATTAAAATATGAGGAAATGAAACATAAATCATAAAATAATAAGTACAATACATCAATAGTGCATAAATCATGAAATAAACAAATAGTAGAAATAAAAAAAATAATGACAATATAGTATCATTACATTATAATCATATAAAAAATTAGAAATCACACAAATTATCAATCAGTATCTATGGTATGGTAGTATGGATATAGATGTAGATTATCATCATCATGTATGTGTCTAAAGATATTACTAGTGGTAGTTTCAATATCATTGATCTCCACGTCTTTTGAATTATCATCCTCTATCATCTCGTGTCTTATCATAAATGTCTAATCTCAAATCTTTGTACTCCATGCATACATGTGCCTCTACATCATCTCATCATAGTTTTGATATCCTATCTATAATAACATTGACCATAATAGAAAAAATAGAATTTGATATTATGCTAGACATAATAGGGGTTAGTAGATCACGTTCCATCTTATAAAGCATGAGATATGTGGATTCGTATGATTTTCACCATTATAAAATATCTAAATTTGTATTATCATCATCTGATATGATAAAATAATAATCATTATCTATATAACGAGATAGCTTGCTTATATTCAATGGACAACATTATTATTTTTCCCTATATAATTGAATGGAGAAGTCATCATCTCCAAATATATTTTTTAGGTTCATACTCAGAGTCTTACTATAATTACTATCATACCTAGTATTGTAATATGTAAATAATTAGTTAATTTTTCATGAATAAAACTTTTCGGTGGGTGTTGCCTAGTTATGCATGTATATATGTATGTCGAAATATTTTTATCCCTTTCATCTAACCAAAGGTTCCATATAAGCAGCCCAATAATACAGAGTTATAATAGAAGACCAATATTTTAAAATACTTAGTTTCCATCTCAACAGGCATGATACTAAATGTAGGGTGACCTCTATATGTGTTAAACATGCTACTAATATTATATGTGCTTTGATACAATACAAGTAGTATGAGTGTACATAGACAAACACATGTTCATCATTTTATAAAAAATCTTTAGAAATTTCATAAAAAAATTACATGTATCCTAGTATGAATCATCCATAATAAGTTTGTCACTTTTACTATCTATGTAGTTTGATATAACCTGGTGGTAGCTAACACATAACTCAAATATAAGATAAGTGTAATTCCAATGGTATCTCACATCCATTTGAATTTTTTTTGGGCCCATAGACAAACATAAATTGTTAAACTTCAATTGTTTGTTATGTATCCTAAGATATTTTAGTGATTTTCTTTTTTTTTTCTAATATGTGAGAAACAACTTTTATTCTTTCTCACACCACCAGGTTAATTATGCAACACAAGCACTTAACATAAAAAACAACCTAACAACATATCTCTAATGATTTTAACAAATATACTAATAACTTTCTTTGTTATTAGAAGTATAATCAAAAGTAATACTAAATCATATTACCTAAAGATCCTCATTGTACACTCATATATGGAAAGACCATCATGAGGATGAAGTATCTTAGAAAACCCTAAATTATTTTTATTAATTTTTTATTATGAATCTACATAGTGGATGGTGAAACATGCACATGATACATTATCATGACAAATTTAGATATCAGACATCATGGATACCACTTTAATATTTCATTATGTCATTTCTACTTGTATACATAAGAATCCTATGATAAGAAGGCTAGACGTATGTCCGCATAATACTAACTACCCTATGATCCTTCAAAATACATATCAGAAAAACTATTATCATAACTAGTTTGGCAATATCTTCCCTCTCAAAAGCATTACGGTGAGAATAAGGAAATTGAATTTAAACTAGATCTACTTGAAAGACCTTGCCACTTAGTTAGATTTGCTTGGGATCTAATGTATCATATTTTTTAGTATATTAATTGATACATATCTTAGGATGGTCAGTGCAACATGAATTCCTATATGTATATATTTTAAAATAATATATACATTTTGTTGATTTTTCTTTCAACACTCCTATTATTTTTACTTTTTATTATTTTTGGGTCGAGGAAATTAGAGTAAACCTAATTTTAGCCCATAGTACTAAAGTTTATCTAATTTCATATTTTTTTGGTGGTAAATGGATTTGGGTTGAGACAATTGGAAAAAACCTAATTTAAGCTTAAATCTTTTTGTAGAGTCATCATTATTATCTACATATATGTTAACTTCATATCATTATTGTTAAAATCACTATTTTCTATTTTATTTTAAATATTTCTATTTATTAAAAAAATTATAAACCTAATTTAAAATAAATACTTAAAAAAATTAAAAAGAAATATAAACCATAACCACTTTGTTGTAAAATACTGCATCACTTCTAACCTCAATGGTCAACTAAAATTTCTACACCCTAGATACAATTTGAAAGTTTTATCATGTATATCTTAGCTCATATACATAAGCATAAGTTGTAAAGAAAATATTACAACAATATATAATAATTGCAAAAAAAAATTACTAAATTTAGGAATTAGTAGAAAGTAGAATAGAAAGAGAGTTTAAAAATTAAGAAGAAAAATTTATAATAAAATTTCTAAATTTTCTAATCTCTATTTATAAAGATTTTTACACATAAGTTCATCTCAAAGTTAGAAATGGAAAGGCTATCAATTCCTTTAATACCAATCTCATGAGCAAGTTCCACAATTCACCTATCACTATCCATCATAGCCAACACTTATAGACTTATTTGGTGGTGAAATCCTAACTCTATATTCTACTTTATATCCATATCCAAGAAGAATAAAAGCATATAAATTCGATAATTAATCATTATAAATCTATATTTATAATATAAACATATATAAATTAATCCTAGATCCCTAATTAGCCTAACATTTGGTATGAGAGGATTGAATCATCATCTCGTTGAATCTAGGGTACCAATTTCTTAATGATTGTCGACAAGAGGATCTAGGTCTCGATATAGTTCCTAATATATATTTGCTTTCTTTGGCTTGATTCTATCTCTATTTATGGGTGGAGTTCAAGCCCTTTGATGGTGGTCTATTTTTGGCTTAAAAAATAAAATCTCCCTACTTTCTTCAAAAATATTTTAAGTCACTCATTATATCATTGGTGTCCTAGTGTGCACAGTAGTACATCATTAAATTGAAAGTCTTGACTTTAAGTTGAGGTTGCAACTTTGAATAATCTTTGAATTTCATTTAAAGCATAAAGTCATAGAAGCAAAGCAAGCATAATTGAGAAAATATACTTTAGAATACTATATCATAATAGCAAAAAAATATGTTATGAAAGAAAATCTTATCTAGAACAAAAGGTCATGGTAGAAAAGATGTCATTACTAAGCCGATTCCTCTTTGGATCACAAAGTCATAGCAAAGAAGATGTTATGACTAAAAAGGTTCATCTATAGAGCACAAACTAAGATATCATGACTAAAATAATTTCTCTATGGAAAACAAAGTCGTAGTAGAAAAGAGTATCATGACTAATTATCTAAAGTTATGTAGTTTTGATTCTATAAAGAATATTTCATGACATTATAAAATTTTATGTCTTCTCATACAAACTTGGCACTTTTTATTGTGATGTGGAAATAATGTTTCGGCTGAATTTATGTTTAGAATTAATAGAGCTATAACTCAAAATATTTATCAAAACCATGAAAGAATATATTACATAGTTAAACAATATGACAACTGCAAAGTAAAATATGTGACTTTATTATGATATCTAATTTTTAGGATTAGACAAATTCACAAAATCTCATTGGGCGAGGATCACTTGTCCAAATAGACCTAAAAGTATAAGGGACACACAAGTATTAAAGTTAACTTTTCATCTAGATATCAATCCCATAAGGATTGTGTTGGTAGTTTGATAAACCAAATATTAGTCAACTACTACTCTAGTTGAAAGCATATGACTAATTCTACGTAATTCTTAAATTTTAGAGTTGGTACATTTGATTATGTATGATGAATTATCTAAATATTATAATTCTTAGTTATATATGGGAGGTAAAATTATTTTGAAAATACCATAGTAGCTTATTGGAAAATAAAGTAGCTATTGACCATTAGGTCCTCCCTAATGATAATATTTGCATAACGATCCCCTCGATAATTTTTCACTAAAATAATAATTCATCAACTACCCTTAATGGTTGTATCATATGTACAAACTTATTCTATCTCCTCATATGTCATATATATATAAACTAATGTGATAGTAAAAGTATTTCTATTTTTATATTCATAAGCACCATACTCAAACAATTAACATATTCTTTCCTTTAAATCTTATTAGTAGTAGTCATAGGACATAAAGAAATTTATAGGACTATCACCACCTTATGAGTCACCTCTAATCACATTTATCTTGTGGCTTGCCTATCATCATCTATCATGATGACATGGGACTCACACACCAGAGAAAAAACCCTTAGAATATTTTATTAAATATCCACTTTAATAGAGGATCAGTTTTTCTAAGACAAGCATAATGAATTTACTTATAAAGCATTCATGCTTTCATTTTTGTAAGCACACATGATTAGCATACTTTAACATTGGGTTTTAATTTATATGTTTGTCTTACACATCATGATCAGAATGATCATCACTTCCTTTCTATCATTACGGGTAAATGTGCTTTGAGACTTATCCATAACTATTTTCCTTGATAACACATTCAAACTTACCAAAAGTAAAACCCTACTTTCAATTCTACATAATATCATAACTATTGATCATGCACCTTAAATTTGCCCCAAAATTTATTCCCCCACCATATTGTTAATGATTATACCTTGTATTGCCTATTTGCTAATGGATTTTTCCTAAGGTTTGGCAAAAATTGACTCTCAAAACCCTAACTTTTGCACTTTTCTCTTGTTGCCTAGATTTTTTTTGAAATTCAAGTTTTTCCCTTTTATTCTCAAATGGACGGGTGTAAAATTTAAGCTAAAAGCTATTACTTTTAAGAATGAGTCATGACTTTGGTCACTTTCTAACTTTATAATGTTGTGGCATTGAAAATGAAAATGACCATGACTATAAATTTTGTCTCTGAACACAAAGTCAAGGTACTATGTATGGGATGTAGCTTTGAACTCTCTCTTACATCAAATGGCTATGATACTAAGAATAACCATGATTACACATTTCATCTCTAGAATAGATAGTCATGTTATTGGGAATGAATAGTGGCTTTGGTCTCTCTCTTGTAATAGATTGTGACAATGCATAGAATGACCATGGTTACTCATTTTATCTCTACAACCTTAAGTTATAGTAGTGTGAATTACTATGGCTTGTTCATTTTTCCTATCAACCCAAATTCATAGTATTATAAATAGGCTAAAACTTTGGTTATTTCTCCAAAGCATAGAGATTAAGCCCTAAAAATAACCATGGTTAGAATACTACTTTTAGAACTATCTAGTAAAAATTCATGGTACTGAGAATAGTATAATGAATTTTGCCTTAGACTTGATGTTCTTAATAAAGAGAAATTCATGATGCTGAAGTCTTGCCTTAACTTTGAAAACTAGTGGGATAAGTGGTTGTTGTGGCATTGAATTAATATCATAATTGTAAAAATTATTAAGAGCTAGTATGGCTACGGCTCCATAAAAATTTCACAGTCAAATAAAATATGTTATATAGTAAAATGATTGTATCATTGAGGTATTATATTCATAGTATACAATAAAGAATGAATGTAAAAACTACTATATAAAAAATGAGATGCAACAAAGTTGTAACATAAAACATTTCATGACTTTATATGACTTTTTGCTTCCCACCTCCTTAACAATCTATCAAGTCTCTATTTCATATAAAAATCATATAATTTTACAACCATTCATTATAATCCATCAAAAACCAAAATTTAGTGAAATTATGCATTTTAAAGTTTTTTTTTCTATACACATATCTTGAATAATCACTAAAATACATAATTTTATTTAGTAATTAGAATATCGAACAAACTCACATACTAAAACGATTGCTCATTCCTAAGTAATTACTCTCCCTCTATATAAAAGATTTTATATTCTATTAATCCTCCATTAGTGTTTGTTATGACTAGGTTTTAATATTGTAGTATATCTAGATTGTATGACTATATATTCATGAGGACATATAAATAAGTCATAGTAAGGTTTGAAATTCATGACTATATTATATGGGTATAAAAGGATCTCTGTGAGTGGATACATTTATTTCATCACATCATGTATAAATTTGTTTTTTTTGGTTATTTTACAAGTTGCATTATATTTAATGTCTATAGCCTGACCATCAAAGAATTGTTATCGCTATTAGTAATCTCAGCTATCTAGGCATCATTCTTTTATTTCTCATTCCTAAAATGTAAAAGTTTTTTGGATCATTAAGGCTTCATCTTCATTGGATGTCATGAATTAAAGCATTTTCAGAGCTTTTTGTTGGGCTACACTTTAAGTATTTTCTTTCCGTTACTCCAAAGTTATGGTGATGGGCTGCACCTTGAATATTTTTTTTTGGAACTTCAAAGTCATGGAGATGGGTCTTGCCATGACTTTTTGTTGGGCTATACTTCAAGCTTTTTCTTTATAGAACTTCAAAGTCATGATACTTTGACTTATCATGTCTTCTTCTTTAGCTTTTATCTCTAAAGTTATGGTACTAGTCAAAATTTTGAATTTCGTTGCTATCTCTATTCCTTTTACTTTTTTTCAAATCTTCTAGAATTATTGATAAAGTCATATCTTGCTCAATCATTTCATCAACCACTAGTTGGAATTTGTCTCTACTTTTGCTATCAATATTTTCTCCAAATCCTTTACATCATTTTCCCTATGTAATTTGGAAAAGATTTTGGGCATTCTACTTTCCTTGTCCACCTCTTTGGAGTAATTTTTTAGACCATTCAAAAGTCACAACTTTGATTAATGCTATGAATTTGTAGCAATCATTCTTCTCGGTCTCAACTTAGCTTTCATAGCTTCATAATTCCTCATTTGTTGACTTGTAGTGCAGATGTAGTTATCAATTCCCAATAATCTTTCTCATCATTATCTAGACTCTATGTCTTTATAAAGGTTAAATTTTATTTGCTCACCACGCTATGTGAAATATGAACTCTTCATTCTAGACATTGATAAGGATTTGTCTATTGGCTAGAAATAGTTATCCTGAAATCAATAGAGCATGTTAATCTTCCTCCATATTTAATACCACAAAATCCATAGAAAAAAATAAATATACGAACCTTAACCAAAACATCTTCAATAATAACTATTGGGTTCTTTGTCAATCGAATGACCATTTGTAGAGAGAGAGTGTGTGTGTGAGTGATCTCACCAAGATTCAATCATTGCACTAATGACAAATGACATCAAGTTGATACTGGATCTCAAATCACATAATACCTTTTGAAATCTATGCTCTCCAATTATGCATAGTATCCATTATTTTGGAAGTTTTGTTGGATCTTTCTTCTTTTTTGGAAGTTTTTATTGAATAATTGTATTATATTTTTCCATTACATCTTTCATGCAAAATATCTCCAACTTCTACTTTCAACTTATGATATCTTTATCAATTTTACATAATTAGATATTTAAGATAATAACTTGAAAAATAAGATGTTGACTTCTTACTTATGAAAAATGATAAAAACTTCTCAAACCAGTCTTTTAATTTCTCTTTTCTAAAATATTGCAAAAAAGGAAGGTTTGGAATAAATTACCCTTAGCATCATTCTTTATTACATTCATCTTTTTAGTGATTCGAACAATTTCTTTTCGCTCCTTTGTTTCTCCTTTTTCTTTTCCACGACTCAATAGTTAAGTTAGGCATTCAATTTTATGGGCATCATAGCTTTGAAAAATGCACTGTATTGGGGGTCTGGACTTATGAATATTTCTTGGTAGGAGCTACAATTTTTGGGAAAGTGGAGGCACTATGAGTTCCTATATCCTTTATTTTATATTCCTCCATTTATTTCCCCTCGAATCTCTTCCCAATTTAAAGTTAAATTGATAAGCATTTCTTTAGGTTTGTCTTAGTATCACTCAGAAATTCATTAATACTATTCTCATTCACCGATAGTACCAATTTTCAGACACTTCTCATTATCATATTCAATTTCTCGAACTTTGACTCTAGCCACTCTATATTGTTTACTTGAAAACTATTTCTTCATTCAGTTCGTAATTCTATCAATTTTTATTGATGAAAGGCTTTTCTTCAAGTCTTAAACATGAATAATATGAACTTGATCCTCCTTAAATATTTTTGTCCCATAGAATTATTTCTAAAATTCTTTGGTATTTATCTAATTTCTACCATCTATTTCCATATTCTTCATTAAAAATATTTTCATTATTTCTCACATTTGAAATGACTGTGTGTCAAGATATTTGTATTGGGTCGAAACACATAAAATTTTCTATGTAAAATATTTTCTACCGGTACTTGAAAAATGAGGTTGAAATTTTTCATTTCTTGTAGTTATAAAATTTTCCTTTTTTGCTTCTCTTCTTGGACTTTCAACCTTTTTAGAAATACCCTTATCTTTGTCTCTATCATAGTGATTCTATACAACTCCACTGCTCCAACTTGTTTTCTTCCAAAGAGATGAGAGTTTGGTAGTTGATATTAGCTAACACATAAAATAAATAATGTGCTTCCTTGGGTGATTTGTTAATAATCGATCCACCTTAGGTCATCTCATGTGCTTCTGCTCTTTGTAGAAGGTTTGAGCTTTAAATCATAACTCAAGCCCATATTTAGGGCATCTTTTCAAAAACTACTTAAATCAATCTCAGCATCATACAAAGTCTCAAACTCATCATGATTGAATTAGCTTATCTCACTCCATGACTATGAGGTAATTTGACATGGAAAGAACTTTGTGAAGAAAGTTTGTAGAAGTTCATACTAGCTCCCAATCAAACTTGAAGATAAGAACATGCACCAACTTCATGCATTATCTCTCAAAGAAATAGAAAATATACATAATCTTCAACAAAATATTTATGTTTGTTTAAATTTGGATTGTCCATAAAATGTAAGCTTGATGTGAGCTTTTCAATTTTCTATATCAAAATTAATTATTTATGATTAATACATGTACAAGATTAACTAAAAATAATTGGGAAGCAATCCTAATACTAATGGCGAGTTCATTAACTTTTTTTCCAATTGTAACTTTTGAAGAACATAGTCTACTTATTGGGTTTTCATCAACATGAGAACTTCTTTAGTGTATTTGCATGGATCCTCTTATAGCAATGTTAGAAAACATGTCAAATAAATGATTCATAGAATTAACCCGCAAAGGCCTCGAATAAGACCACCTTGCAATCGCTCAGATCCTCTCTATCTCTTATTCTCATGCCCACTCTTCCTTTCATCTTCAACTCTGTAGTTTCTCTATCCACCCTACTCTACATCTTTTTTCTCGTTACCCAATACATTAGATGTTGTTGAGGGCATGCAAGATGCCCTCTAGATGCTCCTCCCTCTCTCCTCTCATCGTCTCTCATGAATTCCTCGTGAATTTCTTGGATCCCTTGAAAAATTCTTATTCTACCTCTTGATTTTTGGATCAAGTTGTCAGAATTGTTAGGATTGATAAGGTATTGAGGTTCTTGATGTCTCAATTACTAAGAGACTTATATAAATTCAAGCCGATATCGAAGGAACCTCATAACCTAACTTATGCAGCCTGAGACACAATCTGGAGGATTTTTGATGGTGATTCTCCATAACTCCCTCCTTCGATTCCAAAAAGAAAGTTTATCATATGCTTGGAAATGGATTCCGAAGCATCTGAGTTTATTATCAAGGAAAACAATGTTCACAAAATGGTATTCGGTAAGGTTTTAGTAGATTCATTTACTATTGTTAATGGTAATTATTCTTCTACTCGAAAATCTAAATTCCTAGATGATTTATGCGTGTTAGACCTCACCTTGTCATGGCCTAGTGGCAATTTTGTGCTTCCTAATCAGTTTAACATAAACATGGTTGATAATGCATGAGCATCCATAGCGAATTTCACCAATATTGGTAGGTCCAAAACTCATACATAATCGTCTAAATCAAAAATTGTCTTGAATGTTTCTCGTGATAATATGAACTTTTCACATGTTTTGAATAAGATGATTCTGGAAAGAATGCTTCCTCTAACAAAATGGTGCACGAAATGAACTTGAAAAATGATTTAGATAAGATTGATTTGGCTCCTCCCCCAAAAACCTTTGGAAAAAAAAGGCTCATTGGAGTAGCTTGTTTTGTAGGAATAGGTCCCTCGAGAATACTGCTAAACTCTTTTATTATCCTCCTCATTCCGATTTTAATGTTTTTTAAGGAAGACCTAACCTAGAGCATTGAGTACTGGAAACTCAGTCTAGTTGGTTACATTGTACCTAGCCATCCAGGGCAATTCCTGCTAAACAAATTTATAGCTGAGCAATAGAAATACAAAGCTCAAGCAATTCATCACCCTAGAAGGTGGATTTTCTTCAAGTTTAAATGCTTGGGAGATATGAAGGTTGTTTTAAATTCTAGACCATTCCTAGTATTCAGCAGACCCTTATATGTAAAATCATTACCACTAGAATTTTACTATTGAGTGAATGAAATGACCAAGATCCCGTTATGAGTAAAATTGCCTAACTTTCCCATCCACCTTTGGAATCAGCTAGGCTTGAGCAAGGCCACTAGCTATATAGGTAGGCCATTGCACATGGAAAAACTCACCTCAAATATTTCTAAAATATCCTATGCTCAGGTACTATTTGAAGTTGATGTTGATGAGGAACTTACGAAGGAAATTACTCTTAATTTCCCGGATTGTTCCAAAATCATTCAACCAGTACTATATGAATATCTTCCTCTTTACTACAAGGTGTGCTCTATATTTTGGCACACTAGAGACAATCGTAAGCACCAAAGCATGAACACACCAATCCATAATCATGTGGTTATAGCCCACATAAGACAAACTTGAGTGATAACCAAAGTCAAGAGGAGGCTCAGCAATTCCCGCTAGTGAGCTCCTTCGTGGAGCTCGATGTAGCTCGACGTGGAGCTCAACGGAGCTCCTCGAGCTCGTTGGAGCTCCATCGAGATTAAAGTAGAGCTTGCTGGAGCTCGACAGAGCTCCTTGAGCTCCATGAAGGAGCTCTCTAGAGCTCCTTTGTGTAGCTCGTGGAACTCAGTCGAAGCTCCAGTGAGCTCGAAGTGGAGCTCGATGAAGCTCCTTGAGCTCCACGAAGGAGCTCACTAGAGCTCCTCGAGCTCCACGAAGGAGCTCACTAGAGCTCCTCGAGCTCCACGAAGGAGCTCACTAGAGCTCCTCGAGCTCCACGAAGGAGCTCACTAGAGCTCCTCGAGCTCCACGAAGGAGCTCACTAGAGCTCCTCGAGCTCCACGAAGGAGCTCACTAGAGCTCCTCGAGCTCCACGAATGAGCTCACTAGAGCTCCTCGAGCTCCACGAAGGAGCTCACTAGAGCTCCTCGAGCTCCACGAAGGAGCTCACTAGAGCTCCTCGAGCTCCACGAAGGAGCTCACTATAGCTCCTCGAGCTCCACGAAGGAGCTCACTAGAGCTCCACGAAGGAGCTCACTAGAGCTCCACGAAGGAGCTCACTAGAGCTCCTCGAGCTCCACGAATGAGCTCACTAGAGCTCCACGAAGGAGATCACTAGAGCTCCTCGAGCTCCACAAAGGAGCTCATTGGAGCTTGACGTGGTGTTCAAGTTGCTCCATCAAGCTCCATGATGGAGCTCCAGCAAGCTTCCTCATGGAGCTCGAGGAGCTCCATCGAGCTCCATGTCAAACTCCACTTCGAGCTCATTGGAGCTCGATGGAGCTCCACGAAGGAGCGATGGGCGAGGGATGAGGAGCGAGGGGTGTAGGCCAGGGGTGTGGGGCGAGGTGCGTCAGGCATAATGGGATCCCTACAATGTTTTTAATATAAGGCATTCACAATGCCGACCTATAATTTTAAAAATCAACAGCGTGACAATGGTTGCCGTTCACAATGATGGTTATTAATACGATGTTTTCAGACACACTAGTTTGGACATATTTTTGAAACACATATTATATCTTAGATTTTTTATTTCAAAAGCATTTTTTTCCGTACAAAACTCCTGAAAACAAATAAAAATAAATGATTATAAATCAAGGCATAGAACATTATCATGAACAAAACAAATCAAGGTATAGCTGTAGATTGTTAGAAAGTATGAACCTAACTTATGATTATAAAACTAATAAAACAAGCATACTTGTATAATTTCTTGTTGCTTTTGGAAAGACCAACACGAACAATATAATCTTTATATTTTTCTAGATTATCAAATCTCATTTTTGATTGTTTCATGCCAAAGTTAATAGATTAGGAAAAAAGTAGCAAACAAATAAATCAAATTCAGTAATGTATCATGCTTATGGTTGGACCCATTCCTTGTGTGTCTTTCTAGGAATTATGTTCTTAAAAGAAACCTTTTCTTGTAGCTTTTAACTAGGGGGAATTATGTTTTGGGATGTTTCCCCAGAAATTTTTAAGATTTAGAAACTAAAATTTTGATGTTTTTTAAAAGTCACAAAACTAAAAATAAATTAAAAATAAGTGCCCCCAAATTCATAAGTACTAAATTACCCTCTCTCCTGCCCCTCCCTCGTCATTGCTCCTAGCCCTTGCCATCGTGACTAGCCCTTGCCCTCGTCCTCGCCACTCCCTCGTCCTTGCCCTTAGTCCCTCGCCCCTCGCCCATCTCCCCTCACCCTTCTTCCCTCACCTCTTGCTCCTCTCCCCACGTCTCATCGTAGAGCTCTCGGTCGAGCTCTTGGAGCTCGGCCGAGAGCTCCATTGAGGTTGTCGTCGAGCTCCTGGAGCTCGACGTAGCTCTCGGTTGAGCTTCTAGAGCTTGAAGGAGCTCATCACCGAACTCCTGGAGCTTGAAGGAGCTCGTCACCGAGCTCCTGGAGCTTGAAGGAGCTCGTCACCGAGCTCCTGGAGCTTGAAGGAGCTCGTCACCGAGCTCCTGGAGCTTGAAGGAGCTCGTCACCGAGCTCCTGGAGCTTGAAGGAGCTCGTCACCGAGCTCCTGGAGCTTGAAGGAGCTCGTCACCGAGCTCCTGGAGCTTGAAGGAGCTCGTCACCGAGCTCCTGGAGCTTGAAGGAGCTCGTCACCGAGCTCCTGGAGCTTGAAGGAGCTCGTCACCGAGCTCCTGGAGCTTGAAGGAGCTCATCATCTAGCTCCTGGAGCTTGAAGGAGCTCTTCACCGAGCTCCTGGAACTTAAAGGAACTTGTCACCGAGCTCCTGGAGCTTGAAGGAGCTCAATGCCGAACTTTTGGAGCTCGATTAGAGAGCTCCGTCGAACTTTTGGAGCTTGAAGATGAGCTCGATGGAGCTTTCGATCAACCTCCTAGAGCTCGAAGGAGCTCGTCGCCGAGCTCCTGGAGCTCGATTGAGAGCTCCGTCGAGCTCATCTTCGAGCTCCATCGAGCACATCGTCGAGCTCCAGGAACTCAATGGAGCTCTCGGCTAGCTCATGGAGCTCGTCGCAGCACTTGATCGACCTCCGGGAGCTTTAAGGAGCTCGACGTAGCTCTCAGTCGAACTCTTGGAGCTCGAAAAAGCTCATCGCCGAGCTCCTGGAGCTTGAAGGAGCTCAACACCGAGCTCTAGGAGCTCCTGGAGCTCGACGGAGCTCTCGGTCGAGCTCCTAGAGCTTAAAGAAGAGCTCGACGACGAGCTCGATGGAGCTCTCTGTCGAGCTCCTTAGAGCTCATGGAGCTCGACGCCGAGCTCCTCGGGCTTGAAGGAGCTCGACCGATATCTCCATCGAGCTCATCATCGAGCTCTAGGAGCTCGACGGAGCTCTCGGTCGAGCTCCAACAGCGTGATCACGAGCTCTAAGAGATCGATGGAGCTCGTGGTCGAGCTACATCGAGTTCATTGGAGAGGGCAAGGGTTGGGCCGATGGAAGAGGGTGAGGGTAATTTAGGATAAATGTAATAGAGTGTACAAATTTTAAATATTTTAAGATTTTGGTGACTTTTTTTTCAAACTTTCAAAGATAAGTTTCAAATTCTTAAATTTTTTCTGGGGAGCACCCCAAATCATAATTCCACCTTTTAACTTTTGATAAAAAAAATTAAAGGGAAATTAAAAGACTTAATAAGATATCAACTTTTATTTATATATATAATTTTTTATTTTCTTTCCTTCAATTTTGCATTTCAACTCAATGTCAAAAATTTTCAAACTGAACTTAATATATTTGATGATTTTATAAATAATAATAATAATAAATCTATGACATAAATAATATTGGAACAAGATACAAATTCACATAGAAATTTTAAAAATGATTTAGTGTTTGACAATTGTACATTGACAAGTGGTGATTCTTACTAGAGGTGTCAACATGATCAGGATGGGCTGCATCTCCATCTTGGATTTTGAAGTCCTACCTAGACACTGGGTGTAGGCCCCCCAAGTGCCCATTTATTTTTTAAAAATTCTTAATCATAAATATTTTTCATTGATAACTGTTTTTTATCTAATTTTTTAATACTTTTATTTCTTTCTTTTATGCTCTCATTCTCTCTCTCTTCCCAAATTGTCCAAAAACTAAAAATTAATGATTGAAATCAATCATTTTTGATGCACATGAAAATGTGACCCTAACATATATGATAAAAAAAATAAAGAATGAGACAACTCACATAATAAAAGCTCTCATCATAAACATAATAAAATAAATAATCAATGAAAAAAAAGGTACAAAAAAAAGAAACTATTACGCGCACACACACACACAATATATATATATATATATATATATATATCCCATTTGAGTATAAATTTTCATAGCACAAAGTTGAAACACATAATCTAAAGACTTTTAACACCTCACATAATAGCATAAGACAAAACTAGTATTATAGAATAAAGCAAAAAATGTTTATGATATTTTTTTCTCATTAATTCTTTTACTCAAATAATATGATCAATTATTTTTTTCGCATGAACAATTGATAAAATGATAAATTTGTTTTCAAATTATTTTTTCACATGGACAATAATGTTACCATAAAAAGATAATTGCAACCTCTTTTACCAATTGAATCAATTTCATTTACTCAACAACCTATTTTATCAAGTTGTGTAGCAATGATTTATATATAGTAATTAGGTAAAAAGTACGATATAGAAAGTTCATTAAGCCTTTTAACATTTAAATTCCAATAATTTCATTGAAATTAAATATTTTAAAAATGAAAATTGAACATTTTATCCCAATTATTTGTTTTATCTTCTAAAATTTCATTTCCATAAACAAACGCAACTTAATTTTAATTCTCTTGATGAATATTTTTTTAATTCATTATATTTTTTTGAAATTTTATATTCAATTACTTTTTCTAAAATATTCAAAAGTTTTTAAATAGCTTTAAATATTTTTAAATCTAACTTATCAGTGACTATATGTATTTTTATTGATTTTGTCATAAAAAATACTTCGAATTAAATTGTCATTGATTTTATCATATATACAAACATTTTTGTAGAACAAAACTCTACTTTTACTTAGCTCACCTCTCACTTGACTTTATGACTCACAATCGATCTTAAAAAAAAAACTTGGTAGTCTTATTGTACATTTCAATAATATTTAAAAAAATTATGCATATGTTTTTTATCCTTAATTAGCTTTTGTCTTTATTTTTTCTAACACTTATAAATTAGACATTTGACTACTAAAGAAATTGTTTGAGTTAATTATTGTCCGACCATAAACTTGATGTGAAGGCCATACCAAACTTCAAGTCCATTTCGAGAATATTCTAGGTGCTTTTACTGTTATTTATTGCCATATTAGTTCTCATATTATTATTAGATGTATAATTATAATTTGTGTTGTTGAGATTTGTTTAGCACTATTATTAATATTCTTCTCTCCAATTTTCTTTTATCATCAAAAAATTAAAGAGAGAACAATAATTTCCTACGTGTGAGTTTATTATAATGTTAGTTTTATCAACAAACAATTTCTTTTATCTCCAACAAAATAGTATTATAGGAAGGTTAATTGGAAGCAAATCATATAATATATTTAAACAAATGCCTCTAAAAGTAGAATCTAATGACATTAGAATTATTTCCACCAGAGTTCTCATGCATCACCAAGTGCTACCAATTTCTCCTAACATTTTTTTTGTTTGAAATTATCTGTGCATACATATTTTAAAAATTCTTGATATATTGAGTGATATGAAAAATAACATTATATCCTTACAATTCTCAAAACTTAACGATAACAATAATGACAATTAAATCATTAAGATAAAAGCTTTTTGTGTAATGCATGATATTTAAAAAATCACAAATTAAGGTTTTAGCGAGCTAGATAATGAAGATGTTCTAAGCACAACCCAGAAGGATAATTTGAGAGATTATGAGAAAGAGAGAGAAAGGGGCTCTTGGTTCTATCTATCAAATATTAGGTGATGATGGTTTTAAAAAATTTAAGTGTCAACTCTGCTAAAGAAGCATGAGAAAAGCTTCAAACATTATTTAAAGGATTTTAACAAATGAAGAGGGTCCATCTCCAAATATTAAGATGTAAATTTTAATGCTTATAAACGAAGTTTAAAACTCATTTCTGATTATTTTTCAAGGATTTTTCAAGGATTTTAATGCTTATAATCAATTAAGCATTGAAAAGTTAGAAGATGTGAGAATAATAGAGAAGATACTTCATTTATTAGATCCTAAATTTGATTACATTGTTGTGACAATCTAAGAGACTAAAGATTTAGAGAAAAATAAAATTAAGAAACTCTAAGGATCATTTCAAGCAAACAAAGAGAACAATAGGAAGAAATAATAGATACATGAGAAACTTCTCAACTACTACTCAAAGATATGAATGAATGTCATGTAATAAAAGAATCAAACATGATATGACAGAGATAGTGAGCATGGATGTGGTAGAAGGTACATTCATGGATGAGGTTGTATTTACAATAATTTCAATAATAACTTTGAAGGAGAAAACTCAAAAGGTGATCATAGAACAATGAATCTAACTACAAATATCACAAAAATTAAGGTCGATGTTATAATTGTCGGAAGGTTTACTATTATCTTTCATAATGTAGAATTTCCTATATTAAAATTAAAAAAAAATTATAACTATATGGAGGAAACAAATAAAATTGATAATAAAGAAATATTTTTCTTACAAAAAAAGGATTAAAAAGTATCCAAAAAAAATTTTCTAATAACTTGATATTGGTCAAAACAATAACACGTGTGAAAAAGAATATACATTCATTGAGTTAGAAGAATTAGTAAGTGAAAATGTATCAATTGGAGATGATTTTATAGTAGTAGTGAAAGAAAGAGGAACTAATCTTATTTATTTGAAATATGAGAGACATCAATTAATCTCAAATATTTATTATGCTCCTAACTTGAAAAGAAATATCTTGATATTGGGACAACTACTATAAAAAGATAATATTATTCATATAAATGATCACAATCTTTCTATAAAAGATAACAATAGTAACCTCATTGCAAAAATATAAATGTCAAAGAATCAGATGTTTGCAATTAACATATAAAATGATTTTGCAAAATACTTGAAATCTTGTTAAAAGGATGCATCATGGTTATGATATATTTGCTTTGAAAATTTGAATTTTAAAGTCTAAAGTTATTATCTTAGAAGTGGGTGGTGAAATGAAAACCTCATAGCAACCATCCAAACAAAATTAATGAATGGTGTTTAGTTGGAAAGAAATTCATATGAAAATTTCTAAAGCAATTAGACTCAAGAGCCAAATAGCCACTTGAGCTCATCCATGTTGATAACTTTTCCTCAAACATCAATGTTAAAGAGAAATGTGGGTGTTCTTCCTCAAACAATAGTCAAAAGTTTTAAAGCCTTCAAGAGATTCAATGATGTAGTGGAGAAAGAAAGCGAAGGATTAATTGAAACAATAAAATCTGATTGAGGAAGAGAATTTATATTAAAAGAGTTTCAAGAGTTTTGTGAAGTAACTAAAATTCATCATTCAATAATAGTTCCAAAATCCTCCAAGAAAAATAGTATAGAGAAAAGAAAGTTTCAAAATGTAATCAACATTGTTCAAAGTATACAAAACAATAGAAAAGTATCCATAAGAGTTTTGGGCTGAAGTAGTGACATGTATTATTTACTTGTCTAATCGATCTCCAACAAGAAGTGTTTGGGGGAAAACAACATAAGAAGCATGAAGTGGAAGAAAGCCCAACATCTTACCCTTGAAAATCTTTGGAAGCATAACATAGCTCATGTTCATATACTATATGAGAAAAGATTTAATCTTGTTGATAAAAATGAGAGTTACATCTTTATTTGGCTATGACTCAAATTCAAAAGGTTACAAATTATACAATCCTAATAAGAAAAGAATTATGATCAGTCGAGATGTGGTGTTTGACAAAGAACAAATATGAGATTTTGGATCTCATATAGATAATTCAAATCTTTATCCTTTATTTGAATACTTGGTAACACAAATAGAACAATATTAAAAAAGCCCAACAAGAGTCAATGGTTCAACTTACTTCAAGTGGGAGTACAAATGAAAGATTCATGCAACATACAAGAAGTCTTCAAGATATCTATCAGGTAACTAAATGACAAGATAAACCCATATTATTTTTATTTCATTATTGACTATGGATAATTGAATTATCAATAAGTTACAAAAGAATAGAAGTAAAAAGTGATATGAATGAAGAAATCAAATCTATCGAGAAGAATGTTACATGAGAACTTTTTTCACTTTCCAAAGATAAAAAGCTGATAGGTTCCAAATAGGCATAAAAAATAAAATAATATGCTAAAAGATTTTTTGAAAGGCACAAAACAAGACTAGTTGCAAAAGGATATAGTCAAAAAACTCGGATTAACTATGATGAGATATTTTTCCTGTTACTCAATTAGAAATTATAAAAGTGATCATTTTTTTGATAGTTCAAAAAAATATATATAAGATAGATCAAATAGATATAAAATCTACATTTCTAAATGGAGTTCTTTAAGAAGAAATATATGTTCAACAACTATTGTACTACGAACAAGAAGAAAAAGATCATAAAGATAGTGTGCTATAATTGAAGAAGACTCGTTACAAAATAAAACAAACACCAAGAGCATGGAATAACCAAATTGACAAATACTTCCAAGTGAATGACTATAATAAATATCCCTATACGCATGCTCTACATATCTAGATATTTTGATTGTGTGCCATTACGTATATGATTTGATATTCACTAGAAGTAACTCAAGTATCTTCAATGAATTTAAAAAAGTGATGATCAAGGAATTCAAAATTAAAGATATGGACCTCATGCATACTAACTTGGAATTGAAGTTAACCACAATGATGATAAAATTTTTATTTCACAAAAAAAAAAAAAAGCAAAGGAGAACTTGAAGTAGTTTAAGATGGAGAATTATAAGTTAAAAGACACAACAATAAGAAAATAAGCCAAGCTATCTACACGCAAAGAATAAAAAGTATATATCCAACATTCTTCAAAATTTGATCAGAAATCAATGTTGCCTAACATGCACAGTGCCAGATATCCTTCATGTAGTTGCATTGATTAATCGTTACATGGAATCACTAATAATTATTCATTTCAAAGCTATAAAAAGAATTCTTCATTATTTTAAAGATATCATTAGCTTTGGTTTGTTTAATTCATTTTTTTAATAAATACAAGATTATTGGATATAGAGATAGTAATTTGGATAGTGACATTGATAATCAAAAGAGCACCACCCAATTTCTATTCTTTAATGCAATATACTCTTTTGACATGGATATCAAATAAATAGCTAATAATTACATTATCCACTTGTGAAGCAGATTACATTGTTGCAACCTCATGTGTTAGTTGTTCAAATTGGCTTAGAAATCTATTCAAGGCTAGTGTGGAAAATAACGTAGCCATTTTCTTAGCAAAAAAACTAATATTTCATGATCAAAATAAACACATTGATATTTACTATTACTATATAAGAGAATGCATTGAAAAAAAAAATCAATGTATAAGTTGAATATGTTATGTCAAAAGATTAAGTTGCTGATATTTTTACCAAGTCATTGACAAGAATAAATTTTCTAAGAGTTATAAGATCAAGTTTAAGAGAAAAAATTGAATCAGAAACATGATGTGAAGCCCAAACTAAAATTCAAGCCCATTTCTAGAATATTCTAAGCACATTAATGTCATTAATTATTATATTAATTCTAATATTAATAGTAGATATATAATTACAATTTGTCTAGTATTAGTATAAATATTTATCTCCCCCATTTGTTTTGTCATCAAAAAATAAAAGAAAGAATAATTACTTTTTAACCGTGAGTTGAATTGCAATGTTTTTTTTAGTTTCAAGAAATTTTCTTTTTGCTTGAGCATTCTTTTTTTTTCCCAACAACATCTATTTTTTATAAATGTAAAAATAATAAATACCAATTTTAAAAATACTCAAAAGATTATTTGTACTATAAAAAAATAGTTTTGAAATTTCTAGATTATTCATGTATATATTTAAGAGAGAAGCCATTCAACCCTAAGCATGATTTTTACAAGTGTCTCACATGGGTTCTTAAATGGTGCAAAGGCATGAAATCTCCTTTGCTTATTACTTCACCACTTTTAAAAACAATGAAAAGTAGTAAATAGAGCAATTAGTATCAACTCTCTTGCAGATCAGAAAAGTTGGCAATAATCCAAAAAGAATCTTAAAAGAAAATTTATTTTTCCTAATCATGGAAGAAAACAAATACTAATAATGATTATATGGACAAAAAAAAGATGCAAAAAAAAAAACTAAGGAAAAGAAATTTTGTGATGAGAAATCTTGATCGAGGCATACAACTATTTTTGTTTCTTGACAATTTGTACATTTAAAAAAAATTATGGTACCAAATTGTATTCTTATGAGGTATTAGCATATGATATAAAAAATTTTAACTAGTAGGGATGAGAGAAATAATAAACAAAAGCATATGCATACATCCCAATCATAATTCTTTATTACTTTCATTAGTATCAAGATCTTTTGCACCAAAAAAAACTTAGTCATACCTAGAGTAATTTTTTATGTCCTGGATAACGACCATGCACCGAGGCACCAAGGCTAACTTGCATGAATCCCAAAATTCACAAATTTTACTTATAGTTCACAGCCTTCCATGCATGACTCAAAATGGCTTTATACTAGAAATAAATTAATAGGCATCACACACAAAGTAAATGAAATCACCTCTACTTCATATATATATATATATATATATATTACATACATAACACAACACAATTTATATGCACAAATCCTATATAAGCATGACCAAACCCAACCAATTTAAAACAAGCTCACCACAACTAAACCATACTCCTACCAATTTTAGGAAAGAAGTTAACTTCCATCAAATCAATTACCAATAATCTTCGATTTCAATTTGATTGAGAATGAAAACAAGATTGAATCCTTGTTTTAAAAGTACGCTAGAAGTCAAACTCAAGAAACAACATGGAAACATAGAAGAATATACCTTGGGGCTTCAAACCTAACACTACAAGAAAATATAGATTTAGCTAGGAAATTTTAGCTAGGGATCAATCCCTAGCTAAATTGTAAGGGATTAGCTAGGGAATAGCAAGGGATTGATGATTTTTTTATGAAAAAAAAAACAACGGATTAGCGAGTGATAATTTTTTGAAAATTCCGCTAATGAAAAGTGGGCGATTTAGCGGCTGATTAGTGACGGAAAATTTTCGTAAATTCTACTCAAGAAATGCGAGGATTTTAGCGATGGATTTAGCGGCGGAAACTTTTCATAACCTACGCTCAAGAAAAGTGGGGATTTTAGCGACGGATTTAGCAATGGATTTTCTCTCGCTAATAAAATTTTTGATTTAGCGATGGATTTAGCGACAGATTTTCCCTTGCTAATAAAATATTTGATTTTGCGACGGATTTTTCCTTGCTAATAAAATCCTTGATTTAGCGACGGATTTAGCTATGGATTTTCCCTTGCTAATAAAATCCATGATTTAGCGACGGATTTAGTGATGGATTTTTCCTTGCTAATAAAATCCTTGATTTAGCAATAAATTTAGGGACAGATTTCCCTTGCTAATAAAATCCATGATTTAGCGATGGATTTAGCGATGGATTTCTCTTGCTAATAAAATCCTTGATTTAGCGATGGATTTAGTGACATATTTTCTCTTGCTAATAAAATCCTTGATTTAGCGATGGATTTTCCCTTGTTAATAAAATCTTTTATTTAGCGACAGATTTAGTGATGAATTTTTCCTTGCTAATAAAATCCTTGATTTTGTGATGGATTTAGCGACGAATTTCCCATTACTAATAAAATCCTTGATTTAGCGATGAATTTTTTTCTTGCTAATAAAATCCTTGATTTAGTGATGGATTTAGCGACGGATTTTCCATTGCTAATAAAATATTTGATTAGCGACGGATTTAGTGATGGATTTTTCCTTGCTAATAAAATCCTTGATTTTGCGATGAATTTAGCGATGGATTTAGTGATAGATTTTCTCGAGTTAATAAAATCCGTAATATAGCAACGACTTTTCCTTAGCTTATAAAATCCATAATTTAGCTACTAATTTAGCGACGGTATTTCCCTAGCCAATATTTAATTATAGAATTTTTTTTATTTATTATTTGTTTTAATATTTTATTTAATTTTGTTTATTAAATGTATGTTATTAGTCTATAGATGAGCGATCCTTGAAACACACATTCTCCTCCTAAAATCATAAAAAATTATATCATAAATAAATAATTAAAAAAAATCAAAATACAAAAAATAATTATATATATTAATAAGGACTTAATTAACTATTTTTATGATGTATTAATTTTTTATAATATTTTACCAAGAATTTTCCTAAAATTATAAATTAAGAAACTTAAATATTTGTATTAAAGTAACATTAAATAATAAATTCAATAAGTATAATAATTTTTTTCTATATTTTAAAAATTAAATTAACATATATTAAAATTTCTACTAATATAAATGTAAATTAATTCATTGTATAATAAAATAGAAAATATTTTCAAAATTATCTGAATTGACGAATAAACTAGTAAAAATTAATATTATTATAAGTAAAACAAATAATTATTATAGAAAACTTTTAAATAAATAAATAATACAAAATTAGAAAATCTTGAAATATAATAAAAATATAATGTTTTTAATAAAGTTAAAAGAAAATAAATTAAATTTATAAATAATACATAGATGTTTGCTCTTACAAAAATGTATACAAATTAAAAAATTGAGTAATACTTTTACTATTAGCTTTTAATATTAAGTTTTAATTAAAATAATAAATATAACTTATTTTAATTATCTTCTCACTTTAAGTAATTTATTGAATTTTAAAAATTATTATTGATATCAAATAATATGAAATTTTATGCCTTTAAAATTATTTCATATTATCTTCGTAAAAATTAATATGAATTCTTAAAAATTTATAACAATAAAATATAAATTTTTATATATTTTTTAACATTATTAGTATTTTATAACTTTTAGGCGAGTGACTAGAAGACAAATCAAACATAATTATTTACATTTTGGTTCCCCTTAATATTTTTTCCTATAACATTTTAACTTTTATCTTCTTTTGTTGCACCGAAATGCATCAACTTTGTTTATCTCACAAATTTAAATCTAAAATAATAGTTTCAGAATTTAAAAATTAATTTTTGATTCTCATAGAGTTTACCAAAATATACTTCTTTAAAGAACAATGATAGGTTCAAACCTAGGGCTTACACCCATTTAATGAAATCACCAACCATCCAACTAATAACTTTTTAGAAATCTTGGATTCAAAAATCTATATCATGATAACGCAAGTAGGATTTGATTATTTTAAGTGTTTAGAATTATAATTATTTTGTAACTATATGTATACCAGCATGTAACTATATTTTTAATTACCTGTATAATAACATACAACATTATATTTAACTATATGTGTATAACTATCTATAAATATTTGTATAACTATATATAATTATATAACACTCTACAACATTAAATATACCTATATTTATAACTATGTATACATATATATAAATCTATATATTTATTGATAACTTTATATATTTATGTATCACTATTTGTATTAATATATTTTATATAACTATATGTTTAAATATATAAAAATATTAATAGCTATATATACTATATGTATAATAACATATAACTATAAATAATTGTATTTTATTATATATATAACTATAACAGCTTAATACATAACTATATTTAAATATATAATTTACATCTCAATTTAATATACATTTGTATATATTAGTATATAAAAATATATTTTACTATATCTATACCTATACATATCTATATGTATAAATATATAAAATTATATGAATAAATATATATACATGCATGTATAAATATAAGTATAACTATATGTGTAACTAAATATATAACCACATGTAACTATATTTATAATTACATGTATTAAAACATAAAACATTATGTTTAATTATATGTGTATAACTATATATAAATATTTATAAAACTAAATAAAATTTTATATAATTAAATATAACTATATTTTAACTATTTATACATATATGTATACATATATGTAAATCTATATATTTGTTTATAAAATTTTATATATTTATGTATAACTAAATATAACTACTCGTATATATATATATATATATATATATAATACTAAATGTTTAATGATATATACATTTTTATTACTATATATATTATATGTATAATAACATATAACTATAAATGATTCTATCTTACTATATGTATAACTATAAAAACTTTATACATAACTATATTTATATATATCATTAACAACAAGTATTTAATATACATTTTTATATATTAGTATAAAAATTGTATTTTAGTATATCCATACCTATACATAACTATATGTATAAATATATGAAATCATATGCAAAAATATATATACATACATGTAAAAATATAAGTTTAACCATACGTGTAACTATAGGTATAATCACAAGTCACTATATTTATAATTATATGTATAAAAATATACAACATAATGCTTAACTAAATGTGTATAATTATATATAAATATTTTTATAACAATATAAAACTCTATATACATAAATATAACCTTTATTTTTTATTATGTATACATATATGTAAATCTATATAATTGTTTATAACTTTGTATACATTTATTTATATTTACTTATAACTACTTGTATGCATATATCTATATATAATTAAATGTTAAACTAAATGTAACTATTTATAACTACATTTACTATATGTATCCTAACATATAATTATATATGGGATAATCCTATTTTGTTGCACTAACTTGAAATAAAACGGCTAAAGATATAATATCAACAATATGTAAGCATATAGCACGAGAGTATTCGTAGATCAGGCCCATATAATGTATAATACAAATAAGTATCAGACTTTTACCTAATTCCAGCCATAGGCCTCAGGATGAAATATGAACTTACGTATAACAAAAAATATAATATGAGCCCTCACTCCGGGTAGTCCTAGTTACTTCCAGCAAGCTTTTCTTCTGGTCTTGCAATTGGGCATCGATGATCTTTTATGCTAGCTTCATGACCTTCAGAATGACATGTTTGATACTCTTCAAAAAAGGAATGACAAGCAAAAAGAAGAGGTCTTTCTTGATCCTCAAAAAAAAGTGGGGAATAGGCCCAAATCAAACAAAAATACCCTCCCTCATGGTCCTGGTTGATAAAGCTTCGAGAGTACTCAACTCATTTACTGATACTTGTTCATGCCAAGTTTTTATTTATTTTCAATTCTTGTCAAGATTTGGTTGTGTTATATGAATATTTAGAGTCTAGGTGAGAGAGGACACTTGGTGTCGCTCTCTCAACATTTCATTAAGAGATTATTTGGGAGAAATGAGGTCACCTATAGGTTGGTGTTTGTGGTTGATAGTTATTGTTGAATGGTCTTGGCATCTAGGTTGCAACACCTGGCATCATTGGTTGATTTTTTCAGGCAGGACCCCTACTGAAGATCTCTGGTCTTAGGTGCCTTCATGGATACTTTAGCTCATTATTGTATCCATTAGAGGCACCTATCACATGATGAGATGTGCATCCAGCATAACACATAATGCTATATATAATTTGATAATATTGAGATGTCTGAGGAGGCTTTATCAAGTAGTGACCTATTTCGAACATCCGGGCTCACCCATGTATAGGAGACAATCTTATTGGCCCCTGCACATGAATGACAAAGGGGCATGCCCTTCCTGGAATCTTGAAATAGCTCTTGACCTCATGCCTCCTCGGATGTCTCATATCTATTATAGATGGGTGAGGTTAATAGTTTCTGAAATAACACCCCCTCTTACCATGGTAATTGAGCCCTCACTCTGGGATGTCCTTGTTGCTCTCTGTAAGCCTTCAAATTGGTCTTGTAATTGGGTAATTAGAATCTTTTGTGCTAGCACCACAGTCTTTTATATGAAATGTTTGATACACTTAAAACATTTTCACTAGATATATAATCTCATCCCCTTCCTTGTTTGGTGTGAGATGAACATAAGTATATACGTTGATAGATGAAAAAAGCATGCTGAAACATCAAATGATTTAATTGCTCCATCAAGCACAAGAAGGTGCTAAGGTTTAATGGGATCCATCGTATTGAGATACTAGGCATTTTAGAAACTAAACTTAACCAAGAGAAACTTGATTGACTGCTGAAAACTAAATTTAAAAAATGTAATGACTATGACAATTTTGCCTACCATAAGAATTATTGTGTAATGGGACAAGGTTTTTTTTTTGAAATTGAATGGCTGTCAGCCTCGGCACAACACATTCTTGTTAGGATCTTAAATAGAGAATCAAGAACCAAATTCAAAATGACTGTAGTCTATGGCCTACACTCGATTGTGACTAGAAGGCCCCTGTGGGAGTTCCTTTTATCAGAGGGCAGATTGAGTATCGACCTCTGAATCATTCTTGACAATTTCAAGTCCCCCCTTTCAGGCTTAGACAAGTTAGGGGGTCGAATAGTTTTGAATTATTGTTTAATATAAATTAAGTAATTAATTAATTAATTAAATCAGTATTGAATGCATTGATTTCATGAATTATTGTTCCACTCTTAGTCTAGAAGATCTCCCCTCCTCAGGCTCTTATCTCACTTGGACAAATGTGAAGATCTCTAGTAAACTGGATAGGGTCCTCATTAATCATGAGTGGGCAAACTTAATTTGAGAAAGCCATGCACACTTCTTCCCCCCAGGAATCCTATTTGACTATTGTTTGGCCTTAGTTACCATGGGACATGAGAAAGTGGAGCGACGAGTCTCTTTTAAGTTTTGCAATATGTGGACATCCCATGCAGATTTTATCCAAATTTGTTAAGTCATTTGGAGTACCCCAATTGCAAGATCTCAAATATTTAGCTTGACTAAAAAATGTAAGCTTTTAAAATGGCCTCTTAAAAATTTGAACTCCTTTCACTTTAGTCACATTAGTGTAAGGGTGTTATTGTTGAGGAAAGAGCTGCATACTCTTCAAGAAAAACTGCTTCAAGCCCCTCCCAGCCCTTCTCTTAATAGTGAAGAAATCTCACTTAAAATAAAACTGAGAAGGGTGGAAGAGCATAATTTCTTCATACTGATAGGTGAACCAGGTTTTTTCATACTCTCATGAATGCTAAACTCCAGAAGAGTAGAATCATATCAATCGTCAAGGAAGATGGAAATATTTTCAACTTCAAAATGAAGTGAATGAGGAATTCTTGAATTTCTTCACTACTCTCCCAGGCTCCACAAGGACAAGGTCAACTATCAAATTGGATATTATCAATGGTGAAACAATTCTCAATGCGGCTAACAAGAATAAACTTTCTCTGGAATTTTCCAAATTGGAAATTAAAAATGCTTTTTTTATGATGGGTAACAAAAAATAACATAATCAGGATGGCTACACATCTGAATTTTTTAAAACCTCGTGGGACATTAATTGACAGGAAGTGATTAAGTTAGTGAGAAGTTTTTTTCATAACGGAAAAATGCTTAGACAGTTAAATCATGCATGCTTAGCCCTATTTCCTAAATCCTCTCACTCCTCTACTATTAGAGACTATAGACCTATCTCATGCTGAAATGTCATCTATAAGCTGATTTCAAAATTATTAGTTTCTCGCCTTCAATTAGTTCTAAATGACATCATTAACCCAACCCAGGCAACTTATATAAAAGGTAGATTAATTACGGATTATTTTCTGCTTGCCCTGAATAATATTCGTAGATTTTCAAGAAAAAGAATCTTTACGAGATGTTTCTTTAAACTTGATATTCAAAAAGCCTTTGACATGGCAGATTAGAATTTTCTGGTGGAAATGCTTAGAGCGTTAAACTTTCCAGATCATTTTGTGGAAATCATATATGAATGCATTTCAACCACCTCATTCTCAATCTCAAAGAATGGGTAGCTCCATGGCTTCTTTAAAGGTAAGAAAGGGTTGAGACAAGGCGATCCTCTCTCCCTTTACTTATTTGCCATCTACATAGAGTATGCCTCCAGAATCTTATTCAAGGCTTACCAAGCTGAGGGTTTCTCCTGCCACTATGGCTGCTCCCTTCCTTAGGATTATCCAACTCGCATACACGGACGACTTGTATATCTTCTTTTGAGGTGATGTAGCTTCATGCAATGTGATACTGGAATGTATCAGATAATTCTTGAACCCTTCGGGGCTCTTCATTACTTCCAATAAATCTAATATTTTTTTGTTGGAGTTAATAAAGAGATAGAGCATCATATTATCTTAAACTCTAGTTTCAATCCAAGAATCTTACCTTTTCCCTTCTTGGGGGCCTTTTTCCTTAGGCAGGTGATTATTGCCCAATTCTCCCTGCTCCTTCAGAAAATATCTTTTGCTATACATTTTTGAGCGGGTAAGCTTCTATCAATTGGTGGGAGGCTTGAGCTCCTAAGAACGGTTATACAGGGAAGAGAAGGCTACTAGTTCTTTGTTTTCCTCCTTCCATCCTTGGTAATCATCTCAGTTGAAAGTAAAGCAGGAGATTCACATGGGGGGTTCCCCAATGTAGTAGATTTCACCCTAAAGTCTCTTGGAGCAAAGTATGCACTCCGGAGCCTCATGGAGGCTTTGGGCTACTGAACCTAGGTATATCCAAAAAGTCTTTCTTCATTAAAACACTTTGGCGTATATCCAAAAAGGAGGATTCTTAATTGGATTAAGTGGATACACCACACATATCTCATCACATAAAATATATGAAACATTGAGGCCTCCAAAGAAGACCCTCCCTTTTGGAAATCTCTAATTTCCATTCAGTATAACCTGATTCTTAATATGTGAGGTAGTAGACAAGCCAACGACCTAGTAGAGAGTTGGGGGGATAAAGGAAGAATTGTTTATGAGGCTTAAAATTTCTTCACTAAATCACATCCAAATAAAAATCCAATTTCGCCAATAGTAATATAGTTCCAAGAACAAATCCCTAAACATGCCATTTTTCTATGGATAGCAAAAATGAGGAAGTTAAGAACTAAAGACTGGTTGTTTTCCACTCCATAGAATTTAGCTTGTGAATTCTGTGGGGCTCCAGAAACTTTTAACCACCAATTTTTCAATGTGTGTATATCAGGAAATCTAGCAAGAAATGAAGAGATGGGCATGGGTATAGGGAAAAGTGTTTGACATTTCTAGTGCGTTCAAATTGTTGAAGAGGACTTCCAAATCCACAGCGAATGTCATAAAGAAAGCTACACTAGCAGCCTCAGTTTATTACATCTGGAGAGAGAGGAATGCAATACGACACAAAAATAAAGCTAAAGATTCCAACTCTATTCTGAGAAAGATAAAATCAGAGTTTTACATTGTATTTGGAAAGCATTGTTGTAATCTAGTTTTAGATTAGCATTATACATAAATTTTTGATAATGAAATTTTATTATTTATCAAAAAAAAAGTAAGTTGGGCCACAACTTTTGAAAAAGTAATGGTCTTATTACCCCCAAAAGCTCTAAAATCCTATTATTCAAACTATCATTCCCACAATTTTTATAATTTTTTTGTTCAAAATGTCTCAATAGTTCCTTCCCACTTCTAAGCAATATTGTTGAGTAGATCTTTGGATTTAATTTCATATCACTTGGTAGTTCATTTACTTTTATTTTCTTTATTGATAACACAAATTGATGAAGACAATGACCTATATTATTCATCACCGAACTTATTTTATTCATTTTCACATCAAGCTCCCTCATTCACTTATATTATGCATCATTCATCTTTTTTAATTCTACTAGAATAGTTTGCATCCCTTCATCTACATTTGGTTTCTCTTATTTTCATGATACTTGGAAATTAAAACTTGAGCCTCTTTAATTCATGTAGCTCACCATATTATTCCCAATATTTCTTGAGGATTGCTTGATATGTTGTAGCCCACTTGCATAGCTTCCAAATAAAAAATCTCATAATTTCTCATATTTGGATGGTAATATGTTAGGACATTGTTGTTGGGTTGGAATACATATTATTTTCTTTGTATTTGGTTGGATTATTCCTTTTGGTAAATATAGTATGTGTCCACTTATTCATGAGGATGTAAAATGATAATTTTTCTTGATATTTTTCTCTTTTCTTTTTTGGGTGTCAAACTACCTTAAAAGAGTTTCTATTTTCATCTCAATGATGGTGAACTAATATAACTTCAACATTATAACTTGTCTTCTCCCAAATGAGTGTTGTATTGAAGTTGGATAGTTCATTTCCGCTAACTCCTCAAATAAATGATATACATCCTCTAAAAAATTATTTATTATTAACCCTCCAGTAGTCATATCAACTATGAATCTCTTCATATAGTTCAACCCATTGTAGAAGGTTTGGGCTAATAACCATAGCTCAAATTCATATTGAGGATATCTCCTTAACAACTTTTTAAATTAGTACTAATATTCATATAGATTCTCATGCTCATTTTAATAGAATTATTTTATCTCGATCCATAGTTGAGATATAATTTGAAATGAGAAGAATTTAATAAGAAAGATCTTCACTAATTCATCTCAACTCTCAATTGAGCTTCACAATAAATATTGGAACCAACTCTATGCCTTATAACTTAATAAAAATGGAAATAGGCATAACCTTATTTTGTTAGGACTAACTTTATTCTTTTTTATAGTGTCACAAAGCTCTAAAAATATTAAATATCTATTAGAGTCCTCTGATGTCCTTCTGCTATATTAGTTCTGCTAAACCATAACTATAAGATTTAGTTTCAACTAAAAGTAATTGACTTCAATTGATTATAAACAAATTCCTAAATAACTTTCCATTACTATCGACCTTCATTAATCTTCCAAGGTATGGTAGTGGATGGGATGTTGATATCTTTCCATTACCACCTTGGAGCTCTCTCTTATTGACAATGCTTTTCTAAAGGATCTTTATTAGCTCTTTGCATAGCAAATTTTTTTCTAGTTTATTTTAATTTCTAAGTCAAGAGGGCTTAGCTTAGTCCCAGAGTTTTGCCTCATACAAATATACTACACAAAAATAAAATGTAATGAAAATAAAGAAAACCAAAATATAATTTTCCACGTTCGAACAAGTTAACAAGATTTTCCTTTTGTATCGAGAATATTTATCAAACTCAATACTATATAAATTACAAAAAAAGAATTAATGTTTTACAAGAATAATTAAAACTCATATTGACTAATTAAACTAAATAATCCCAAACAATGCCACCAAAAACTTGTTGTGACTTTGTTATGCCACATAATTTATTAGTTATGAAATATCAAAAAAAGCTCATTAATGGGTTTGTCACATCAACTTAGGTCCACAATTATACGGTCATATAAGTAATAAAATAAACTTTCATCTAGTTACCAATCATATAGTGATTGTATCAATAGCTTGGTTATTCAATAATGAGATAAGTCATTTTTACTAAAATTGATATTAAGATTATTTAACAATCTTAAGTCCTTGGTTCTTGCATTAAATTTATGTGATGATATTTAAGTTTTTTAATTTATGTTATATTAGACATAGAACAAAGGTTATGGTGTTGTTCAATAAATCATTTTTTTAAAGACATACAAAATAGTTGTCACTAGTGAACTAGAGATATCAAATGGGTCATGTCATGTTGGCACAACCATTAATGTGAGACATGACCATGCCATCGTGCCATGTCGTGCCTAGCATGGCATGGAAACTGGACTAGTTGCTTGGCACAACATAGTTGGAATGTAAATTATAGGGCTATGTTGGGCTACGTCGGGCCTAGAGTGGGACATGATGTTTGGTCTAGTATGTGCTAGCACAAATTGATTTTGAAAAAAAATGCCCAACTATGTTTGGTCACGTAAGTGGTATATGGCTTATGTGGCAAATCTTTAAAAAACACTTGCCCCATCAGATGGCCATTCGATTAGACTAGACTCATGACTCAAGACCCAACCATAATTGGCCCTTGGTCACTAAAAATCGACATGAAATATTTCTATTTTGATAAATTACTATATGAATAGTTAAATTCCACTCATAATCATCAAGTGTATGACTTGATTGAAGAACCTTGAATTTGACATGAAATATTATTATAAATCATATATGTTGGTTTATTATTGGTGAAGAAATAATGAATTAAGACTAGTATGAAGTGTCACTGATGATCATGTTATACTAATCACAGATATATAATATTAAATCAATTCATAAGTATATGTTAGTGAACATTGTACTGGACTAAGTTACCATGAAAATACTACATGCATTATAAGTCAAAAATATTTCTCATCATACTAATATCTTTTTTCTATCCTTCAGCCTAATAATTATACATGAGGAACTTTATGTTTGAAATAGTTCAACAACGATTGTAACATAATAGTAATATAGGCTTAAAGGTGTCAATTGGGCTATGTCATGCTAGCACGACCCATTTTAGGGTCGCATAGTTGAGCCACCATGCCAACACGACTCCTATGAATCTCATGTAGTGCCATGCATGGCACGAGAAGACTTACCCTAGCCCAACATGATCCATTCGGCCCACAAAATGCTTGGCCATGTCGAGTTGTGCTGAGATATACTAGGCCATGCAAGTTTGTGCTGGATTGTGATGGCACAAACCAGATCATCTTGTTTTGAACTTTAGATATTTTTAATTTAAATAAAATACACACCTTTTAAAAAATTTTATTTTATTATTAAATTATTTTTTTAAATATAACACTTAAAAAATATAAAAAAAATACTAAATTTTAAAAAATAGATATTCACATTCCGCATTCACCTCTCATGTTCATGTAATATGTTCGGCTCAAATAAAATTATAAAAAAATTATTTTATTTCATAAACAAAAATAGAATATGATACATACACTATATACTGAAACTGAAGGAATTATAGTTATAAAATTAAAATATGAGGAAATGAAACATAAATCATAAAATAATAAGTACAATACATCAATAGTGCATAAATCATGAAATAAACAAATAGTAGAAATAAAAAAATAATGACAATATAGTATCATTACATTATAATCATATAAAAAATTAGAAATCACACAAATTATCAATCAGTATCTATGGTATGGTAGTATGGATATAGATGTAGATTATCATCATCATGTATGTGTCTAAAGATATTACTAGTGGTAGTTTCAATATCATTGATCTCCACATCTTTTGAATTATCATCCTCTATCATCTCGTGTCTTATCATAAATGTCTAATCTCAAATCTTTGTACTCCATGCATACATGTGCCTCTACATCATCTCATCATAGTTTTGATATCCTATCTATAATAACATTGACCATAATAGAAAAAATAGAATTTGATATTATGCTAGACATAATAGGGGTTAGTAGATCACGTTCCATCTTATAAAGCATGAGATATGTGGATTCGTATGATTTTCACCATTATAAAATATCTAAATTTGTATTATCATCATCTGATATGATAAAATAATAATCATTATCTATATAACGAGATAGCTTGCTTATATTCAATGGACAACATTATTATTTTTCCCTATATAATTGAATGGAGAAGTCATCATCTCCAAATATATTTTTTAGGTTCATACTCAGAGACTTACTATAATTACTATCATACCTAGTATTGTAATATGTAAATAAATTAGTTAATTTTTCATGAATAAAACTTTTCGGTGGGTGTTGCCTAGTTATGCATGTATATATGTATGTCGAAATATTTTTTATCCCTTTCATCTTAACCAAAGGTTCCATATAAGCAGCCCAATAATACAGAGTTATAATAGAAGACCAATATTTTAAAATACTTAGTTTCCATCTCAACAGGCATGATACTAAATGTAGGGTGACCTCTATATGTGTTAAACATGCTACTAATATTATATGTGCTTTGATACAATACAAGTAGTATGAGTGTACATAGACAAACACATGTTCATCATTTTATAAAAAATCTTTAGAAATTTCATAAAAAAATTACATGTATCCTAGTATGAATCATCCATAATAAGTTTGTCACTTTTACTATCTATGTAGTTTGATATAACCTGGTGGTAGCTAACACATAACTCAAATATAAGATAAGTGTAATTCCAATGGTATCTCACATCCATTTGAATTTTTTTTAGGCCCATAGACAAACATAAATTGTTAAACTTCAATTGTTTGTTATGTATCCTAAGATATTTTAGTGATTTTCTTTTTTTTTTCTAATATGTGAGAAACAACTTTCATTCTTTCTCACACCACCAGGTTAATTATGCAACACAAGCACTTAACATAAAAAACAACCTAACAACATATCTCTAATGATTTTAACAAATATACTAATAACTTTCTTTGTTATTAGAAGTATAATCAAAAGTAATACTAAATCATATTACCTAAAGATCCTCATTGTACACTCATATATGGAAAGACCATCATGAGGATGAAGTATCTTAGAAAACCCTAAATTATTTTTATTAATTTTTTATTATGAATCTACATAGTGGATGGTGAAACATGCATATGATACATTATCATGACAAATTTAGATATCAGACATCATGGATACCACTTTAATATTTCATTATGTCATTTCTACTTGTATACATAAGAATCCTATGATAAGAAGGCTAGACGTATGTCCGCATAATACTAACTACCCTATGATCCTTCAAAATACATATCAGAAAAACTATTATCATAACTAGTTTGGCAATATCTTCCCTCTCAAAAGCATTACGGTGAGAATAAGAAAATTGAATTTAAACTAGATCTACTTGAAAGACCTTGCCACTTAGTTAGATTTGCTTGGGATCTAATGTATCATATTTTTTAGTATATTAATTGATACATATCTTAGGATGGTCAGTGCAACATGAATTCCTATATGTATATATTTTAAAATAATATATACATTTTGTTGATTTTTCTTTCAACACTCCTATTATTTTTACTTTTTATTATTTTTGGGTCGAGGAAATTAGAGTAAACCTAATTTTAGCCCATAGTACTAAAGTTTATCTAATTTCATATTTTTTTGGTGGTAAATGGATTTGGGTTGAGACAATTGGAAAAAACCTAATTTAAGCTTAAATCTTTTTGTAGAGTCATCATTATTATCTACATATATGTTAACTTCATATCATTATTGTTAAAATCACTATTTTCTATTTTATTTTAAATATTTCTATTTATTAAAAAAATTATAAACCTAATTTAAAATAAATACTTAAAAAAATTAAAAAGAAATATAAACCATAACCACTTTGTTGTAAAATACTGCATCACTTCTAACCTCAATGGTCAACTAAAATTTCTACACCCTAGATACAATTTGAAAGTTTTATCATGTATATCTTAGCTCATATACATAAGCATAAGTTGTAAAGAAAATATTACAACAATATATAATAATTGCAAAAAAAAATTACTAAATTTAGGAATTAGTAGAAAGTAGAATAGAAAGAGAGTTTAAAAATTAAGAAGAAAAATTTATAATAAAATTTCTAAATTTTCTAATCTCTATTTATAAAGATTTTTACACATAAGTTCATCTCAAAGTTAGAAATGGAAAGGCTATCAATTCCTTTAATACCAATCTCATGAGCAAGTTCCACAATTCACCTATCACTATCCATCATAGCCAACACTTATAGACTTATTTGGTGGTGAAATCCTAACTCTATATTCTACTTTATATCCATATCCAAGAAGAATAAAAGCATATAAATTCGATAATTAATCATTATAAATCTATATTTATAATATAAACATATATAAATTAATCCTAGATCCCTAATTAGCCTAACATTTGGTATGAGAGGATTGAATCATCATCTCGTTGAATCTAGGGTACCAATTTCTTAATGATTGTCGACAAGAGGATCTAGGTCTCGATATAGTTCCTAATATATATTTGCTTTCTTTGGCTTGATTCTATCTCTATTTATGGGTGGAGTTCAAGCCCTTTGATGGTGGTCTATTTTTGGCTTAAAAAATAAAATCTCCCTACTTTCTTCAAAAATATTTTAAGTCACTCATTATATCATTGGTGTCCTAGTGTGCACAGTAGTACATCATTAAATTGAAAGTCTTGACTTTAAGTTGAGGTTGCAACTTTGAATAATCTTTGAATTTCATTTAAAGCATAAAGTCATAGAAGCAAAGCAAGCATAATTGAGAAAAATATACTTTAGAATACTATATCATAATAGCAAAAAAATATGTTATGAAAGAAAATCTTATCTAGAACAAAAGGTCATGGTAGAAAAGATGTCATTACTAAGCCGATTCCTCTTTGGATCACAAAGTCATAGCAAAGAAGATGTTATGACTAAAAAGGTTCATCTATAGAGCACAAACTAAGATATCATGACTAAAATAATTTCTCTATGGAAAACAAAGTCGTAGTAGAAAAGAGTATCATGACTAATTATCTAAAGTTATGTAGTTTTGATTCTATAAAGAATATTTCATGACATTATAAAATTTTATGTCTTCTCATACAAACTTGGCACTTTTTATTGTGATGTGGAAATAATGTTTCGGCTGAATTTATGTTTAGAATTAATAGAGCTATAACTCAAAAATATTTATCAAAACCATGAAAGAATATATTACATAGTTAAACAATATGACAACTGCAAAGTAAAATATTGTGACTTTATTATGATATCTAATTTTTAGGATTAGACAAATTCACAAAATCTCATTGGGCGAGGATCACTTGTCCAAATAGACCTAAAAGTATAAGGGACACACAAGTATTAAAGTTAACTTTTCATCTAGATATCAATCCCATAAGGATTGTGTTGGTAGTTTGATAAACCAAATATTAGTCAACTACTACTCTAGTTGAAAGCATATGACTAATTCTACGTAATTCTTAAATTTTAGAGTTGGTACATTTGATTATGTATGATGAATTATCTAAATATTATAATTCTTAGTTATATATGGGAGGTAAAATTATTTTGAAAATACCATAGTAGCTTATTGGAAAATAAAGTAGCTATTGACCATTAGGTCCTCCCTAATGATAATATTTGCATAACGATCCCCTCGATAATTTTTCACTAAAATAATAATTCATCAACTACCCTTAATGGTTGTATCATATGTACAAACTTATTCTATCTCCTCATATGTCATATATATATAAACTAATGTGATAGTAAAAGTATTTCTATTTTTATATTCATAAGCACCATACTCAAACAATTAACATATTCTTTCCTTTAAATCTTATTAGTAGTAGTCATAGGACATAAAGAAATTTATAGGACTATCACCACCTTATGAGTCACCTCTAATCACATTTATCTTGTGGCTTGCCTATCATCATCTATCATGATGACATGGGACTCACACACCAGAGAAAAAACCCTTAGAATATTTTATTAAATATCCACTTTAATAGAGGATCAGTTTTTCTAAGACAAGCATAATGAATTTACTTATAAAAGCATTCATGCTTTCATTTTTGTAAGCACACATGATTAGCATACTTTAACATTGGGTTTTAATTTATATGTTTGTCTTACACATCATGATCAGAATGATCATCACTTCCTTTCTATCATTACGGGTAAATGTGCTTTGAGACTTATCCATAACTATTTTCCTTGATAACACATTCAAACTTACCAAAAGTAAAACCCTACTTTCAATTCTACATAATATCATAACTATTGATCATGCACCTTAAATTTGCCCCAAAATTTATTCCCCCACCATATTGTTAATGATTATACCTTGTATTGCCTATTTGCTAATGGATTTTTCCTAAGGTTTGGCAAAAATTGACTCTCAAAACCCTAACTTTTGCACTTTTTCTCTTGTTGCCTAGATTTTTTTTGAAATTCAAGTTTTTCCCTTTTATTCTCAAATGGACGGGTGTAAAATTTAAGCTAAAAGCTATTACTTTTTAAGAATGAGTCATGACTTTGGTCACTTTCTAACTTTATAATGTTGTGGCATTGAAAATGAAAATGACCATGACTATAAATTTTGTCTCTGGAACACAAAGTCAAGGTACTATGTATGGGATGTAGCTTTGAACTCTCTCTTACATCAAATGGCTATGATACTAAGAATAACCATGATTACACATTTCATCTCTAGAATAGATAGTCATGTTATTGGGAATGAATAGTGGCTTTGGTCTCTCTCTTGTAATAGATTGTGACAATGCATAGAATGACCATGGTTACTCATTTTATCTCTACAACCTTAAGTTATAGTAGTGTGAATTACTATGGCTTGTTCATTTTTCCTATCAACCCAAATTCATAGTATTATAAATAGGCTAAAACTTTGGTTATTTCTCCAAAGCATAGAGATTAAGCCCTAAAAATAACCATGGTTAGAATACTACTTTTAGAACTATCTAGTAAAAATTCATGGTACTGAGAATAGTATAATGAATTTTGCCTTAGACTTGATGTCTTAATAAAGAGAAATTCATGATGCTGAAGTCTTGCCTTAACTTTGAAAACTAGTGGGATAAGTGGTTGTTGTGGCATTGAATTAATATCATAATTGTAAAAATTATTAAGAGCTAGTATGGCTACGGCTCCATAAAAATTTCACAGTCAAATAAAATATGTTATATAGTAAAATGATTGTATCATTGAGGTATTATATTCATAGTATACAATAAAGAATGAATGTAAAAACTACTATATAAAAAAATGAGATGCAACAAAGTTGTAACATAAAACATTTCATGACTTTATATGACTTTTTGCTTCCCACCTCCTTAACAATCTATCAAGTCTCTATTTCATATAAAAATCATATAATTTTACAACCATTCATTATAATCCATCAAAAACCAAAATTTAGTGAAATTATGCATTTTAAAGTTTTTTTTTCTATACACATATCTTGAATAATCACTAAAATACATAATTTTATTTAGTAATTAGAATATCGAACAAACTCACATACTAAAACGATTGCTCATTCCTAAGTAATTACTCTCCCTCTATATAAAAGATTTTATATTCTATTAATCCTCCATTAGTGTTTGTTATGACTAGGTTTTAATATTGTAGTATATCTAGATTGTATGACTATATATTCATGAGGACATATAAATAAGTCATAGTAAGGTTTGAAATTCATGACTATATTATATGGGTATAAAAGGATCTCTGTGAGTGGATACATTTATTTCATCACATCATGTATAAATTTGTTTTTTTGGTTATTTTACAAGTTGCATTATATTTAATGTCTATAGCCTGACCATCAAAGAATTGTTATCGCTATTAGTAATCTCAGCTATCTAGGCATCATTCTTTTATTTCTCATTCCTAAAATGTAAAAGTTTTTTGGATCATTAAGGCTTCATCTTCATTGGATGTCATGAATTAAAGCATTTTCAGAGCTTTTTGTTGGGCTACACTTTAAGTATTTTCTTTCCGTTACTCCAAAGTTATGGTGATGGGCTGCACCTTGAATATTTTTTTTTGGAACTTCAAAGTCATGGAGATGGGTCTTGCCATGACTTTTTGTTGGGCTATACTTCAAGCTTTTTCTTTATAGAACTTCAAAGTCATGATACTTTGACTTATCATGTCTTCTTTCTTTAGCTTTTTATCTCTAAAGTTATGGTACTAGTCAAAATTTTGAATTTCGTTGCTATCTCTATTCCTTTTACTTTTTTCAAATCTTCTAGAATTATTGATAAAGTCATATCTTGCTCAATCATTTCATCAACCACTAGTTGGAATTTTGTCTCTACTTTTGCTATCAATATTTTCTCCAAATCCTTTACATCATTTTCCCTATGTAATTTGGAAAAGATTTTGGGCATTCTACTTTCCTTGTCCACCTCTTTGGAGTAATTTTTTTAGACCATTCAAAAGTCACAACTTTGATTAATGCTATGAATTTGTAGCAATCATTCTTCTCGGTCTCAACTTAGCTTTCATAGCTTCATAATTCCTCATTTGTTGACTTGTAGTGCAGATGTAGTTATCAATTCCCAATAATCTTTCTCATCATTATCTAGACTCTATGTCTTTATAAAGGTTAAATTTTATTTGCTCACCACGCTATGTGAAATATGAACTCTTCATTCTAGACATTGATAAGGATTTGTCTATTGGCTAGAAATAGTTATCCTGAAATCAATAGAGCATGTTAATCTTCCTCCATATTTAATACCACAAAATCCATAGAAAAAAATAAATATACGAACCTTAACCAAAACATCTTCAATAATAACTATTGGGTTCTTTGTCAATCGAATGACCATTTGTAGAGAGAGAGTGTGTGTGTGAGTGATCTCACCAAGATTCAATCATTGCACTAATGACAAATGACATCAAGTTGATACTGGATCTCAAATCACATAATACCTTTTGAAATCTATGCTCTCCAATTATGCATAGTATCCATTATTTTGGAAGTTTTGTTGGATCTTTCTTCTTTTTTTGGAAGTTTTTATTGAATAATTGTATTATATTTTTCCATTACATCTTTCATGCAAAATATCTCCAACTTCTACTTTCAACTTATGATATCTTTATCAATTTTACATAATTAGATATTTAAGATAATAACTTGAAAAATAAGATGTTGACTTCTTACTTATGAAAAATGATAAAAACTTCTCAAACCAGTCTTTTAATTTCTCTTTTCTAAAATATTGCAAAAAAGGAAGGTTTGGAATAAAATTACCCTTAGCATCATTCTTTATTACATTCATCTTTTTAGTGATTCGAACAATTTCTTTTCGCTCCTTTGTTTCTCCTTTTTCTTTTTCCACGACTCAATAGTTAAGTTAGGCATTCAATTTTATGGGCATCATAGCTTTGAAAAATGCACTGTATTGGGGGTCTGGACTTATGAATATTTCTTGGTAGGAGCTACAATTTTTGGGAAAGTGGAGGCACTATGAGTTCCTATATCCTTTATTTTATATTCCTCCATTTATTTCCCCTCGAATCTCTTTCCCAATTTAAAGTTAAATTGATAAGCATTTCTTTAGGTTTGTCTTAGTATCACTCAGAAATTCATTAATACTATTCTCATTCACCGATAGTACCAATTTTCAGACACTTCTCATTATCATATTCAATTTCTCGAACTTTGACTCTAGCCACTCTATATTGTTTACTTGAAAACTATTTCTTCATTCAGTTCGTAATTCTATCAATTTTTTATTGATGAAAGGCTTTTCTTCAAGTCTTAAACATGAATAATATGAACTTGATCCTCCTTAAATATTTTTGTCCCATAGAATTATTTCTAAAATTCTTTGGTATTTATCTAATTTCTACCATCTATTTCCATATTCTTCATTAAAAATATTTTCATTATTTCTCACATTTGAATGACTGTGTGTCAAGATATTTGTATTGGGTCGAAACACATAAAATTTTCTATGTAAAATATTTTCTACCGGTACTTGAAAAATGAGGTTGAAATTTTTCATTTCTTGTAGTTATAAAATTTTCCTTTTTTTGCTTCTCTTCTTGGACTTTCAACCTTTTTAGAAATACCCTTATCTTTGTCTCTATCATAGTGATTCTATACAACTCCACTGCTCCAACTTGTTTTCTTCCAAAGAGATGAGAGTTTGGTAGTTGATATTAGCTAACACATAAAATAAATAATGTGCTTCCTTGGGTGATTTGTTAATAATCGATCCACCTTAGGTCATCTCATGTGCTTCTGCTCTTTGTAGAAGGTTTGAGCTTTAAATCATAACTCAAGCCCATATTTAGGGCATCTTTTCAAAAACTACTTAAATCAATCTCAGCATCATACAAAGTCTCAAACTCATCATGATTGAATTAGCTTATCTCACTCCATGACTATGAGGTAATTTGACATGGAAAGAACTTTGTGAAGAAAGTTTGTAGAAGTTCATACTAGCTCCCAATCAAACTTGAAGATAAGAACATGCACCAACTTCATGCATTATCTCTCAAAGAAATAGAAAATATACATAATCTTCAACAAAATATTTATGTTTGTTTAAATTTGGATTGTCCATAAAATGTAAGCTTGATGTGAGCTTTTCAATTTTCTATATCAAAATTAATTATTTATGATTAATACATGTACAAGATTAACTAAAAATAATTGGGAGCAATCCTAATACTAATGGCGAGTTCATTAACTTTTTTTCCAATTGTAACTTTTGAAGAACATAGTCTACTTATTGGGTTTTCATCAACATGAGAACTTCTTTAGTGTATTTGCATGGATCCTCTTATAGCAATGTTAGAAAACATGTCAAATAAATGATTCATAGAATTAACCCGCAAAGGCCTCGAATAAGACCACCTTGCAATCGCTCAGATCCTCTCTATCTCTTATTCTCATGCCCACTCTTCCTTTCATCTTCAACTCTGTAGTTTCTCTATCCACCCTACTCTACATCTTTTTTCTCGTTACCCAATACATTAGATGTTGTTGAGGGCATGCAAGATGCCCTCTAGATGCTCCTCCCTCTCTCCTCTCATCGTCTCTCATGAATTCCTCGTGAATTTCTTGGATCCCTTGAAAAATTCTTATTCTACCTCTTGATTTTTGGATCAAGTTGTCAGAATTGTTAGGATTGATAAGGTATTGAGGTTCTTGATGTCTCAATTACTAAGAGACTTATATAAATTCAAGCCGATATCGAAGGAACCTCATAACCTAACTTATGCAGCCTGAGACACAATCTGGAGGATTTTTGATGGTGATTCTCCATAACTCCCTCCTTCGATTCCAAAAAGAAAGTTTATCATATGCTTGGAAATGGATTCCGAAGCATCTGAGTTTATTATCAAGGAAAACAATGTTCACAAAATGGTATTCGGTAAGGTTTTAGTAGATTCATTTACTATTGTTAATGGTAATTATTCTTCTACTCGAAAATCTAAATTCCTAGATGATTTATGCGTGTTAGACCTCACCTTGTCATGGCCTAGTGGCAATTTTGTGCTTCCTAATCAGTTTAACATAAACATGGTTGATAATGCATGAGCATCCATAGCGAATTTCACCAATATTGGTAGGTCCAAAACTCATACATAATCGTCTAAATCAAAAATTGTCTTGAATGTTTCTCGTGATAATATGAACTTTTCACATGTTTTGAATAAGATGATTCTGGAAAGAATGCTTCCTCTAACAAAATGGTGCACGAAATGAACTTGAAAAATGATTTAGATAAGATTGATTTGGCTCCTCCCCCAAAAACCTTTGGAAAAAAAAGGCTCATTGGAGTAGCTTGTTTTGTAGGAATAGGTCCCTCGAGAATACTGCTAAACTCTTTTATTATCCTCCTCATTCCGATTTTAATGTTTTTTAAGGAAGACCTAACCTAGAGCATTGAGTACTGGAAACTCAGTCTAGTTGGTTACATTGTACCTAGCCATCCAGGGCAATTCCTGCTAAACAAATTTATAGCTGAGCAATAGAAATACAAAGCTCAAGCAATTCATCACCCTAGAAGGTGGATTTTCTTCAAGTTTAAATGCTTGGGAGATATGAAGGTTGTTTTAAATTCTAGACCATTCCTAGTATTCAGCAGACCCTTATATGTAAAATCATTACCACTAGAATTTTACTATTGAGTGAATGAAATGACCAAGATCCCGTTATGAGTAAAATTGCCTAACTTTCCCATCCACCTTTGGAATCAGCTAGGCTTGAGCAAGGCCACTAGCTATATAGGTAGGCCATTGCACATGGAAAAACTCACCTCAAATATTTCTAAAATATCCTATGCTCAGGTACTATTTGAAGTTGATGTTGATGAGGAACTTACGAAGGAAATTACTCTTAATTTCCCGGATTGTTCCAAAATCATTCAACCAGTACTATATGAATATCTTCCTCTTTACTACAAGGTGTGCTCTATATTTTGGCACACTAGAGACAATCGTAAGCACCAAAGCATGAACACACCAATCCATAATCATGTGGTTATAGCCCACATAAGACAAACTTGAGTGATAACCAAAGTCAAGAGGAGGCTCAGCAATTCCCGCTAGTGAGCTCCTTCGTGGAGCTCGATGTAGCTCGACGTGGAGCTCAACGGAGCTCCTCGAGCTCGTTGGAGCTCCATCGAGATTAAAGTAGAGCTTGCTGGAGCTCGACAGAGCTCCTTGAGCTCCATGAAGGAGCTCTCTAGAGCTCCTTTGTGTAGCTCGTGGAACTCAGTCGAAGCTCCAGTGAGCTCGAAGTGGAGCTCGATGAAGCTCCTTGAGCTCCACGAAGGAGCTCACTAGAGCTCCTCGAGCTCCACGAAGGAGCTCACTAGAGCTCCTCGAGCTCCACGAAGGAGCTCACTAGAGCTCCTCGAGCTCCACGAAGGAGCTCACTAGAGCTCCTCGAGCTCCACGAAGGAGCTCACTAGAGCTCCTCGAGCTCCACGAAGGAGCTCACTAGAGCTCCTCGAGCTCCACGAATGAGCTCACTAGAGCTCCTCGAGCTCCACGAAGGAGCTCACTAGAGCTCCTCGAGCTCCACGAAGGAGCTCACTAGAGCTCCTCGAGCTCCACGAAGGAGCTCACTATAGCTCCTCGAGCTCCACGAAGGAGCTCACTAGAGCTCCACGAAGGAGCTCACTAGAGCTCCACGAAGGAGCTCACTAGAGCTCCTCGAGCTCAACGAATGAGCTCACTAGAGCTCCACGAAGGAGATCACTAGAGCTCCTCGAGCTCCACAAAGGAGCTCATTGGAGCTTGACGTGGTGTTCAAGTTGCTCCATCAAGCTCCATGATGGAGCTCCAGCAAGCTTCCTCATGGAGCTCGAGGAGCTCCATCGAGCTCCATGTCAAACTCCACTTCGAGCTCATTGGAGCTCGATGGAGCTCCACGAAGGAGCGATGGGCGAGGGATGAGGAGCGAGGGGTGTAGGCCAGGGGTGTGGGGCGAGGTGCGTCAGGCATAATGGGATCCCTACAATGTTTTTAATATAAGGCATTCACAATGCCGACCTATAATTTTAAAAATCAACAGCGTGACAATGGTTGCCGTTCACAATGATGGTTATTAATACGATGTTTTCAGACACACTAGTTTGGACATATTTTTGAAACACATATTATATCTTAGATTTTTTATTTCAAAAGCATTTTTTCCGTACAAAACTCCTGAAAACAAATAAAAATAAATGATTATAAATCAAGGCATAGAACATTATCATGAACAAAACAAAATCAAGGTATAGCTGTAGATTGTTAGAAAGTATGAACCTAACTTATGATTATAAAACTAATAAAACAAGCATACTTGTATAATTTCTTGTTGCTTTTGGAAAGACCAACACGAACAATATAATCTTTATATTTTTCTAGATTATCAAATCTCATTTTTGATTGTTTCATGCCAAAGTTAATAGATTAGGAAAAAAGTAGCAAACAAATAAATCAAATTCAGTAATGTATCATGCTTATGGTTGGACCCATTCCTTGTGTGTCTTTCTAGGAATTATGTTCTTAAAAGAAACCTTTTCTTGTAGCTTTTAACTAGGGGGAATTATGTTTTGGGATGTTTCCCCAGAAATTTTTAAGATTTAGAAACTAAAATTTTGATGTTTTTTAAAAAGTCACAAAACTAAAAATAAATTAAAAATAAGTGCCCCCAAATTCATAAGTACTAAATTACCCTCTCTCCTGCCCCTCCCTCGTCATTGCTCCTAGCCCTTGCCATCGTGACTAGCCCTTGCCCTCGTCCTCGCCACTCCCTCGTCCTTGCCCTTAGTCCTCGCCCCTCGCCCATCTCCCCTCACCCTTCTTCCCTCACCTCTTGCTCCTCTCCCCACGTCTCATCGTAGAGCTCTCGGTCGAGCTCTTGGAGCTCGGCCGAGAGCTCCATTGAGGTTGTCGTCGAGCTCCTGGAGCTCGACGTAGCTCTCGGTTGAGCTTCTAGAGCTTGAAGGAGCTCATCACCGAACTCCTGGAGCTTGAAGGAGCTCGTCACCGAGCTCCTGGAGCTTGAAGGAGCTCGTCACCGAGCTCCTGGAGCTTGAAGGAGCTCGTCACCGAGCTCCTGGAGCTTGAAGGAGCTCGTCACCGAGCTCCTGGAGCTTGAAGGAGCTCGTCACCAAGCTCCTGGAGCTTGAAGGAGCTCGTCACCGAGCTCCTGGAGCTTGAAGGAGCTCGTCACCGAGCTCCTGGAGCTTGAAGGAGCTCATCACCGAGCTCCTGGAGCTTGAAGGAGCTCGTCACCGAGCTCCTGGAGCTTGAAGGAGCTCGTCACCGAGCTCCTGGAGCTTGAAGGAGCTCGTCACCGAGCTCCTGGAGCTTGAAGGAGCTCATCATCTAGCTCCTGGAGCTTGAAGGAGCTCTTCACCGAGCTCCTGGAACTTAAAGGAACTTGTCACCGAGCTCCTGGAGCTTGAAGGAGCTCAATGCCGAACTTTTGGAGCTCGATTAGAGAGCTCCGTCGAACTTTTGGAGCTTGAAGATGAGCTCGATGGAGCTTTCGATCAACCTCCTAGAGCTCGAAGGAGCTCGTCGCCGAGCTCCTGGAGCTCGATTGAGAGCTCCGTCGAGCTCATCTTCGAGCTCCATCGAGCCCATCGTCGAGCTCCAGGAACTCAATGGAGCTCTCGGCTAGCTCATGGAGCTCGTCGAAGCACTTGATCGACCTCCGGGAGCTTTAAGGAGCTCGACGTAGCTCTCAGTCGAACTCTTGGAGCTCGAAAAAGCTCATCGCCGAGCTCCTGGAGCTTGAAGGAGCTCAACACCGAGCTCTAGGAGCTCCTGGAGCTCGACGGAGCTCTCGGTCGAGCTCCTAGAGCTTAAAGAAGAGCTCGACGACGAGCTCGATGGAGCTCTCTGTCGAGCTCCTTAGAGCTCATGGAGCTCGACGCCGAGCTCCTCGGGCTTGAAGGAGCTCGACCGATATCTCCATCGAGCTCATCATCGAGCTCTAGGAGCTCGACGGAGCTCTCGGTCGAGCTCCAACAGCGTGATCACGAGCTCTAAGAGATCGATGGAGCTCGTGGTCGAGCTACATCGAGTTCATTGGAGAGGGCAAGGGTTGGGCCGATGGAAGAGGGTGAGGGTAATTTAGGATAAATGTAATAGAGTGTACAAATTTTAAATATTTTAAGATTTTGGTGACTTTTTTTTCAAACTTTCAAAGATAAGTTTCAAATTCTTAAATTTTTCTGGGGAGCACCCCAAATCATAATTCCACCTTTTAACTTTTGATAAAAAAAATTAAAGGGAAATTAAAAGACTTAATAAGATATCAACTTTTATTTATATATATAATTTTTTATTTTCTTTTCCTTCAATTTTGCATTTCAACTCAATGTCAAAAATTTTCAAACTGAACTTAATATATTTGATGATTTTATAAATAATAATAATAATAAATCTATGACATAAATAATATTGGAACAAGATACAAATTCACATAGAAATTTTAAAAATGATTTAGTGTTTGACAATTGTACATTGACAAGTGGTGATTCTTACTAGAGGTGTCAACATGATCAGGATGGGCTGCATCTCCATCTTGGATTTTGAAGTCCTACCTAGACACTGGGTGTAGGCCCCCCAAGTGCCCATTTATTTTTTAAAAATTCTTAATCATAAATATTTTTCATTGATAACTGTTTTTTATCTAATTTTTTAATACTTTTATTTCTTTCTTTTATGCTCTCATTCTCTCTCTCTTCCCAAATTGTCCAAAAACTAAAAATTAATGATTGAAATCAATCATTTTTGATGCACATGAAAATGTGACCCTAACATATATGATAAAAAAAATAAAGAATGAGACAACTCACATAATAAAAGCTCTCATCATAAACATAATAAAATAAATAATCAATGAAAAAAAAGGTACAAAAAAAAGAAACTATTACGCGCACACACACACACAATATATATATATATATATATATATATCCCATTTGAGTATAAATTTTCATAGCACAAAGTTGAAACACATAATCTAAAGACTTTTAACACCTCACATAATAGCATAAGACAAAACTAGTATTATAGAATAAAGCAAAAAATGTTTATGATATTTTTTTCTCATTAATTCTTTTACTCAAATAATATGATCAATTATTTTTTTCGCATGAACAATTGATAAAATGATAAATTTGTTTTCAAATTATTTTTTCACATGGACAATAATGTTACCATAAAAAGATAATTGCAACCTCTTTTACCAATTGAATCAATTTCATTTACTCAACAACCTATTTTATCAAGTTGTGTAGCAATGATTTATATATAGTAATTAGGTAAAAAGTACGATATAGAAAGTTCATTAAGCCTTTTAACATTTAAATTCCAATAATTTCATTGAAATTAAATATTTTAAAAATGAAAATTGAACATTTTATCCCAATTATTTGTTTTATCTTCTAAAATTTCATTTCCATAAACAAACGCAACTTAATTTTAATTCTCTTGATGAATATTTTTTAATTCATTATATTTTTTTGAAATTTTATATTCAATTACTTTTTCTAAAATATTCAAAAGTTTTTAAATAGCTTTAAATATTTTTAAATCTAACTTATCAGTGACTATATGTATTTTTATTGATTTTGTCATAAAAAATACTTCGAATTAAATTGTCATTGATTTTATCATATATACAAACATTTTTGTAGAACAAAACTCTACTTTTACTTAGCTCACCTCTCACTTGACTTTATGACTCACAATCGATCTTAAAAAAAAAACTTGGTAGTCTTATTGTACATTTCAATAATATTTAAAAAAATTATGCATATGTTTTTTATCCTTAATTAGCTTTTGTCTTTATTTTTTCTAACACTTATAAATTAGACATTTGACTACTAAAGAAATTGTTTGAGTTAATTATTGTCCGACCATAAACTTGATGTGAAGGCCATACCAAACTTCAAGTCCATTTCGAGAATATTCTAGGTGCTTTTACTGTTATTTATTGCCATATTAGTTCTCATATTATTATTAGATGTATAATTATAATTTGTGTTGTTGAGATTTGTTTAGCACTATTATTAATATTCTTCTCTCCAATTTTCTTTTATCATCAAAAAATTAAAGAGAGAACAATAATTTCCTACGTGTGAGTTTATTATAATGTTAGTTTTATCAACAAACAATTTCTTTTATCTCCAACAAAATAGTATTATAGGAAGGTTAATTGGAAGCAAATCATATAATATATTTAAACAAATGCCTCTAAAAGTAGAATCTAATGACATTAGAATTATTTCCACCAGAGTTCTCATGCATCACCAAGTGCTACCAATTTCTCCTAACATTTTTTTTGTTTTGAAATTATCTGTGCATACATATTTTAAAAATTCTTGATATATTGAGTGATATGAAAAATAACATTATATCCTTACAATTCTCAAAACTTAACGATAACAATAATGACAATTAAATCATTAAGATAAAAGCTTTTTGTGTAATGCATGATATTTAAAAAATCACAAATTAAGGTTTTAGCGAGCTAGATAATGAAGATGTTCTAAGCACAACCCAGAAGGATAATTTGAGAGATTATGAGAAAGAGAGAGAAAGGGGCTCTTGGTTCTATCTATCAAATATTAGGTGATGATGGTTTTAAAAAATTTAAGTGTCAACTCTGCTAAAGAAGCATGAGAAAAGCTTCAAACATTATTTAAAGGATTTTAACAAATGAAGAGGGTCCATCTCCAAATATTAAGATGTAAATTTTAATGCTTATAAACGAAGTTTAAAACTCATTTCTGATTATTTTTCAAGGATTTTTCAAGGATTTTAATGCTTATAATCAATTAAGCATTGAAAAGTTAGAAGATGTGAGAATAATAGAGAAGATACTTCATTTATTAGATCCTAAATTTGATTACATTGTTGTGACAATCTAAGAGACTAAAGATTTAGAGAAAAATAAAATTAAGAAACTCTAAGGATCATTTCAAGCAAACAAAGAGAACAATAGGAAGAAATAATAGATACATGAGAAACTTCTCAACTACTACTCAAAGATATGAATGAATGTCATGTAATAAAAGAATCAAACATGATATGACAGAGATAGTGAGCATGGATGTGGTAGAAGGTACATTCATGGATGAGGTTGTATTTACAATAATTTCAATAATAACTTTGAAGGAGAAAACTCAAAAGGTGATCATAGAACAATGAATCTAACTACAAATATCACAAAAATTAAGGTCGATGTTATAATTGTCGGAAGGTTTACTATTATCTTTCATAATGTAGAATTTCCTATATTAAAATTAAAAAAAAATTATAACTATATGGAGGAAACAAATAAAATTGATAATAAAGAAATATTTTTTCTTACAAAAAAAGGATTAAAAAGTATCCAAAAAAAATTTTCTAATAACTTGATATTGGTCAAAACAATAACACGTGTGAAAAAGAATATACATTCATTGAGTTAGAAGAATTAGTAAGTGAAAATGTATCAATTGGAGATGATTTTATAGTAGTAGTGAAAGAAAGAGGAACTAATCTTATTTATTTGAAATATGAGAGACATCAATTAATCTCAAATATTTATTATGCTCCTAACTTGAAAAGAAATATCTTGATATTGGGACAACTACTATAAAAAGATAATATTATTCATATAAATGATCACAATCTTTCTATAAAAGATAACAATAGTAACCTCATTGCAAAAATATAAATGTCAAAGAATCAGATGTTTGCAATTAACATATAAAATGATTTTGCAAAATACTTGAAATCTTGTTAAAAGGATGCATCATGGTTATGATATATTTGCTTTGAAAATTTGAATTTTAAAAGTCTAAAGTTATTATCTTAGAAGTGGGTGGTGAAATGAAAACCTCATAGCAACCATCCAAACAAAATTAATGAATGGTGTTTAGTTGGAAAGAAATTCATATGAAAATTTCTAAAGCAATTAGACTCAAGAGCCAAATAGCCACTTGAGCTCATCCATGTTGATAACTTTTCCTCAAACATCAATGTTAAAGAGAAATGTGGGTGTTCTTCCTCAAACAATAGTCAAAAGTTTTTAAAGCCTTCAAGAGATTCAATGATGTAGTGGAGAAAGAAAGCGAAGGATTAATTGAAACAATAAAATCTGATTGAGGAAGAGAATTTATATTAAAAGAGTTTCAAGAGTTTTGTGAAGTAACTAAAATTCATCATTCAATAATAGTTCCAAAATCCTCCAAGAAAAATAGTATAGAGAAAAGAAAGTTTCAAAATGTAATCAACATTGTTCAAAGTATACAAAACAATAGAAAAGTATCCATAAGAGTTTTGGGCTGAAGTAGTGACATGTATTATTTACTTGTCTAATCGATCTCCAACAAGAAGTGTTTGGGGGAAAACAACATAAGAAGCATGAAGTGGAAGAAAGCCCAACATCTTACCCTTGAAAATCTTTGGAAGCATAACATAGCTCATGTTCATATACTATATGAGAAAAGATTTAATCTTGTTGATAAAAATGAGAGTTACATCTTTATTTGGCTATGACTCAAATTCAAAAGGTTACAAATTATACAATCCTAATAAGAAAAGAATTATGATCAGTCGAGATGTGGTGTTTGACAAAGAACAAATATGAGATTTTGGATCTCATATAGATAATTCAAATCTTTATCCTTTATTTGAATACTTGGTAACACAAATAGAACAATATTAAAAAAGCCCAACAAGAGTCAATGGTTCAACTTACTTCAAGTGGGAGTACAAATGAAAGATTCATGCAACATACAAGAAGTCTTCAAGATATCTATCAGGTAACTAAATGACAAGATAAACCCATATTATTTTTATTTCATTATTGACTATGGATAATTGAATTATCAATAAGTTACAAAAGAATAGAAGTAAAAAGTGATATGAATGAAGAAATCAAATCTATCGAGAAGAATGTTACATGAGAACTTTTTTCACTTTCCAAAGATAAAAAGCTGATAGGTTCCAAATAGGCATAAAAAATAAAATAATATGCTAAAAGATTTTTTGAAAGGCACAAAACAAGACTAGTTGCAAAAGGATATAGTCAAAAAACTCGGATTAACTATGATGAGATATTTTTCCTGTTACTCAATTAGAAATTATAAAAGTGATCATTTTTTTGATAGTTCAAAAAAATATATATAAGATAGATCAAATAGATATAAAATCTACATTTCTAAATGGAGTTCTTTAAGAAGAAATATATGTTCAACAACTATTGTACTACGAACAAGAAGAAAAAGATCATAAAGATAGTGTGCTATAATTGAAGAAGACTCGTTACAAAATAAAACAAACACCAAGAGCATGGAATAACCAAATTGACAAATACTTCCAAGTGAATGACTATAATAAATATCCCTATACGCATGCTCTACATATCTAGATATTTTGATTGTGTGCCATTACGTATATGATTTGATATTCACTAGAAGTAACTCAAGTATCTTCAATGAATTTAAAAAAGTGATGATCAAGGAATTCAAAATTAAAGATATGGACCTCATGCATACTAACTTGGAATTGAAGTTAACCACAATGATGATAAAATTTTTATTTCACAAAAAAAAAAAAAAGCAAAGGAGAACTTGAAGTAGTTTAAGATGGAGAATTATAAGTTAAAAGACACAACAATAAGAAAATAAGCCAAGCTATCTACACGCAAAGAATAAAAAAGTATATATCCAACATTCTTCAAAATTTGATCAGAAATCAATGTTGCCTAACATGCACAGTGCCAGATATCCTTCATGTAGTTGCATTGATTAATCGTTACATGGAATCACTAATAATTATTCATTTCAAAGCTATAAAAAGAATTCTTCATTATTTTAAAGATATCATTAGCTTTGGTTTGTTTAATTCATTTTTTTAATAAATACAAGATTATTGGATATAGAGATAGTAATTTGGATAGTGACATTGATAATCAAAAGAGCACCACCCAATTTCTATTCTTTAATGCAATATACTCTTTTGACATGGATATCAAATAAATAGCTAATAATTACATTATCCACTTGTGAAGCAGATTACATTGTTGCAACCTCATGTGTTAGTTGTTCAAATTGGCTTAGAAATCTATTCAAGGCTAGTGTGGAAAATAACGTAGCCATTTTCTTAGCAAAAAAACTAATATTTCATGATCAAAATAAACACATTGATATTTACTATTACTATATAAGAGAATGCATTGAAAAAAAAAATCAATGTATAAGTTGAATATGTTATGTCAAAAGATTAAGTTGCTGATATTTTTACCAAGTCATTGACAAGAATAAATTTTCTAAGAGTTATAAGATCAAGTTTAAGAGAAAAAATTGAATCAGAAACATGATGTGAAGCCCAAACTAAAATTCAAGCCCATTTCTAGAATATTCTAAGCACATTAATGTCATTAATTATTATATTAATTCTAATATTAATAGTAGATATATAATTACAATTTGTCTAGTATTAGTATAAATATTTATCTCCCCCATTTGTTTTGTCATCAAAAAATAAAAGAAAGAATAATTACTTTTTAACCGTGAGTTGAATTGCAATGTTTTTTTTTAGTTTCAAGAAATTTTCTTTTTGCTTGAGCATTCTTTTTTTTTCCCAACAACATCTATTTTTTATAAATGTAAAAATAAATAAATACCAATTTTAAAAATACTCAAAAGATTATTTGTACTATAAAAAAATAGTTTTGAAATTTCTAGATTATTCATGTATATATTTAAGAGAGAAGCCATTCAACCCTAAGCATGATTTTTACAAGTGTCTCACATGGGTTCTTAAATGGTGCAAAGGCATGAAATCTCCTTTGCTTATTACTTCACCACTTTTAAAAACAATGAAAAGTAGTAAATAGAGCAATTAGTATCAACTCTCTTGCAGATCAGAAAAGTTGGCAATAATCCAAAAAGAATCTTAAAAGAAAATTTATTTTTCCTAATCATGGAAGAAAACAAATACTAATAATGATTATATGGACAAAAAAAAGATGCAAAAAAAAAAACTAAGGAAAAGAAATTTTGTGATGAGAAATCTTGATCGAGGCATACAACTATTTTTGTTTCTTGACAATTTGTACATTTAAAAAAAATTATGGTACCAAATTGTATTCTTATGAGGTATTAGCATATGATATAAAAAATTTTAACTAGTAGGGATGAGAGAAATAATAAACAAAAGCATATGCATACATCCCAATCATAATTCTTTATTACTTTCATTAGTATCAAGATCTTTTGCACCAAAAAAAACTTAGTCATACCTAGAGTAATTTTTTATGTCCTGGATAACGACCATGCACCGAGGCACCAAGGCTAACTTGCATGAATCCCAAAATTCACAAATTTTACTTATAGTTCACAGCCTTCCATGCATGACTCAAAATGGCTTTATACTAGAAATAAATTAATAGGCATCACACACAAAGTAAATGAAATCACCTCTACTTCATATATATATATATATATATATTACATACATAACACAACACAATTTATATGCACAAATCCTATATAAGCATGACCAAACCCAACCAATTTAAAACAAGCTCACCACAACTAAACCATACTCCTACCAATTTTAGGAAAGAAGTTAACTTCCATCAAATCAATTACCAATAATCTTCGATTTCAATTTGATTGAGAATGAAAACAAGATTGAATCCTTGTTTTTAAAAGTATGCTAGAAGTCAAACTCAAGAAACAACATGGAAACATAGAAGAATATACCTTGGGGCTTCAAACCTAACACTACAAGAAAATATAGATTTAGCTAGGAAATTTTAGCTAGGGATCAATCCCTAGCTAAATTGTAAGGGATTAGCTAGGGAATAGCAAGGGATTGATGATTTTTTTATGAAAAAAAAAAACAACGGATTAGCGAGTGATAATTTTTTGAAAATTCCGCTAATGAAAAGTGGGCGATTTAGCGGCTGATTAGTGACGGAAAATTTTCGTAAATTCTACTCAAGAAATGCGAGGATTTTAGCGATGGATTTAGCGGCGGAAACTTTTCATAACCTACGCTCAAGAAAAGTGGGGATTTTAGCGACGGATTTAGCAATGGATTTTCTCTCGCTAATAAAATTTTTGATTTAGCGATGGATTTAGCGACAGATTTTCCCTTGCTAATAAAATATTTGATTTTGCGACGGATTTTTCCTTGCTAATAAAATCCTTGATTTAGCGACGGATTTAGCTATGGATTTTCCCTTGCTAATAAAATCCATGATTTAGCGACGGATTTAGTGATGGATTTTTCCTTGCTAATAAAATCCTTGATTTAGCAATAAATTTAGGGACAGATTTCCCTTGCTAATAAAATCCATGATTTAGCGATGGATTTAGCGATGGATTTCTCTTGCTAATAAAATCCTTGATTTAGCGATGGATTTAGTGACATATTTTCTCTTGCTAATAAAATCCTTGATTTAGCGATGGATTTTCCCTTGTTAATAAAATCTTTTATTTAGCGACAGATTTAGTGATGAATTTTTCCTTGCTAATAAAATCCTTGATTTTGTGATGGATTTAGCGACGAATTTCCCATTACTAATAAAATCCTTGATTTAGCGATGAATTTTTTTCTTGCTAATAAAATCCTTGATTTAGTGATGGATTTAGCGACGGATTTTCCATTGCTAATAAAATATTTGATTAGCGACGGATTTAGTGATGGATTTTTCCTTGCTAATAAAATCCTTGATTTTGCGATGAATTTAGCGATGGATTTAGTGATAGATTTTCTCGAGTTAATAAAATCCGTAATATAGCAACGACTTTTCCTTAGCTTATAAAATCCATAATTTAGCTACTAATTTAGCGACGGTATTTCCCTAGCCAATATTTAATTATAGAATTTTTTTTATTTATTATTTGTTTTAATATTTTATTTAATTTTGTTTATTAAATGTATGTTATTAGTCTATAGATGAGCGATCCTTGAAACACACATTCTCCTCCTAAAATCATAAAAAAATTATATCATAAATAAATAATTAAAAAAAATCAAAATACAAAAAATAATTATATATATTAATAAGGACTTAATTAACTATTTTTATGATGTATTAATTTTTTATAATATTTTACCAAGAATTTTCCTAAAATTATAAATTAAGAAACTTAAATATTTGTATTAAAGTAACATTAAATAATAAATTCAATAAGTATAATAATTTTTTTCTATATTTTAAAAATTAAATTAACATATATTAAAATTTCTACTAATATAAATGTAAATTAATTCATTGTATAATAAAATAGAAAATATTTTCAAAATTATCTGAATTGACGAATAAACTAGTAAAAATTAATATTATTATAAGTAAAACAAATAATTATTATAGAAAACTTTTAAATAAATAAATAATACAAAATTAGAAAATCTTGAAATATAATAAAAATATAATGTTTTTAATAAAGTTAAAAGAAAATAAATTAAATTTATAAATAATACATAGATGTTTGCTCTTACAAAAATGTATACAAATTAAAAAATTGAGTAATACTTTTACTATTAGCTTTTAATATTAAGTTTTAATTAAAATAATAAATATAACTTATTTTAATTATCTTCTCACTTTAAGTAATTTATTGAATTTTAAAAATTATTATTGATATCAAATAATATGAAATTTTATGCCTTTAAAATTATTTCATATTATCTTCGTAAAAATTAATATGAATTCTTAAAAATTTATAACAATAAAATATAAATTTTTATATATTTTTTAACATTATTAGTATTTTATAACTTTTAGGCGAGTGACTAGAAGACAAATCAAACATAATTATTTACATTTTGGTTCCCCTTAATATTTTTTCCTATAACATTTTAACTTTTATCTTCTTTTGTTGCACCGAAATGCATCAACTTTGTTTATCTCACAAATTTAAATCTAAAATAATAGTTTCAGAATTTAAAAATTAATTTTTGATTCTCATAGAGTTTACCAAAATATACTTCTTTAAAGAACAATGATAGGTTCAAACCTAGGGCTTACACCCATTTAATGAAATCACCAACCATCCAACTAATAACTTTTTAGAAATCTTGGATTCAAAAATCTATATCATGATAACGCAAGTAGGATTTGATTATTTTAAGTGTTTAGAATTATAATTATTTTTGTAACTATATGTATACCAGCATGTAACTATATTTTTAATTACCTGTATAATAACATACAACATTATATTTAACTATATGTGTATAACTATCTATAAATATTTGTATAACTATATATAATTATATAACACTCTACAACATTAAATATACCTATATTTATAACTATGTATACATATATATAAATCTATATATTTATTGATAACTTTATATATTTATGTATCACTATTTGTATTAATATATTTTATATAACTATATGTTTAAATATATAAAAATATTAATAGCTATATATACTATATGTATAATAACATATAACTATAAATAATTGTATTTTATTATATATATAACTATAACAGCTTAATACATAACTATATTTAAATATATAATTTACATCTCAATTTAATATACATTTGTATATATTAGTATATAAAAATATATTTTACTATATCTATACCTATACATATCTATATGTATAAATATATAAAATTATATGAATAAATATATATACATGCATGTATAAATATAAGTATAACTATATGTGTAACTAAATATATAACCACATGTAACTATATTTATAATTACATGTATTAAAACATAAAACATTATGTTTAATTATATGTGTATAACTATATATAAATATTTATAAAACTAAATAAAATTTTATATAATTAAATATAACTATATTTTAACTATTTATACATATATGTATACATATATGTAAATCTATATATTTGTTTATAACATTGTATATATTTATGTATAACTAAATATAACTACTCGTATATATATATATATATATATATATATAATACTAAATGTTTAATGATATATACATTTTTATTACTATATATATTATATGTATAATAACATATAACTATAAATGATTCTATCTTACTATATGTATAACTATAAAAACTTTATACATAACTATATTTATATATATCATTAACAACAAGTATTTAATATACATTTTTATATATTAGTATAAAAATTGTATTTTAGTATATCCATACCTATACATAACTATATGTATAAATATATGAAATCATATGCAAAAATATATATACATACATGTAAAAATATAAGTTTAACCATACGTGTAACTATAGGTATAATCACAAGTCACTATATTTATAATTATATGTATAAAAATATACAACATAATGCTTAACTAAATGTGTATAATTATATATAAATATTTTTATAACAATATAAAACTCTATATACATAAATATAACCTTTATTTTTTATTATGTATACATATATGTAAATCTATATAATTGTTTATAACTTTGTATACATTTATTTATATTTACTTATAACTACTTGTATGCATATATCTATATATAATTAAATGTTAAACTAAATGTAACTATTTATAACTACATTTACTATATGTATCCTAACATATAATTATATATGGGATAATCCTATTTTGTTGCACTAACTTGAAATAAAACGGCTAAAGATATAATATCAACAATATGTAAGCATATAGCACGAGAGTATTCGTAGATCAGGCCCATATAATGTATAATACAAATAAGTATCAGACTTTTACCTAATTCCAGCCATAGGCCTCAGGATGAAATATGAACTTACGTATAACAAAAAATATAATATTTGATAGGTTTTTACTTAAAAACTTATATTTTCTTTTATATAATTTTTCATTCTAACATTGCACTCTCTATGTGTCTCTCTCCCTTTATAATTTTTTCAGTCATTCTCTTCCTCATTTTCTGTGTCACATTCTCCCTCTTGTTAATTTTTTTTCTGTCTCTTCTTTCTTGCTTATTCCCTCTCTCTCCACCCCCATCCCTCTCTCTCTCTCTCTCTCTCTCTCTCTCTCCCTCTCCCTCCCTCTCTCCAACTCTTTCCCCCGCCCTCTCCCCCTCTCTCCCTTTCACCATTTCTCTCCCACTCTCTCTCCCTCCTTTTCTCTCCCTCTCTCTCTCCCCCCATTCTCCCCATTTCTCTGCCCCTCTTTCTCCCCACCTTTTCTCTCCCTCTCTCTCTCTCTCTCTCCCCCCCCATTCTCCCCATTTCTCTGCCCCTCTCTCTCCCCACCTTGTCTATCCCTCTCTCTGTCTCCCCCTCTCCTCCTACAAACATTAAATGTCTTTTTTTTGTTTTCCTTTCTTGTGCATCATCACATTTTGTACCCTTTATCTAGTATAACGGTGATATCTATTAATCTTTATCGTGCTAAAAATTGATATAACTATTAATGTAGATTCTGCAAATGCATTGCCTTGATATTCATGATATTTAATTTTTAAATATTCATTTGTAAGTAATTTAATTTAAATATTTGTATATTTTGAAGTAATAGAATGTTTTATTGAAAATAATGATTGTGCATTATTTTTGGTAAATAAAACAGGGCAAATGAGCTCAGATCGTCAGTGGATGTACAAAAGGGTTATTAATTGATTTTTGAATATAGATTTTATGACTGGGTTTGAAAGTTTCATAAATTTTGCATGTAGTCGATCGAGATTGATGGATGGAAAAAAAAGTGTCCATGTAATCATCGCAAGTGTTAGAATATCCCTTTTCGTGATGCAAACACTATAAGATATCATTTGGCTAAAAATGGCTTTGTGCCAAATTATTTTTCTTGGATTTATCATGGGGAAAGTACAATGACTCTGAATATTGACCAAAATGAGAGTATTAAATCGTTTGCTTGTGGTGAAGAATCATCAAACACATAGCATAGAATGATCACGGAAGCTTCTAGTGCTGACTTCAATATGGATTACATGGATGAACCACCTAATCTTGAAGCTTTGAAATTTTATGAAATGCTTAAAGCTACAGATAAAGAGTTGTGGCATAGTTGTAAAATACATTCGCAATTATTACTTGTGGCTCGACTAATGAGCATAAAGTCAGAAAATCATAAGTCTGAGAAATTATTTGATCAGGTGACAGAACTGATGAAGGAGATTGTTCCGGATAATAATTTGATCACTACCAACTTTTACAATACTAAAAAGTTAATACGAGGAATGGGTCTACCAGTGGAAAAAATTGATTGTTGTTTAAATAGATGCATGTTATAGTGGGACGGTGAAATGATTTAATTAGCTCTAAATTTTGTGATCATCTTTGATTTTGGAAGGCACCTCGTATTGTAGATATGTGACAAAAATTGAAGGTTGTCTTTAAGAATATGTATTATTTTCTATTAATTCCTCGATTACATAGATTATATGCATTAAATGCTATAGCAAATGATATGAGGTGACATTTCGAGCATGAGGTTGAAGAAGGAGTAATAGAGGTGTCAAACGGGACGGGCCGGGCTGGCCGACCCATTTTTTTTGAGCACGGGCGTGCTTTCGTGCCCGGCTAGGCATGGTTTAAAAAAGTCAGGCCTGGCCTGGCCTGGTCATACCCGTACGAGCCAGTAAAAATTTTTTTTTTAAATTATTTTGTTTTAATTTTTATTTTATTTATATAAATTATTAAATTATATATAAAATTATAAATAATGTATAATATTATATATTTATAATATGAAAAATGTTAAAATTTATTAAAATTACAAAGTTTAAAATTTTTTTTATAATGTAATATAAAATTAGTTTAAAATTTATTAGAATTATATAATATAGTTATAAATTTTTAAATGAAAAATTAAAACAAAAAAATTAATAAATCAATAAATAATGTTAAAAAAATAAAAAAAATAAAAAATATATAAGCAAACCAAATGAAAAATGACCAATCAGCCATTAGATACCGAAGGTCCGAACTAAATAAATTACAGTTTCAACGTAACGTATAAATAAAGCATACAATCAATAAAAAACAAAACATCGAAATCAAAAAATAGTAGATCATCATCAATCGTCAATCGGCATATCATGCGCATCATCAGCCGCAACATCAAGATCAGTATCATATAGATTATCATCATCATCAATCAACTCATCCGCTATCATAGTGGATACGGCTGCAGTCCCAGTCCCAGCTCCAGCACGATGATTGATGCTAAACCTCGAATCATTCCAATACTTCAAACAAGCCAAGGCCTCAATAATATCTGAACGTAATCTCGATCTCCTATCCGAAATCACGTTCACTGCAATAGAAAAAGCAGATTCCGATGCTACGCTCGACACCGGATGAGTGAGTAGATCCCATGTTATCCTAGATAGCACGGGAAAGGTAGACTCATATGATTTCCACCACTATAATATATCAAGATTCTTAGTATCAGAATGTGATAGGATTGAGCAGAAATCAGTATATAAATACCGAGAAAGCTCGCTCCTATGTGATGGTCAACCCCTACGGTTCCCCCTCGCTAGCTGAATGGAAAAATCGTCATCTCCGAACAATGTATCAATGTCCGTAATCACAGTCTCTCTCCCACCACCACCATACCTAGTATCGTAGTATGTGAACAGGTCAGTCAACTTCTCGTGAATGAACCCTTCAGGTGGCTCTTCTAGGTTCATGCACGAGGAAATGTAAGTCAGGGTATTTTCTACCCCTTATACATTAACCCTACGGTCCATGCATGCAGCGAGGAAATAAAGAGATGGAATGGTGGACCAGTACTTCAGGTACTTGGTTTCCATCTCTGCAACCATATGGCTAAGTGTCGGGTCAGCTCGATGCTTCCTTAACATGATACTAATGTTGCATATGCACCAGAGTGCAATGCAAGTCGTTGGCGTATAAACTGACGAACACATGTTCGTCGTGTCATAAAAAATCTTCAGGAATTTTATAAACGAAATTCCTGAATCCCAGTCAGTGTCGTTAATAATAAGTTCGTCACTCTTACTATTGACGTAGTCGGATATCACGTGTTCGTATCCAACACATGATTCCAACATTAGGTACGTGTAATTCCAATGATGTCTCACATCCGATTGGAATTTATTCTTCTTAAGATTCACAGACAAACAGAGACTACCAGACTCTTGTTGTCTGCGAGGAGTACGAAAATATTTTAGTGCATTACGTATATTATCCAATGTAGGGGAACACACCTTCATACACACTTTAAGAATCAGGTTAATCACGTGACACATGCATCTGACACGAAAGATCTCTCCTAATGGTGCGTCTCTAATATTCCTAACAAACATGTTAATCGCTACTCCATTATTAGATACGTTATGGAATGTGAAACTAAAAATTTTATTTTGAATTTTATATTCCCTAAAGATTTTCATCATACACTCAAAAAAGACCGGGTCATCATGAGGATGAAGAATCTCAGAGAATCCTAAAATTTTTTTTTTATAGTCCAGTTAGAATCTACATAGTGGCTGGTGAGACATGCGTAAGATGATTCATCGTGACTTTTCCAGATATCGGACATCACGGACACCACTCCACTATATGCCATAAATTTATTAATTATTTTTTGTTTTTCTAACTTATATATCTTTAGTATGTCATTCCTAGATGTGGACCTAGGAATCCTACAATAAGCAGGCTGAAAATATGTCTGCATGATGCGCACTACCATTGGATCTTCCGAAAATCTGATCGGAATAAAGGTGTTAAACGGGCCGGCCTGGCACGGCCCGTAGGCACGGTGGGCCGTGCCGTGCCATGCCGGGCCCGCTCGGGCTTGACTTTCCGAGCGGTTCGAGATATGGGGACAGCGGGTCGGGTCGGATTAGACCCGACCCGCGGTCTTTTTTTGCGGTAGGGGCATCGTGGGGTCGGGCTCACGGAACACCCGGCACGAGACAAACCCGTGCTGGCGTGCCGTGCCGCGGGCCGAACCGTGCCGGGTCAGGCACGACACGGCACGGCTCGTGCCTAACCCGGGCACAGAATTTTTCCGTGCCGGGCCGGCCCAAGCACGGCTGAACCGTGTCGTGCCTCGTTTCGGGCCGGGCCGGCCCGGCCCGGTTGACACCTCTAGATCGGAAGACCCATCAATGTGATAAGTTTAGTCATGCCATCCCTACACAACTTGATGGAGTATATGAAGGGAGTAAACTTTGAGACTAGACTCGATCCAGTCTCAACAAATGCAGTACCAAGTTGAGTTTGTCTAGGATCTAATGGACTGTGCTTTTTGGTGCATAATTCGACATGCCTCTTAAGGTGCTCAGTCTCAAACGAACTTTTACATGTTAAAAGTCTCATACAATATTTGCACTGTGCCATTTCTTCTTCCTCACCCCTAACATTTTTTTTGTTTTATTATATTAAAATGAGTCCAAACTACAGAAGTCCTAGATTTTTGTTTTTTAGAAGTTTGGGTTGAAATGACTGGAGAAACCAAAGTTTCAGCAGCCTCATACAACTGTGTAATATTTTTATTTTCTAAATTTAAATATGTTTCATTAGTATTTGTCATTTTTAGGATTTTGTTATTCAGAATAGTTATTTAGAAACTAGATGACTGATTTTAATATTTTCTATTTTTGGTCTAGAGAGAGAAACTAGAGAGAGAGAGAGAGAGAAAATAAAAAAAAAACTTAAAATAAATTACCCGTTAAAAGCAGTGAGGTCGGTCACGTGCACGGTGCACCACAATCAAGCTCAAAATTCAAAACTCAAGTTGAGATTCCCGAAAATCCAAGCCGAATGCCGAAATCCCAAGTCCCGAGAGAGAGGATCAAGATTTTTGAGAGAAAATGAGAGAAAAAATATTTATGAAAAACATAAATGTTATAGAGAGGGGGGTGGAATTTATAGATTAAAGAAAATATTTTTTTCAAAAAAAGTAATTTTTTTTACTTTTTTAGGGGGCAGAATCATGCGTGCCATTGGATTCTGCCCCCCCCCCCCCCCCCCCCCCCAGCCATTGGATGCGAGATCCAACGGCTGAAATTTAATTTTTTTTTAATTTCTTTTTTCCCGTTGGGGGGGTGGGAATTGGGTCGGTTCGGGGGACCGCGGACTGGGTCCAATCAAACCCGGCCCCCTGTCTATTTTGCTGGAGGGCCGAAACAAGGGGGACACCGGACACGGGACACCACACAGGACGAACCTGTGCCGGTGTGCCATGCCACGGCCACCGAATCGTGCCAGGTCAGGCACGGCACTACACGGGTCAGGCACGGCACTACACGAGTCAGGCACATCACAGCACGACTCGTGGCTTACCCGGGCATAAGATTTTTCCGTGACGGGCCGGCCCAAGCAAGGCTTAACCTTGCTGGGCCGACCCGGCCCAGTCGACACCTCTAGGAAAAACTACCAAGGTAGTGGCTGTTGTAGTCGAAGATTAAATGATTAAATGATTTAGTCAAAATACACCTTTAATCATAAAAAACTTAATTCCGGTGTCTAGTTTAGTTAAAGATGGATTCTTCTTTTTTTTTTCAATTATTTTGTAATAATGAATACAAAGGTTACTTGTTCTGGTGCATTAAAATATGACCTTTATATTATTAAATTCTTTCTACTCTAATGCAACAATGCTAGTCAAATAACAACACTACCTTACTACATAAAAGAAGATATCTTTCTCATATGATCTAGACATATCTTTGGCACTTACGCATAGGTCATATTGATGCTAATAAATCATATGCAAGTAATGATGAATATGAAAAGATGGACAGTTCATGTGGAAATAGTGGGTTTCCTAATGATATTAGTGATCGTATTGAAACCTTGACTTGTATTAATAGAAATTTTCACAATGCCAGTAGCTCTAATACCATTTCGAGTGGTGATAATAATGGGATTCTGAATGATATAAATCATCAGTCTTGTTCCTTGCCGAATGATGGGTTTCATAATGGAGGTAATGATATGTTCTCTATTAATGGTTTTAATCACACGGAAGGGATGGGTCAAAATACAACTTTTATGGATGCTAAAAACCCACATGATATAGAAAATGTTTATGGGAAAGAGAAACCTCAAGCCTTGTTAAGCTCTAATAAAAAAGGATTGGAGAAATGGAGACTCACTGCCTCTAAGTTAGAAATGCATGAAAACATAATGTCAAATTCTGTTAAAAATTAGAATGAAGTAGGCAAAGATGGCCAAGCCCCTAACCCAAAAACTTACGGAAAGAAAAAAGCTCCTTGGAATAGCTTAGAGCATTAGAAGAACAATTTGATAGGATACTGCATAATTAGAAATCTTGGAAAACTCTTATTAAAGAGGTTTATGGAAGAACAATGGAGAATACACCCACAAGTTATCTAGTATCCAAGTGGCTAGATTGTTTTCAAATTTAAAAACTCTGAAGAAATGAAGAAGATTCTCAAATCTGGCCCCATCCTAGTATTTGGGTGACCATTGTATATTAAGCCACTCCATATGGGATTTCCCTATGGCTTAAAAGAGATGACAAAGATCCAATTATGAGTTAAGTTTCCTAACTTACCATTACACCTTTGGAACACGATTGGGTTGAGTAAAACTATGAGCTATATCGGGCAGCCACTCCACGTGGATAAATTAACTTCAAATATATCCAAATTAGCATATGCAAGGCTTCCGGCAGAGATGGATTTGATTGATGAACTACCTACTAAAATTACTCAAAATTTCTCAAACATCTCAAAAATCTGCCAACTGATAATTTATGAAAGCCTCCCTCCCTACTACAAATATTGCTCTATTTTTGGTCATCTAACAAGTGCCTTCCATATGAGAACCAAAACTCAGAATGCGGTGAATGATACAAAGATTTGAACTAGCCCCATTGCATCAAAATTTAAGAAAGATGAAGCAGAAGGCTCCCCCCTGAAGAAGATCAAATCCTTAATGAAGTTGGTGATGGAGATCCTCCAACACAAGAAGGCAAGAAGGGTGACCCTCACCATTTTGAAGATGATGAAGGGTTCGCCTTGGAAAAAATGAGAAAGAAAAAGAAGGAATTAATAGCTCCAAGAGAGGGCCCCTCTCTAAACCTTCAGAATAAAGGAAGGCTCAAAGATTCAACCTCCAAGGGTACTGCCCAATATGGTCTGGCATAGAAGGCACAAAGGGGTTCTGATCCCTTCAAAAACTGAGATACATGTCTTTTTTTCTTTTATTTTATATTGTAGGAACACATGTTGAAGTTTTGGTGGATGGAGTAGGGACAATGCTTGCGGCTTCTCCCTAATGCATTGTTTAAAGGTTTTTTAGAGAGAGGTAGGGGTACCTCTAGGTATGCTTGGTTTATGGATGGGAATGCATAGAGTAGGGCATATCCATATAATTTTTTATATATACAGAATACCAATCAGTGGAGGAAAAGGCATGCACGACAGTATATATTTTTTATTTGCATTATCTAAAAATAGTTTATGCACATATATATAGTGGTATACCAATCTGGACCTCAGATCCCCCCTTGCTTGGCAATACACATGATGTAACCTATTATCAGGTGGTAACATGATTGTATATTTAATGGGCATGTAATGTATTGAGAAATTGTTGTATGAAAGTTGTAATGCCTAAAGATGTAATGCCTCATGTATTTTACCAAGTATCAGGGAGGTACTCTAGGTCCCTGAGGCTTCCAAAAATAAATATATGGAAAACTATGGGCTACGTATGGATTTTCTTATATAAAAAGTTCCTCTTAAAAGTTCCTGGAGAGATTCAACTAATTGGCATTCTGGAACGAAGCAGAGGAGATATTTTTGAATGGGTATTCAAACCATATTATGCAAAATACTGTGTGCAAATAAGGTAATTAATGATATTTTTTTTGGATTTCCCTCACGCTGGCTCTGGAAAATGTGGGATATTCTAAATTTTTGGTTTGTAAGGATAGTTTTAAGGGCACCTCATATCACTTGTAATGTAATTAAACTGTACATTATATATGATATCATTAGGATGGTGAGGGAAGGATCATGTAAAGGTTTTTTTTTCTATCTAGCATATATGGGCATTGAGAAGGGATATTTGATCGTTGCTTGCTATGTGAAGTGCTACTTGATATATAAAATAGTAATGCCATTGAGACTACACATGCAATATATAGAGAGTATGAAAAAAGGCATATCTTGAAGATTGCTTGATGGAATATATGGGGCTTCAATTGCCCCATCAAACAAAAGGAGGTCCTTATATTATTTAATGCCAATTCAATCAATATTTTCACTATCATAGAGGCCAAATTAAGTTGTGAAAAGTTGGCTTGGCTAATGAGAATAAAATTTAGAAGGCTTAGTGCCTTAGATAACTTCTCTTATCACAATAATGGGAGAATTCTATTTTTGTGGGACAGTCAAACCACATATATATATATATCTATATACTTTCTTGCTTATCTCAACATGCTTACTTACAAGTAAAGGATAAGGAGAAGAGGATACCTTTAGATTGTCAGTTATTTATGACCTCCACTCTATTATTAGCAAAAGAGGTCTCTAGGGAAATTTAATAGAAGAGATCTTTAGGAAAATTTAATAGAAGAGGGCGAGAATGACTCATTCCCATGGGTTGTAATTGGAGATTTCAACTCTCATTTTTTGGGCTAGATAGGGTTGGAGGTAGAATTTTCACAAATTATGAGTGTCAAGATCCTTTAAACTCTACCTCCATTTTAAACCTGGACGATCTACCCTCATCAGGCAATTACTTTACCTGAACAAATGGTAGGGTATCAAGTAAGCTTGATAGGGCAATAATAAACAATGAATGGAAAACCCAAAAATTGGATAGTCATGCAAGATTTTTGGCCCCTAGAATCATTATAGACCACTGCCTAATGCTCATGACTACTGATATTGCAGAAAAGGATAGGATAATCCCTTTCAAATTCTATAACATGTGGCTCTCTCACAAAGAGTTCATTCCTACGTTACTCAATATTTGGAAGGAAAATATTATCAAGTCTATTATGTTTTAGTTAGTTAAAAAAATGAAGTTGCTAAAGGAACCCTCAAAGAAGCTAAATGAAAAGCATTTTAGGCACATAAGTCCAAGAGTATCTTTTTCTAAAAATTCTCTTCGATCTATTTAAAAGGGATCATGTAGTGCCCCAATTTGGTTTTGAAGGAGAAGGAATTAGCCCTCAAAACCAAATTGAGAAAATTAGAAGAGTGTAAACTATTTTTCCTTAGACAAAAGGCAATAAAAAGTTATCAAAAATAAAGTGATAAGTGCACGAAATTCTTTCATGCTCTACCAAACTCTAAGCTGCAAAAAAGAAAAATAGTTACCATTGTTAAAGAAGATAGGAGTTATACGAAATCTAAAGAGGATATTGTAGAGACTTTTATTTCATATTATAAGAACTTTTTAAGCTCATCCAATGTTAGGATAGAAATTGAGGAATGATCTTAGCAAATGGCTAGAAACTCCACAAAGGAGATCACGGATTGCTTTCTCGATTCTTCTCCTCGGAGGAAATAAAGAATGTTGTTTTTATTATAGGTGATTCAAAATCTCCTAGGCCAGACAGGTATATAACAAAGTTTTATAAAGCCATTTAGAACCATATTGGATGTGATGTGATTAAAGTTGTAAATAGCTTCTTCCATTCTAGAAAAATGCTGAAGCAAATAAACCATGCCTATATAGCTCTAATTCCCAAATCTTCACATGCAACTAAGGTTAAAAATTATAGGCCAATATCTTGCTACAATGTGATCTATAAAATAATAGCCAAGCTTATTGCTTAGCAGATGAAAATAGTGTTGGGTGGAATAATTGATCCAGCACAAGGAGCTTATATTAATGGGAGATTAATCTCGAATAATTTTCTCCTTGCACAAATCTTGATTAGGAGATATGCCAGAAGAAGGATCTTGCTAATATGCTTCTTTAAAATCGATATTCAAAAAAAATTTTACACTGTTGAATGGGAATTCCTAATAGAAGTCTTAGCTAGTCTGAATTTTCCTAAATGCTTTATAAATATTATATATGAATGCATCAGCACTACTTCTTTCTCAATGGCGATTAATGGACAACTTCATTGTTTCTTCAAAGACAATATGGGTCTTAGTCAAGGAGACCCTATCTCTCCTTATCTCTTTGCCCAATGCATTATGTATCTTTTGAGGAAGCTAATAGATACACTATCTTCTAAATGATTCACTTTCCACTCGGGATGCACTCCACTAAAAATATTATATTTAATGTATGTGGATGATTTGATCATCTTCTCTAGAGGTAACTTGTCTTCAACAAGCATAATTCTAGATACACTAAAAACCTTTATAGTAGTCTTGGATCTAAATGTCAATTCCTCCGAATTGAATATCTTCTTTGGAGGAGTAAGCAAAGAATTGAAAGAAGAAATTATAAAAAAAATTGGATACGAAGAAGGCACTCTCTCATTTGTTTTCCTCGGAGTTCCTCTTTCTTCAAGCAAACTAATATCCTTTCAATTATCTATTCTTTTGGCTAAAATTACCTCATTCATTCATCAATGAACGGGTAAAATTTTATCTATAGCTGGAAGATTAGAACTCCTATGCACAGTGATACAAGAAATTGAAGGATATTAGTTTTCGGTTTTCCTTCTACCCAATTATATCATTAATGTGTTTGAAGAAGCATGTAGAAGGCTCTTATGGGGCGGTCCAAAAATTGGTAGATATAGACCTAAAGTCTCTTGGGAATAGATTTGTTTACCTACATCTCTTGGAGGCCTCGGTAAACCTAAATATTTTTATATGGAATAAAGTTTTTTTTATTAAAACTCTTTGGCGAATAAATAGAAATGACTCACTTTGGATTAAGTGGATCCACCATTTCTACCTTAATTCCAAATGCATTTAGGATTACCAAATATTATAAGAAAACACTCCCTTTTGGAAATTCCTAATCTCTATTAGGGATATTTTGATTAATAAAGTAGGCTTCAAGGAAAATGATAATGCAGTGCTGAATAAATAGGGTGATAATGGCAGGATTATTTCAAATGCATACAAATTCTTAATTGGAATAAACTCTAAAAAAGACAAAGCTTAGACAAAAAAAATCTGGATAAAGAATCACATGCCCAAGCACACTATAAATTTATGGATTGTCAAGCATGGAAAGCTTAGAACTAAAGATCAGGTATTCTCAACACTGAAAAAGATTGATTATAAATTCTATAATTTTGTAGAATCCATGGAGCACATCTTCTTTGAGTGCTGCTATTCTAGGTCCATCTGGAATGAATTAAAATATTGGATAGATATTAAAGAGGGAATGAACTCCCTCTCTTCAAGCTTCAAAGACTTTAAGAAGCTGTACATGGTGGAAATACCTAAGAATAATCTTCAGAATGCATGTCTTGTAGCAGCCGTGTATCACATTTGGAGAGAAAGGAACAGAAGACTATTTGAAGGCAAAGCTCAGGATCTAAAAATTTTAGTTAGGAAAATTGAAATTGAGATTTATATTATTTTCAGCAAAGAATGTAATAGTTTGAAACTTCTTTAGGGTTATACATAAATTTTTTGTAATGAATTTTTACTTATCATAAAAAAATGGATTTTGAGAGTGGTTAAAGATAGACCCGTCGATTCATTACAAGTTAAAGCACTTTTAGTATGTGAGTCATGCATAGAAGGAAAAATGACCAAATAGTTTTTTTGGCCAAAGGAAAGCATAAGAACCACTAGAATTGGTTAATTCTAATTTATGTGGGCACATGCCTATCCAAACAAAAGGTAATTATACTTTATCACTTTCATTGATGATTAGTCAATATAAAACATTTATTTAATGCACTATATGTTTGATTTTATTGAGAAATTCAAAGAGTATAGGATAGAAACGAAGAAACATCATAATAAATATCTAAATTTATTATGATTTGATCATGGTAGCACATACCTCTTTGGATAGTTTATGGATAGGGATTACATCCCAATTATCCATGCATAGCACTCTACAGTAGAATAGAGTGGCAGAAAGAAAGAATAGGACTCTTATGGACATAGTAAGGTTAATGATAAGTTATTTGGATATGAATGATTCCTTTTGAGGGATATGCATTAGAAATAGTAGCTTGTGTTATAAACCTAGTTCCATCTAAGTCAATACATGCTAATCCAACTAAATTGTGGACTAGGTGTAAATCTGAAACACATTCATTTATAGGATTTTCCAACACATGTGCTGAAAGAGAAGACGGATAAGTTGGAAATAAGAATAAAAGTTTATTTCTTCATATGATATCCTAGAATAAATAAATGTAGTTTGTTTTATAGTCCAAAGGATTAGAAAGTTATTATTAATAGTAATGCATGATTCCTAGAATAAGACTACATATCAAACCACAAGCCCAAAAGTAGAATTATTTTATAAATATTAAAAAGAATTAAACCAATCCAAACTCCTTCAATACTAGAAGGAATACAACAAGGTAGCATCACTGATACCCCATTTACTCATTATTATAAAAAATTATTGGTGACAATATTGATAATGAACCTTGTGAGCATATCATTGATATTCTACTTGAAGAGCCAAAAGAAAATGATCATATTGGTTTATTATCTAAGCAGCATTATCTAAGCAGCATGTCGATAAAAGTATCCAAGAGAGAGAATTATCTCAATAGGGTGGGAGGATTATTCCTCAACCTACTTGATATACACTCTTCAAAAAATCTTATAATAGAATACATGATATGCTAGTAATAATCCCCAAAGCTATGAAAGAGCATTTAAAGATAAAGATATGGAATATTGATAAAAGGCTATGGAATCAAAAATGCAGTCAAAGCATTCCAATCATGTCTGAGATCTTACGGAACTACGCAAAGCAATAAAACCCATAAAGTATAGGTAGATCTATAAAATTAAATAATAAATGATAATGTTGAGACATAAGATTAGACTTTTTTCAAAATATTTTACTCAGAAAGAATGAATCTATTATGATAACTTTTTGTAAGTTGTCATGCTGAAGTCAATCTAGATTCTCTAGTCCATTGCAAATCGTTATGACTATGAAATTTGATAAATGGATATAAAGACTATATTTTTGAATGAATTTCTTGAAGAATATATCTATATGAAGCATCCAAATAGTTTCATAGAAAAAGTCTAAGAGCACATATTGTATAAGTTTAAAAAGTTTATTTATTGACTGAAACAAGCATCTAGATCTTGGAATGCTCACTTCGATCAAGCCATTAAGTCGTATGACATTGATCAATGTTGGGATGAGTATTGTGTGTATATAAAAAATATAATAATAATGTGATATTTTTGGTATTATATGTTGATAATATATTGCTCATTAGTAATGATATGAGCTCATTGTCTTTAGTTAAGGTTTAGTTATATAGTCAATTAGATATAATAGACTTATGAGAAGCTCTCATATTCTTGGCTTTAAGCTTTTGCGAGATCATAGGAAAAGAGTGTTTGGCTTATCTCAAGCTATTTAATTCAATCATATATTTACTTGTTTTAGTATGCAGGATTCCAAGAATGGGTTTCTTCCATTCAGAAATGGAATCACTCTATCAAAAAAATAGTGACCCAAAATACTTAATGATTTAGAGAAAATGAGGATAGATCATTATGCATCTATAGTAGGAAACCTACTATTTGCAATGATATGTGTCATACCTGATATTTGTTTTACTATAGGCATGGTAAGTAGATATTAATCTAACCATAGAAAAAAAAATTGAACAATAGTAAAACAGATATAATCAAATACCTAAAAATGATCAGAGATTATATATTAGCATACCAACCAAACAATCTTGTGCTTGTATTGTATGCAGACACAAATTTTCAACTAGATGAGGATTTGAAAGAATTTACCTTGGGTTATGTGTTTACCTTGGGAAGTTGATCATTAAGCTCAAGTAGTATCAATTAATCTTATTTTGATGATTCCATCATGGAAGTTGAGTATGTGGCATTCCCACTATGTAACTACCTATTACATTATATTATAATAATAGTAGAGCAGTTATAAATTTGAAAGAACCTATAACCCAGAAAATAGAAAAACACATTAAGGGTAAATATCATCTAATAAAAGATACTATGAAAATATGAGATATAGTGATGATGAAAGTAGCATCAGTAGATAACTTGGTGGATCCCTTTATGAAGAGACTTCCCGCTAGTGCTTTTGACGCACATGTGGAAGGGATGAGAGTCAGAAGTATGACATCATGACTCTGAGTCTAAGAAAGCATTTGTTGGAAGTGACCCATAGAAAAAGCCAAAGGTCTATCTTTAACTAGACTCGAAATCTATTTTAGGTTTATATGATCTAGGACTAAGTGCCAAAGGTCCATTTGATTCATATTAGGATTTTTTTATGTGGTTAGAAAATGATGCTATCTGACTCGTATTATTGTAGTAGAGCAGAAATAATTTTAAGAAACACAAAGGTTGGCATCAATGCACCAAAACAAGAAAATCCTTCCATCCAAGTAAATTGTTACAAAATTATTGAATTAAAAAGTGAATCCATATTTAACTAAACTAGAAACTAAAATAAAGTTTCTCCTAATTTAGGGTACATAAAGACAATCTTTTAAAATTAAAATATTATTTCAATTAAAATGAAACATGCATTCTAACTCTACAACAACCACGACCCTGATACTATTTCCGATGTATAGATTAATCTCTGTCACTAAGTTATCTGGTTTCTTGGAACCACTACAAAGTATTTTACATACATGATTAGTGGTGCTCATATCTAAACATAATGTATTCATGAATATTTCTGCTAAATATATCTAAAATGAAAGTAATTAAGATTTACTTTAATTATTCACTGTGTTGAGATAAATCAAATATTGATTCTTCTAGTGTCATGACTATTTGAATTACAAATATTTTTTTTTTTGGATTTTCCATTCCAACTGGTGATTTTGGAGCTGTTAGAGGAACATGACTAAAATTTTTTCTTCTTTCCTTTTGGTTTATAAATAGTTCTTTCAGCCATAAATACTAAAGATGGTTTTCTAATAATATTTTCAACCAGTGCTAATTCCTCAAGTAATTGTGTAGAATTCTAAATATATTTGTTTATATTACAATTTAGACAAAATTGCTTGTAAGAGTTGGGTAACAATTAAAGAATAATATCAATCTCAGAGTCCACATCAATCTTCTCCAAGGATCTCTAATTTATTCAGAAGATCAAGTATCTTGAGAACATGATCCCTCATTGGGGTGCTTGTAGTCATTGTATAATTCATCAGATCCCGCATGGCTTTCTGCCTAGCAGAACGAGTCTGATTCCTTATTATTTTTTTGAAATTATACATCATATCATAGACAATAGTCATGGACTAATACTGATGTTGGAGTATATTTGATATGGAAGCTAAAATATAATATCTAAACATCCATTTTTCTTTACCCATTTCTCATAAGGCTTGACTTTCTCATCAATTTTCCTATATTGAGGTTTATTTGAGCATATATTTGTGAGAACAAATTTTTAGTTCTCAATAGTCAATACAATGTCAATATTTATTTTTCAATCAGTGCAATTGGTGGCATTGAGATTTTCCTCTCTAAGAATAGTGGTGGGTTAGTTGAAAAATATTTTTTTAGAAAAATAATTATGATGAACTTATTAGTTTTGATTCTATCACAAGAATTGATCCCCTCCAATAATTCTTGAATAAATTCATTATTAGTCTAATACATCATTTATAATATGCCTCGATGGTAGGATATCTTTATTATTCATTAGTTGTTTAATCATACCAATTCTTACTAATCTTGTTATCTCGGTAGCAACTATGCCAAAATAAGATTAAATTGATTACTTATCTTTGGTCCTACAAATAATAGCAATGACTCGGATAGAGAAGATGCTATTATTTATAGCTAAGAATAAACTATCATCTAATTCTAAATCAATTGAATTTTAAATGAATCCTTTAGATGGAGAAGTAAATCATTTAATCAATCCATATAATTACCTTATGGTAGTTTGTACTAAGTATATCTACAAGCTAGTTAGTCTGATGGGAATAAGGTACCAAAACCAACATGCTAACGAATTTGCATAACTTTCAGGCCAATGATAAAGACAATAAAATTCATTAAATAAACTTCTTCACCCACTTAGATATTTTAAAATTTGAAGGATCTTATTTAAAAATATGTGTATTTCCTTTTGGCCTTGAACTATTAGAGTAGTTTTCATGCTTGTACATGTATGTCACGACAACATATATATACCCATTCCAAAATAAATACATTTTCATATCATACACATATTTCTATGGCACACAGATTTTCGTGTCACAAATATTTCTATGCCACAAATATTTTTATGCCACAAATATGTAATGACTAGCCATCACATATATATGAATGTTGAACATCTAGGTTGTTTAGGTTGTAGCCCTTACAACAAAGATTTTTCAATAATTAAGTTAGTACTATAAATCGGGCATAATTTGCCTAGTTTTACCATCATAATGGTTGTAGCACTTTGTTGATGTCCGCCAAGAACTCAACTGTTGTCTACACATGCTATCATGAACTTTGCCACTGCCTAGTTCTACCACCATGAATTCCATCATATGTATCTTTTCTAGCTCACGTGTATTGCAAATCTCACCACTATCTGCCATGTCTACCACCACATTTAATATTATAGGTTACAATAATCACCTCTCACATTGCTAGTGTGCCACAATAACCAATATAGGTGGCATCATCATTGAACACTCATCTTCAACGGTATTATTGATTGTAGCGACAGCCACCACAAATGACATCTCCAATGAAAATCATTTTTTCTGGCATTACCTATCACTACTACAACCACCACAGACGGTATCGTCAACAATAGTTATCTTCTCCAACATTACTAATCATCATGAAAACCACCATAGATAGAATCGCCATCAATAATCATCATCACTATCATTGCTGATCACTTAGAGGTGTCAAATGGGTCATGCCATATCATCATGACCAATTTTTGGGTCACCTAGTTGGGCCACCATGTCATGCTAGGCATGGCCTAACATGGGAGTCATGTCAGGCCTAGCATGTCATGACTACTAGTCTACCCAATCCAGCATGACATGATTAGCATGATTCCAAGTATACTCATGCATACTATGCATCATCTTGTTAGATCGTGTCAGTTTTGTGGGCAGGACCACCACAAGTACCAACACTATCAATTGGCCAACACTACCATCATCACACACTGATGATCAATAATCATAGAAACATAAAAAAATATTTAAAAATTAAAACAAAAAAAAATAATTTACTTGTGCAATAGTGAACACATTTTATATATAACATTAATTAATCATAAGTATAACTAAAATAATAAAAATATATAAACATAAACTACAACTATTATATTGTAAGTGTAAGAGTAGTAAAAAATATATATATAAACTTTATTTCAAACCAAGGTCCAAGAAATAAACATGAAATGAAAATGATAAACAATAATTAATAATAATAATAATAATAATAATAATAATATACAATCATAAATGGTAATTGAAGCATCAAAATCGAATCTTATTATACAAAATGATAATAATAAAATAAATATAACATTAATAAGAAAACATTAATCTTAATTCCAATTAGTTTCTATATGTAAATCATCATCATCATCAAGTAAGCATCTTATAATTTTACTAATATAGTGACCTCAATATCCTTCAAGTCACATGAGTTATCAACTACCAGCAACTCTTGTGCTCTGAGTCCAACTCTATATTGAATATCCAACCTCAAATCTTCCTAGTTCTTCATGATTGCAAGTGCCTCAAAGATATCTAGCCATAGTCTTGATTTCCTATTTGAAATGACAATGACTGCATTAAAAAAAGTAGACTCTGATGTTATGCTAGATATTGGGAGAATCAATAGATTCCATGCTATCTTAGATAATAGGGGATAGATGGATTCTTATGATTTTTATCACAGTAAAATATCAAGGTTCTTGTTATCATTTTGTGATAAGATTGAACAATAATCGGTATCAATATACTGAGATATCTCACTTTTATTTGATGGACAACCACATCATTCCTCCTCATTAACTGAATGGAGAAGTCATTATCTCTGAATACAGTGTCCAAGTCCATACTTGGAGCACGACTACAATAACTATCATACCTAGTAACATATTATGTAAATAAGTCAGTCAATTTTTAATGAATGAACCCTTCAGTGTGGTAGCCCTGGTTCATGCACATAGATATGTATATCAAAATATTTTATACTCTTTCAATCTAAACCCTAGGATCCATGTAGGCATCCAGGCAATAAAGAGATGTATGGTTGAAGAACACTTTTAATACTTGGTTTTTATCTCAATGATCATGATATTAAACATAGGCTGACCTCTAAACTTGCTAAACATGTTACTAATATTGTATATGCACTTGAATGCAATGCAAATAGTATGAGTGTACATTAATAATTTATAAAAGAAATAGTATGAATGCAACATTAATAAATAGTATGAATGCAATGCAATGCAAATAATTATTTGTTGTACCATAAAAAATATTTAGGAATTTCATAAAAGAAATTCATATATCCTAATTTAAGTCATCAATAATAATTTATAACTCCGACTATGATATAGTTGGATACCACATATTCGTATCTAATACATGAATCCAACATTAGGTAAGTATAATTCTAACGGTGTCTTATATCTATTTAATTTTTTTCGTTAGACCCACAAACAAACAAAACTACCTAACTCCTAATGTTTTTTAGTCATCCTAAGTTATTTTAGTGAGCTTCTTATTTTTTTTAATGTGGGAAAATAATCTTGATCCTCACTTGTACAATCAGGTTAATAATGTGATACATGCACCTAATTTAAAATATATTACATAATGGCTCATCTCTAATGGTCCTAACAAATATACTAATAACAACTCTATTATTAGATACATTATCAAATGTGATGCTAAATATCTTATTATAAATATTATATTCTCTAAAGATTATCATCATGCACTCATATATGGCAGAGCCACCATAAGGATGAAGAATCTTAGGAAATCCTAAAATTTTTTATTAAGATTTCTTATATAATCTATATAGTGGGTGGTAAGACATACAAATGATGTATCATCATGACTAGTACATATATCAGACATCATTTATACTACTCCACTATATTTTATATATTCATTAATTATTAATTATTTTTCTAACTTATAATATTTAATTATGTCTTTCCAACATGTGGACCTATGAATCTTATGATAAGCAAGTTAGAAGTAGGTATGCATGATACTAACTATTATAGGATCCTTCGAAAATCTAATTGGAAGACTCATGATAGTAATCAATTTGTCCATGTCTTTCCTCCTAAAATCATTGTGGTATATGAACTAGGTCAAAGAAGTTGAACAATATCTAACTTTAAACACCCCGCTACTCATGCTTGCTTGAGTTTTCCATGGATCTAATGCACTATATTTTTTGGTATATTGATCGGCATGCCTTTTTAGGTGACTCATGCCTCGTGTACTTTTATATGTATATATTTTTTTGATAATATCTATATTCAGTTGATTCTTCATCGACACCCTTAGAACTTATATTTTAATTATCTTAAAGTGAGTACAAACAACTGAAGTTCAACTAATTTTTTATTTTTTAGGCATTTGAGTCTGGTTTGAGGCCATGGTAGAAAACATAGTTTTGGCATCAGACCTTTCAGTAGGGCTATCTTATTATTCATTTCTTAATCAATATTAATATCATTATCATTATATTCACTATTAGTTATTGATTACTTTTTTAGTTTAAGTTTAAAAATAATTGAGTAAGTCTAATAGAGAGAGAGAGAGAGAGAATAAGAGAACAAAAATAAAACTCTAAAATATATTTTAAGACTTGAGAATGAGAGAAAAATATGAATAACAGAGCAAAGGATAACATAAAGTAGAGGAGATGAGAGAACTTAAAAACTTAGAATGAGAAACTCTAAATACTTAATCTATATTTATAGATTTTTTTATTAATATAATATATATTTTTAAAAAAACTTGCTTTTTTTAATATATATAGGAGTAGAAATTCGATAGCCATCTGATTTTGGCCCTTAGCCATTGGAATTAGGATGCATTTTTGTAGCAACTTAGGTAAAACCATAATTTTTTTTTAAGTCAACACACACTCATAAGTCTCCAATAGCGACTATGACTATGAAGCACCTGGTGGTTGGGGTTTAAATGTGTAGTAGCTTAGCCATTGTGACTTATGTCCCAAGGAGCCAATCCTCCATGTAAATGTGGTAGATCAGGTTCGGGTTGGAGTTTAAATTTTAATTATACATTTATACTTTAAAAAAACTCACCACAAGGATGTGGCGGGTCTTGGGTCCGAGATTGCACCTCATGGGTGTGCACCTAGGTCACGGTGACCCATGAACCATTCTTGATGGATCATGTCAATAGGCCAAGCATGTAGGTCGTGTTTGGCCCAGCACGAGGCATGGCAGCCTTCGGCCTAGCACAACATGAGTTGTGCCTCAAACTAGCATGACCAAGGTCTAGACATGGTTTTGGACCATATCATGCCGGGCCAGGCATGCCTTAGTTGGATCATGCCTCGTGCCTTGTCCGAACCACCTGGCCTCACTTGACACCTCTATGATTATTATGACAACCATCATTGATGGCATCGTTGGTGATAATCATCTTCTTTGATATTGTCAATCACCATGATAACCACCATAGATGACATCGCCAGTGACGATCAACTTTGGCATTGCTTATCACCGCGAAAACCATCATGGATGACATCATCAATGAAATTCATCTTTTCAAACATTTATGATCGTCATGACAACTATGAGCATCATCGGTGATGGTTGTTTTCTTAAGATTTACAAAAAAAAATTACATCCCAGTTAAAAATTAAAACGTAAAATATAAACTTAAAATTTGCACCCAATGAATACAACTTATCCAAATATATTACCATAATTCACAAATAAATAGCTTCGATGTTCAAGTAAGTCAACATAGGTTAGAACCCCTCTATTTTTGTTGGGCTTTTAAATAATATTAAAACTTCAACATGTTCATGCACATTAATGCTGAAATAATTGACTTCCTTCGATACCATTATTGGAGCTTCCATAATCCATGATTTTGTTGTTAAACCATGGCGATAACACTCGTGAAAGTGTTATTTTTATCTTACGAATAAATTTGAGTAGGAAAATACCCATCTTTTGATCCACATATGGCGTCAGTCACTCTTGTATTACCTCCACTAGCCTGGTATTCAAAGATGGCAATGCGATAGTGGTTTTGCATTTGCAAGCCACTTTTCACTTATTAATTAACAATAATAAAACTAATTATTTATGTATTAAAACCAATGATTTTAGTTTATTATTAAATTGAATATGTTATTAAAGATTTAAGATATTTATTTTATATATGTATATAATCAAAATAAATTTAATAATAGTCAATTAATTTTAAAAAATCAAATTATTCGATTATAATTAAATTAATTATTCTGATTACATATATGCACATAGATACTAAATAAATAAACAAATAAACTTTAAACCTTTTATGGCATTTGGATAAGGTGATAAAAGGAACCCTTTCCTGAATAAGATTTCAAGCTTCTAATAAAACTTATTTTACATAATAATTTATATTAATTATAATTCATATCAATGTAGATTTATAATTGTATTCACGCACATATTCAAAATATTTTATATCTTTTATTAATTAATACTAGTTAAACTCCCCAAGTTAAGACTTTATATATATATATAGAATCAAATCACTAATAATTCAATTCAAATAATTTCTAATTATGTTCTTGATACTTTCAACTTAACTTAACATTATTAAAACTTATAAGCTTCCACAAGGAAGTATCGTCAATCTTTTGACAAGACATAGATTCCACAAGTAATTAATATTCATCATATGCTTGATAAAATTATACAATTCATAAAGTTCTCAAATCTATTTCTAAACCTCACACTTGATGAATAAAAATAACCATTAACAAATACATATAAATAGTAGTTAGTTCAAAAATATGAATAATATTATTTATAATAACAATGATATATTTAATACTCTCAAGTATACGAGTACTAGAAGTTAGAACTTCATCATTTATTATAGTCGAGATAGACTTACTAAAATCTAGTACTATAATCTTACTAATAGGTTATCCAATTCTATCTAGATTGTGAACTATAAACTTATATTCTATAAGAATTAATGATTCGATCCTTTATACGTAAGTCAATCTCTAGACACCAAATCATATACATGTAGAATAATGAACAAGTATTTTTTTACAGATTCAGTTCATTATAAAGTCTATTATTAAAATAATAAGTTGTATTTAAAAAAAATAATCATAAATAACTTTAGTATAAACTAGTTCTAACCTTCTGCACATGCAAAATTGTATATGTTAAAATGTATGTGATGCATATGTTAAAATGTGTATATAGTGTATACATATTCACTAATCACTATAAGTATATATGTTTCCGAAAATTAATGTTTTTGTATTTTTTTTATTTATGTTAGTGATTGATATGATATTTTTTTCAAATAATTAAGGAGTAATTTCTATTTTAAAATTTAATAAATTTTAGAATTTATAATAATTTTAGAATTTTATTCCGAAACATAAATATTTAAGTTTGGGATATGAAAACATAATTTTACTTTTTTTTGGGAAACTTATGTAAATGGAGACCAAAATAAATATATTTATATTTTGGTCCACTCAAAAAACATTTAACCCAAATAGTACATAACATAAGAATCTTTTTTTTTCATTTTTCCAAATTTATTTTTTCCATTTTTAATTACAAAAATGAAAATATTTTAAATATGATATCCAAAATATTGTTAAATAGTGTTTTGGACATAAAAAGTGTTCTTTGAAAACACTATTCATTATATATATAGTTATAAACAATATATTTCAACATCAAAACTATATACATTATACTACATATGTTAAAGCTATATAAATATAAATATACGTGTATTTGTCAATTTTAACTATAACATATATTATTTATGTTAAAAAATATATGTTTAATATTCTCAAGTATACTAGTACTAGAAGTTAGAACATAATCATTTATCATAGTCAAGATAAACTTACTAAAATCTAGTACTATAATTTTACCAATATGTTATCCAATTCTATCTAGATTGTGAACTACAATCATATATTCTATAAGAATTAATGATTCGATCTTTTGTACATAAGTCAATCTCTACACATCTAATCATCTACATGTAGAATAACTAACATGTATTTTTTTATAAATTCAGTTCATTATAAAATCTATTATTAAAATAATAAGAAATTGTAAATTAAAAAATAATCATAAATAATTTTTAGTTTAAATTAGTCCTTAATATTTTGTACATGCTAAAACATATATGTTAAAATGCATGTGATGCATATGTTAAAATGTATAGATATTGTATACATATTCACTAATCACTATGAATATATATCTTTCCAAAAAATAAATGTTTTTATTTTTTTTTTATTTTTTTTATTTATGTTGTGATGTGACATGATAGGAATGATATTTTTTTAATAAAGTAAAGAGTAATTATTCTTTTAAAATTTAATACATTTTAGAATTTATAATATTTTTATTTTCTTTTTTGAATTTTATACCGAAACATATATATTTATGTTTGTGATACAAACACAAAATTTTACTTTTTTTTTGGGAAACTTATGTAAATGGAGTCCAAAATAAATATATTTATATTTTGGTTCACTCAAAAAATATTTAACTGAAATAGGACATAACATAAGAAATATTTTCTTTTATTTTTCCAAATTTATCTTTTCCATTTAAATTAAAAAAAATAAAAATAATTTAAATATGGATATCCAAAATACTGTTAAATAGTGTTTTGAACGTGAAAAGTGTTATTCGAAGATACTGTTCATGAAAACTATATATATAATATGTTAAGTTTGTGTGTGTGTGGGTTTAAATAATATATTTCAATATCAAAAGCTATATACATTATACTATATATGTTAAAGCTATATAAATATAAATATATGTGCATTAGTCAATCTAAACTATAACATATATTTTATATGTTAAAAAATATATCTTTAATGCTCTCAGTTATACTAGTACTAGAAGTTAGAACTTCCCCATTTATTTTAGCCAAGATAGACTTACTAAAATCTAGTACTATACTTTTACCATTAACTACAAAAATCCTTTAATCAAAAATGTCAGAATCCATTTTAGATTTCATCACAATGGGTGAGTAGTGATGGATTTAGAAATGGAGTTGTTTCATTTCCATAATCATACACACTAAACGTTTAGAAATGTTTCACACAATGACATTTATTAAAATAGCAATGAGAAAAAATTAATCACTAAATATTGCGATGGCAAAGAATTCTTGGTTTTCATCACTAATTTTATGACGGAAACATTAGAAAAATATTTCTTATTTCTAAAAAAGCGATGGATCAATAAAGATATGCATTACTCCGTTTCTATTTAGAAATGAATTTAAAAATGGAAAAAATTCATTTATATTGTTTGTAATAGGTACAAATAGTATCTATGCAGATTCTATATGTTGTATACAATATATAATTACATATATAAACTATATGACTTACATCCAAATAAGAACATCCACGAATTATTTATCAAATAACATTCACATAATATCCACCATATTTTAAACTGTCATATAACAAAAATAAATATCCTTAAATTTCAATATATAATTTATAACAAAATTTTAAAAACCTTTAACATAAAAACCATTAATTCAGATAAAAAACAAATGTTGCAAAAAATTAATAACACATCACAAATAACTACGAGTCCTTCTCCTAAATAGTATTGTCCTCTGGAGATTTGGATGGATGATCTTCAGAATTATGAAAAATAGATGATGTCTCTATCAACTTGCACATTATTTTCTCCATCTTCAAAATTTTTTGTTGAATTTCCTCATTATTTTAAATCTTTTAGCCTCTATTTTTTTTCAGTTCTTCAATTTCCTTTTGCATCTCTTTATTCTTTTGTTATATCTCCTCATTTTTCCATTGCAATGAATTCTAAATATCATGCATCTCGTCGTGTAAGCTCTCATCAAACATGTTATTATAATTAGAAGATGATGATGAATAACTCCAAATATAAGCTGGATAAAATATAGATGCATAGGCACCTAGACTATACACTTGCTATTTTTTCTACTCGATACTGACAACTTTAAGGTAAATATGCGCAACATCAATCTCTTGCGCTTTGTAGAAGGATCTCTCAATTGTGAAGCAATTGTAATAATATTTTCTATAGTTTTCTACAATTATTAAAATATAACATAACATATCAATTTTTATATTAAAAAAAATTATACTAGTAAAACAAACCATCCTTTCCCTAGTACAAAAAATATTTAAAAAGATTTTTTTAATTATATTTAATGAGTTTATAAAAAATAAATCATTAGATAATGTAAAAATATATATTTAAGCTTGCATTTTATTTACATTTAATGTCAAATAATGAATTTTATTTTTTTTTCTTTTAGTATTTTCAATTATAAAATTAAACTACAATTACAAAATGAGAACTTCACATTATTATCATTTGAGTGCTTGTTCATAAATGATTCATCCTTTTTCTTGTACATCGCTTGAATACCTCAAATAGTATCGGTGGACATTCCAATTCAGCTTCCTACAAATAAAAATTAGTTTCTATCAAGGTACACCATTCATTATGACATAGATTAATCATCTTGATTATAAAAATATGAATAAAAATAAAATATAAATGATATTTATAACAAACCTACCGATTATTGGTAGGTCGCCTTTGAATCTCCAATATGTTTTGAAGGTAATGATCCTTCACCTGCTTTTTTTTATCGATGATTGTGTAAGGCTACTTGGGACAAGGCCTTGAGCTCCTCACTATACTAGTAATCCTACCACTATATCTAAATACCAAGGGGGATAATTTTAGACTTAGAATATTTACTATACTTTTTTCTCTATTTTCCAAGCTTGTTATTATATCTCTCACTTGCCACATGTTTCCATGTATCCTTCATGGATAGCAACAAAAGAGAAATTCTATTAGCATTTTTTCTTAAAAAATCAAAAAAAAAAACAATAATACTTTGTAACACATTAATTTTAATAGTATATCATATTATACCAAAATAAAAAACAAGTAAATGCATCAAAGATTTACATCAAATTCTTCCTTTAAAATTTTTAATACTAGGAGGCATTTTGCTCTACTTTATTCCCTCAACAACTAGTTTCTCCTTAAATATCTTCCAAATTATATGAGATGCAGAAGGAATAAACTTGTATGTAATATAAAATCATCACGTATATATACATATAAACAAAATATATATTATTGCTACTTAGTTAAAATTTACTTTTAATATTATGAATGATAATGTTCAATTAGTAGAAATATAATACACTATTATTATTGTAAAATACATTTATTTAAATATAATTACTTTTAATATATTTATTATTTTCATTCACATTTTATTTTATATCTAATTTAAATGAAAAAAAAATAAAAATGATAAAGAATAAATGTAATAGATTTAAGAATGCTATGTACTAATTATTATCAATTGTGGCTCGAATGAAGATTTTCTCATTGCTTGACATGCAAATTAAGGATTGTTAATATCATACGGGTGCCACTATTGTAGCACCAATGTATGAGCCTCCTAATATATGTTGACTGAAACTATTAGTATCTTTTGGTGAAAAATGAGATGAAGATATAATATATCGTGGTAGTAAATCTATGTTTGACATGATGAGGTGATGTCAAAGTTTCTGCCATACATATAAGAGAATGTAGAAAATTATTTTTAGTGTTCTCGTCATTGAATATATGAAGATTATTTTCTCGACAAACTTTTTGTTGACTTCTTCTGCCCCTCCCCACACTTTGAGAACTTTAGACACTTGAATGATTACCTTTCATACCTAAATCAAGCTACATATATATTAAAATATATATGTGCAATAAAAATATTATATGAAATGTCATAATAACATAACTTAATGAAAATACATTGACATAATAAAAAGTAATTAAAATAATTTAATTTAACATCCACTTTTTAAATAATTACAAAATAAGAATGAGAAAATTAGAAGGCAGTCAATAAATAATTTTCATCATTAGAACTTTCTAAGAAATTATCTTTATTTACATATTCATCATTCGATTCTGCAATTATTTCCTCCTCATTATCTTCTTCAACATTGTCATCATCAATGTCCAAATTATTTCCACATTCACCATGTAAAGTTTGAAGGCCATAATCTGCCCCATGAATGATTAACTGAACTTTTACATTAATCTCTTGAAATACTAATACATGCTATGGAGTGACGATAATATTCTTTTCAATAATTTTAGCTGTTGATCAAGATTTTATTTTACATATTGCCTACCAGTGACACTGATTTTTTTTTGTGGTGGATACATGGTGTAACACACTTGTTCGGCTTGTACCACAAAAATATGGCTCGTATTTACAATAAAATTAGTGCACATCAACAAGGTTGTATTGATAATGAATTCTAGTATCCATATTTGGAATTAGATCAAACCATTCACACTAAAACAAATCAATCCTCTTTATTTGGTAAATTAGGATACTTCATGTGAAAAATTTTAATTAGTTGACTAGTGAAATTTTGTAGTACATATAGTATCGTTAGACCCCTTAATGCAAATGTCATTGTTCATTACAGCTCTATTTTAACCATATTTCAAAGTGTGAAATTTGTATCTATTTACATAATTTATGGGATATGTCTACAAACTTCATAATGATCTTTTTGCAAGATCTTTTATTTGGTTGTTACATATATTTGATGAAAAAAATTATACCTATAAAATGATAAAGGACAAATTCATACATATATAATATTGTACCTAATTGTTTAGAAGCATGAATGATAAGTTATATACTGACATATTTTTCAAACTAATATGCAAAATTCTTTTCAAGCTTTGCATCAATTGATTCATCACCAATATGAGGTTCTATTTACCTTAATTCATGAGCAAATATTCTTCAAAAACAAAATTGAAGATATTTTGATTAATTAAAATGTTATATCGCATACAATAATAAAAAAAATTAGAATATGAGATTATTATAAATCTTACTCAGTATAAGATATAACTTTCTCATAGTTCAACAAAATGTATGTGCGCACATCATGATACTCTAAGTCATCCAAAAAATATCTCGATATTACTTTTCCATATGAAAATAGAAACATATCAATTTTGTCTGATCCATTACCAAAACCATGTATATTCTTTGGTGACAATATTTTATGCATATTATATAATTATGTCTGAAAGTAGTATGCACAAAATATCAAAGCCTCTTCGACCAAGTAGACATTGCATATTGATCCTTTGACTTTGGCTTTATTTCAAATATTAATTTTTAATTTTTTAAGATATCTAAAATTGATATATATTAGAAAAAAAATAATCGATAGATAAATAAAAATTTTTATTTTAACAAATAGAATATATATTACCTCTCAAATCGATACATCCATCTGTATTGCATAGGATATGCTATCATGGATTCATAAGGCAAATGTACTGGGAGATGTTTTATAGATTTGAAGAAGCTAGGAGGAAAAATACACTTGAGTTTACATAATTATTGGAATGTTAGTTTGTAATTGCTCAATTTATTCATTTCTTATGACATTGAAAGTGAGATTCTTAAAGAAAATACTTATTTTAATCAATGCTTCCCAAATATTTTATGGAAGTAATTCACGAAATGCTATGAATATTAGTCTCTACATAGTCATGACTTATCATTCCAAATAACTTATGCTTCTTCATATTACATATTTTCTCATGTTAAATGCATATCTATCAGGGAACATGAGCTCTATCAACCATTTGCACAAAGTTTCCTTTGCATCCTTTTCAAGATTATAATAAGGAAAATTTATTTGTTGATTCATCCTTATGTAACTCTAGACGTGAACATAATTTTTTTAAATCCCCTCTTAATTTGATATAATCTTCTATTTTTTCCTCCACATTCATTATATTATTAAAAATATTATCAAAAATATTCTTCTCAATATGTATCACATTTAAGTTGTATCTAAAAAATTTGTATTCCAATATGGAAAATCCCAAAATATACTTTTTTTCTTTCAACCATAGTGATAAATCATTAAAATTTGTGCATTGAGGTAATTTGCATCAACATCCATAATATTATTTGAACCCATATCTTTCAATTATTTCTAATATCTCATCACCTGATCTCAAGGGTGGTGTACTTTTAACGACTTTATTCTCTTTTTTAAAGCATCGATATTCATCTGAAGTGGATGTTCCACATGTAAGAATTTATGATGATTATCAAACCAAGAAGTCGTCCTCCTTTGCTCAGATAAAATATATATGAGTCCTCCATGCAAAAATGACAAGCTAATTTTACTAAAGTACTCAATCCAAATAACATTAAATATGCATGAAAGTCACTTATAGTCCATATTAGCAATGTTCACATTTTATAGTTATGCTTTATAGATATATCATATAATTGATACAATCCTTTCATAGAATTTTGAGCTATGCTATAAGGGGCTATAAAAAAATATCCAATTTATCTTTTGGATTTCTCAGATCGAGCACGATAACACACAAAAATATGTATTCATCTTTCATATACATTCATAGTGGTAAATAAAAAGGTGTAACATTTCATGAAGAGTATTGTTGCCCTATTTGTCCAAATGATTGAAATCCATATGTGCATAGCTCTAATCTAACATTTCAACTTTCATTTGTAAATGATGGATGATAATCATCAAAATATTTCAAAGAACGAGAATCTGAGCTCTACCGCATCACACCATCTTTAATAACATGATCTTTGTGTCAATTCATATCATTAGTAGTAACATCAGATGCAAATAATCTTTGCAGACTAAGAGTCTATGAAAATAATATATCTTCTTGTGAGGAATATTTTTTTACCTTTTACTTGTATTTCTTTTGTACCGAAGATAATTATAAAAATTACATAGAATTACTTCATTGTCTATGCCCCAATATATCATACAATCATTAATGTATCAATTTATCTTTTCTACTGGCAACCTCAAACCTTACATTAATTTCTTTATGCCGTAAAAACTATCTATCATGACATTATTCTTTGGTAATAATTTAGATAACAACTAGCATATTTCATTATAACACCTTTCTGAAAAATGATGTATTACCTTAAAATTCATTAGTCTGGTCACCATAGTTAACTTTGAGTGGCCATACTAATTACCTTCCCAAACCTCTTCTTCTAAAGCTTTTAGCATTTCAAAAAATAATAATCTGAATGATTATGGGATATCGTCAGTGATATCTAGATTTAATGAAAAACCAATAATATTATTTAAAATCACTTCAAATGTATCAATGATATTAGCAAATTCCATTGCAACAGTTGAATTAACATTTCTATATACATATTGCTTAATTATTTGTGGGACAACTATTTTTCCCATGTTTATACCAAACATAATAATTACTAATAAATCTATTTTTTATAAGATGATATCGTAATGTGTCCAAATCATAGAAACTTTGATTCTGACATTTAAAAGTATTATATGGATATCTTATTTTTGTTTTATCCATAAATTCAAGCTATTTTTCAAGGAATATAATAAATTCCTCAATCCCGTTAATAAATTTACCAGTTAAAAATTCATCTTTCAGTCTTACATTCATTCATAATGATCAAATCGTATAATATTTTCTATTCTTATAATACATAAATAAATATTTTTGGAATTATTATAATATATATATAGATATGTGTTGTAATAAAGATGTAGTAATATTTTTATGAAACATAAATAAAACAAAAAAGTTGTATTAAAATAAGAATTAGATAATTTTGGAATAAAATCAAAAAAGGTGGGTTGTTCCCAAGTAATCATGCCAATTCATTACATTTAACTATTCTAATTACATATCATGCTAATATTTTTATCCATTATTATTGTTATTACAAATGAACATTTAGTAATTGTTTTAATAATTATAAACTATTTATTATTAAGGTAATGCCATTAATATGAGTTATTCAATTTTGAAATTATTAAGTATCATTTAATTCTAGTAAGGAAACTAAATGCAATATAAAATTAGTGATCTTAACTATAGGTCATTAACAAAATACACAAAACTATTATGAATCAATTAGGTTACAACAAAATTTTACATATAACAGTATAAGGAAAAAATATAAAAAAATTTAAACAATTTATAATTTATCAATTATATTTATAATAATTCAACAAAACAACTAGATAGAATCCAATATTATTATTAAAATGGAAAAAAAATAACATGTAACATGAAAATTCACAAATGGAGGTATTCCCGAATACAATACATATGGAATATAATAAAAATCATAATTTTATACCTCAAATATATATGATAATTGCATTGAACAATATATGGAGGATAGGTAAACCAAACATGAATTGGACGAAATCACAACTAAAGCAAAAAATCCCTGAAACCCTAAGAACACTTCAAAGTTTCAAAATGATATTTGGAAATTAATTATAATATTGTGGTGACGAAATTTATATGTGTTATTTAAAATGCAATGGAATGATTTTTAGTCATATAATCATTTAAATTTATATAGTGATGGATTTAAAATCCCTCATAATAATAGGAATGGATACAAATTTAATTTCTGATCATAAATGGATGCAAATATTTCAGTCACTAAATTCAAGATAATAAAAAAAATTAACTTTATGGATCATTTAGCAACGGAATAAAACAAATCAAAATTTTATACCTATAAATAGTGACAGAAATTTTGCCCATTATAGTTTTGCCTAGTTTTGTTTATTTTAGTTCTAATCCATTTCAAATTTATTTCTGATTTTTGAAATAGATTTGGGTGTTTCTTTTTTTCCAATTCTAAATGGTTTATTTCTTATGATACGGTATCCAGTTCTATCTAGATTACAAATTACAAACTTATATTCTATAAGAATTGATGATTCAATCATTTGTATGTAAATGAATCTCTAGGCACCAAATCATCTATATGTAAAATAGCAAATATGTATTTTTTTACAAAGTTTATTATAATATCTATTATTAAAATAATAAGTTGTAAATTAAAAAATAATAATAATCAGGAATAACTTTAGTATAAAGTGATTCTTAACTTAATGTACATGCTAAAACATATATGTTAAAATGTATGCAATGCATACATTAAAATGTATAGATATTGTATACATAATCACTAATCACTATAAGTATATATGTTTCCAAAAATAAATGTTTTTTTTTTCTATTTATGTTGTGATGTGACATGATAGGTATGATATTTTTTTTTTAATAAAGGAGTAATTTCTGTTTTAATATTTTAAAAAATTTTAGAATTTATAATATTTTTATTAATTTTTTTGAATTTTATACTGAAACATAAATAATTATGTTGGGACACGAAAACATAATTTTACTTTTTTTAAAAGGAAATTTAAGTTAATGGAGTCCAAAATAAATATATTTATATTTTGGTCTACTCAAAAAATATTTAATCCAGATAATACATAACATAAGAAATATTTTTTTTTATTTTCCCAAATTTATCTTTTCCATATTAATTTAAAAATGAAAATATTTTAAATATGATATCTAAAATACTATTAAATATTGTTTTGGACGCGAAAAGTGTTATTCGAAGACACTTTTCATGAAAACTATAGATAAAATAAGTTAAATGTATGTGTATATATATGTATATATATACATACATAGTTTTAAACAATATATTTCAACATGAAAAATTATATACATTATAATATATATGTTAAAGCTATATAAATATAAATATACATTATTATTGATGCAATACATAACTGTTTCAAATTTTTTTGGGATAATTATGTTTTGGGGTGTTTCCCAAAAAAATTTTAAGATTTAGAAACTAAAATTTTGATATTTTAAAAAAAATCAAAACTAAAAATAAATGCACACACATTCATAAGTCCTAAACTATCCACGCCCTCGCGCTCACCCTCGCCCCTCGCCCATCTCCCCTTACCACTTGCCCCTCTCTCCACATTCCTCTCCCCCAGCCCGTCTCCATGAGCTCCTTCATGGAGTCGTCGTTGAGTTCTCGGTCGAGCTCCTGGAGCTCGAAAGAGCTCGATGCCGAGCTCCTAGAGCTCGAAGGAGCTCTATGCCGAGCTCCTGGAGCTCGAAGGAGCTCTTTGCCTAGCTCATGGAGCTCGAAGGAACTCTACGCCAAGCTCATGGAGCTCGAAGGAACTCTATGCCAAGCTCCTGGAGCTCGAAGGAACTCTATGCCAAGCTCCTGGAGCTCGAAGGAACTCTATGCCAAGCTCCTGGAGCTCAAAGGAACTCTACGCTGAGCTCCTAGAGCTCAACCGAGAGCTCAATCAAGTTCGACATTGCTCTAGGTCGAGCTCCTGGAGCTCGAAGGAGCACAACGCCGAGTTCCTGGAGCTCGAAGGAGCACGACCCGAGCTCCTGGAGCTAGAAGGAGCTTGACCGAGAGCAATGTCGAGCTCCTAAAACTCGACGACGAGCTCCTGGATCTCGAAGGAGCTCGAAGGTGCACGACGCCGAGCTCCTGGAGCTCGAAGATGCTCGATGCCAAGCTCCTTAAGCCCTATGGAGCTCTCAGTCTCGCGAGACCACAAGCTCTAGGAGATCAATGGTGCTTGTGGTCAAGCTACATTAACTCGATATGAGAGGGCGAGGGCTAATGGAAGAGGCCAAGGACAGTTTAGTATAAACATAATAGAATGCACTAAATTTAAATATTTTAATATTTTGGTGACATTTATAAAAACTTTAAAATATAAGTTTCAAATTATTAAATTTTTATGGGGCATCACCCCAAAACATAATTCCCCAAATTTTTTTGTAAGAACAATAGTATTGTATATTTTACATAATTTTCATGGAAACAAAGATCTTAAGATAAATGCTACAAGGGCAAAAAGTAGAAGACTCAAGACTAACAGTTGTCTTGCCATTAATCCTCGCCTTCAAAGTTTGCAACGGTAAACTTCTCCTGCCATTCCATATTCAACCGTTGGCGAAGAATTCCTCCAACTCCACCAAACCCCTTGCAAAACTGCGATCCTTCATGCGATTTGTCTGTCACAAATTCCAGATGGCAACCATACTGCCTGTGCTCATCAGCAAACCGCTCCAGCAATGGCGCCGCCGTCTCAGTATCATCCCATTCGGCATCGACAGGCGAATCCTCCAGGGTTTCGTCCGTGTTGCGGTGTTTCCTTCCACTCTTCTTGCTGTCCAATTCATCCCATACGATTACAGTTTCGACCACACCCATTCGCATGGCTTCTAGTGTATCAGCCACACCAACAACGTATTTCCCCGTTCCCGTACTTACGTGTTGGAAGTACTTGCTTAACAGGCGTTTCTCCCGAATAAATTTCACATCTGTTAGAATATCTGAAGACAAATTGATTGCTTGATTGAACCCATGTTCACCTCCATATGACACATCAACCACCTTCAGGATTTTGGCTTGGAGACGAGGATCAAATGTATCCGATTGGCTCAGCTCAGTCTTGAAATCGGCCGATCCAGCAAGTATCAGACCGACAACATTTAGTTGGGTCGTCGAAGGATTGACGAAGAACTGTCTGGCAAGTTCTGCTGTCTTCCTAAGATAGTTATGTCTCTTCTCCATGCGAAGACGAGCAAAACGAAGCGCTGATTGCCCTCCCCTACCATGTTTCTTTGGTAGATCGACTCTAAATTTGTGAACCACTTCTCGAGCATTGCCATTCAAAACCCCGAAAAGAGTTCCGTGACCATCCATGACTATGAACCCAAACCTGTCCCCAGAATGTGATTTCAGCAGTTCTCTCAGCGCATCCGTGTGGAACTTGTTGTCGCAAATGTATAGAGAGGTGTTAATGGGGCGAAATGGCTCGAAGTCAATAACCATGTTTTTTTCCCTCCCCTGTTCATTTTCAATTGACCCTGTGTAAAGAACAAGCCCATTACGGGGTACTCTGCTGTAATATTTGAGCCTTTGCTGTGCTGATGTGATTGACGCCAACACAGACTGGCGATTGACTCTGCTTTTTATTCGGGTAGAATCTCCATAATCATCTGCAAGCATTTTAGAAATACGGGATAGCTGATCACGAGGAGGAACAATCAGAGAGATCATGCCAGTCGTGCTTCCTCGAGCTTCTTCTAGAAGTTTTATGCGCTGCTTCAATCTTCCATATCTCAATCTCTTCTTCAACTTCACAACCACCGGCCATTGGAATGCAATATATGACAAGAACGATAGCATATATTCTTTCCGGGTAGCACCATGTAATATCTTCTCGTCAAATTTTGAATTTGTGACGTCTCCACGTTATCACATTGTTAGCGGCAATTAGATCCAAAGCATTCGTATTTATGAGTACTTATGAAATCGATTTACTTGGTATGAACCATTGAGGTACAGGGATATCAGTAAGTAGAAAAGAGAGACGTGGTCGAGCAATTCTTGAAAAGTTTGAGAGTTTCATTCGAACTTTTATTCACGAGTTAGAATTTTTTGGGAAAGAAATAAGTCGAGTGGAAGACGTGCATGTTCCATGACACTTGACAGAAGCAAGGTGGCCTTGGAATCCCGCGGTGGCGGCGGGGCGCTTTTGGGAAGATGAACAGGTTGTTGGGAAGCGGTTACTATGCTCATCAAGGAAAATTATGTAATTAATCAAATTTTTTATTCATTATCAATTTATTGACTTATGTAATTAATCGTAAGCATATCCCTATAGTTTTTCATATATTGTATATTTTAATCATACAATACATTAGTAATCAGAATTATATTTGTGTTGAGTCATATAAACTATAATTAACAGTCATTGATAATCTATATATCACATCCAAATCCAATCAATTTTATATTGTCATGTAATTTATTATTTAGTCCTGTGATGAGTTCACTCTATAATTATTAAATGAACTCATGATTACACATCAAGTTTGTTCTATCATGACAGTCCACTCTATAATGTCATCTCATTTGTCATGTTTCATTGTCAATTTTATAATTCTGCCTTCAAACATATGAGTAAGAATTATTTTATCAATTTACCAAAAAATTACATTCACAAGGTGATGTTTGCTGCAATCATCTACCATATATGAATCGAAAGGAATGTGATATAATTCAAGAAAAATAAAATCCTGAAACAATAATTATAGTTGAATCGTTGATCAACACGATAATAATTGTATTTGAATCATCGTCATCCTAGTTTTATTTATTATCTGTATTGTTATGGGAAGAGATTACACTTCACATCTATATTATTATTTGAAATCATCTATGATATCACTTGTCACGATCCAAGAATTTCAACACAATAATATAGGTCATGCAATGCTAATTATTGGTTTCATGTTGAATTGATTTTGCCTTATCATCACTTGTAGACCTCTTGGATGCATTGTTGATCAACAAGGTAGTAATTATATTTGAATTGTTGCCACCCAAATTTCATTTACTACTTATATTGTCTTTGAGATTTATTATACTTTGGTCACCAATGTCATAAGAATAGTCTTCACATTTATTTTATCATTTATATCCACCTCTAATATCATTTGTCATGAGCTATGAGTTTCAACACTATGACATAGTTCATGTGGTACTTAATCAATAAATTAACGAGGATTCAACTTGCACTTAATGCTAATCATTGGTTTCATGTTGAATCGTTTTCGTCCTATCAATTTGTGAATAGTTGAACCAAATTATTCTTCATTATTAGGTTTTTTACTTATGGAAAATTCTTCATGCCCATTCGGGTCAACTTGTCTGAACTATTAAATGGTTCACACCAAATTATCATCAATTTTCACACATGCTCTTATAAAGCTCCTCATATCTTTTATAATATAGCCAATCAACATATTAGTAATCATAAATATATTTGTGCTGGGTCATTATAATAATGAGTTCGTGATAGTATATTTTGTTGGGGTGATATTGTAATTTGATAATAAATCCAATATCAAATTTTTTTTTTTCATTTTCACAAAACTCTAACTAGTTAATTTTAGCATTTACAATTACATTTTCAAATTTTCTATTTTTCAAAAATTTAATATATAAGCAACAAAATTAATTTTATATAAATATACTTGTATTTACAAACACAATTTTAGAGAGATCAACTAATATAATTTTATGGTAATTTTATAATTACAAAACAAAATTGTGCCTCACATAAATTTAAAATTTGGCTAGAATATATTTTTTAGTTTGAAATATTTAATTTTCTATTTGGCGGAAAATTGAATTTTTTAATTTTGGCTATAATTAATTTTTTGATTCTATCTAAAATTAAAATATTTCAAGGCTTGCAGAAACTTAATTTTTAATTATGCCAAAATTTAAAAAATTTAATTATGTTACAATATTTAATTTTCAATTCTGGCAAAAATTAAATTTTTTATTCTGCCAAAAATTTAATTCTTTATTCTATCCAAAATATAATTTTCAACTTCAAAAAATATGCGTTCTAATTTTGAAAATAATTTTCTAATAAAAAAGAAAAAATATTTGCATAATCATTATGCCCTCCCAAAAAAATATTTGCCCATAAATTTGGCAGAATATACTCATACAAAAATGCTATGTTAAAATTAAATAACCAAAATATAATGTCCAATTATAACCTTACGTTCAAAATAATAAACTATAAAAAAAATACATAAAATTTATATAATATTTGTGTAACATTCATCTTGAACATGACATAACCAATTTTAATTTGCATCCACACATTATGGAAAATGAATTCCAAGTATCAATAAATTTTTTTATGCTTAATGCCCAAGCACATTAACACTCTACTTCCACAATAAATCAGTTATATGCTTTGTTAAAGGAAGAGAAAAAACTCTCACGTGTATACTGAAAAACATAGAAGCTTCTATTCTATTTGTTTGATTTTTTCAAATGAAGTATTGGAAAATCAAAATCTTTTGTTCTTTTTGTTTTCTGAAGAAAAGAATATTTCTATTTTAGTTTTGATGAACAAAACTTTTGTTTGTTTCAATATGCATCCTTTTTTCTTATCTATGTATTTTGCAAAAAAAAAAAAAAAAATGTAAACACACACACACCACACACAATGTACACACTAATTCAAAAGCATCACATACAAATGTTTATACTATTTGAAAAACAATACATATTGTTTTCCAAAACAATATGTTTTTTATGTAACATCATGTGGTGAGATTAAGGGTAGGGTGGGGATTGTGCAATCGAGATCACTAAAACTTAAATAATTATATTTTTATTGTATCATTTAAAAAAAAAATTATTTCAAAACATAGCTTTGATACAACATTAATTTAATTTTTTCTTTTTTTTAACGTGTTCCCCATGTTACCCTAAAAATACTCATGCCTTCTTTCCTTTTTTTTTTCTCTTTCTTTGTTTATGTGTCAAGTCTTTATTTTATGTCATTTTTTTCTCTTTCTTTGATTATGTGGCAAGACTTTCTTTTATTTTTCACCTTAATTTTATTTGTATTACAATCTTTATTCTTGTTTGTGTGACACCAATAACAATAATTTTATTCTTAGCACACATAAACATTTAAGCATGCAAAAGCAAAATGTAAAAATAAGATTTAATATTAAATAAAATCATGAAAGTCAAAACAAATTTAATTTTACTTAAACTAATTAAACTAATCAATTTTACTTACTTGGTTTGACCAAACCAAAGTGACCCAACAATCTATCCCTCTGTCTTAGTTAGGAAGACCAAGACTAGTGCTGGGTATAGGATATTTAGACTGTATTTTATTCGAAACCATAAAATATTGAAAATAATATTTTGTTATATGAACAATAGAAGAAAAAAATAAAAATACTCAAAAAAGAAAATTCACAATACAACGATTCTAAAAAATTTAATAGGGTAGAAAATAAAGGATAAGATATAATAATGCTAAATTAAATAATATGCACTAAAAACTTCTTAATACCTGCAAAAAATTCATATAGTACACAATGTCTAAAATTATGTTTTGAACTAAAATATATTTTTATGATATAAAACCCTAGAAACCTAAAATTTTGTACAAACATGTGAATTTGGGATTTTGAGATGAATGCTCTAAATCTCTTTATGTGTTATTTTTTTTTTTTTTTGTGATTGCATTGGTTCATAAGATTAACAACTCATAATTAATAACGTGGTTGTATTTCTATTGCTAGAATAAATAGGAGATTATGTCCACAGTTTTTTGAATATTCAAATATCAAGTTCCAATTTATCATGACTGACAATCCTACACAAAAATAAAAAAAATAGCAACAGTATCCACACTACAAATAACACATTATACATGTTATATGATTAAAATAATATTTTTATTAAACGCACACACAAGATGTATAGATTATAAACAAAAGAAAATACATAATACACAATTTAAGTAAACAAACCATAATATTTCTTTATACCTTCTTAGTCCCAAAGTAGTTGTCTATCTCATCGGCTACAAATGTTGAGGGAAATCACTTCTTATGTGCTCTTCTTCGCTACAATCATATAATTTTATTCTATCAAAATGTGAACTATTCTTGAAAAGATTATCACCTCATTTTCAAATAGAAGAACTTGGCTTCGAGGCAATATTAATAGGGGAAGAAGTTATCACCTCATGTTCCAAAGAATTTATCTTATTGGCCTAATCTAAACTTCTACTTTTTATTCTCATAGATATATAAAGTATCACTATTTCCTTGTTTTATAAGGAGAGTTATTTACACAAGCTCAACACCAATGAAGGTATAAAGAAACAATATTTGAATGTAGATAAGGTTTCGGGCCTTACTCGAAATAGTTCGCTAACTCTTGATATCAAGCATATAAATAGTAAGATATGACACCTCAAAATACATGGACTCCTACTTAGCTACACTAATATTACCATATAATAACTTTATAAATTCTTATAACTTTGATCCTCTAGTAGGTTAACTAAAGTATCTATCATTAAAGAGGTTTTCAAACTCAATCAACATCGAATAGGTTATATCTCGAAGCCTAGTTACACATTTCTACCAAAAATCTATCTCTCTAGTGAACATGGAAGTAATTACATGAACCTTAAGATCTATCAGGACTCCTAACTTTTCCATATTCTACTTTACGAAACACAATTAAGACTCTACTGCCAAAAGATCAAAGACACCTATGAATGAAGTATTCTATGTAGAAAACACTTTCTAACACCATATCAATCAACACATTTCCTCCTATTCAAGTGCCAACCAAGGACCAACTAGTACTATTCCCCCATGAAACACCACATTTTCTTGTGCAGCCTTGCTAAATAGGGTTTTCACTTTTTGAAAGGTATGAATCATAGCTACCTACCCAGCCATGCATAGACACACAAATGAATGATGGGAAATTAGGGGCCCATAAGACTCTTGTGGTTCCTAAGTAGGGATCCAAGCCAATGATGGAAATCCTATACCATGACCTCATTCACATCTCATCTACCATCATTATACAATGAACAATAGAAACTCAATTCTAACAGCTCAAAAATAGAATCTTACTTGCTTAAAAACTTCAAAAAAAAATACTCATCCTCCTAGGAGCATTACAACAAAATAACCAAGTTCCTAGTACTTGAAGCATATAATAATGTACGTCAAGATGAATTACCACATTAATAACACCCAATAGTCCTTATATATTATAACTTAGAAAAATAATTTCGAACATCAAACTTTATCATGACTCTTTGTTGTGACTTTGTTAAAATACCAAAACTTATCATTTGTGACATGGTTCCAAAAGCCCATTGAATGATTATTTTCATCTAAAAATATTTACAAGTATGAAGATTATACAAGAAGTAAAGATTGATATAAGTTCATATATCAATTTCATAGAGAATGTTTAGGTAGTTTGACCATCTAATAGTGAATTAACTACTGCTCAAGTTGAATAATTAGACTTAGGTTTTAAGAAGATTATTAGACTCTAGGGCTCGCTCACTTTCTTATGAATAATGAGATTTTTTTAGTATTTAGACAATATTATACTCAATTGTTAGATGATTGGTATAATAGTGTGGAAATACACTAGCACTCTCTTAGCATACAATGTACCTTTGGACTATCACTACTAATGATAATTCTCTCATAGTTATGCCATTGATAGTTAAATACCAAAACTATACTTATTCCATTCATAGGTCATCTACATGTCTACTTATTTTAGCTATTATGTCACTACTTTAAGTATTCATTTTTATTCTCTATCCTCTAATAATATAAAGACACAAAATCATATGATAATAAATATATTTATACTTTTGACTTTGTAAGTATTATATCCATGTCAATTAAAATATGGCTTCCCACAAATTTTACTTATAAATCATACAAAAAGAAATGATTCACATGGTTGTCATCATTATACAAAATATCTCAATTTACATGTATCATATGACTTACCTATTACCATTCATCATAGCTAATACATAATTCATATAATATGATGAAACTCCTAGGTTATACATTTTAAATAAATCATATATCATTGAAGGTCATTTCTTCTAGAATATGCATAAATAATTAGTAAAAAATATGTTTGTTCATTCGGCTTCATAAGTATCATATTTTTAAGACTTAAAGTTACTTAAATTTTTATTTTCACATATAGGTTTATCCCACATATTAAAATTAGAAAAGTTATCACTTCCTTCTTATAGTATTCAATGAGTATGTCTCGTGACTTAGCTATCAGCATTCATCAGAATCACCAAACATAAACTTACAATTTAATGAAAATCTTAAATTTTAGTTCTAAATAGCATTTATATCTATCAATATTCAAACATTAATATAAATATTATATAATCACATCATCATAATACAAGTATAATAAATCAACCTTAGATCCCAATTTAGCTTGACATTAGAAAATAATTATATGAAATATTTGGAGTGATATCTTGTGAAAGTGAGGATTTTCAATAATAGCCCTAATAAGGATCTAATTCTTAAAATATAATCTTAACTAATTATTTTTAGCATTCACCTTGGATTTTCCCCTAATTAGGGGTTAGAAGTCACGTCGTGCATGCTCTTGAGCTTGCAATCCAAGTCCTCTCTCTTTGAAAAAAACTTTAATTATTCTTTGTATAATTTGGGATTTAATGTGTATCTTTTAGCTATAAGTCATGGTACCAGGTTGAGATTGTGATTTTTCATATCTTTGAATCTTCTCTAGAGTAAAAAAGTCACGATGGAAAATAATTGTTGTACAAGAATAACTCCCTTCGAGAGCACAAAGTCATGGTATGAAAATACCATGATGGAAGTGAATACTTTTTGGAATGCAAAGTCATGATGGTAAGAAAGGCTTTGAGTGAAGTTAATTCTTTCTAGATCACAAAGTCACAAATGTAAGAATGATATGACTAAGACAATTGTTCTCTAAAACAAATAGTCATGATAATAAGAATGTCATGACTAAGGGCTTCACTCTATAATAAAAAATCATGACTATAAGAATGCCCTAACTTAGATATTTACTCTTTGGATCACAAAATCATGTTAGAAAAGATTGACATGACTAAAAAATGGTTTGGTATTATGTGAATTTTGGTTCTATATTAATTAAGTCATAATATTGGAAAATATTGTAACTTATACTAATGGGATATTTAGTTGTTACAATATGAAAATAAAGTAATGGCCATCATTATATTTTAGATAGAGTGTTTCCACAACTTTGAGATAGTGTCATGGCTGATAAACTAGCATTGCATAGTGAAAATATTATGACAACTCAATGGTAGAGTCCTAATGAACAAAGATTACAACAAATTGTTTATAGATTTGTGGCCAAGAAAGACTGTCATGACTTCTCAGTAGGTTATAAATAGTGTACCTAAGTCATGTTATAAAAAATATCATGAATTTTCTATTCTTTTTAGCCTTCTAAGCCATCACTCTACCAATTTTACTAATTTCACCAATTCTAATTAAAATAATATTCATCAAATTCCACTAAAATCATAATGTAATGAAACTTATCATACAAAGCCTAAATAAGTACAAAAAAATCACAATTTCCATGCTAAACAATTCTAAAGAGTTTATATGTAATGTCTTAAACAAATTCACACACTAAGAGTATTGCTCATCTCACTTAAAGAACCTCACCCTTCTTTAGAAATCTTCTAAGACATTATAATGACTTTGTTATGTTGTCAAATTTTTTTTGATAGGTAGTATCTTAAAAGATCATTGGTGAGAGTATCTTATCAATAGAGATATATAAGTGCATGAGTCATACAAGTAATAAAGAGAACTTTCTTCTAAATATCAATCCCAAAAAGATTGTATTGGCAGTTTAGTTATTCAACAATGAGACAACTCAATTTTAGTAAAATAGATATTTTGGATTGTGTAAACAATCTTAGATCCATTGATTTTTTTTCACCTAATATACATGATATATATTCAAATAGTTCAAGTTATATTAAGTTTAGGCACAAAACAAATGTTTAGTTATTATGTGAGGACTCATTTCTTTAATGAAATACAAGATAATTATCATAATTAAAAAATCTCAATGGTGGTCTCATTGTTGATGTCATCTTAGTACATCATCACTAAAACAAAAAATAATTTTTACTCAAGAGTCATATAATCTCATATCTTTTAGGCAACTTGTCAGTTATCCTTGATGGTTATTTCATATATACACTTTTATTCTTTAGCTTCTAGCATCATAAAATTAAGAATTGATATGATTTGTAAGCATATAGACTTTTAGCTACGTAAGCATCATACTTGCAGGATTAATATATATTTCATTCAAGTTTTACCAATGATAATCATATGAGTGAAAGGAATTTATAAGGGATGTAACAACTTTATAAGTCACAATATACTCATGATTAATATAAATCACAGTATACTCTTTGGTTATGATATGACTCTCATACTAAAGGTAAAATTATTAAAAGAATATTCTAAATGACATTTATCCCAATTGCAAACTAGTTATTCTAAGATATCTATAATAGTTTAGTGTGTAAATTTATTTATATTTGTAGATTCATAAGTACTATACTCACAATAATTTACATACTCATATTTTAGATTTTAATTTATAGGTTTATCTAGTCCATCATAGTTTGAAGGTCTATCACTTTCTTCCTATTATGTATGAGTGAGCCTCATAGTTTACTTATCACCATCCACCATGACAATCTCATAGTTTACTCATCCATCATTATCCATGACAAAACACATCTATAAATATAAAATCAAGTCATATTACATAAACCAAGTTGCACAAACTATAGACCAATACTAATTTAATAAAAATTTATAAATGTATTTTAGAGAGTGGGATTTGAGAGGTGTACCCAAAACTATAAGGATTAGCATTAAGTCTTGCATCCCTTGCTTGCTTTTGAATCCCTTAAGCAATGCAAAATTCATCCATAGGATTTGGTAACTATGTCAAGGCCTTAACTTGTTGTGTGGAGGAAGAAGAAGAACAAAAACATTTTTTGGAATTTCTCACTTTTCTTCTTTTATAATCTAATGATTTTGCATTGCTATTAAGTAGAAAGTCATGACTTTCAAAAGAAAGTCTTCAATTTGACCTCATCTCTTAAGTTTGAGGTTACAACTCCATAGTATGGTTGTGACTCTACAATATTTCACAATCCTTCTATAATAAAAAAGTCACTATGTTGGGCACTGACCATAACTTGAACCTAATATCTCTATAACACAAAGTCATGGTATTGAGAAATGTCTATGACATCATGCATTTGTGTTTCTTATTTTTCATATAGAGCCATGTTAATAGGAATGGCTATGACATTATGGATGGTCTCTCATATCATAATGTGGTCGTAGTATTGGGAAATAGTTATAGTATTGGTATTGGTCTCTTTTGATCATCATATGGCCTTAGTGCTAGAAAATAACTATGATACTAAGAATGTTTCTCATATATATGATATGTCCATACCATTGATAAATGGTCATGAAACAAAATTTGACATCTTGTGTCTCAAGTGTCTATGGTGCTATGAGTAGCCATGGCACCGGCCTTGACTCCTCTCATATATCTACACACAATGCGGCAACAATATTAAAAATTAGCCCGAACATAAAAGTCATGACTTTTCTTTATTTTGAGGATAAGAGTCACACTCCTAGAAAAATAAATATACTCGAGTAATGATCTCTATAAAATTTTGTGTTCTAAAAGGCATGACATTGAGTAATTGTCATGACTTTGGCCTTTGTAATTTTAGCTATGTAATGTTTTCTTGCTCAAAAATCATGGCATTGTAAAAATATCATGGCTCTAACTTGAGACTACCAATTTATATTAAAGATTATGGTGTTAGGATATGACCTTGACTTTTAGTACAAGTGTGATTCTTGGGAGTTATGATGTAAAATTAATATCATTGTCATTTAATTTTATGAGATAAATATAGTTGTGACTCCATTATAATATTACAGGTACAAAGAATATTGTATAATGGAAGGATTACTCTAATGAGTTGGTAGGATATTGACATACAAAGATTAGCATGATCAATTAGGAAAAGTTTTAGCCAAGAATGAATATTGAAGCTAATTGATTTCATGACAAATTATTAAAATTTAATAATACTCCAAATATATGAAATCAATCCATTAATTACTCATTTCCATAATTACACATTATCAAAAATCATCAAAATACATAAGAATATTTGGTAGTTTGAACACTAAACAAATTCAAACACTAAAGTGATTGCTCATCCCTGAGCAATAACTTTTCCCACTATAATATAAAATAATTATTTAACATTTCAAAGAAAAATATTTTTTTTCTATGACTGAATTTGAGTTTCATTGAGTCTCAAAATAGTGGAGCAGCTTCAAGTTGACATATTGACATTCATGGTGGGGCTTGAATTTTGTGACTATACTCATGAGTCACTAGGTGTGTACCGTCATTTATGCAGTTGATATATATATTTATTATATCACACTTGTAAAAAACAATCCTTCATATGCCTCCCTAGCAACACCATGTTTAACATCCATAGCTCGGCCATCAAACTTTTTTTTCCACCATTGGAAATCTTCGTTAGCTTATCCAAGCTAGCTTCTCATTACACTATTTTACCTCCTTGTTTGTCTCTTCCTTCAGTTTTTCTTTAGTTATTCTTGCTTCTTGGGTCTTTTCTTTGTTTGATGCCATTTCTATGGTAAATATCATGGCGTATTCTCTTGTTCTAGTTTGTTCCTTTTCTTCTTGCATCCCCAAAGTAGTTGTGTTGGATACATCCTTAACTTTGTATTTTAGCTTTTCCTTATTTTTTTGTTCATGGATCCCCGAAGTTATGGAACTAAGTATATTCATGGATTTATCTTTAAGTATTTCATTTCCCTTTTTATTTTGTAACTTTAAAGTCATGGCACTATGCATAGATGCGGCATTGCCTTAAAGATTCTAATGGAATTTTTTATTATATATTAGCAAAGTATGGTGATGTGCACAACCATGACCTTGTCTTTTAATTTCTTTGGTCAATTTGTTTCTATACCCCCAAAGTCACTACACTATGCATAGTCATAAATTTGTCTTTGATTTAATCCTCCATAATTATTGTCTTAGTTTTATCTTTCTCAAATATTTCTTCAACTCCTTGATGTTGTTAAGATAAAATTTTTTTAAGGTCGTGACTTTGAAGAATTTCATGACGTTATAATAATCTTTTTCATGTTACTCATTTTTAAAACTCCAAAATAGTTCATCATATTTTTTATCTTCATTATTTTCTCAGCTCCAAAGTTGTTCTTCCTCTTTATTTCCTTCATCTTAATCTAGCCAATAGTCTTCTACAAAATCCTTTATCATGTGTCTAATTTTTGTTATTTTATGATATATAAGAGATTATTTTTTTTCCAACACTCTATTTCATCATCAACTAGACTATTCAAGCCATTGTAAAGATTGAACATTACTTGTTCCTTGCCAACACTTATAGTAAACTCCCCTTCCTTTAAGTCAATAAGAGCTTGTCCTATAACCAAAAATAGTCATCTTAATATCACTAGTATATAATTATTTTTTCTATATCAAATACAATAAAATCTTCTGGAAAAATAAATATGTCCACCATAACCAATACATCTTTAATAATATTGTCTGAGTGCTTAATAGTCTGATCAATCATTTCAAGTGAGAGAGATGTTGGATTAATTTTATCAAAATTCAATTTTTGTACAATTGAGAAGGGCATCAAATTAATACTTAATTCTAAGTTGCATAAGGCTTTTTGAAATATTAGTCTCTAATAGTACAAGGTATAGTAAAACTTTAGGTGTCCTTTAAATTTCACATAAGTTTTCTTTGAATAAATCCACTATACACATTGCTCCTATTCATAGTCTCATACATCTTTAACTTCCTCTTATTACTCATTATATCTTTATAAGCTTCTTTTTGTTTACCATTTAGGATAGAACTTCAACAAATAATATATTCACTTCAAGATTTTAAAATATATTGAAAAACTTCTAAAAGTATTCATCCAATTTTCATTTGATTTATTTTTTTTATTTTTGTAGCGTTGAGTAACCTTTATTTACTCATCTATTTCTTCATTTCACTCCTTCACATCTTAGGGTGAGATTTGGGCTTATACTTCCTCTAGAGTCATGGATATTTTTGGTGTTGTGGCATCACAATTTTTATCCTTCAAACTCTCTTGAGTGGGGGCCATAGTTTTTTGGAAATTTTAGTCAAGCCATAACTTATGAAAAAATCATAGTGCAATCAGCTCCAAAAACTCTAGAATTCTTTGTTCCATGCAATTCCATTGTATCTCTTTCGCATTTCAAAGTAATATAGAGGTGAAATTCTTTGGATTTTTTTTAGTATTACTTAGTAATTTATGTACTCATTTTTCCTTCATCAATAATATCTATTTCCAATTTGATTCTTTATATTCCTCATTATCAAACTTGTTTGATCTATTCTAGCTTCACACATCCCTATCTAATTTCCTTGGGAATCATTTCTCTTTTCTAATTATATTAAGTTGGCCTTCATAGATTTTTCCAATGTTGTCTTCTCTTTTCTTTGTGATGGCTAATAATTTGGGCTTTAGTCTCCTTTTTTATTATAATTCACCAAATTATTTCTAAAATTTCTTGAAGATTTTTCATAGCCTCCATATGAAAAATTTTGATGATTTCTCAAATTCGGATGGTAATGCATTGAGATATTGTTATTTGGTCAAAATACGTACTATTTTTCTTTGCATTTGATTGGCTTATTCCATTTGATAAATTGGATCCAAATCCACCAATGTAGGTAGATGAAAAACAATGATCTTTCTTGATATTGTTCCCTTTTCTTCTTGGGTGTAAGCTTCCTTATGAGAGCTTTCACCTTCATTTCAATTGCAGTGAATTGATCAATCTATAATACCAGGTTTGGCTTCTCCCATATTAATAATTATTTAGAGGTTAGTAGTTATTTTTTGCTAGCACCCCAAACAAATAATGTCACCCCTAGTGATTAATTTTTAATTAACCCTCTAGCAATCACATCAACCATGCACCTTGTCATATAGTTCATCCCATAATATTAAGTTTGGGCATACAACTTGAACCCTATGTTGAATAAATTTCTTTAATAATTTCTTAAAATTGTCTCAAGCATTAGTTAGAGTCTCATGATCATTTTGTTGAAATTAGCTTACTTTACTCCTTAATTAAGAAATAATTTGAGATGGGAAGTACTTAGTAAGAAAGACCCTCACTAGTTCATCCCAACTCTTAATGGAGTCATGAGGTTATCACTAGATAACCAACTTCATGTCTTATTTTTCAATGGAAATAAAAATAGACGACATAACTTTATTGTGTTAGGGTTTACTCCATTTATTTTTATAGTATCACATAGCTCCAAAAATATTGTGACATATCCATTATGATCCTTGGATGCTCTTCCACTTTATTATTACTATTTATACACAAATATAAGACTTAGTTTCAACTCACGGTATTTTGCTTCAACTAGTTGCAATTAAATTCCTAAATAATTATCCATCATCATGGGCCTTCAATAATCTCCCAAAATACAATAGTTGATGGGCTATTAGTTAGCTTGCTCATTACTACATTGAGGCTATGTATTACAACTAGTTCTCTTCATAGGCTTTTTATTAGCTCTTTGTTAGGAAATTTCTCATTTAGTTCTTTCAATTTCCAATTTTAGATAATTTAGCTCACTCACAAAGCTTCATATCATAAAAGGTACTAGAGGGTCAAGAAAAATGATACGAGCAAAAAAAAGTACACCTATCCACATTCCAAAGAAGTTAACAAGATAGATATTTAGATTTAGCAAGATTTATCAAATTCAATATTATTTAAACTACTTTAAAAAATTTCCCATTTCACAGTGATAATTACATTAATTCATATTGACTAACCAAACTCAATAATCTCTGATGACAGTGTCAAAAACTTGTTAAGATTTTGTTATGTTATCTAATTTTATTGGATAGGAAGTATACAAAAAGTTCTTTGGAAAGGATATTTGTTCAACAAAGATCATAAGTTAATAGGTTATACAAGTAGTAAAGTAGAATTTTATCTAGATATTATATTAGCAGTTCAATCATTCAAAATGAGATAATTCAATTTTAGTAAAATGGATATTTTGCATTATATAATAAATCTTAGATTTATGAATTTGCACACTTAATTTATAAGATACATGTTCAAATAGTTAGAGTTTTAGTATGTTTAGACATAGAACTAATATTGGGTTATTGTATAACGACTCATTGTCCCAATGGTATACATAGTGGTTATCACCAATTAGCCCCTCCCAATGATGGGCATCATGTAGTTGTCCCTTTGGTAAATTAAAATCATGACAATAATTTATTTCTACTTTTAATTCACTCACGATCTCATACCTTTTAGACAACTTGTTAACTATCCTTGATAGTAATATCATATATATACTCTTATTCTCTGGTATCGTATGTCATAGATACCAATAATTGATATAATTTGTAAGCATTTTCACTTTTACCTTTATAAACATCATACTCACGTAATTAATATATTCTTTCTTCTAGTTTTACAAGTTGGAACCATATAAGTGAAAGTAACCAATAAGGATTGTTACCACCTTATGAGTCACATCATAATCATGCATATATCAAAGAATATGCATCATCATGTTTCTTAGTGATGATATGACTTCTAATTTAAAGGTGAAATCCTTAAGAGAATATTCTATATAATAACTATCCCAATCGAGAACTAGGTAATCTAATACTTGTATAATGGATTGACATTTAAAAATATTCAAACTCTTTGTTTCATAAGTGTTATGCTCATAATGATTAATATGTCTAAATCTTGGGTTTTAACATATAGGTTTCTCTCATACATCATAGTCAGAAGGACTATCACTTTCTTTCTATTATATATGCAAGTGAGTATCATGATTAATATATTATTTTATACCACAACAATCTCAAACAAACTTGCTAACAGTGAAACCCTCATTCATATTCTATCTAATCACCCATCCATCAATATCCATAATGCAACATAAATCAAATACATCTATAAATATAAAACCATAGTCACATTAGATAAACCAAGTTATACAAATACTAAATTGATATTATTTTGATAGAAATTTTCAAATAAAATCTATGGGGAGAGGTGGAGGGGTGTTTAGACCGCTTCCTCCAAATCTATGAATTAATATTAAATCATATGCTTATTACTTGCTTGTGTGCTGGAGTGTGAAATTCAACCCTAGAAAGTGTAAAGTTGTGTCATGGCCTTTACTTGCTATATGGAGGAAAAAGAAGAATGGATAATTTTTGGAATTTTCCACTCTTCCTCTTTTATACTCGAATGATTATGTATTACTTTTATGTATAAAAGTTATAGCTTTCAAAAAAAAATAATGACTTTGACATACAACTCTTAAACTCGAGGTCATTATTCTAGAATGTGATCATAAATCTAGAATACATTTTTATCTTTATGTAACACAAAGTCGAGGCACTAGGTAATGATCATGACTTATGCCTAATTCCTTTGTAACACAATTTCATAGTGGTTGGAAGTGGTCATGGTTTGGTATGTATGTCTTTCTAGTTCTTCATATTGAGTCATGGCATTAAGAATAGTTATAATATTGTGATTGGCCTCTCATATCATAATGTGTTCATTGCCTTGAGAAATAACCATGACATTGCTAGTAGTCTCTCTTGATCATCATATGGCCATGACACTATGAAATGATTATGAGACTAAAAATATCCTTTATGTGTATCATGTGCCCATGACATAAAATTTTTCTTTTCATATGAAGTACCTGCGGCACTATGAGTGGCTATGGCACTAAGCTTGACTCTCTCTTATATCATACAATCATGGTGCTGTAAAGATGTCACATCACTAAAAATTAGCCTGAACATAAAAGTCAGTTTTTTCTAATCATGAGGATAAGAGTCATAGCCTGGAGAAATAGTCATACATGAGTAATGTCTTTTATAATAATTTAGCCCAAAATTCATGACTTTAGGTACTGAGTAATTGTAGTTACCTTGGCATTAGTAGGTTTGGCTCTATAATTTTCTATAACTCAAAAGTCACTACTTATAAAAAGGTTGTGACTCTAACTTGAGACTTCGTAGATATATTAAAGATAGAGTCGAGATGATTGGATATGGCCACGAATTTATGTATTAGTCGAGTACTTTGTTTCTATGACATAAAATTAATATAGCAACTATTTAAATTTTATAAGATAAATATGACTACAACTCTATAATAATATTGCAGCCACAAAAAATGGGTTACATAGTAGAAAGATTGTGCTAATGAGTTGGTAGGGTCTTGATATACAAATATTATCATGACAAATTAGGTAGAGTTTCAACGAAGAATTAATTATAAAACTACTCGAAACTCCATGCTCTACTCTTCAGCCAAATAACCACTAAAAACCTCTCGAGTTCACAATAATTTATCAAAATCTACCAAAACTCTAATGTTATAAATAAATGCATAAATAACTTATTTGTGTACCTACACATCATCAAAAATAGCTAAAATACATGAGAATATTGAGTAGCTTAAATACCCAACATACATCAAACCATAAAGAGAGAAATACATCATCAAATAAAAAGAAAACAATCTTAGTCATACTATCATGGAGAAGAAGGTTGACATTATGATCAAGTATGAGGGTCCAAATCATTCAATGATAACTTTGCTCTGGAGTGCTCAAATATGTGCATTGATGTAGAAATTCTCTCTGACTTTCTTGTTGCCCATTACTCATTCCATCATTTTTAAATTCAAAATACTTGATGCATCTTGTCATTTTTCAATCAAGTTCAAAGAATCTTCAAAAGAACCAAGTGCAAAGTACATATATTTTTGGTTCTCATTGCACTTTTCCAAATCTTTGATCCATTTTTTTTATTTATAATATACATTACCTTCTATCTATTTAACTCAACCCTTCATTATCATTTTCCACTCACTTGTGACAAACTCATAGAGCCTCCCAGGTGCTTTGATTCTTCCAATCACTCTGGTCTCCATTTATTCCATCATCTCTTCCAAGATCTTTATAACAAGATCTTCAAATTTTCTTAGGCAGACATAAATAGGCATTATTTCTTGTTGAGATACATCTCCCACAATGCATCATGTTCCTTCATTTTATCTTTGTCTTCCTATTCCTTTCTCCTTATATACTTTTCTCACTTTGTGCCCCATCTCTCAAATTCCAATGCTAAAGAATTATTCATAGACGTTAGCTCCTACTTTAAGCAAATATTTTTATTGTTAGTCTCCAAATTCATATTTTTTAATAGGTTGAGAACCTTTTCCTAGCCTCTATCTTGTCTACCCATAAAAAAATTATATCATAGTGATTGTTCAACTTTGTAGTCAATTCTTTCTATTGATTCTAAGTCAGCTTCGGGGAAGGATGACACTTCTTTCCTAGCATTGGTGATTCTTCCCTTCAAGAATCAACTTCCTCTTCTTTTCTCCTTCAAGCTCTCTATTCAAAATTGCCAATATCAAGAGGGACATTCATGAGCACAATTTGTCTCTTTTTACATTAATTAAAACTTTATGAAAATCCAATGATATCCATGAAGTTGATAGACAACATACCTCTACCAAGCTCTACACTTCCTATTTTTCTCATGCATGTCACCAAGATGAAGCCAATATAAAGTGTTGAAATGCAAGATTTAATAGGTGTTTACTTTCATTTCCATTTAGAGTTGATATTATTTTGATTCAAGTTAGAGATGGTGTATAAATTATTTTCTTTTAACATACAATTTTTTTCTTTTTAAGCTTCTCTCTTAGAATTGGACAATAATAAAAAGATACAAAATGAATTAATAAATAACATGGAAAAGTACTCATAAAGACATCTAAAGACATTGAAGATATAAAATCTATATAGTAAAAAAACCATCATGCACAAAACCATAAAGGACAAAATCATCAAGGACAAAAACTATATAGATTCATAAGAGATTTGATTGTGGATCACAAATCTGATTAGTTTTTCGTGGATAATTTTCCATTTTCATGTCTAGTGGTTGATATTGTTTCCTAATATTTCATGTGCAAAATAGTTCCCTCAAGATTTAAGATTTTGCATTATTATTCAATTACTTGAATTTATCTTTCATAAGTTTTCTTATTGTTCCTTAATATTTGGAAGGCTTTATTTTGCAATGCTTTTTTTGTTGTTTTTTTTTTTTGACAAATAATGTGAAAAACACATCTACTTATATCATATTACAATTTATTCTTAGTACATAATTAAAAAATAATAATAATAATGAATGAGCTTAAATTATTAATGCATACATTAATATTGAAGGAATATCAATACTTTGTTAAGATAAACACCTTAACTCAGATGTATGTCAAAATACTCACTTTTATGACAATTCACTACACCTTAAGTTCTTTATATTTTCTATGTTTTGTATGATATTCAAGATATTGGAATGGGATTGAAATTTTTCCCATCACACCACTAATATTATCTCTCAAGCGACAAACAAGAGATTGACTACTCAAAGGGAAATAGTATATGTATATATTTTTAATTTTGACAATTATGATTCTCATTTTTTTTTGCATTCTCAAAATTAAGGGTGCTAGAGGAGTGCTGCCAAACATCAAGATCACCTATTTATTATTTTTTATTTACACATTGGAATTAATATTCATTATTTAGAGTCAATTTTAAAAGAGTCCATCATTTCATTATTTTCAAAAATATATTAGCGGGTGATAAAATAACAAATATCCATCAAATAAAATAACCCATGTCCAACTAGCTAGAATAGGGTGTCGTGCCCTCTTTGAAAAAAAGAGAGGTGATTATATAATGAAGGTGAATGATTGCCTTAAAAATCTAGAATAGGTTATTATGCACTTTGCTCACTTCACTCATCTTGCTACATACATTTTGAAGGTTTTACCAATGAAGGTTGATGCGTCTAAGAGAATGAGATGGATAGAGTGACTCCATGGCTTAATATTTTTGTGCTAACTATCATTTAATTTTTTAGCATTCCACATTTATATCTTGAGTGATTGTGAAATTCCCACCTAACCAAAGTTTCAATAATGATCAGTTCAACATATATGAGATAGGTTGAGCCATATTAGAAAGACACCTCATTCAACATTTACTAGTAGTATTTGGATTAATAGTCATGGAGGAGGTAGATTAGAAGAGCATCAACATAGTCCACAGTCTATTAGAGAATGGGTCATAGGAGAGAGTGTTGATGTGAGTTATTTCTAGAGAAGATGTTAAGAACAATATAGATTGTTAAGAATAAAAGGCCAACAACTAGAATCATTTGGGTGTTCTCATATAGTTCTTCCTTGGTGAAACATACTAGAAAGAAATATAGATAATTCTTCACTTGTAAGGAAGCATCAGATATTTTTTAGCTTTTAGGTACTATAGACATTCTAACTCATATTCATCTTACAGACTCTTTTGATAACAATGATGAATATAATAGTTACCTTATAGGTGATCTTTGTTTTTTTACTAATATTTTTCTTATTCATTGAATATTATAATATTAAATGATAAATTATCAAAAAAATTTGGTTATGAAAATATTTAAATTGGTTCTTTATTTATTTGATGTGCTATATTTATTTATGGTTGCACACTTAATCTTCTTTGTCTGAATTATATTTCATGGTAACTTAACTCTAACATTGTTTTTGTCTTTACTAATATTTGTTTGCTAGATCAGAAAATTTGGAGAAAGACTTTCTCTGGGATTGAACAAGACATACTATATGTTTTTACTTGTATGATAGAATATTATTTGGTATACTAAATATTGAATAATGCTAAGTATTTTGGTGATTATGTATGATGTTTTTAAATTAAAAATGATTTTTATTTGAATAATTTCATGAAAATATTTATAATGTATTATGATAAATAGTAGTGAAATTAACTAATTTTGTGTTAATATTAGAATTGGTGGTTTTGTTGACAAAGAGGAGAGCGAAATATCTTGTAAAGTCATAACATATTTATAGCATGACTTTGTTACACCTCAATTGAGCTATAGATTAGTTTTAGCACTAATTCTTGGCTAAAGCTTTACATAAATAGTTATATAAATTTGTGTATACTACAACTCTATTACCTCATTGATATAATTATTTCACTATGTAATATATTCTTTTTAGTTATGAAACTTTCTTGGAGTCATAGTTATAGTAGCTCATAATATTTTATACAACTATGATATTAATTTTATATCATAGCAATGAAGTACCCCCTGGTGCAAAATGCCATGGCATCCTCCAATGTTATGGCTTTTGACTATAGAAAGTTCCAAAGAGTATTTACTCAGGTTGCACTTACAAAAAATTTTAGTTCCTTAACTTTTTACTCTTGAGAAATGCTGACAACCACAATCATTCATGGTACTGTGAATTTGGGTTATAAAGATGAATTGCATAAGCCATAGTCACTCCCAGTGCCACAACTTCACATTACCTAGATGAAATGTATAAGCTATGGTCATTCCTAGTGCCATGACTTCAATTTTAAAAGACAAATTTCATAGTCATGACTATTCCCAACAATGTGTTAATCTAAATCAAAAAAAAAACCAAAGTCATAACTCATTCTCAATTTCATGACTTTGTGTTACAAAGAGGCAAAGCTAAAACCATAATTATTTCCTAGCACCATGACTCTCCACTTAAAAATTATGCCCAAGCATTTGAGTATAAAAGTACAAAACAAGGAGAAAACAAAAGGAGTGTTAGGGAACAAGACAACAATCAAAAAGCTAGGATTTGGGGAGCACAAATTCATCATAACCTAGGAGATATGCATGAGAAAAGTAATGTGTTGATGCAAGACACAAGTATAAATTCCAAGGAAGCATTAATTTCAACTCTACCTAGGGAAAAATCAGAGGTGCATGAATAAGAATTATGTGTTTGGAATATAATTCCTAGATACTCATAAGGGTTGTTATTATAAACCCATAATTTCATTAGATATATTTTTAATAATCTCATGTGAATTTTTACTCAATGTCAAGCTAAAGTAAGATTTATGATTAGTTTATTTTATTTTATGTGATGGCTGCATCATTATGGATTTTATTTTTGGATTGTATTATAGTTTGGTTATTAATGAATGTGGTGTTTATTTAGAATTGAAATTAAGGTTTTGTTATTAGTATCTTTGTGTGTGTTATCATGGTAGATAGTGATAGGTAAATCATAAAGCACGCTCATACATAAGGATAGTAAGAAAGTGACAGCACTTCCTATCATGTTGCATAAGACAAACCAATATGTTAAAATCTAATATTGAGTTAAGTTTAATCATGAGAATATGATATTTATGAAGCCAAAAGATCAAATCCTTTTATAAGTCAATCTAATATGTATATCTTTGATGAACTAGCCCACAATTGAAATGATAATTTTATAGAACATTATTCTGAGATTTTAACATTTATTATGGGATTTTTGAATCAATCATTGTGGATAATGATAAGTAATCCATGAGACATGCATTAGTATATGTGACTTTTAATGTGTTGCTATGAGTTAATTTTTTTCCTGAGTTACTTCATGCCATATGCCTCCTACTAATGAGATTTGAGAAAAAGTGTAAATCAATTTTATGAGTGTGGTACTTACGAAGCTAAAAGTATAAGTATTTTTAATACCATATTATCTCTTATTTGATATACAAGAGATTTAATGCTCAAGAGGAAATTGTGTGCGTCTGTGTGTGTGTGTGTGTATTAATTTAAATAATTATGATTCTCATTTTCATTTTGATTTTCAAAGGTAAAGATGCTAGAGTAGTAGTTGTCAAACATCAAGTTCAACTATTTATTGTTTTTTATTTATATGTTGAGATTAATATTTATTATTTAGAGTCAAATTTTAAGAGAGTGCATCATTTCATTATTTTCAAAAATATATCAATCGATAATTCAACTACAAATATCCATCAAACAAAATAACATGTCCAGCTAGCTAGACTATGGTGCCTCTTTGAGAAAAGGAAAAGTGATTATATAATGAAGGTGGATATTTACCTTAAAAAGTTTGATATGTCATTACTCACTTTGCTCACTTCACTCAACTACCTACATACATTTTGGAAGTTTTACCAAAAATGTTGATGCATTTAAGATATGAGATAGGAAGAAACATTTGGCTTAAAATTTTGTGCTTATTGTCATTTAGTTTTTTAGCATTCCGTAGCTATATCTTGAGTGATTCTTAGTTTCATATTGGAACAAAGTTACAATACTATTCAATTAAATACATTTGGGATAGGCTAAGACAAATTATAAAGATACCTCATTCAACATTTACTAGTCATGGCGAAAGTAGTGTAGGAAAGCCTCAACTCAGTCCACACTCTACAAAAGGATGGGTCACACCTGAGAGTATTATTATGAGGTATTTCTAAAAAAAATGCCAAGAACAATATAGATTTTTAAGGATGAAAGGCCAAAAATTAGAGTCACATGGGGGTTCTCTTATAGTTCTTCTTTGGTGAACCTTGCTAGAAAAAAAATATACAAAATTTTTCACTTGTAAGGACGCATCTAATACTTCTTAGTTTTTAGGTACTGTAGAATTTGTGACTCATCTTCATAATTTAGACTCCTTTGTTATCAATGCAATAGATAATAATTACCTTATATGCAATCATTCATTTTTTTCCTAGTTTGTTTCCTATTCAATGTATATTATAATAGCAAATGACAAGTTATCGAAAACATTTAAAAATATTATTATTTAGCTAGATTCTTTATTTCTTTGATGTGTTATATTTATAAATGGCTGCCCACTTGGCCTTCTTTGTGTGAAATATTTTTATTGGTAACTTAACTCTAGCTTTATTTTTCTTTTACTAATATGTATTTTCTAGATTGGAAGACTAGAAGAAAACTACTTTTGGGAGTGAGCTTGATAGACTATATGTTCTTACTTATATGCTAGAATATTATTTGGTAAGCTAAATATTGAATAATACTAATTATTTGGTAATTATGCAAGATATTTTTACAATAAAAAGGGCCTTAAATAGAATTATTTCATGAAATTTTATTTTTAACATATTATGATGAATAGTAATAAAATTGATTAGTTCTGTGTAAAATGTGAGATTTGGTGGATTTGTTGAGTAGGAGGGGAGCAACAAGTCTTGTAAATCCATAGTATTCCTTGTGGTATGAATTTATTACATATTCATGAACTTATAAATCCATAGTATTTCTTTTGGGTTGTTTCGGTATCTATTATTGATCAAAGATTTACATAAATAGTCATGGTGATCTTTCTACTTCATGTTTCTACACCTCATTGATATAATCAATTCACTGTGTAATAATTTTTTTGTCTATGCAACTTTTTTAGTCATAATTATACTGGCTCATATTATTTTTTATTACGATGATATTAATTTAATATCACAAAAACTCAGTACTCCATTAGCACTAAAAGCTATGGCAACCTTTAGTACCATGACCTTTGGCCATATAGCATTCCAGAGAGCATTTACTTGAGCCATACTTATTTATAGTGTCTTAACTTTTTAATCTTGAGAAATTAATAAAGTTTCTACCATTCACATCATTACGACTTTGTATTACAATTAAGAAATGTACAAGCTATAACAATTCACAATATCATGACTTTATGTTATAAAGATGAAATGTATGAGTTATGACCATTCTTGGTAATCACGACTTTATGTTATAGAGATTAAATGCATAGCTATGGCTATTCCTAGCAATGTAGTAATCTAATTCAAGAAAGAGACCAAAGTCATGACTAATTATCAGCATTGCTACTTTGTCTTACAAAGAGAATAAGCCAAAGCCACATCCATTCCCCAGCCCTATGAATTCTCACTTAAAATCATAACCATTTATTCAAGTATACAAGTGCAAAACATGTAAAAAACAAAAAGATAGTTTGGGCATGAAAAAATAATGAAAAAAACTAAGGTTTGGGGAGCACAAATTCACCAAAACCTAGGCAAGAACCATGAGCAAAGCAACATGGCAATGCAAGACACAAGCATAAAGCCTAAGAGGTATTAATTTCAACAACACATCTGGAAAAATCTTAGGCACACGAATAAAAATTGTGGATATAAGGTTTGATTCCTATATATTTTTAAAGATTATCATTTGGAACTTGAAATTCCATGAGATATATTCTAAATTATCTCATGTGTATTGGTTCCCAATGTCAAGATAAATTGAGGTCTAATGTTTGTATATTTTATTTCATATGATAGATGCATAATTATTGATATTGTATTTAGATTATGTTATAGTTTGGTTATTGATGAATGTGATTTTTATTTAGAATTGAAATTAATGTTTATCTATTAGTAGGTTTGTGTATGTTGTCATGGTAGATAGTGATAAGTAAGCTATGAAGTAGACTCGTGCATAATATAAAAATGATAGTGACTGTCCTTCTACTCATTATGCATTAGACAAATCTATATGTTAAATTTTGGTGTTGAGGTAAGTTTAATCATGTAAATATGACACTTACAAAGTCAAAAGATTGAATACTTTTATAATTCAATTATTTGTGTATATCTTAGATGAAATAACCTTTAATTAAAGTGGATATTTTATAAAATATTATTCTAAGGATTTCAAATATTTTGTGGGAGTCACTCATCATCTTGGTGAATAATGATTTGTAAGCCATGAGGCATGCACAAGTGGATGTGACTCATAAGGTGGTGGTAGTCTTATGAGTTACTTTCTATCATATGACTCATGTCAATGAGATTTAAGAAAAAGCATTTGTTGATTGTGCAAGCATGATACTTACAAAGTTGATTGTACTAATATTTTTAATATCATACTAGTTCACATCTTTATGATACATTAGTTTGGAAAATAAGATTACACATATGAAGCAATCATCAAGGATAGCTGATGTGTTTTTTAAAAGATATAGACTTGTGAATAACCATCAAGTAAAGATAATTTATCATTTTGATGATAAAATACAAAGTAGATAGCTACAAGGAGACCATCACTAGGAATGACCAAATAGGTAACAACCACATTATAAGCTAGTAGGCTACTAAAATATTTTCTTAATAATCTTATATTCATTCTATAGTCAAGCACAATAATAACATGAAAATTTAGGCTAATCATCATGTATAATAAAATGGACTATTTCTAGAATCAAAGAGTCTATTGAAAATTTAGTATTATCCTTTCAACTAGAGTTGCAGCTGACTCATCATTGGTTGATTAAATTGCCTATTAAATTACCATGGGATCAATATTTGGATGAATGTCTACTTTACTACATGTATAACCCATATACTTATAGGTCTAGTTGTATGAAATACATTCACCTAAAGAACCTATGTGATATTTCTTAATCCTAAAATTAAGCATCATAACAAAGTTATAACAAAAATCTAACTTGATATTTGCATATTATTGATTTAATAATTTTTTAGTCAATACATAGTCACTCATCACTAACTAAGTTGATAATATTAGATTCTATTATTAGAGATCTCTCTACACTAGAGTATGAGGTATATCAGTTAAAAAAACATACTAGGGCATCATATCTTTTCCTCATCCATGTGTGAGTGAGGATCATTCAATCTGAATACTTAGACATTTGGGGAGCTAAAAGATAAGAGAATCAGGATGTATATTATTTGGTTATTTTTTTTTATAAGTTTTATATTTTCTTTATTTTTTAGACTTTTCATAAAAAAAATACAAAATCATTTTAACAAAAACATAAAAAAGTTTGAATGATGATGATGTATTAGAGTAAACATATAATAACTTTAATAGTTATATCATTAATCATGGGATTATACACCATAATTTATATGCTAGCACTCTCTCATAAAATAAAATTATAGAAAGGAATAATGTATATTTAATTAGAATGGCTTAGGCACTCATATTTGATAGGATTGTTCTATAGATTTTTTGGAGAGATGTAGGTTTTACTACAAACTTCCTTATCAACTATATGTCTTCTTCTATCTTTTCTCATTATATTTCCTTTCCAATATTTCATCCTATAGAAATATTATTTAGCTTTTCTCTTAGAGTGTTTAGAAGTACTTTTCTTGTTTATGATCTCTTCCTAGATTATGATAAGATGAACACTTAGGACAATAATGTGTGCCTTTCTTAGTTTTTTCCATGCTTAGAAATGATATAGATATTACTCATTCAAGACTAGTAAAGTATTGGTGACTACTAATATAATATTTTTAGTATGACTCACAATTTAATGGGTTATGAAGAGTATGGGTCTTGAGGCATATTTGGATCTATTACATTTCTTTACTCCATTATAATCTTTCTTGAGTCTCCACTTTTGAGAAAGAGTTACACATCGACTTTATTTGAACTTATTGGCTTCACAATATGGTGACACTAGTAGGGAGTCATCATATATTAGGTTGATTTTAGAGAAACTAAGGTTTCCCATAAAAGAAATCTTTCTAAAGTCCATATGATTTGGTAATTCAAGAGTTTATTTTAAATCCAACTCAGGACGAGCTAGAGACTTATAGACTTGAAAACTAAGGATTTAGAGTTAATATTAGAAGAAGGAACTATACATAACCTATTCAAAGTTTAAACAAAATTCTTGAGAAGTTAAGATGATCTTATAGCCAGCTCTTTTAATTTTAATTTTTATATCACTATTTGATTGAAATAGATGAGTTGTATTGAGCACTTTATTCATAGATATTAGCATACACATGCCTTCTCATTTCTTTTAATTTTTTCACTACTTTTATTTATAGTATTTATATATCCAAACCCCTTATAATATATAATCCAATTCTTGATAGCTTTGGGTAATTCTATAAGACAAATACCCTTCAATATAATGAGACTTGAGAACTAATATCTCGACCTTCAAAAAAGTCTATTATTAGTTGTAGTTACATGTTCATATTAAAGATCAAACTAGATGAGAAGGTAAATTATCCTAATGTAAGATATTTTATAAAAAGGTTCACTCAGATATTAAGTGTGCATTATCATAACACTTTCTCACATATAGATGATAAAAAAGTTAGATATTAAGAAGGTATTTCTTCATAGTAATATAAAGGCAAATGGGTATATGGGACAACCACCCCAATATTGAATAGAATAGTTGGATTTAGTTTATAGATTATAGAAAATAAGTAGTCACATTTTTAGGTTACACAAGTTTGTTGCAAATTATTCTTTATTTTTCATGTGGAGCTCAAAATATAGGTTAATCATCCTTTTTGTATATGTTGATGATATTATTATTACCATAAAGAAGGTATATCATTGATATTCTCATAGAAGTTAATTTTTGAGTTGTGCACCATCAGATACTCTAGTTAAGCTAAATATTAATTTCTTGTCTAATTTGAGTTTTTTAGTTAACTCTATTATATATTAGAGAATCATAGAAAATATAAACTATGTAACTATCACTAGACTAGAAATAGCTTTTGCGGTCAATATATTTAGTCATTTCATATATTCTATCATGATAATTTTACCTTAACTTGACTCTTTGTATGCTAAGGTATATGAAAAAATCTTTAAGCCTTGGTATTTCTTACAATGAGAACATGCACATATAATTAATCAGGTATTCAAATTTAAGTTATGAACTAGCTTAAACAAAGAGGAGGTTGACTACATATAGAATCTATCACCCATATACTTTTCTTGGAAGTAATCATGTCTCTTAGAAAAATAAAAGACATGAAGCTATTTTAAGATTTGGTGAAGAGGCATAATTTAGGATGATGGTGATAATCACTTGCATAACATTCTGGATCAAGCACCTTCTTGAAGAGATCAAGTATTGTTTGATCCTTGACAATGGTACCAAAAGCTTTTTTGTTCCTAACAATGGTACTAAATACTTGTTGAGTCTTCACAAGTATATATGTTGTACAAATAAAATATATATAAAAGTATAGATATAGAATATACACGGATTGAGTTGGTAGTACAAGCAATCAGCAATGAATCAACTACTATTCAAGTGAGTCGACAAACTTGAATTTTCAAAAAGATACTTATACTCTATGGTTGATTCACCTCTTTGTGTTTGATGAGACTTTTCTTGTATTCTATTAATATTGTGTCTGATTATTGAAATAAGTGTATAATAGTTTAAAAATATTTAAAAATCCACTTGGCATATAAGGTGGTCATCATACTTAGACTATTACTATAAAGGATGATCTTTCATAGTAGTCCCCTTAATATTTGACCACTAATGTAACATGTCATTTCATTTGTGGGTCATTTGCATGTCTATCCCTTTTGGAAAAATCATCAACTATCCTTGATGATTATTTCGAATATGTATTTCTATTATTCGACATCTAATGTAGATATAATTTGTATTTTCAATAAGTATCATATAAATAATATAATTAATAATCTTCATATGAATCTCACCCATATAAATCATATAATAGAATTTAATTCACATGCTTTCATCACCAATTGGTTCACTTTTTTTTTGCATGTGCCTTATGACTTACATGTCATCATATGCACATCCAATACACGATTCACACAATATGATGAAACTTCTAGATTAGACATTCTACCTAATACTCTCATTACTCGAGGTAAGTTTTTCTATAATATACACAATGTATTAGTAATTCCATTTATATTTTTGGTTTTGTGAGTATCATACTCATAATGAATAAATTTATATCAATCTCAAGTTTTCACACATAGATTTTTCTCACACATTAAGATTAAAAGGATTTTCACCACCTTATTTCTATAATACATGAGTATGTCTCATGATATACTTCTCATCTATCATGACCAACACATATAAACTTATGATATAGCAAAAATCTAGATGTGTCAGAAGGGTTGTGTCGTGCTGACACAACCCATTTTTTCAAGGTATGGTCGTGCCTGGAACAACACAATGGCTCGGTCCACCAGCCTAGCATGACACAGTGGCACGACCCTACTATATAGCCATGCCATACCAAAGAGAATGGGATTCTTTCACGTGCTGCAAAAAAATCACATTGGCATTGTGGTTGATTTTTTTAAAATAATTAGACCACCCCATGATAGGGCAGTCTAATTTTCGATCGCACCCCATCTTAGGCACGAGGTCAAGGTCTAACTATTAAAAGAAATTCAGACCGTGCTCATCATGCCTTATAGGACCCCCATCGTGCGGTCACCCTAGTCAGTTTACCATGCCACAATGCTAGGCACAAGAGTTGTGTAGAGCTCAGCATGAGGCATGGCTCATTCCGCCCCAACACGACATGAACCATGTCGTGGGGTGGCTCGACCTGGCATGAGGCATGGTTCTATACTATGCAGTGTCAGACCAAACATTATTGAATTGGGCCATGCCTAGGATGCTCAGCCCGTTTGACACATCTAAAAAATCCTAAATTTTGGTTTTATAACACATTCATATTTATCAACAAATCTACAACATTCATTAACATAAATATTAATCATTCGATAATAGTGTATCATCATATCATAAGTATATGACCCAATACTAGATATCAATTTAGCCTAATATTGGGTAAAATTTCATACAAAATGTGTTGTGAGACATCACTTGCAAAATGAAAGTTCACATTACAACCCCAAATAGAAGTCTAAGTATCAAAACCTAAAACTCAATCGAATCTTATAATGTTAACCTTGAATTTGCTCTTAAGTAGGGGTTGCAATTGTATAAACTAGGGTTTCATTATGGCTTTTGGCTTAAATCTAATTTCTCTCTCTCTCTCTCTCTCCTTTTTCATTTTTCTCTAAGTGTTACTTAAATATTGTTAGGTATTCATGTGATGATTTCATTTGGATGTCATGGCATTGGCTTGAAGTCATGACTTTCATGTCTCTTTAGATCTTACGATAGAGTACAAAAGTCATGGTGGCAATTAATATCTTGATTTAGGTAAATCTACTCTAAAACAAAACATCAATGTGCTAGGAATGACCATGAGTGAGATAATTTCTTTATGGAACAAAATATCATAATATTGGAAATGATAATGACTAAGATAATTACTCTCATTAACTCAAAATCATAGTACTAGGAATGACCATGACTTTAGTGAATTATCTCTGTAGCTCAGGGTCATAGCTTTAAAAAAACCATAACTAAGGTAAATTATTTCTACTATGAAATGTCATAGTGAAAAATAATTCACAACTCAAAATACTTAATATATTAGCTATATAATGAATAAGTTGCGATATTAGAATTTGCCACGACTAATTATACCAATGGGGTGATTGGCTACCACAATATAGAAATAATATTATGACTATTAAATTATTTTAGAGATAGTATGTTCATGACTCCATAATAATATCATAGACATGAAGACTATGGTGTATAGTGGAAAGATTATGTTAACATGATTGTAAAGTCATAGTGAATAATAATTATCAAGACTAGTTTTGTAAAGTCATGGTAAAAAAAATGATATCATACCATAACTATGCAATAGGATTGTGAAAGGTGAAATTAAGTCTTGACATGAAAATTATCATTACTCTTCAATACTTCTTTCTCACCTCTAAGGCCTTCGCTCTACTAAGACTAATAATTTCTACCAAAATATATATAGTTTTACAACATTTATTAAAACCCCCTTAGTGCATTAAGTTGGTGAAATCTTTCTGATACAAGTACAAATACATGTATATATGCCAATAATTAGACTTCAAAGCACCCAAAAATGTTAGTGGGTAGAATTCTAAATAAATACCTATCTTCTTTTATCACTAATCTCTATTATGATAGTTAAGCTCTAAATGATATGACCTCTAATCTAGTATTTAATCAGCAATTTTACTACATAGAGGTGGGATTTCTTCTTCCTCATGGAGAAAATTAAAGATGTGAGTGTTCCTACAATCTATGTTTCTATATTAAATTAATAATAAATATTTTAATGAAAGTCTTGAGTAGAATCAAGTCAATTTTCTTTCTTCTAATCTTGGTGTGCTAGATCTTTTTGCACTAGCGCGAGTGAGTTTTTATAGTTTACTACAATAATTTTATATTTATATAAGTTTTATGGATGGGAACACACAACATGAAGGATATAATAATCCAAAGTTAGAGTTATATATTTATTATATATTTACATAACATTATTGATTTTTTGAAGATTTATGGCTTAGTTTTAATATAGCACTGATGTCTTTTATCCAAATGATATTATGTTATAGTAGAATAAGCCAATTAGTATGATAAAGTATTCTTCTCTACATCAAGATCTTTTGATGTCTATAAATGTTGGATTTACCTAGGTTTTGGGTAGACTACATAATGTGTTTTATTTTTTGGTTTGGTTTAAATTTTATGTATGGTAAAATGTTTTTTTTTTGTGTTTTTATTTAATTTGTTAAATTGAATTGTTTCGGGTGCTTTCAATAAATGAGAATGTGTTTAACAAATTTAAATAAAATTCAAAATAAAAAAATGAAAAAAAAAAAATTTATTTTAAAAGGTGCATTTTAGGGAGGTAGTGTGGTTTTCAAAAACAAAATTCACACACAAACTAATTTTTTGGGCATGCATGTAACCTTAAAATGAAAGGGAAAACATCCCCTTTCCTTTTAATAAAACATAGTCTATTCTATCTAAAATGGGTGATGCATTTTGGGATCTAAAATGTACATAAGTTTTTTTCTTGTCAAAAACCTTCAGTAACATTAGAAGCTTGGTGAGGAAAAATATTTAGATGTGTTTTTAAGATAGGTAATGGTTTCTGAAAAACTTTTATTGGTTCAAATATGATTTTAAAAATTCCTAAATTTTCTCCATTTCTCGTATGATGGGTTTTCATATGGTATTCATCTGGTATTTATTTAGAATTCGTGCAATATTCATGTAATATTCATGCGATATTCATGTGGTGTATATGTAATGTTCGTGTGTCATTCATGTAGTGATTCTGTAGTGGTTGTGGGGTGTTCATGTGAATTATGTGGTGTGATTGGGTGCTGAAAATTACTTTGGAATCAAAATAAACACTTCAAATCAAGTCATTAGGCGATTTTTATTACATTTTATTATTTTTTTTATAGACTATAACTTGGACTATATTTGGTTGTTGGTTGGATTATTAGATTATACTATTATTTGGGAAGAATAGTATTTATGCATGATTAGTTAATTCTCGAAATAATTGAGTTTATTATCTTGAGAATTAACATATATATTTTCAGATTGAATATATAATATATGCATGATTGGAATTTGAATTTTAATTTTAACTAAATTAAAATTAGGCAAAATTGATTTTGTGATTTTTGGTTTTTTAAAAATTGAAAACAAACAATTTACAAATTAATTTGGGTTAAGATAGAAAGAGTCAAGTTTTAAAATTAAAGACATTTTAATTTTAGAAGAGGCAGAAAATATTTTCGAAAACCAAAAAATATTGTGATACACTATGGTAATAGTTCATGGGTAAATTTAAAAGATTTATTCGCTAAAAAAACAAGCTAACCTATTTGTGGGTATGAGTATTAGTTTCGAAACTAGTCTGGATTTTCAGGTTGTGCTCCATCTTACCCCAAAAACAAAGATATCATAAAAATATAATGTGACATGGTTGGTAATAGCATCCATGATTTAGTCTAAATCATGGTATGGTAGCATAAACTATCTTTGTATAGGACTTTGCTGAGACTAGTATTACCGACACATGCTCTCCATTTTATCAACACTTTGGAATCACATTATCATTTCCTTGTGAAAAAATATATATTTTTTCATTCTTAGCCAAGACTATACCTAATTGATCATGTGAATCTTTGTACACCACAACTATATGAACTCATTAGTATAATCATTTTATTATGCAACACATACTTTGTGGTTATAATATTATCATAGAGTTACAATCATACTTATCTCATAAAATTAAAATGGTTATGACATTAATTTTATATCATAATAACTAAGTATCCTATTAGTGCTAAACATCATGGTCTTGTACTAGTGCAATGATTTTTTATCTTTAATATGACTTGGTTATCTCAAGTTAGAGTCGTAGCCATTTTATATGACTTTTGAGCTACAAAATATTTTAAAGTCAAAACTACTTAGGCCAAAGTCATGGAAATTATTCAGTGCTATGATTTTTGGGACACAAAATATTATAGCAGACATTACTCAAATATGATCATTCTCCCAGTACATGACTATTATCCTCAAAGAAAGAAAAAATCATGAGTTTTATGTTTGGCTAAATGTTAATGCCGTGATATATTTACAGTGTTGCTATAATATGATATAAAAGAGAAGTGAAGACTAGTAGCATGACAACTTAAATTTTTTGTGTTGCATCCTTTTCTCAGTGTCATGGCCATAGGATACACACAAGAGGTCTTCTCAGTGTTGTTTCCATTTCTTAATATTGTGATCATATAATGATCAAGAAATAATAATGCCAAACATAGCCATTACCTAACACCATGACTTTATTATGATATGAAAGACCATTCACAATATCATTGCCTTTTCTAGCCCCAAAACCCTTTATGAAGAATAAGAAATACAAATTCGAGGGGTCATTGCCACTTCATAATATCAGCCTTTGTGTTATAAAATTAATACGCCCAAATCATGGTCATTATTTCGCATCATAAATTTGTGCTATAGACAGACTGAGATATTGTTGTATATAATTTTTTTTGATATCTGTTTTGTATAACCAAATATGTTTCTATTTTAAAATTTTCATACAATTACAAGAAAGAAAATATTAAGAGGCTGGAAATACAGTAATAGCATAATAAAGGAGGTCTTGTTGTTCGATCAGCAGGCCAAAAAATTTTAGGAATAGAACTCGGCCCATCCAAGTGATTCGACCCTCTCTATCATTAATATAAATTGATTTTATTTATATTTTTCGGGTTGTTGTAATTTTTTGGCGTGGAACTATTCATCTCCATTTTTTTCTCCTCTTTGCACGATTTTCATCTCGACTGCTTCTGCACACATACTGTAAGACATCCTGGACATTCTATTTAGTTATAATCTATAACACATAAGCATTCTTCTTGTGGATGTAGCTAGTCATGTTGAACGACTAGTGAACCATGTTATTTCGTGTGTTTCTGTTGTGTTTTTTTGATTCTGCCATGGCTTTTGTTGGAATGTGGTTGTGGATATATATATCATTTGCTATTCTTTTTTGTTCTCTTCTTCTGAATCTCTAAAATAACAATCGTGGAAGTGGAATTACCAACATATATATTATAGAGTCATGGCTATTTTCTAGAGTCATAACCTTAAGCTTACGAGATGAAAGACAAAGTTGTGGCTTTCTTTTGAAATTCACAACTTCCTACTTAAAGTATTATAGAATTTCTTAAAGTATAAAAGAAGAAGAGAAAGAAATTCTTGCAAAATTTCTTTATTTTTTCTTACTTCTCATAACAAGTAAAGCCATGATGTAGCTATCAAACTCTATGAATGAAATTCATACTCTCTAGGGGCTCTACAAGCAAACAAGGGATGCATAACTGATGGTCCTTATAATTGTGTAACTTTATTTTTGTGACGTAATAATGGTTTTACATTGATGGATGTGTTTTGATTTATGTTGTGTTTTGGATATTGATTGATTAATGATTAAATAGAACATGAATTAGACTTTTGATAATTAGTACGTTTGTGAGAGATTATTATGGTGAATGGGTGATAGGTAAACTATGAGACATACTTGGACATATGGTTGGAAGGAAGTAATAACTAGAGGTGTCAAATGGGTCATGCTATGCAGGCATGAGCTATGACATGCTCGATTGCGATATAAGGTAGTGTAGTCAGGCAACCATACTATGCTGGGCATGGCCTAGTATGGAAGTCATGTTGTGTCTTGCACAACACAGTAGTCATGTCATGTTTGGAATGGCATGATGTGGATATGGTTGGCTTGACAAGGCTCAATAGGCTCGAGTTTAGGTAGAGTTGGGCTAGGTCATGCCTGGTCATGCAAGGCCATGCCGGGTTGGGCTAGGTCATGCTCGAAGGTTGGCTTCCTGGTCAATCAGTCACTAGTTGTGGACTCGTTGTTTAGGATTTTAAGTTTTTTTGAAAATTTATAATTTAAAGTTACCCATTGGCAACATTATGAGTTATGAGTTACAATATTATATTATTTATATATGTTACATAAATTACAAAAAAAATAAAATCATTAACACAAAAGAAAAATTTTAATAATCAAAAATATCAAAAAAATACATCCATAAATCATAAAATAGAATAAAATAACACAACAATACAACACCAACATAAAATAAAAATTATCTAATAATCATGAAAGATCAATCTCAATGCCAATAAATATAAGTATGCAACTGATCATCATAGCATAAGTGGCTAATGGTATCACTAGCGGTAGGTTCAATATACTCAAAGTCCCATGATTCCTCATCTATCGGCAACTCCTCTACTCATGTTTCGGCCAAATCTTAGATGCCAACCTCGAATCCTCCCAATCTTTCAAGCATGCTAATATCTCAATGATATCCAGTCACTATTTTGATCTCCTATCCAAAATGAAATTGACTACATTAGAAAAAGCATACCCTGATGCTATGCTAAACATTGGACGAGTCAGTAGGTTCATGTCATCTAAGGGCAAGTTTGATAAAATTGAAAAAATTAAATCCTAAAAAATAAGTGCTGAATTTTATAAATGTTGAATTTGTATTGAAAAACTATTTGATAAATTACTGTTAATTGAATGCTGAAGATAAATATATTATCTAAAAACTATAAATGCTAAATACTGAAAATGATATAATTTACATATTTACCCTTATTATCATTGTATTACATATTATCCAACATAAATAAAATTTCTAATGAAATTTTATTCACTATAATTAATAATTATTATAAAAAATAAAATCACTAAAAATATATCCATAAATAAATCATAAATCTAAAAAAGAAATAAAAATGTTTCAAGAATAACCAAAAAAATCTAAACTCTTTAAAACTATCCAAATTTTTTAATATAAAAATAAAAACTAATGAACAACTAGTTGATTTACTATTTCCTCTCTTAAATTAATCATGACAAGAGAGTTAGGGTTAGGGTTTGTGGTGGTAGAGAAATGAGGAGGAGAAGACATATTCACAACATAAATTATAGAAATACTATTCTATTCTTTATTTCAACTTTCCATCAAGTCAACTTTTTATACCTAATTTATATTGATTTTGCTAATGTTCATTCAATTCTATAAAAATTATCATTTTAGTAAAATTCTTGTTAAAAAATCCAAATTATCATGAAAATAATAGAAATGCTTGCAAAAAGTTAGTACTTTGAGTGTTGGGTAAACTCAGACACTAAAATATTTTTTTAGCTCGAGTAAAGAGTCTTCCACTATTTATAGCTTTGTCTAGAACAATAAGCATGAAGAATGAAACAACAACATAAAGGGATATCACATAATGTACCAATGTGGAGAAGATGGTCATGGAGTGGTTGATTCTTTGTATCAAACTTCTTCGGTGAGAATTGTGCTCTAGAAGGCTCAAATCATGACATAAATGTGGAAAGTTGTTACAACTCTGTTATCTCACCCAAAAGCTTGTTAATGAGAGTATCTCATCAACTAAGATCCACAAGTACACAGATCAAACATGTAGTTTAATAGACATTCATCTATATATCAATTCTACAGGGATTGTATCGATAGATCGACTATTCAACAAGAGACAACATATATTTTTAATAAATTAGATACTTAGATTGTTATACAATATTATGTCTAATATTCATTTATTTAATTTATGTGATATCATTAAGTCATTTGAAATAAATTATGGTAGATGCAAAATAAGGTTGGTGAATTGTGTAATGATCTTTTGCCATAATAGCATACAAGGTGGTTGTCACCATTAAGTCTTTTCCAATGGTGGTCTCCTCATAGCTATCCCCTCAGTACATTACTAGTAAAACAATAATTCATTTCTAGTTAAGAGTCATTCATAATCTCATACCTTTTATGTAATTTCATCAACTATCCTTGATGGTTGCTTCATATAGACACTCTTATTCTTTAGACTCCACTATCATAAAAACCATTTTTTTGTAAGCATTTATACTTTTAGTTTCATAATCGCCATACTCACTTAATTAATTTATGTTTTTTTCAAGTTTACTTGTGGGAACTGTATGAATAAAAGTAGCTCATAAAGATTATCACTATCTTGTGAGTCACAACACGCGCACGTGAATCATGAGAAATACATGTCACCATCCTCTTCGGTAATGATGCAACTTACACACTAAATATAACCCCCTTAGAAGAATATTCATTATAATATTCATCTTAATTAAGAACTATTCCATTTAAAGTGTGTACAATGAATATGATCCTCTTCATAAGGATCATATTCATGATAATTAATTAGAAGAGATATCACTTTTTTCTATCATATGCATGAGTAAATCTCATGGTTTATATGTCAGCATCCACCATAACAACCTAGCACAAATCTAATATTAGTTGAAACCCTAATTCAATTTCTATTTATTCAATATCTATTTATATCCATATTATAAAATAAATCAAACTAATAATGCATGCATAATCTAAATCAATAATATTACATAATTTAAATTACATAAACCCTAGACCATGCCAATTCCATTAAAATTTTTGAATCTATCCCTAGTGGAGAGAAGCTTGAAAGCTATGCCCACTATCTTTATTGATTGGCCTAACTCATGCATTCATTATTTACTTATGAAACCCTTAGGGAGTATAAAATTTTCTTCAAGATTTTTTAGTTTTCATGACTTTGCTTGTTACATCAAAGAGAAAGAAGAAATGAAAATTTTTTTTCAAATATTTTTTATCTTATACATTTATACTCGGGAAACTTTGCATTACTCAAAATAAAAAGTAATGATTTTTAGAAAAAAATCATAAATTCAACCTTCTTCCCTTTAGCTTCAGATCATGACTCTAGAAAGACTCTGTTCAACAACTTGATCTTTTTATAACATAAAACCATAATGATGGCAATGATCATGACTTGAGCCTAATTTTCTCTATAACACAAAGTCATGACTATAAAATATGTGTGGCTCCATATCTTCATCTATTTGTAGTCCATAGAGGATCATAGTGCTGTGAAGTAGCTACAAAATAGAGATAACATCTAATATTGTTATATAGTAATAGCACTTTGTGGAGGTTAAGATATTGGCATTAATTCTTTCTTGATGTGTATGTGGTCATGGCACTATGAACTGATTATGGTGTAAAAATAACTTTTCATATCTTTTAAGTGTTCATGGCATTTTGAATGACTATGACACAAACTTTTTTTTCTCTCATATAACATATTTCCACAACACTATTAGGATGCCACAACATTTGTACTTAGTTTGTGCATACAAGTCACTACTATACATTCCCTTGAGGATAAAAGTCATGACCTTGGAAATGATTATACTCAAGCAATATCCTCTATACCATTTAGTATCCCAAAGTCATAATTCTAAATAATTACTATGGATTTGCCATGAGTACTTGTGGCTTTATAATTTTCTATGGCTCAAATATCATGGATTTGTATAATTTTCATAGCTCTAACTTAAGACTATCTAATCATATAAAGATAAATTCATGACTCTATGAAATTAGTCTTAACATTGAGTACCAATAAGGTTCTTAATTAGTTTTTGCAATGGAGAACTAATCCCACTACCATAATAATTTTTTAAGCTAAGTATGACTACAACTCCATAATAATATCTCAGTCATGAAGAATATATTGCATAATAAAAATATTATACTACTATATGTAAGATCATAACATACAAAAATTGCTTCTAACCATTTAAGTAGAGTTTTGACCAAGAATGTATGCCAAAACTATGTGAGACTTACTAATAAATCTCATCTGCTAAGGAAATCCAAAACTTATTGATTTCAAGACTATTTGTTAAAGTTCTCCAAAACATTAAAAATCAAATGTGTGTGTGTGTGTAATCCCTATTTTCATATCTACGCATCATTATCAATCACTAAAATATACAAAAATATTTGATAAATTGAACACCGAATAAACTCTCACACTAAAATAATTACTTATCCCCAAGTAATAACTTTCCCATCTACAAATTAATAAATATTCTTCATCACAATAAATTACATATTATTATACTAGGTTTGAGTATTGTATAATCTATAAATAGTAGAACAACTTCATGTAAACATATTGATAGTCATGGTAGGGTTTGAGTTCCATGACAATATTTGTGGATAATTGGGTATGTGTATTTATTTATGTGGTGGATATAAGTATTTACTACATCATACATGCATGAAAAAATAATTTCTAGATTTCCTACTAAGAAGCACTACATTTTATGTCCGTATCTAGACCATCAAACTTTGTTTAACTCCATCAAAGATCTCTAATGTCCATGTAATCTTTTCAGTTTATTACTTTACTTCCTTCTTGTTAGTTTCTTCCTTCAGCCTTTCTTTAGTTATACTCATTATTAAGGCTATTTCCTTATTTGATTCCATGACTTTAGTTAATGTATTGCTCCTTTTCAACCCTAGTGTCTTTTTACATTCTGGATCTTCAAAGTCAAGGAGATGAGTACTATCATAGCTTTTACTTTAAACTCTTCTTTTCTTTTTTCTTTCAATGGTTCCAAATTTGTAATATTGTACATAGTCATAGCTTTTTCTTATACATTTTCCTTGCCATTTTTTTTGTAACTTCAAAGTTGTGGTGTTGTGCATAGCCATAGTTTTTTCTTTAGGCTTCTGATGGGCTGATTCATTTTGTATTACTAAAGTCACATAGCTGGTAACAACCAAAATATTGGCTTCTATATTTCCTTGATAATTTTCACTTTAGAACACTAAAATCACAATAGTGAGCTTAACCATAGCTTTTCATTGATTTGTACTTTCATGAATTCTATCTCAGCCTTGCCTTTTTCTCTAAATACATCTTCTTCCTGAGAGTTATCATCATAAGATTCCTAAGATGTCGTGACTTTGAAGAATGTTGTAATCTCATAGTAGTCATCTTTTTCATTGATTTGTACTAAAGTCATCTTTTTCATTTTTTTTATTTTTATCACTATCACAAGTCCAAAGTTAATATTCTATTTCATTCACTATATCATACTTACAATTTCAGAGTTGTTCTTCTATTTTATGAACTTTTGTTGCTCTCACAACTCTAAAATAATAATTTTTAGTTCGTATATTTTGTCTTCATCCAGCCAATAATCTATTTTTTGTTTCAATGTAGCATGAAGTAGATTATCAATTCTCTGACACTATATTTTATCATTGTCTAGACCCCATATGTTAGTGTAAAGATTAAAAATTACTTGTTCCTCACCAAAATGAAGAGTGAACTCATCACTAAGGCTATTTTCTTATCTGATGTCTTGACTTTAGTAAATGTTATGCCTTCTTTTTTACTCCAAAATCATTTTACATTATGGATCTTCAAAGTCATGGAACTAAGTACTATCATATCTTTTTCTTTGAGTTTTGAATCATCTCTACACTAGGTACTATCATAGCATTTCCTTCATGTGTTGTGAATAACCTCACTAACGTTATTCACAAAGTCATGGAACTATTGTGAATAAGGCTATTTAGAAATTCCATCACAAATAAAAATATGAATCATTCCTAGAATCTAAGATTTACAACTTGAATTTTTTTTATCATGCCAATTAGAGCAGCTATTGATTGTTATTGAATGCTCTAACATGTATGTGCAATTCTTGTAGAATTAATATCTAGACTAAATAATTATTTTATTACTTGTACAACCTATATACTTATAGAATAATATTAGATGAGAGACTCTTGCCCAACTAGCTTTTGGGATGCACCTAACCATAAAACAATGTGTGTAAGAAAATCACCATATATTTTTTGTACCAATCTTATGGATTGCTTTTTCTAGTTCATATGGTTAATATTAGTTAATATTAGTTGATGTAATAATATTATTTTATTTTATTTCACTAATATTTGTATTATAGTTCTTATATTTATCTTGTAATCATGATAATTTTAACTTCATATTTTTTTTCATTCTTTTCTTTTTTTCTGGTTGACCCTTAAAAGAGTGAAACTCTATAACTGAGCTAATACCTCAATACTTATAGAAAAGATAGACCATGTATTAGTCAAATTTTCATCATGATGGAGTGCATTCTTACCTTTATGGCAACATATATTTCATGCTTAATGGTGACCTAAATCAGTTCTTCTATCAATATTATATGAGCTATGGAGATATGATATATGAGATCCAATGAAGAGTTCTCTCTTGATAGATCATATATCTAAAAAATAGCCAATCAATTAATGACAACATTCCCGAGATTTTATTCGAGACTAGAAAAAATAATGAAAGGGAATAAGAATAGATTTGACAACTTGACATGATGGGAGGAGACACTAATTTGAGAACAACAAAAGAAAATACTGCCTTGGAAGTTCCATTGGTGAGTATTGATATAATTGTGAGTGGAGAGAAAAATACTCTCTAGGAAATTTTATTGGTTAGTGAAGGTATAATAATTAATGATGAGAAAAGTGTTTTCTCAGAAGTTCTAGTAGTGATTATGGTCATAATAATTGAAGAGGAGGAAGTTAAAAAACTAAAAAAACCATAACATTTCTTGACATCATGGTCATACAATTCAATTAATTTTTTATATAGCATCACTGATGGATAATGAACAAATAAATAGAAAAAAAGTGAGATTATATGGAGAAGCTGGCATGAATTATAAAAATTAAGGGCAAAAAATAAGAATTAATGTTGTCTAGCTATGGATATTAAAAATAATACTACTTAGGAGGTAACCTAAGAAATAATGTTTTTGTTGTTATTTTTGTGTGTGTGTGGCAGTTTTTTTTTACATGCACCTCATACTTTGATACTAATCTACTGTAAAACCCTCTTCACTTTTAGAATTAGTAGATTTAAACATTTTGGTAAACTGGTTTCACCCAAAAAGTAATAGCCAGCCTTCAAAGCCATGACTTTTAATTTATTAAGTTGTAATTGAGAGAGTATATATCTTTGTGGTGAAAAAAAAATCTCAAGTCCTAATCTCACTTCCTCTCGATTTCATCTAAAACTCTAAAAAAATCATGAGATTACAACATCATAATAGTGCAACCATGGAGAAGAGCTCATATTCTAAGCTGAAAGGGAAAAATATAGTGGGAGACATGAGTTGCAAGGGCAAAACTAAGCGGAAGAGATCTAGTCCCATCAAGTAGTTACCAAAAGACATAAAATAGATGGATTCAATTCTTACCAAAAAGGACTTTATTGAAATATAGGGTTTCAATGAATTTATACCACTTTTCCAACAAATCTTTGAAAAGAAAAAATTATTTGTTTTTTTCATGCGTAGAGAGCAAAAATGCCTTAGATGTAAAAGAATTCTTTGTTAATTTCAAGGATAGAAAAGAAAAAAAATATTTTGTGCATGGAAGTTGGGTATATTTTGCTAGGGTGATTTTTAATGAATTGCTTGGATTGCCAAGAGTAATGAATAATACACTTTTCAAGTCTCTATAAAAATTACCCGGCTATCAAGCAATTGCAAAAGATTTGAAGAACAGAAATAAAAAATGGAGAGTGATTTTGAATAGTACATTTGGATTTTTGATGGGTGGAAAACTCAGAAAGATGAGTAAAATATAGTTGTACTTTTTTGTGCTTCTTTTTGTAGCCTATACTTTATGTCTTGATCATCACACATGAGAAGAAATTTTACTTTTATGCTCTCTTAATTGGTTGTACTTTTAATGTGGATAAAATAATTAAAAAATTTAATCTCAATTATTGGGATAATGAATTTTATAGCCAAATAATTCATCATGTCTTGATTACCCTACTATGTTGAGCTAAAGGAATCCATATGGTTGATAATAGAGATGAATTGTGTATGAAGATGTCCCCTTGAAATCGTTAGGTGCCAAAAGAGAGTTTGAAAGAGAGAAAAAAGAAAATAAAGTTAAATTATAAGGGAAAAAATTAACTAATTATGGGCAAGAAGGGTTATCTTTCATCGAAGCTAAATAGGAACAAAGGAAAGAAGTGGAAAAAAACATGAAGAAAGAAAGACCAGCATTGAGCATTCATTGGGTGAACAAATGGGTATAACGTGTGATATTATTCATATTTTAGAGAATATACAGTTAGAAGCAAAAGATGGAGAAGCATGGCATATGGAGGAATCAAGAGAAACATAATCTCGGCATAGCAATGAAAGTAGATGCAAAAAGTCAAGATGCACTTTGAGAATGCAACTCCAAAAGAAAGAGTTATTGATTGTAGTAATACAAGAAAAGTTTTATTATAAGATTTTTAAACTCTTAAAATGTAGGATGAAACACATTGAGGCTATTGAGATGGAGAGTGTAGAGTCGGTTGGGAGGCTCTACAAGTCCATTAAAATGGAATGGAAGACAATGGTAGCTATTAGAGACCAAAGGTTTTAAAATGATGTGCTCTATTGAGAGAATTAGTGGATTGGAAAATTTAGGTAATATAGTACAAACCAAAAAGATTTGTATTATGCAATGCAATCTTTTGAAGGCACAATGAATTGACTAGGAGAAGACAAGACATTTCCGACATGATTATGAATATTTTGTAGTTGGCATCAAGTTCTAGAGGAGATTTAGAGAGACAATTCACTTTGTTTCCACTATTTGAACACTATATTAAATTTTGTTTTTAAGGAGTATCATCCTAAAGAATAATCATACCGATGGCTACCTTGAATATGTGAATATGTAGTATATAATTTGTTTTGTTATCTATTTCATTAACTTTTCATATTATTTCTCTATTTTATTTTTAGGTGTAGGTACTAATATGTTGAGAGATTAGATACATGGCATTAGGGGAATAACAGGGGTCACGCTGCTTGGTCATTAGGCCAAAGGAATTTTTGGAGCATGACATAATCAACTCTAAATATCCAACTCGTTTCTATTTTATGTAGAACCCTAATTGTTCAATATATATATATGTTATATCCGTAATCACAAATGTGCATTATGTTCTTCTTTCTCTTGATTTTGTACCAAAAATATTTAGGGTTAATAAATCTGCAAGCACAAGACACTTTTCTGGTGGACCTAGCTAGTCATATTGAACAACTAGTGAACAATTAAAACCAATGTTTATTGTGCTGTTATCTTATATTTTGCCCAATCTATTGATGTTACATTCAGCATAATCATTATATAAGATAAAAAATTATAATAACATATGTGCTATTTCATTAATTTTTCTTTGTGTACTTTAAAGTATTTGGATGTGTTTTAACATTATGAAAGTTGTATAAGATCTTTTTTAAGAGTAGGGGATGGATTGCTCGAGGACTAACAACAATTTTAATATATGAGGTTATTTAATATGTGAAATACTAAATAATAATGACTATTTGATATGATTTTTAAGATATATTGTCTGAAAGAGAAGTTTTTTTGTAATAATTTCACAATAACTTAGTTTTGGAGGTTTTTGAAGATTTTTTGTGAAATCAAGAGTTTTTAGTGTGACAAGTACAACTTTATGGAGTTAGTGACTAGAAGGGTAACAAAAAGTCAAATAAGTCATAGTAAATGACATGATATGAGTTGATTATACTTTTGAGTACTTATTGATTAGTTTTAATATCCATTCTTGGCAGAAACTCTACACACATAGTTATAGAAATCTTCAAATGCCACTACTCTACCACCTTATTTGACAAAATTCTTTCAATATACAATATTTTTTTTGTGAAGATTTGTTGAAGTCGTAGTCAAACTAGCTCCAAGCAACTTTATAACTATGATATTAATTGTGTCGCAACAACCATGTATCATACTAGTATTAAAAGCCACATAAACCTTTAGATTCCATGACTTGTTTTTTACCAAACCACATAATACTCAAGCAAGAGCAATAATGCTTATCTAATACCATGACTTTTAACTATATAATGTTGTAGAGAGTTATATTCCAAGTCATGACCAACACAAGCACCATGACTCTTGGCTCAAGAGAGAAAATAAAGTTGTGTCTATTCTTCAATATCATGACTTTGGATTACAAAAGTAAAATGCATAAGTCACAACCACATTATAAAATCATGATATAAAAATTAATAAGTTGTGACTTTATGGTCGCAATCATCACAACCATAAAGATACCAAAACTATGACTCATACCTAATATCATGATTTTGTGTTATAGAACCAAAAGATCAAAGCTATGAATTTTAATATATGCTGTAATTTCCAAATAAAAAAACTTGAATCGGATGCTTGGTATATAAAGAAAATCCTTAAAAACTAAGAATAATCCATGAGATGCCTAAGGAAAACAACTTAAATTGGCTTCATTACTCCATTTTAAAGGAAATATACCAACATTAAGGGTGATACAAGGTACAAAAATAAACCCTAAAAGGTAGGTGCATATTTTGACCCACTTCTAGAGGCAAATCAAAGTGAAATTGAGTGAGATTTGAAGAATTTAAGTTTTGAAACCTAGATTTTCCTCAAATATGAAATTGGGCACTTAGAATTGTATGAGATGAATTTCCACTTGTCTCATTATTCATTCTTCCTATTTTCAGGTAAAAAAATAGATTCTATGTATTATGTAATATATTTATTTTGATGGATATTATATTTATTACTTAAATGCGATATTTCATTGTGATATTATTTAGTTATAAATAATTTGGTAGTTAATCCAAAACTAGGGTTTTGGCTATTAGTGGCTTTGTAAGTGACTATAATGGTGGAAATTGATAGTTAATTCATGAAACACACTCATACATATATGGTATGGAAAAAGTGACATTACTTTTGACCATGATGCATGAAATAAACCCTTATGCCAAAACATAAAATTGAGAAATATTTAATCATTGTGAGTATAATACTTATGAAACCAAAAGTATGTACACTTTTATAGGTCACTATATTATGCTTATCTTAGAGGAACTAACCATCAATTTATTTTGGGCAATAAATAGTATATTATTTTAAGAGTTATACATTTAGTGTTGGAGTCACTTGTAATAGTGAGGGATGATGATGTATAAGCCATGTTACAAGTATGGATGGTTGTGATTCAAATGGTGGTGACAATCCTATAAATTATACTTGGTTATATGAATGTCACAGTGACACAAAAAAATATATATGTTAATTATGCGATTATAGAACTACTGGAGTTGAAAGTATAAAGAATTTTGTGACCATATTAATTCTTTTCGAGAAAGAAACAAAAGGTCGAAAAATAAGAATGTCTATTCAAATGTGAGGACATGTAAATGATCTTTGAGCAAGGATAATATGGTGTCTAAGTGGTAAAGTACGAAGATGATAGTTATAAGGAAACCATTATTGGGAATGACTCATTAGTTGATAACTATCTAATATGCCAATAGGATAAAAAGACATTGCATAATTATCTAACCTTTATTCTATATTTAAGCATAATAACAACCAAGCTATTTAAGAATTTTAGCATAAATAATAATATGAATTATTTTTAGAATTTAAGATGTATGACTTGAATCATATTTATCATACTTACTAGAGTAGCTATTAATTATCATTGACTAATCTAACATGCATGTGTAATCCTTATATGATTGATATATAGACTAAAAATCCACTTTATTACATGTATAATACATAAACTTAAGAAATAATACTGAAAGAGAGACTCTCACCCAACAAGCTTTTATAATGAATCTAATTAAAAAATTGTGTAAAAGAATCACAATAGGTTGCACCTCCAAGAAAGTTTTGCAGCCAAAAAAATGTGTTGCACAATGAATGATTATCTCAACGATGTGGTTGAGTCATTGCGTACAAAGATTGCAATTACTATTTTTATAAAACTTTAGCTAAGAATGGACTCTAAAATTATCATATAAACTCATGGAGGTGTAATAAAGTCATGACACTAGGAATGCTATGATTTTACATGACCTTTTTCTCCCCTTAAACTTAATAATTCTAGCAAATTTTATATTTTATACAAAAACTAACTGATTTTACTACTATTTATCATAAATTATCAAAACTAAAATTTCATGAAATACTTCTATTTAAAACATTTTTTCAAACAAACACATCATGCATAATCACCAAAATAACTATTATTATTTGGTATTTGGTTTACCAAATAAAACTATATACTAAAATGATTGTTTATCCTTGAGCAATTGATCTCACTCTAAAAAAAAATAATTTTCTATCCATCATAAATAATAACACAATAAGATTAAAGTACAAAAATATCCAAGAAAACAAACATGTATTTCACTTAGTGAGGAAGGTTAACAATATGACTTGCCCTTAAGATCAACCTCTTTAAAGGAAAAATCTACTATAAAGTGCTCGAATGATGACATAAAAGTGGACAATCTTTTTGAATCTCACCTATTGGCTGTTTCCCAATCTAACATCTTTGCCACAATATTATGTAGCTCCTCTTATCTTTTCTCAAGTGAGTTCAGTGAACCTTTTTTAATCTTTCAATTATTTATATTCTCAAGGGAGTTCAGTGAACCTTTCCTCAATCCATCAGTTCTTTCAACAGTGCATTTCACCTATAATTTTTTTTATCTCTACTCACCAACAATTTCTTCAATTCAATTGCAATTGAATAATAAAGCCTTCGAAATGATTTAGCAATCCACATCACCTCAGTCTCAACTTATTTCATCTATTCTTCCAAGATTTTATAAATCATATTTTCAAACTATTCTTGAGTTACAATAAACAACATCTCTTTCTTTTAGATGTGCACTTCCCACATTGTATCACATTTTTCTACTTCTTCAGCTATTGCTATGCAGCGAGATTATATCTTTATTTTCAAGTATTTCTCCCTCTTTTTGACTTTCAATTATATGTTATCAAAATATTTAAAAATCACCCATGGTATCTTGTGTAGCTAGGAAATGCAGCTAGATTATATCTCCATTTTAAAGTATTTCTCCCTCTTTTTGACTCCCAATTGTATGTTTTCAAACACATAAAAATATCACCTATTGCATCTTCTTGTGTAGCTAGAAAATGCTCAATGTATATTTTCTCTTCTCATATTCTCACACTTCTTTATATATCTTATATGTCGGTTTTAGGAAAGGATGGTCCTTCTTGTCTAATATCCATCGATTCTTGCCCTTTGAGAATTAGTTTTTTTTTTATCTCATTCAAGCCAATTTTAATTTAATGTCTGACAATGTCAGGAGGACACCCTCGAATACAATTCTTACTATTCTCATTCATCTAGAATTACTCGACTTAGCATAATAATATAATCAAGGAAGGATAAATTATTTGGCCAGAAAATTTACTCTCTAAATAATTCAAAATAGATTTCTCATTTATTTTTATAACATTGAATCTATAACTAATCAAGATAGCATCAAACAAAATTGTCTTATCTTATATGAATGTTGAGACAAAAAGTGTCAATTACAAAAAAAGAGTAAATGAAATATAACTATACTTTACTCACCTATGTGAGTTCTCCATGCATTAAATATCCATATGCACTTTTCAAAGTTATCATATATTTTCCTTATTTATTCGTCAAGATATTTGTGATTACATTATAGTTTGGTTGTATTTTTAGGAATTTGAAGGTTGTGTTATCCCTAGCTCCTTGTAATCTAATTAATTCATTGATAATTTTCCTATCAAAACATATCTAAATTTCTCTCACATAATATTTTTTTCATGCCTCTCTTTTAGATTGGTATAAAATTTTGTTACAATTTAAGCATTCCTCCTTTCTCCATGCACACAAAAGAAAGTTTACTATTTATTCTCTATAATCTACTAGAAAGGAGTAATATATTCATTGAAATCATGCTCTCTTATAAAAATTTCCATGGTGAAAAAGATGGCATCCACTTTTTGATGGTCTTGGCTCAAAAAGTCAGCATGAGCACCATGGCTTTCACCAAAATTTTGGTGGTGCCCAACTATTCCCACTTGCATTTACCCTAGTTGATCATCTTTGTAGTCTCACTCTTCCCCTTAATTTTGGAAACAAGTTTTCTTCCATTGTTGTGAACAAATCATAGCACATGGAGAAAGAGAAAATGTGGGGAATTTAAGGATTATGTATTCACTATGCTGATTAAATAGACATATGAAGTCATGACTTTGTGTATTTTAATTTTTAATGAAGGTCACTGTGTCATTTTGATGGTGGATTTGAAGTGTGATCTGGTTAGAATCACAAGTAGTCTTGAATATGCAACTCATTTTTCTAGTAGAGAGTTTTATTGTGTATTAGTGTCCAAATGTGATGCATATACAACAAATGATAAAAAAAAACTTATTTCATGCATCAAAACGAAATTTCTTGGGTTATTTCCTAAGCAATGCTATGTTTAACATCTATAGCTAGATATTTACTAGAGCATCCTTTTTGTCTATAATCTCTATAATCCATGTCAGCTTCTATGTGTCATCTTTTATTTTTTTTTTTCTTTGTATCTTCCATGTCAATCAGTAATACTACATAAAAAAACTACCTTAATGATAATCTCTACAATGATCCATGAACTAAATGCCCAATTTTTTTCTTTGTAATAGCTATGAATTAAAAAGTGTCATAGCTCCTTCATGTTCCATGATCTCCTTCTCACAATGAATCCTATCCATTTCAATCATTGGAAAATCTTATGTTGCACTTTCTTTAAACATGCTTAAGTATTTTAAAATCTCATTTCAACTTTTATTACCTACTTATCTTCCTCTTTATATTCTCTTCCTATCTCAATAAGTTGCTTGGTTTTATTACTCTTAAATACAATTACTTCATGGAACCAGATCTCAGGTCTCCACGTCTTACAACATTCTAATAATAAAATTGATTCAAGTCATTTTAGATATGAAATAGAAATTGCTATTTGGTAGAATATAGTTTCCATCATATTGATAAATTGGGTTGTGCACCATTAAATTCCATTACCAACGTTCTCTTCTTTTTATTTTATTACTTTCTAAGTCTCAAGGTATTAACTTAGTCCCAAAATATCTCTTTATTGATTAGTGGCTAAAAAAAAAAATACTAAACCAAAAGATATAAAAAGTAATATAAGATAAACAATACAAATCAAGACACGAATAAGATATTTGTATCCAAACTACTAAAAATAAAATCATCATGTTTCAAGGATAGTTATGTCAAATAAAGTTGAATAACTAAGATAAATAATTTTCAAAAATAGTTTCAAAAACTTATTATGACTTTAATGATACTCGGTGTTTAGGATTAAGCATTGTCTCAAAAGCTTATTGAGTGAAAGTCTTTTGTCTAATATAGTTCCACAAATATATGAGTCATACAAGTACTAAAGTAGACTTTCATTTAGATATTAATCTCATAAAAATTATGTAGATAATTCAATGAACCAACAATGAGTCAACTAATGCTCTAGTTAGAAAGATAAAATTAGATTTTTGGTAAGACTCTTAGATTCTAGATTTGGTTCATTTCATTACACATAATGGTATGTCTAAATTACTAGGTTGTTATGCTTGGTTATAGAATGAAAGTTGGATTATTATGAAAATGATTTAGTTCCCTATTAGGATAAAAGGTGATTGTCACCTATTGGGCATGGCATGAGGTAGAGTACTTCATGGCCTAGCATGACAGGAGTTGTGTCTTGGGTAGACACGATTCGAGTCCGGGCATGGTTCTGGGATCATGCCATGCCAGGCCAGGCCCGGGCCACCTAGCCCACTTTCCACCTCTAGTGCTTACAAATCAGAAATTACAAATACTTTTATAAGTCAATTATTATACATATCTCGAATGAATTGACCCTCAATTGATATGTGAGTTTTATAAAACATTTCTCTATGAGTTTCACCTTTAGTATAAGAGCCATGTAACACTATGGTAGATGGTGATAAGTAAGAAATGAGACATGCATGAGTGGAGGTGACTCTTAAGATGGTTATAGTCATGTCAGTAATTTTATGTCGTATAACTCTTAATAGTGAGATTTAAAGGAAGACATAAATTAGTTTTCATAAGTATGACACATAAGAAGCCAAAAGTACAAATATTTTTAACACTATGATAGTTCATGTCTTTTTAATACATAAGGTTAGAAAATAAAATGTATATACAAAGTAAATGTCAAGGGTAGTTGATGAGTTATCCTAAAGGGCATGGACTAGTGAGGGATACTTGAATAAAAATTGTTTGTTATTTTAGTGATAAAGTATTGATATGATAATTATGAGAGAAGCATCATTGAGGATGGCCAAATAGATGATTTGTATGCTAGTAGGAAACTAAGAAATTTTTATAATAATCCAACCTTTGTTCTATAAGCAAATACAATAACAATCAAACTAACTTTAAAATCTAAGAGTATTTCCAAGAATCTAATTTTATCCTTTCAACTAGAGTAACTGTTGACTCACTTTTAATTGATGAAATACTTATACAATCCATATGGAATTGATATCTACACAAAAGTTTGCTTATACTTTTTGTATGATCCATATACTTACAAAACTATGTTAGGTGAGAGACTCTTGTTCAATGAGCTTTTGGGATATTGCCTAATCCTAAAAAATGAGCATCATAACAAAGTCATGATAGACAACTTTAAATTTCATATTCTTTAGCATGGTTAGGATTTCTTCTAAGTCTCCTTTCTATCTACCCATTGAAAACTTGTATTTTAGTAGTAATTCTTGCTTAAATTTCTTTCAAAATCTTTCCAATCTATCGTTATGATTTCTTCCCCTTCAAGAACCAAATTTCTTTTTTTATTTTTTTCAAGTCCTCCCTTCACACCCACCAATGTCACGTGGGACATTTGTGGACAACATTCATGTTTATTTTCAAAAGTCGAGACTCATTCGGCATGATATAATAAAGTATTCAAGAAAAGGTGAATGTTGCAACTATGTTATGCTGCCTAATTTTGTTAATTAGATAGTGCCTCAAAAGCTTATTGGTAAGGATATCTCGCCAATAAAGATTCACAAGTATATAAGTTATACAAATATTAAAGAAAACTTTTATCAAGATATCAATCTCATAGGGATTGTATCAGCAATTTGGTTAACCAAAAATAAGATAACACAATTCTAGTAGAAAAGATATTTAGGAATTTTGGTATGACTCTTAAATCCTAGTGTTGTTCCACTTAATTCATATAATGCATATTCAAAAAGTTTGATTTATGTTGAGTTACGATATAACATGAAGGTTATATTGTTGTAGAATGACCCTTTGTCCTAACATTATCCAAGATAATTATCACCATTGAGTTTGTACTAATGATAATGCTCTCATAGTTTTTCCTTTGATACTTTATGACTGAGATAACAAATCATCTTTGCTTGAGGTTTATTGACAAGTTCATACCTTTTAGAAAACTCAACTACTACTCTTGATGATTCCTTTATATGTAGATTCATATTCTCCAACCTCGCTATAGAAACCATATAAGGAAAAATAGCTCAAGGGATTATCACCACCTTTGAGTCATAGTCACTCGTGCATTACCAAGAATTAATTACCTATCACTATTCTCCATAATGATGGTATAACTCTCACATTAAAGGTAAAATCCTTAGGAATATATTATATAAAATATATATCTCAATTGAGAGCTAGTTCTTCTAAGATATATAAAATGGAGTGACATATAAAATTATTCATATTTTTGGCTTCACGAGTATTATAATTACAATGATTAATATATCTCAATTTTAGGGTTTAATGGTATAGGTTTGTCTCATGCATCATAATCAAAAGAGCTATCACTTCCTTTCTATCAAATGTATGAGTAATCCTCATGGTTTTTCTTTCATTATACACTATAATAACAAGCAACCCAATAAACAATCAAATCTTTTATTTAAGTTATATTTAATCACCATAATCAATAATTTTTCTTCTACAATATAAATTAAACATAATAATTAATCATTAAACTATTCATATATCACATAAATCATAATTATATAAATCTTAGCGCTCAATTTAGCCTAATATTAGATAGAGATTCATGAGGTTTAAGAGAAGAAATCTCATGAATCATAGATTCCTAATGATAGACATCATGAGAATCTAGGACATAAATCCTAATCCAATATAATTTTGGTTGATTTTTTGGAATCTACACTAAAAAGGGAGTTTCAAAGTCGTGCTCCCCAACTTTAGGGTTTAACCTATATCTTGTATCCATTGCTTTCTCATGGATTCTCCAATCCTAAGATTATTTGTTATACTTTGCTTTGTCTTGGTGCATAAAAAAGAAGAAGAATCTATTTGAGAATTTTCCTCTTTTTTCTTTTATACTCTAGAATTTTGAGATTTCTCTAAATAAAAAGTCGTAGTTTTTGGAAGATATCATGACTTTGGTCTTGGCTTCTTAAGCTTGAGATCATGACTTTGTCCTTTGCTTCTTAAGCTTGAGATCATGACTTTAAAGAGTGATCGTGGCTTTGGAATATAATCTAATTTTTATATAATACAAAGTCATGACATTGGCAATGATCATGACTTTGGTGTTAATCTCACTTGTACATCATATGGATGTGTCACTAATAATGGATACAATATTTGAAATAGTCTCTCTTGTACATCATATGGCTATGATGCTAAGAATGGTCGTGGATTTGCCTTGGTCATTCTGGTATATAGCCATGATATTGGGAATGAACATGGATTTTGGCCTTGACCATTTTCCTATATCACATAGTCGTGGTTCTAAAAATGACCATGACTTTGGCCTTCACCTTTCTCATGTATCAAATAGCCATTGTGCTTAAGCATGACCATGACTTTGGAAATTGGCTCAAACCTCATAGTCATGGTTTTATCTTTTCTTGAGGGAAAAAGTTGATGCCTTAAAAATTAGTCATTCTTATGTAATGATCTCTATAATATTCTATGTTAAAAATTCATGGCAATGAATAATTTTTACAGCTTTGGGCTGAGTATCTTTGACTTTACAATTTTTGTAGCTCAAAAATTATAGTTTTAAGAAAAAAAAACATAGCACTAACTTGAGAATATAAAGCCTTGATAAAGATAAAGTCATGACATTTGGATGTTGTTAAGAATTTTAGCTCAAGTAAGTTACTTGGTTACTCTAACCTAAAATTAATGGCATAGTTATTTAATTATTATAAGATAAGTATGGTTTCCACTACATGATAATTTTACCGACAAAAGAATGTATTACATAGTTGAATGATTATTCTAATGAGGTGAAAGAGTCATGAGATATAAAGATAATAAGTAAAGTTTTGGCCAAAAGTGAATGTCGAAACAACTTGATGACCTATAGATCATCAAATCACCTAATATCTCCAAAAATATACTGATTTCATGACTTTTCATCAAAATCCACCAAAACTCTAAAATTATGAAATTAATTTAATTATGGCTCATATTTATACTTACAGCTCATTTAATAGTACCAAAAATATACAAGATTATTCAATAGTTTGCATACCAAACAAATTTGAATACTAAAACTATTGCTTATCTTCAAGTAATGACTTCCCTCTTAGTAAAAAAAATCAACGACATCATCTCAAACAAATTTATCACAATTAATTACAACATCAAAATATTGAATTGACAAAAAAGTATAAATAAATATGTTAAGGGATAGTGAAGATATGATTTAATTTTAGGATCATAGCCTTTAAAGGTGAAATCTAATCTAGAGTACTCGAATAATAGCATAAAAATAAATGGTCTCTCTAAATCTTCCTCATGTGTAGCTGTCCAATCTAATATTTTTTACCAAAATATCACACATGTTTTATCTTTTCCTAGTGAAGTTTAATACACCCTCAAAGGCTCCCATTGCAAAATATATGTCATTTTCATTCATATTATACTTTCTTAATTTCTCTATCCACTAGTTTTTCTGATATTGCATGTCATTTCCATTTTCTTTATCTCATTTCAACACTATTTTCTTCCAATCTATTATGATGACCTCATAAAGACTCAGAAACGATTCAGCACTGTCATTCATTCCTTCATGCATTTCATCTCCTCTTATAAGAGCTTATTGATATTGTCTTTAAAGATATTTTTTTTGTTTGAGATGCATTTCTCATATTACATCTTATTTTTCAATTTTCTTTGCTATTGTTATACATAGGGATTGAATCTTGTTTTTCAACTCTTATTTTTTTTGACATCCTGCTACAAATTTTACAAAATGTAAAAAACATTGACAAATATATCTTCTTATGTAGCTAGAGAATGCATATTGTGGTCTTTCTCATTTTTTCGACTTTTATCCCTTCTTTTTGTATCTTGTATGTCAACTTTAGTTAAGGATAGTCATTCTTCCCAATTTTCTACTTGTCCTTACACTTAGAAAATTAGTTTTTTTTTCTATCTTTTTCAATTTATTTTTTAACACTCAATGATGTTAATAGAGACATTATCAGACACTTTATAATAAAGTAATCAGGGAAGGATGAATTAGTTGGCTAGAAAATTCACTCTCAAGGAAGCCAAGAATCGATTTCTCAAGAATCTTTCCAACATCAAAACTATAACTAATGAGGATGGCATACAACAAGATTGCACTCTCCAGAATAATCATTAAGACATGGAGTGTCAGTAATACAAATGAGCATATGAAATACAACAAAACTTTGCTCACCTTCATAAGTTATACAAACATCAAATATCTATATGTGCTCTTTGAAATAACTCATTTATTATCTCTTTATCAAAGCCCACCAAAATAACTCTCACATAGCATGTTTTTCTTTGTGTATCCTCCAAATTAGAATAGAATTCTTTCATAATGGAATTATTGTCTCATTCTTTATGCATGAAAATAATAACTAATTCCTTTTCTTCATTTTGTTTCCAAAAGCATGGATGAATTTTCTGAATCATCTTTCTCAAATAAAGCTTTTTTTTTTGCAAAAATCAATCTCATCCATCACTACACTAGTTTTGTAACAAATATCATAGTGAGCCCCACAAGTCCAGGTGGGATTTTCATTGTGTTGGGTTTCTATCACTTCTTTTTTTCCATGTGATTCATTTCTTTGACTATTTTCTTTGAGGATCTTATCCCTTTCATCATTGAATCAGTGTATTTATGGTTGGGTTGTCATGGAATCATGAAAGAAATTGGATATTATTGAATGCTTTTTTTGGTTTAGCATTTATAGGTGCAACATAATTATTGAAAGTTGTAACTTTGCAGGCTTATTATTCTTACTTTAAATGAAAAGTCATGGTTCTATATTAAGTTGTTACTTCAAAGTCATGACACTGAGTTGTGGTTACAACTTTGGAATTTGGTTTATGATGATATTTTTATTTATATAATGAGTCATGGCCTAGGGCATGAATATGGTTTTATCAAAAAGCTTCTGATGAATATTTTATTTCTATAACACTAAAGTCATAGTGTTGAGCACGGCCATAACTTTGTCATTGAGCTTCTATTTATCATTTTATTTCTATGACAACAAAGTCACAATACTAAAAAATGATCATGGATTTATCATTAAGCTTCTGATAAGTATTTTTATTTATATAACACTAAAGTCACGAGACTGAAATAAAACAATGACTTTGGGCTTTAAGAACTATAATTACAGCTAGTTTGAATATGTCGAAAATCTATACTATCCAAGTTAAATTCTCCATACAATTCTTAATCTCTTTCCTTCTTGTACTTTATATATTAGTCATTAATGTTGGATAAGTAATCATCTCAATTATATCATCTACAAGGATAGTTGGGAAGAAGAACATCTTCTTTGTTTTTTCCCTTGCCCCAATATTGCAAAATAACATGACTTTTTTAACTTATTGTTCTTATTTCTCCTCCACAACTTCTTCTATATCAATTACTAAAACTTCAAAATTTACCTCTTATTCTTGAATACTCTTGATTGTATCTTCAATTACATCTTGTAGTTTTTCAACCTTGCATATCTCCATTTTAGCCACATAAACTTCTATTGCAATGCTTTAATCATACTTGCCTACTTTTTTTATTTCTTTTGTATTAGTCACTAAAACTTTTGATATATCTTTTTTTTGAACATACCCAAATTTGTGACTAGATAATTCTTTTTCCAACGTCTATCATACTCTTCTACCATGACATTTACTCTTCTCAAATCAATTAGTAGCTAGGTAAGTATATTATCACATGAAGATTAATGGATTGAATAAGAATCATTGAATGTGCTTTCTTCATGCTTTCTATATCTCCAATCTCTATATCTTGTTCTTTCTGATAATAGAGTCGATTAAGGCTACCATGAGAAATGTAATAGAAGTCGCTATATGGTGAACAATAGGACTTCTCATATTGATAGTTTGAAATATTCTCATATATTCTTATCTCATTTCTTCCCAAATGATATTTGTCTACATCATTCTTCTTCATTAACTCATTTATAAATATTTTAGATTTTCCTCAAATGATTGGTTGTACATTATTTTTTTTGATTTATCATTTTATAAGTCTCTAGATGTTAGCTCAGTCCTAAAAATTTACATTTTTGATTTGTTAGCTGAAAAAAATGAAAAAAATAGACAAGGAAGAAACAAAACACAACAATTCTGCAATTCAATTAAGATAAAAAAGACAAACTATTTAATCTCAAAAAAACTATCAAACTAATGTTATCTAACCTACAAAAAAATAATTATTATTTTTCAAGGATAATTACATCAACTCACATTAACAATAACAAATTCCCAATAATATCACCAAAAACTTATTGCGACTTTATTATGTCATCCAATTTTATTGGTAGATATTATCTTAAAAGCTCATTTGTGAGAATTTATGATCAATAAAGGTCGCAACTTTTGAAAGATACTAAAACTTTGGTCTTGGTCTCTTGAATATTAGGTCACAACTCTAGGAAAGTTGTCACAACTTTGAAAAGAAACTTAATATTTATATAACACAAAGTCATGGTATATAAAGTATCCATGACTTATACTTTTTATCTATGTAATACAAAGTTATGGCAATAAGAATGATTATGACTTTGGCTTTGGTATACCATGTACATCATATGGACATGGTACTATGAATATCCATGTTACTATAAATGATCATTCTTCTACATTAGATGCCCATGATATTAATAATGATCATGACTTTGCCTTGGTCTTTCTGATATATCAAATAGTCATGGTACTGAGAATAACCATAACTTTGGTCATGACCTTTCTCATATATCACATAGTTGTGATACTAGTAATAGTCACGGCTTTGGCCTTCACCTATATTGTGTGTTGAATGGAAACGATGCTTAGTAATGACCATTTCTTTGGCAATCAAACCATATTTCATGGTCATAGTTTTGACTTCTCTTGAGGAAAAAAGTCGTGCCCTTAAGAATTAGTCTTGCTCAAATATTACCCTCTATGATATTCTATGACCAAAATTCTTGGCACTAGATAATTGTCATTTCTTTGGCCAGGGTTGCTTTGTCTTTGTCATATTTTAAAACTTAAAAGTCATGGCTTCATTAAAAGATCATGACTCTAACTTGATAATATAAAACCTTAGTAAAGATAAAGTCTCGATGGTAAGAAGTGGTCATATCTTTTAGCATCAAAATGGTAACTATTTACTATGATATAAAATTAATATCACGACTATTTAATTATTATAAGATAAGTATGGTTGTGACTTCATGATAATATCATAGCCAAAAGAATATGTTGCATAGTTGAATGATAATATCAAAGAAGTGATAGAGTCATGTCGTGCAAATATTATCATTGCTAAATACATAGAATTTTAGCTAAGATTGAATGTTGAAACTACTTAATGACCCATAAATCACTAGTCACCATATACCTAAAAAAATATACTAATTTCATAAATATTCATCAAAATCTATCAAAACTTTTAAGTTGTAAAATCGATCTAATTACGACTCATTTTCATGCTTACATATCATCTAATAGTATCATAATATACAAGAATATTTGATAATTTACATACTAAACATTAATTATAGGCCTAAAAATTTTCCTTTTAGAATTCAAGAATCGACTTCTATGAAATATTGCCAACATTGATCTTGTACTCTCTCACTAGGGCAAAAAGCAAAATCAATCTATCTTACATGATGGTAGAGATGTTAAGAGTCAATTGTAAAATAAAACAAAAAAAATACAACCTAACTTTGCCATCTTTTGTCAACTCTCCTCTCACTAGGTGTCCAATGAAACTTTTTGATGACCATCTATAACTTTCAATATCTTCTATCAAAATTTTGGTGATTACTTTGTAGTTTTGTTATATTTTTAGAGTTTTGAAGGCTATACCAACTACAACCCCCTACAATCCAAAATTTTCATTTATAAATCTCCTATTAAAACATACCTAGACTCTTCATATATAGTACCTTTTGTTTTGTATGTCTTTTAGGTTGGAGTAGAACTCTCTCATGATTATCATGTGTTGAAAAAATCAATTCCAATTCCTCATCAAGATCATTAGATGTAAAGGTGGGATATAAAGTCTTCAAATCCCCACTTACTCATAAAATATATTTTTTAGGGTAGATATCAACCATCTCTTCTCCCTTTGAATCAAAAATATAAGTTTGGGATCCGACACTTGGGAAGAAATCTTGACAAAATTTGGCTTCTATAACTTTTTTTTACCCTTGTAAATGTGTTTAGCTTTTTCTTTTATCACCTAATCTTAGAAATTGATATCTAACATTCATTTGAAATTTTAAATTTCTATCTCCTAATCTAATTTTTCATGAATTAATTTATTAGTTTTATTATTATCATAATCATATTTTAAGTATTAGTAGCTAACATATGAATCTAACATTAGATATGTATAATTCTAATAATATATATTATAATTTTATGATAATGATAAAACTCATAATTAGTTGATATGCCCACAAAATCTAGTTGAAAAAAAATTTCTCGTCCAATGTAGCTATATAAGTATATGAGTCATACGAGTAATAATGTAAACATAAGTTCGAATTATCTATCTCATGGGAATTAATAGATAATTCGATCGATCAATAATTAACTGATGATCATATGAGTTGAATAGATGTTCTTGGTCTTAGAGAATATACTCAGACTCTATGATTAGTGCATGTAGTTATGCATGATAAAGTTTCTCAGTGTTTGGTTTATATTGTATTTGGTTATTGTATGAATAGTAAATTAGATACTTATGCATGATCCACGTAAGGATCATTATTATATCTACTTATTTTAGGCAATACATTAACTATCATTGATGATTGCTTCGAGCATGTAATTATATTCTCTAATCTTTAATTGTCTCAATGACATGCGATAATATAATACTAAATGCATTTGTTCTTTTAGCTTCTTGAGTATCATACTTATGATAATTAAATATGCATCCTTTCAAAAATTTAACCCATAGAGGTGCACAAGTAGGAATGATGCACAGGGTTGTCATCACCGTATGAGTCTTCCCCACATGTGTGTACCACATGACAAACATGGTACTATTCATTATAACTGACACACGACTCACACATTATAATGACTCTTAGGTAATATGTTCTACTTAAACCCCATATTACTTGAGGTTAGTTCATCAAGATAATACATAAAAGATTGATATTTAACATGCTTGTATTTTTAGTTTTATGAGCATCATATTTGAAATGATTAACATACCTCACCTTAATATTTTACATGTTAGTTTATCTCATATATTGATATTATAAGGGCTTTCACTTCCTTCAATTTGAACCATATTAGTATGTCATGTGCCATTTATGTCACCATCTACCATGGCTCACACACATAAACTGACATATTCATGAAACCCTTATTTATTAGTTCTCAGGTACATCTATATCCATTAATATCCAAATGCATTATAAATCAAACATAAATTCATTAATTAAATTATCTATTATAACATAAATACATAACCAACTATAAAATTCAATATAGTTAGAAATTAGGGATAAATTCATATGAGATATGTGAAAAGTCACCTAATGAATTCTAAACTTTTCAATGAATGCCAAACTAATTTCCAAAAATAAAACTCTAATTCCAATTAAATTTTCTTGTTGTTCACCTTAGATTTTCCCCTAAATAATGTTGAAGTCATGGAACCTAAGCTTCGAATGTTTCATGATCTGATTTTTGCTCCTCTCCTCGCTTTCTTTTTTTTTTCTAAGTATGACTTGTATACTTCCAAAATCCGTAAATTATTTTAAGTTGGATATCATGGTATAAATTTGTAGTCATGACTTTTTCATCTCTTTTGATCCTCTCTGGAGAACAATTATTGTAACACTATGAATGACTATGACTGATGTTTAAACTCTCTATAACATAAATTCATGGTATTGGGAATTGGTTGTGGCTTTGGTCTTGGTTAAATGGGGGAAGTGCATAGTACTATGAATGTTATGGCTAAGTCAAATACTTTCTATAATACCAACTCACTATACTAAATATTGCCACAAATTTAGTATTTTTTCTCTAGAGGACAAGATCATGGCATTGGAAAAAGCTATGACCAAAGTAAATACTTTATAGTACAAAAAAATCATAGTGAAAAAATGATGTCATTGACTAATGTTGCTGATATTTTGGTTTTATTTGAATAAGTTGCATCTCTAGAATATTCCATGACTACTTGTACCAATGGGCTACTCGACTATTACAATGTAAAAATAAAGTCAATCATTAATTTATTTAGAGATAATATAACTCTACTCTAAAAAGTATTGCATCCATGATTATTATATCTACTCAGTGGTCGTGAAAAGACATAGAAAGAAAATCATAATTATTTTGGTAGAGTTATAGATTCAAAAGGTCGTCACAACTACTTAGGCTAATATGGAAGGTATATATAAGTCATGACAAGAGAATTGTCATGAATCTCTATCACTTCTCTCTCCTACAAGTCTTTTTCTACCATATCCACCAATTTCACCCAAAGTCACTCTGATTTCACTAATATTCATCACTTCCTCTTTAAAATAAAATTTTAGTGAATTCTCTTTGATAATTATTATATTCATTAAAATACTTCATATTTTACTCCGCAAATGATACCATTTATTTGGTATTTTGAGTACTAAGCAATGTTTATTATCTATTTAATTTTTTTTTCTTTTTTAGGTCTGCCAACTTGCATAGAGTGTCAAACTCTGGTAGCCTATAAGGTCTCTTAATATATTTTAGTTTATTTCATATATGTTTTAATGAGAAAGAAACTATTTGTATTCCTACTTGCTCTTATGTTTAAATGTTTGACCCATATACTTGCTATAATTAATTTTACCTAAGGGATCCCCTCTAATAGTTCTAACAAACATATTTATTGTGAGATCATTATTTAACATATTATCAAATATAATATTAATATTTTTATTCTTTATGTCGTAATGTCTAAAGATCCTCGAAAAATACTCATATATAGTAGAGTCATTATGAGGATGGAGAATCTAAATTCTTACTTTTACGATCAATAAAATAGGTAGTGAGACATATGAATACATTATCATCATGACTAGTCCAAATGTCATATATGATGAAGACCACTCTACTTTGTCTTGTAAGTTCATTAATTACTAATTCTTTTTCTATTTTGTAACTTTTTATTATGGAATTCTTACTTGTCAACCTAAGGATCTTATGATAAGTAGACTAAATGTATTCATCAATAAGATGAAGTATTCAATGATCCTCCAAAAATTTAATTGAAAGGCACATGATATCAATGATGTCTGGGATATTTAGAATATGATTAGTGTACATGACTATAAATATTCTTGAAAAGGTAGATATTAATCTTATGAACTATGATTTAGTACTTAAAGATAAAGATATAAAATATTATTAAAAGGTAATGAAATTAGAAATGCAGTTAATATACACCAATCATGTCTAGGATCTTATGAATCATCCTGAAGAGATAAAACCCATCAAATGTAGGTCAATCTATAAGATAATAAAAAAAATAACTTGAGACTTATAAAGCTAAGCTTATTACAAAATATTTTACTTAGAGGAAGGAATTTATTATGAGGAAACATTTTCGCCATTGGTCATGTTAAATTTACCCAGATTCTCTTATCAGTTACAACTCATTATGACTATGATATTTGGTAGATGAGCATAAAAACTATATTTTTAAATGAACATCTTGAAGAATGCATCTATATGATACAACCTAATGATTTCATTGAAAGGGAACAAGAGCACAAGTTATGTAAATTAAAAAAATTCATTTATAGACTAAATCAAACATCTAAATCTTGAAATACTTATTTTTATCAAGCCATTAAGTCTTATGGATTTGATCAATATCAAAATTAGTATTGTGTGTATATAAATTAAAATAATATCATGATGGTGTTCTTAGTATCATAAGTTTATATATTACTCATTAGTAATGATGTGAGTTTATTGTCTCCAATCAAGGTCTAATTAACTAGTTATTTTGATATGACAGATTTAGGAGAAGCCTACATTCTTGGAATTAAGCTTTTGTAAAAACACAAGCAAAGAATGTTATGCTTATCTCAGATTGTTTATATTGATCAGATATTGACTCGTTTTAGTATATAAGATAGTAGTAAAACACCTAACAAGTCACTATATCAAAAGACCAGTGTCCTAAAACACCTAGTGAGTTAGAGAAAATGAAGGTAGTTCCTTATACATAAATAGTGAAAAATCTAATGTATACAATGTTTTGCATCATACCTAATATCTATTTTTCCAGAGGTATGATAAGTAGATATCAATCTAACCCAGGATGACAACATAAGATAGTAGTAAAACACATAAATTACATACTTGAAAAAGACTAGAGATTATGTGTTAGTATACCAAGTATACAATCTTATACATATTGGGTATATAGATGCAAATTTCCAATTAAATGAGAATTTGAGAAAATCCACATCGAGTTATGTATTTCTTTAGAAACACATAACTCGATGTGTTTCCAATTGGATGTCATAAGTTAGAGAAATATCAAATAATCTTGTATTGCTAATGCAATCATTGAAACTAAATATGTGATAGCTTCGGAGGCAGCCAAGGAGGCTGTATAACTCAGGTTTTTCCTAATGAATCTAGAAGTCATTCCTTTTATATTAGTACCTATTATACTCTATTATGATAATAATAGGGCAGTTACAAAATCAAAGAAATGTACAACTCATAACAAGGAAAAATACACCGAGCATAAATATCATATAATAAGAGAATTTGTAAAAAAAAAAAAGATACGGTGGTGATGAAAGTAGCATTGGTAGATAACCTGACAGATCCTTTCACAAATAACTTTCTAGATAAAAAATTTGAAAGACATATGAAAGAGATGGGAATCATACATATGTCACAATGACTTTAAGTTTAAATGAGAGATTATTAGAAATATTTTATACTAAAAGTCACTTTCTTGTTTACATCATTTTCTTATATATATTATTTTTTTGCTTTAATAAATTGAATTTGTAATGAGTTAAATTAATGAAAATGCATATGTCATTTATTTTGTATAGTATATGATTTGGTTCTTAGAGTTTGACTTATGTGCAGAAAATTAAATTTTAAGTTATTATGGAATAAAAGTTTATTGTTCACAATTTAGATTAAACTAGACAATCTATCGATAAGATTGTAGCATATGATTTCAATAAATTTATCTTGACTAAAGAAAATAGTAATGTTCTAAATTTTGATGCTAGTACATTTATGTGTATTGAACGGGACAACTATGGTATGGTTATTTTTGTACTAACATGTAAAATAATATATATAATATTTATTTTAGATATTATTATTCTTATTCTTGAAATAATTAATATTCACATATATTTATTAATAATTATTTTGATTAATAAAGAATATAATTTAAAAATAATTTTATTTGCTTTATGAATTGAATAACTTTATCAAGTATATGTTAAATATTAATTACTAATAAAATCTGTCTTGTTAGAAAGATTAATGATATTCCTTGAAAAAAGTCATATGTTATAATAATATCAAACTCTGTAAGTAAATTTGATATGACATATCAAATAACTAAAATGAAAAATCCCAAGGAGATAATTGGAGATTAGTTAAATTAAATTATCAGTTATTATATTCAATCAAAGAGTACATGTAATCTTAATATATTGTTATTTAATTAAATAACAATACACAAGATTTTTTTAAAAAATATGAGAAAGTATACTTATAATAATGTAATGATATAAATTATAATTAATATGAATTATGGTACAAGATAATTTATGTTATGAGCCCAAAATCTTATTTATGTCAGGACCACTTCTGTAGGCTGATCCAAGTACCATAAATGAAGTCTTACATTTTTGATTTATTTTTTTAGAATATATATATGCAAATATATAATCAAAATAATTAATTTAATTAAAATCAAATAACTGATTTTGTTATTAAAACAAATTAATTAATTTATATTAAATTGATTTTTGATTTTATATATATATATATATATATATATATATATATATATTAAATCTTTAATACGATTTTTAAAATTATAAATCGACATGTCACATCATCGCAAATTAAAATATGCATTAATTTTTAGTTTTAATTTTAAACACATTAATTTTATGGTTCGGACAATGCAACTCTACATAAGGTAGTTTTCTTGCGAATTGAAGTTGGAACATAGGTGAACGAGAGATGATTCAATATTCAATACAAATTCATTCAATGTAATGTTAAAATATGCATTTATTAACAAAAAAATTTTAAACAATACAAACAATATTATCTTATGTGCATTATCACAAAAACAAAGATTTTTGATTCAAAAATCCCAACAATGATATCAAAGGGAATTCTGTAGTGATATTGTACATGGATAAATAGAGTTTTGAATGTTTAGGTGTTAGATATAAGATTGCCTTGGATAAACATGGCATTTTAACCTATGTTGATCGATTTAAAATAACCCAGCTACATTTACATATGTAAGTTCATAGTGAAAATGTGTTTGAATAGTTTTAATTTTGCATTATATTTTTTTGCTTGGGGATAATTTTCTTTTTCTTATGCTTCTTTATGTAACGAATGAGGAAATCATCACTATCAACGACACTCATGGAGGTTGTTGAGGTGAACGGCATTGCCGGAGGTGGTGGACATGACCAATGTTGGTACATCTCATAGTTGCCAATAGTGCATATGACAGAACTCACAGTGGCAGATAGTGTTACTAGTGGAACTCATGGTGACAGATAGTGTTGCTGGCATAACTCAAGGTGGCAGATACTATTGCTGGCAACAAACATGGAAGAATAATTTAAATCTTGATCTACTTCAAATCTAGGTAGATTCTTCATATTTTGAAACTACCCAGGACCATTACAAACAACCCAAGGGGATTCAACCCAATTAAGGGCACTAACCCATGCCTTAAATTTTTTTATGGAAAATTTTAAGAGTATAGTACCCTAAAACTAATATAATTAGGCTGTTCAATAATTAAATGCATGTGATACATAGTCATCACATATTTGTGGCATATGGATGAAAGAGGTGTTAAGTGGGTCAAGCAACCCGGGCACGGCCCGAGGCACGGCACGTCTAAGCCTTGCTTGGCCCGGCACAACATGGTCCATAACCATGCCTGGGCCCATGCCATGCAGGCTCAAGGCATAGCACATGTTGTGCCGGGCCAGGGGGTGCTAGGCCTCATGCTGGGTTAGGCACAACTCAGCTGCCTGGCTCAAAGACATAGTCCAGTGGCATTGTTAGGTACCATGCCCCAAAACTTGGGCCGATCCACGTGCTTTTATTTTAAAAATTAATTTTTTATTAAAAAAACCCTGCCCTACTTTTTATATGTTGCAAACATTTCTAAAATTATCACCACGTGTTTAGCTAATAACGTCCACATGGGACTCTCGAGGCCCACGTGGACGTACAAACACATGGCGCCGCTTCTATTTGTCAGTGGATCTAAAAAAGAAGAAATCCTAAATAAATGTGAGACACTAATAGAATTACATATACCTGATGTTGGAGTCATGTGTTAGATGCAAACACTTGATATCTAGCTATGTAAATAGTAAGAGTGATGAACTTATTATTAACGACACTGACTGAAATACAAGAATTTCATTTATAAAATTCTTGAAGATTTGTTATGACATGATGAACACGTATTCATCAATTTATACTCTTACTACTTATTTTATACTCAGGAGCATATGCAATATTAGTAGTATATTTAGAAAATTTAAAAATGGCTTAATATTTAGTGACATGGCTCTTTAGATGGAAACCAAGTACTTTAAATACTGGTCCACTATTTCATCTCTTTATTGTCTAACTACCTGCATGGACCCTAGAATTAAGGGGGAAGGGGTACAAAATATTTTGACATACATATCCTCATCCATGAACCAAGAACATCAACTTGAAGAGTTCATTCACAATAAGTTGACTGAGTTATTTATATACTATGCCACTAGATAAGGTAGAATCAATAATAGCTAGGCCCTAGTATAGACATGAATACCTTATTCAAAGATGATGATTTATTCATTTAGTTAACTAGGAAAAAACAATGGGGTGGACTGCCGAATAGAAGCAAGTTGTCTCAGTACTTAGATATCGATTATTGTTCAATCCTATCACATAATGATGACAAGAACTTTGATATTTTACAATGGTAAAAATCATATGAGTCCACCTATCTCGTGCTGTCTAAGATGATTAGAGATCCACTGGCTCATTTGGTATCGAGCATAGCATAGGAGTCTATCTTTTCTATTGTAGTCAATGTGATTTCAAATAGGAGATCGAGAATATGATTAGATATCAATATGATACTAACATGCATAAAGGATTGAGAATATTCGAGGTTGAGCATCCAGGATCGAGATCATGCTGGAATAAGAGGAGAGGAATTACTGGCAAATGAAAACTCAAGGGATTTTGAAGAGGTTAAGCCCACCACTAGTTATACCATCAAACAATTACGCGATGATGATCAGTTGCATGCTCATACCATTTGGCATTGGGATTGAGGATTTGGGCTTGCATTATTATTTATTATAATTGAGATTTATAATTTTTATTGTATGTTATTGTTGTGAGTTTTGATTTTTTGTTAATTAATTTATTTTTATATTAATTGATGAATGGTGGGTAATAAATGTATTTTTTTTAATATTTTAATTATTTATTATATTTTGTCATTTGTGTTAATAAATTTATTTTTTTTTGATTTATTATTTATGTGAAATAAATAAATAATATAATATCGTTATGTTTTATGTCGTAATTAAAATAATCCATATTTTGAATTTAAAATATGAAATTAAAAATAATTAATCCACAATTATATAACCACAACTAATGATAGGTGGGGGAATATGTCTAGGTAGTTGTATTGTAGGCTGGAATAACTAGGTCCGAATTGGTCCTACTCAGCACGGCCTAAATTGGTTCAACTCATCACGGCCCGACATGGCCCGAACCCAAATCTGGCCAGCCTCAGGCCAATAGTGTCGTGTCAGGCCAGCTATTTTTGAGTTGTGTAGTGTCTGGCACAACACGATGGCCCAACTAGGCCACTAAAAACTAGGTCATGCCAGCACAACATTGCCTATTTGATACCTCTAGGATGATATGACATGTATTGTGCATGTATATATATTTGTGAGATGTCAATATGTGTATATGAGTATAGTCCCCTAAAAATAATAAGTTCATGTAACCTTCACAAAATCAAAATATTTTAAAATAAAACTTCTTATTTTTAAAATAGACAACCCACAATTTTAAATATCTAACTGGAAAAGGAATTTATCAAAATTAATCTCATGATCTCAATCATTGATTTGAATATAATGCAAGTTAACATGTTGGTCTAGATACCTTCTTCTTATCAAACTAATTGACTTGCAAGTATACTTGGCACAAATCTATGTAAGTTTATTCTATCAATTATTTTAATAAATTAATTCTCTGTATAAATGATTCATTTATGAATCAATTGATTTAAAATTAAATGATGATTTACACATAGTTATAAATAATAGTATCCTCTCTATCTGAGGATACTATTATTTATCAGTTTAATCTCATTTGTGGAACTAAAGTAAATTTATCAGTTTAATCTCATTTGGCATAGTCCATTACCTTGAAAACAAGATTAATAAGAATTAATATGTCTGAACAAATAATGAATGATAGATGTCCTCACATCAAGATATAGTATTCATGGAGATTCATATTGATTATGAATTTATTCAAGAATTGGTTAAGGAAACCAATTCTTGTGATAAAATTGAAGCTGAAAAGTTCATTATAAAAATTTCATGTATTTTTAAAAAAATATCTTACAACTCACTTGTCACCATTCTCAAAGAGAATAAACTCGATATGATAAATTATATAGATTGAGAAAGAAACTAACATTATCCTGGCTATTGAGAATTATAAATTTATACTCACAAATCTATGTCCAGATAAGCCTCGTGAAAAGAAAATCAATAAGGAAGTCAAATTTTATGAAAAATGAGTAAATTTTGATGAGATGATGAGATATGATATTTTGGCTTCTATATCAAATATACTTCAGTATTAGTATATGCCTATTGTAAATGATGTGATGTCTAATTTTAAAAAAACTTTTAGAAATTAGACTTATTCTATTAGATAAAAAACTATGAGAAATTTAATGAATACTATTATTGTCAGAAATATCTCAATAAGGGATCACGTTCTAAAAATGATTGATCTTATGAATAAACTAGAGATCCTTAGAGCTGAGATTGATATGAATTCTCAGATTGATATTATTCTTTAATTACTATTAGATTCTTATCGAAAAATTTGTCTAAACTATAGCATGAATAGATCTAATTGAACTTTGATACAATTACTTAAAGAATTAGTATCAACTAAAAGTATTATCAGAAAATTATCTAGAGAATTTTTGGTTGAAAATATTTTTTCTAAACAAAAGGTAAGAATAATAAGAAATTTTAGAAACATACTCATATTTCATAGACAACTCTTTAAGTCACAAGTGATAGTGAAAAAACTAAAGAGAAAATATTTTTATTACAAACAATTATGACACTCGATGAAGTAGTATCCCGTCTATCTCAGCAAAATGAAAAATCAAGATAAACCTCAATTACTAGTATTTAAAACATATTTAGCAATGATGTCAATGGATATCAAGTGTGTAGGTGAGAGTGTCCTGTGTCATATTTACAATTCATTCTATTGGTTCCATGAAACCAGATAACTAAGTAGTGATGAAATTGATCTTCAAATCTAAAATATTGTAAAGATAGTGACTGTTGTAGTGGGAGATTACTTTCTCAGGTTTGAGAAAGATATTATTTTAATTTTGAGAGATTATCTTTATGTACCTTGAATAAAAAAACTTGATTTTTATTTCTAGTTTAGTTTTGGATGAATTTTATTCAATGATTTTATCACAATCTAATTGAATAAAAAGTTTATCTGCTCTAGTATATAAAAAGATAATATTGATATTATTAATAATGTCTCTACTCTATTACAACAATATGAGTTGAATAATATAATCACCTTACCATATAATATAATCACCTTACCATATAAAATAAAATATCATTATGATAGAACCAGACCTATCTTTGATGCTTATGTATTAATCAAATAAATCTAAAATGGAATTTAAATTTGATTAAAGATGGACATTTGGATTTGTTGAAAGTGAAAACACTTCTAACATGTGAATCTTGCTTAAAAGGAAAAATAACCAAATGACCATTTATGGTCAAGGGCTATAAAGTTAGATAGACAATGGAGCTAGTTCATTCTGATTTATATGTCTCCATGTCAAGATATAGATATATCTATTTAATATGCAATAAGTTCGATGCTTTTGAGAAATTCAAGGAGTGCATGACCAAAATGAAGAAATGTCAAAATAAATATATTAAGATACAAGAATTTGATCATGGTGATGAGTGACTCTTGGGAGAGTTTAAGGACTACTAATTGGATCAAGGGATTATATCCCAGTTGTCTTTACCTGACATTTCATAATAAAATAGTGAGATAGAAAGAAAAAATAGACTATTATGGACATAATAAGATTGTAATGAGTTATTCAAACATGTTTGATTTCTTTTGGGATATATGCATTAGAAACAACTGATTATGTTTTGAACTTAGTTCCGTCTAAGTCTATATCGACTACTCCAACTTAATTATGGACTAGGCATAGGTCAAGTCTGAAATACATTCAATTATGGAATTGCCCTGCATGTGTACTAATAGAGAAAATATATAAACTAAAGCCAAGAAGTGAAGTTTGTTTTTTCATGATATATCTTAGAGGAATGAAATGTTGATTATTAAATAGTCTAAATAATTAGAAAATCATTATTTGCACTGATACCTGATTCCTACAAGACGAATATATAATAAATCATAAACTTAAAGATTTTCCTAAAAGATTTAAAAAGAGATAAATAGTTCAAACTCTTTCAATGCCAATAATATAAAAGGAAACACCACAAGGTAACAATTCACATACCTCAATGCTTCCTCATGATGGGATATATCTGTTAATGATAAAATTGATATAGAAACTCATGAACTTATTACTGATATGCTAGTTGCACAACTAGATGACAATAATCATAATGACTCACATGGATCAATATTTATGTAGTGTGTCACTAAAAATATACAACCAAGAAAAGTATCTCATCATAGTGAGAGGATTATTCAATCAACCAAGATGATATACACTCTTGGAATAGTCGTTTGACAAAATCCATGATGAGATGGATATGGATATCAAATGCTATGACTAAGTATTTAAAGATAAAGATACAAAACATTGACAAAAAAGATATGAACCTAGAAATTTAGTTAATGTACTTCAATCATTTCTGAGATCTTATGGAGCCTCATGAAGGGATGAAACTCATCAAATATATGTGGATTTGTAAGAAAAAGAGAAGAAGGGTTACTAATATTAAGACTTATAAGTTATGCTTGTTGCAAAAAGGTTCCACTCAGAAAGAAAAAATTGATTATGAAAAAACTTATTTACCAATAATCATGTTAAAGTTTATCTGTATTTTCTTGTCTATTGTAACTAATTATAACTATGAGATTTAACATATGAATATACAAATTATATTATTATATGGACATATTGAAGAATACATTTATATGATATAATCTAATGATTTTATAGAAAAAGATAAAGAGCACAAATTATATAATCTAAAGAAGTCTACTTATAAACTAAAGCAAACATCTAGATCTTAGAATAATTATTTTAATCAATCCATTAAGTCTTATGTCGTTGATCAATGTCAGAATGAATATTGTGTGTATATTTTTTTCATAGAGAGAATAAGATCAATTCTTTATGCATTAGCAATATGAAACCTGATGAATGCAATACTTTACACTAGACTTGATATCTATTTTACCATATGCATGATAAGTAGATATTAATCTAACCCAAGATAGAATATTAAATAGTGATAAACTACATAATCAAGTACTTAAAAAAGACTAGAAGTTATATGTTAGTATATAAAGCAAATAATCTTATACCTATTGGGTATACAAACTCAAATTTCTCAATTGAATGAAGATTTGAGAAAATTCATTTTAAGTTATGTATTTACTTTAGAAAATGAAACCATATTTGAAGAAGTATCAAACAATCTCATATTACTAATTCGACCATGAAAGCTAACTATGTGGCAGCTTCGAGGTAGCCAAAAAAAACTATAAGACTCAGGATCTTCCTAATAAATCTAGCAGCCATTTCTTTTTATGTAACTATCTATTATGCTTTATTATGATATTAGTAGAGTAGTTACTAACTCTAAAGAACCTAGAACATAAATAAAGGTAAAACACATTAGACATAAATATCATCTAATAAAAGAATTTATAAAAAAAAATATGATGATGCTGAAAATAAGCATCGATAGTTAACTTAGCAGATCTTTTATCAAAGTGACTTCTAGCTAAAACTTTAAAAAGACATGTGAAAGTGTTGAGACTTAGATGTATGTCACAATGACTTAAAGTCTAAGTGGGAGATTATTAAAATGTGTTATACTAAAAGTCATTATTTAGTTTACATCATTTTCTTGTTTACATCATTTTCTTATTTTAATAAACTAAATTTGCAATAAGTTAGATTTAAGAAAATACATGTATTATTTATTCTGCATAATAAATGATTTGGTGCATATAGTTGGATAAGATTGAACTATTAAATTATTTATTATGCACAATAGATTAAATTATCAGTTCTTGTAGAATATACTATTATTATTCAAAGTCTAGATTGAACTAGATAATTCATCGGTAAGATTGTATTATAAAATTTCAATTAATTTATCTTGACTATAAAGAATGATAAAATTCTAACTTCTATGCCTAGTATACTTATCTATATTGAATGAGACTATCACGATATGATTTTTTTATACTGATATATAAAACAAAATACATTATTATTATTATTATATATATTATCATTCTTATTATTGATATAATTAATATTCACATATATTTGTTAATATTTGTTTTGTTTTCATAATAGTGTTATGATCTAGAAAAAGTTTTATTAATTTTATTAATTGTATAACTTTATTAAGTGTATGTTGAATTATTGATTACTAATGGAATCTATTAATTATTAGAAGGATTGATGATACCCTCTTAAAAAACATATAAATTTTGATAATATCAAACCATGGAGGTGGATTATAATCCAACATTTCAAATAAGTTAAGTAAAAAGTCTCAAAAAGATAATTAAAGAATAATTGAATTAGATTGTCAATTATTTAATTCAATCAATAGAAATTTATAATCTTGATATGAAGAGTTTAATTACTATTAAATAACAATAAACATAAATTATTTTAAATAAGTGAGAAAATATAATTATAATTATATAGTGATATAAATTAATATTAATATTAATTATATTGTAATATAATTTACATTGGAAGTTCATGATCTTATTTAGGCTATGATCCCTTCCATAGCTTTATCCAAGTGTCATAAAATAAGTCTTAAAAATTTTGTTTGTTTCTTTAGAAACATATGCATATATAATTAGTGCTATCAAATGGGTCTTGTCATGCAGTCATGGCCCATTTGACATTATTAAATCAAATTAATTTAATATAATCGAATAATAAGATATTTAAAATAAATTGATTTATATTAATGTAATATAATTGAATAATTTAATTTTATTATTAAATCAGATTAATTGATTTATATTTAATTGATTTTAATTGTGTGTGTGTGTGTGTGTGTTACTAAAACTTTAATAAGATATTTAAAATTATAAATCGAGATGTCACATCAATGCCTATTAAATTATTTATTAGTTTTTAGTTAGTTTTGAAAATATATATATATATATATATATATATATATATATATATTATGGCTTGGGCGACGCTAATCTACCATAGCTTCTTGCAAATCAAAGCTGGAACAGAGGCGAACGAAAGATGATATAGTTATGGGTACACCTTCATTTAAGGTAATGTTATTCCATATTTTACATAAACTTTAAACAACACAAATAGTAGTATCCCGTGCACATTATCATAATAAAAGATGTTATTTGACTCAAAAAACCCAACAATTTGGGAGTTCTATGCTCAACTTTGGCTCTATTTGAATGCATACATTTTTATTTTTTACTCAATTATAATATGTGCTTAGAACTTTTCGTAATGAGCCATAGTGACCAGTTTGATTGCAAGTTAGAACATATTTCATAGGCACCAAATTATATTCTTAAAAACTCATTAACTAAACCTAAATAAATAAATGAATTATAACCTTGATCATGTTTGTTGAAATAAGTTAATTATTACACTATAGCCATAAAGTTGTCAATTCAAATTTGGAATTATATGAAAGTACCCAAAAATATTAAAAAAGAAATAATGATCTTGTTTTAAAATTGGGCACTACTTACTTTATAATTGTGAATGTGTGTGCAAGTGTGTGAGTGTGTGTGAGAGTGTATGAGAGAGAGAGAGAGAGAGAGAGAATGTGTGTATGTGGGTGTGTGTGCATGTGAGTGTGCGTGTGTGAGTGTGCGTGAGTGAGTGAGTGAGTGTGTGTGTGTGTTTGTGTGAGCTATTGGACAGATGAAAACAACACAAAAAGATAAGATTGACGTTTGATACACCTATTCTGGTTGTTTTTATTTATTATTCAATTTTATTGTTCAATTTTATATTGTATTAGGCCATAACATTATGCTCATTTCTATATTATATTTATATAAACATTATATCCACAATTCACATGGTATATTATTTTTAAAAATAGTATTATACCCCTAACGCATATATTATTTCTCAAAATAATATAACATTTTTAATTTTTTTTATTTTTTTTACATGATGAAATGAACTACTAAAATAATATTCAGGTTTTCTCATTTAATAACACTACCATATAAACTATTTTTTTTATTTTATACCATTTTTTAAAATTTTTTAAAACATTATAACTTTTTATTAAATATTTATTATTTGAGATCCCATTTACACAATTTTGTCTTCAAATTTATATGGACACAAAAAACACTTTTTGTGATAAAAAAACTAAAACATTTATACTTTTTATTAAATATTTTTATTAAACATTCACTATATTTACTTATTCAATATTTAATGAAACATGAGTGAAGGATAAAGGGCATTATTTATCAGTTACAAACACATTTATACCCTCAAAGAAAATTAGTTTGATTGTGTTTTTACTTTATCTATCACTTCACCAAAAGAAAAATAAAGATACATTATTTATCTGCATCCCTTTGGCTTGCACTACAAAAAGCAATAGCATCTTTCAAGTTGTTTTTTTTTTTCATTAAATTTATCAGTGTACTATGTATTTCAAAATTTCTTTATTGTAGTTGCATAGATGTGATATTTCAGTAGTTCTATTGTATCTTAGGTATGTATGTGGGTCTGTGTGGGTGTGTGCAGTGTGCGTGCGTGTGTGTGTGGGTGTGCGTGTGCATGTGCGCGCGTGTGTGTGTGCGTGTGTGTGTGTGTGGGTGTGCGTGTGCATGTGCATGTGCTTGTGCATGTGCTTGTGTGTGTGCGCGCACGTGTATGTGTTTTCCCAATGTACATCTCATTTGTAGTGTGGGCAGAGTATCTTTTAGGTTTTGCTACAAAGAAGATTACAAAGAGTTCTGCTCTCTATAAGAAAAAGAAGAAGAAGATAATTACGAATGATTTAAATAAGAGATGAGAGCTGCTTATTAAAATATTAAAAGCTTATTCATTATCACTCTCAATTTATTTCATCACATCGCTTTTGTGATAAGAAATTTTCAAAAGGTAAAAAATAAAATAAAAAATGAAAAAAAAAACATGACATTGTCACGCACACACACATGCTCAGGTCTAAAATATTCATTTAAATAAATAAATATAAATCAGAATATTATATTAATAATATTTATCTTCCTTAATATAACATTCTTTAAGCCCAAGAAACTCTCAAAAATAAGTATATTTCTTCTTTAGCATAACTTTGATAAATATATCTACTATTTTCTCATCAGTATTGCAATAGCTTAAGTATATTTTCTATTGTTATATTGATTCCTTCATAAAATGATATTTTATGACTAAATATTGTGTTCTACTGTGAAAATAAAATCTGTAACAATATTTATTGCATCCTTATCATAATAGAGAGTTGTTGCTTCAGCTTTTTATTTACTAACATTATTCATAATTCTTCTCATCCATACTTGTGCAATAGCTAATAAGGTATAAACACATCTTGCTTTGGAATTGGACAAGACAACAAAAAAGTTTGTTTCTTTTGTTGTACTCCTAAGATTTGTATGACAACAAATGAGGCATGCACATTATTATGACAACGGATCCAACAAATAACACATATCAAGATATACTCATGTGATTATCTATATTTCTCCCAATCACACTATCATAGTGTGACAACTTAATCTCATGTACATGGTTTTGAAATACCTTAATCCAAGATTTATGATGCCATTTAGATATATCAACATTTTTAGTATGGCTACAATATAACAATGATTTGGCAAGTGTATAAACCGAGATAAAATATTCACTACATAATACTAGTTATATTTGCAATTAGATATAGTATAATATTCACTACACGATATTAGACAAGCAACCAACCTTTTGTAGAGAGTCCCATTTACTACTCTTTCTTTATTGGTTTTGAATTTTTGATTTGTAATTCAAGGAGTTGCGATTGATTTGCATTATGATATTGTCCATTTAATATAAAAACAAGAGACTGCTAAACATAAATTTTCTTCTTCAATTCTCCATTCAAAAATATAGATTTGCCATCTAGTTGATATAGTGTTCATCCCCTTGAGCAATTGATGCAATTACTAGTCATAAATTCTCATGTCTTACCAATGCAACAAAGACTTAAGAAAAGTATGATTCAACTAATTGAGAAAAACCTTTAGCTACCAATCGAGCCTTGTAAGTAAGTTTTTTACTTTTAGAAATATTTTTGATTTTGAATTTTTATTTCACTCCCACATCGTGTATGTTCTCTACGTTTTCAACAAAGGTTCATATTTCATTTTTCTCAATTATTTTTATCTCATTTTTTATTGTGCTTATCAATTAATGACATTGCACATCCTCTTCAAAACTTTATGACTCTATAATAATAAAATTGTATATCTCATATATCTCATACAATATTTTAATTTTAATTAGTGTGATAAGAGAAAGAGTAGAAAAGGATAAATGTTCAAGAGAAAAAGTAGAATTACTATTAGGGAGTCTCCAACTCTTGAGTTAATTCAAAACTGGAGAAATCGCTTCTTCTTCAATTTGAACTTAACTTGAAGCAGAGGATTGGGAGTGAAACTTTCATGCTTGGGCATTTAAGAGTGACATAAACTTTCAAATATTTAGTGATGAACATATGGCTTATGTCTACTCCATACTTACAAGTATAATAAGTTTTTCTTAGGCTGAAGTTGGGCTAATTCTAACAAGAAAACAACTATGTTAACTATTTTGCCCAAGAAGTTTAAGACTCTTCTCAAACATCATTGATTAGCTCTCTACAATTACATGGCTATTACTCTCCACTATACTTTTCTATTAAGGAATGTAAGAAATTATGAGTTGTCTTTGAATGCTTTTTTCTTCAATAGAAAATAAATTATTTTGAGAGAAATTTTTTTCATGTCATTTCTAAGTACTATTATCATCTTCCTTGATTATATTTTAATAAAGTTCTAGAACTTTTTGAATATTAAGAATACTTCAGATTTGTATTTGATAAAGTAAACTTGCATTGTTGTTAGTTAATCATTTACAAAAAATAAGAAATAATTATTATTTGCACATATGGCTTATAGTTTGACAAATATTTGTAAGAACCAAATCAAGAATAAAGGTAGATCTCAATGCAACCCATTTGGGAAGGATTGCCTAGTTTACCATCAACATTCCTTCACATATAAGTTTTGGTGCTTCAATATTAGAGGGCAGTCTATATATCATGTTTTTTTGATAGGAAAGCTCTAGGCTTTTATAGTTTAAGTGGACATATCTTCTATGTTACAAGTTAGACTTTAGATTTCAAAATTGACTTCAGATTTCACTTTTAGAAAAATGATTTTGTTCTTTAACATCTCTACTTTCCAAAGTTTTTGTTCTTCTAAATAATTGACCCCACTTGGTAGGTTTTGGTCAAGCACAAAAAGTAGAAGTACCCCCTCATTAAGCTTCTCTCTAGTCAAAGTTTGAACCCCGATTTTGTTTTTCTCATTAACGGATGCAAGTTTCTCATTTCACATATTTTAATTGTGAACTTGCAAAGAAGTGCAGGTCCACAAAAAGATTTTTTTCACCAATCATGTGATAGTATATTCATTATCTAAAAACCACGCATTGGAATTGTGTTTACTAGAGCATATAGTGGTGTATAATATGCTTTGTACATTAATCTTTTCTTCAACACAATCAACTTGCTAACAAACCTTGAATCTACCATCACTTAATAATTCCCAAACTTTTTAGAATTAAAGTAGTGTGATTTTGACTTATACTAATAGTCCTTCTCATATTGGTTATTCTTCTTATATACATTACATGTGTATGAAAAATATTTATCCACCACGAATAGAGGTTTCAATCCAGAAGGTCTATTTTTTCATCATCTTCTTTATCTTTTAGGTTTTTTAATTTCTTGAAACCCTATAGCTACTTTGATATCTTCTCGAATTTGCATAATTATTAGATTAATGTAAAGTTTAGATTAGAAGATAGTTTTAATTGGGCTCTCTGAGTGCTTTAACAGTATTTATTCATAAGATTTCAATGAGCTCAAAAGCTTCAATATATTGAGCTGAGACATATCTTTTGTTTCTTCTATTATAATAGGTGGTGGTGTGGCAATAAGCACCTCCATTGAGGTGAAATTATTCGGGGTAGGAGAAGTTGTAAGGTAGCTTTTGAAGGTATGTGTTTCAAATGTTCTAGTTGAATTTGATGCCAAACTTAATAATATTGTTTTTTATTCTAAAGATGTAGATATGCGCGGAGTCTGCCTGAGTTGAGTAGATCAAATTTATTTATTTTGTTTGTTTTATTTTTTTTTTGAAGGTATTAAATATGGTAGACCAAGTACAGGGGATAAAATCTCATGCAAGATTTCTAAAAAAAATAATAAAAAAAGTTTTTAGAATTTTGCAAAAATAGAACATTCTCTTTTTCTCAAAGAGGGCACACGCATGGTGCCTCCATCCAATTCTTAAAAAACAAGAGAGACACGTGAACTACTGTGTGTGCATTTTTATTTCATAAAAATGAGGTTGTGTTTGATTACCAGAAGTTAAGGCACAACATGTTCTTTCTATCTTTTTGTTTTTTCTCTCTCCCCCCACTTCACACTATGTTAATTTGTAATTTATTTATTTATATGATTATATTTAAATTATAATATATATGTTCAATATACAATTTGCGGTGTGATTTGTTTTATGTATATTATATGTATAGATTATATATATAATCACAACTTATTTATAATTCAGTGTGTTTAGTGTGGATATTGCTAGTTTTTATTTTTATTTATGTGCATAATTGTATGCCATAAAGAATTGGAGCTTGGACAACATTAAAAATTTGAAAGCTACATATAGAATCTCATATTGGGTCTAGAAATAGTAATGACATCATATTGTTTATTTCGAGCCATAAATCTGACAAATCGACCCCATCACATAATGAATAACATAGAAAGAGATTTGGAGTATCCACTACAAATTTCTAGATTTATGTAAATTTTTTATTTATAGGATTTTATATCTTTAAAAAATATATTTTAGTCCAAAATATATTCTTTGAGTGTAATATGTTTTATGGACTTCTTGTATGTGTTAAAAATCTTTCTTATATATTGTTCAATTTATCATTCTTGTTAATTTAACTTTATTTTTATTTTATTTTATTTTTCAGAATTTTTATATTGAGATTTTTCTTAATTTGGATTGATTTTATTTGTCTTCGTTTAATGAATCAAATATCATTCTTATTAATTTCTATTTTCAAATTAATCATGGACCAAACATCCTACCCCTTTAATATGTTGAGTTTAGTATAATTATTCAATATGGTAGAATTCTCATTCTAACTCACAAATTTATTATATCATGTTAAAATACATTATAAATATGTTAGTGCCAATGTTGATTATATTGCAAAAACAAAGCATATTTGATTTCCTAGGTCATTGGAAAGAAGTTTCTTAACCTTGAGATATTTTAACTAAGGGCTCATTTGAAAAAACTGAAAAAATTTAAGTTCTAAAAAATAAGTACAGAAAAATTAAGTGCTAAAAAATAAGTACTGAAAAATTAAGTCCTGAATTTTATAAGTGTTGAATTTGTATTGAAAAACTATTTGACAAATTACTGTTAATTGAATCCTGAAAATAAATATATTATTAGATAACTATAAATGTTGAATGATGAAAATGATGTATTTTACATATTTACGCTTATTATCACTGCATTACATATTATTAATATAAATAGAATTTCTAATGAATTTTTTTATTTATATTATTAATTATCATAAAAAATAAAATCACTAAAAATATATTCATAAATAAATTATAAATCCAAAAAAGAAATAAAAATATTAAAAAAATTAATACAATCTAAAATCTTTAAAACTATCTAAATTTTTAATATAAAAATAAAAATTAATGAATAACTAGTTGATTTGCTATTTTTTCTCTTAAATTAATCATGAATGAGAGTTAAAGTTAGGGTTTGTGATGGCGGAGAAAGGAAGAGGAGAAAACAAATTCATAAATTGAACTATAGCGTGAATGAGAAAACAAAAAAGAAATGAAAAAAAGGATATCATATTAACTTTTAAAAAAAAAATTGTTGAAACTTTTTTCCATTCAACATTATGTATATCCCTACCTACTTAATATTTCACTTAAAATTTTCAAATAACAACTTCCAAATATTTTTTATCAACACATTGATTTTTTTTAACTATTGAAAATTTTTATTTTTAATGATTTGAAAAAATATAGTGGTTTATCAAACAGCCCCTAAGTATATTCTTTATTTTTTGACCAAGATATTTAAAAAAACTTATAAAGTTAAAAAAATGATATTATAGATAATGGATATCTTGCAAAAAAATATTGACATATTTGTCAAATCTCGGTGGCGGGGTTGGCGGTGGTGGACGGTGGACATCCGACATCTGGGCTAAGACGCGAAGTCCAATTGAACAGAAATAACACCCTAGGGCCCTGAGGGATAGTACATTTTGCATCCGGAATTCCGGATGTTCGTTGTTTTTCTACGCTGATCGCCAAAGGAAAGGTGGCTTCGTCGCCTGCATTTTAGTGCCTTCCGTTCCGTGCTCACCGAAGCTGGTACTTTCTCACGTACTGTAGTCCATTTGTTTGACAGGAAAAACATCCACTTTTTCAGTTTTACCCAGCTCTTTTATCATGAATTTTCCTGTGTTTTTTGAATGTGCAACATGGGAGAACATTCTTTTAATCGTTGTTTTATTTTCATATGCCATATCAAAATACTGCTGTCGGATCTAAAATCTCAGGGTATTGAGTGGGAGACTAACACGAGTGTCTAGCATTTGAGTGATGGATGCATCTGGCTTTACGGTGTTTTCTTTCGAGTTAAAACTTCAATCTCTAATTTTTTAGGTGCCGAACAGGTAGTGCTGGGCCCAGCACTACCTGTTTTTTGGTAGCCCACTTTGGCTACCATACCGTGCCTGGCAAGGCATGATTCAAAAAGGCCGGACTGGCACGGCTCGACTGGCCTGAGTTTACAGGATTCGGGTTGGTTTGTGCTGGGCCTTGGGGATTTTGTGCTGGGACGTGCCAGGATGTGTTGTTTTGGCTCATTTGGAATCTGGTCATTTTTAATTCTAATTATTCTAAAATTTAATACAAAATTAATTAATTAATTAATTAAATACAATAAAAAGATAAATTTATTATCATAAGTTATAATTCACAACTCACAAAAATAACATTATATAAATATTATAAATTTTAATCATTTTATTTTTGTAACATAATATAAGTACAAAATCACAAAGTAAACTTAAAATATAAAAATTAATTCATCAAAGATTAATCCCATATACAAGTGTCAGTGGAGAAGAGAGCAGAGAGGAGATGGATTTTTCAATCTCTATTTGTAGAGATAAGAAAATAATAAAAAATATAATTTCTTTTTTTTTTTGTTTATTTAGGCTATAATTCTGACATCCATCAGATTTTAGGCATGTAGTTGTTGAAAATAATCTGATAGTTATGGATTTAAAAAAATATTATTTAAATGCAGCAACAGTGATATGTCATATCTATTGATATTGTTGTTAGTTATTGTTGCATGAAAACACAATGAGTTTCATCCGGCAAGCATTGTTTATTGGCCAACAGCCACATAATCTAAGCCCAGCTTGCGTAGTTGTTTTTTTTTTTTTTTTTTCAAAAAACCATGCCCGTCGAGTTCCTAGTCAAAAAGGCATGTCATGTGAACCGTGGCCTACAGTACCAGATCATGAGTCACTAGGCTAGCAAACTATGTCATCTGACCTCGCCAAGCCCTTGCCCAAGCATGAGGCATGACCAGCTTCAGCCCAGAATGACATGAGCTGTGCCTCAGGCTAGCATGGTCCATGATTAGGCATGATCCTGGATTGAGCTGTGCCAGGCTTGGAATGACCAAATTGGATCATGCTTTATATCCTGCTCAGGCTGTCCAGCCTATTTGACACCTTTAGGCTTAAGTCATTTTATAATCTTGTTCCCTACCATATCCTTCATTATCGGGCTCAATCTTATTTGGTGTTCAACTATTAGCCTTGCACCATCTTCTATGAATATCTTGTATATTATTTATTTTTTTGATTGTCTCCTTAAGTGATTATGCTATTATCTTTGTACATTATTATTTTTTTTTTGACTATGGTCTCAATTTATTTGGTCAACATTGCTAAAATGATAATTAATTTTGTCTTCTTTTCTACAAGGATGGCATAATGATTGTGTTTTGGTAGTATTTTCAATATTTTTGAACCTAAAGTCATCCATATTTTAGGAGTTTCTTCATCTGGTGTTATGGTTTTATCACAAGTTTGTTATCATCAAGTATATTCTATTTCACAAATATTATAGCCTTGAGTTTAATTTTGACTTTTTCATTTTGTGTCATTACTTTGGATATCACATTCTTATTTTTTTTTTTTTGGGTAGTTGTGTCATGTCTAGGAAAGTTATCATGGCAATATCTTGTAGCTTTTATTTTAATGGTATTATGGCTTCATCATTTACTCTAACTTCTTCCTTCAATGATCCAATTTTTGTAGTCATGACATTTTAAATTTCATGACTTCTTTTTGCATAGTAATCTTAACTTCTTTTTCATATTAATTTTCATAAATAATAGTATTAGATTTGTCTTTTTCCCTCGGTACATCAATTGATAGTAGACCTTGCTCATCTTGTAATCTTTCTATAATCTCGAGAGTTTTCTCAATGATTTCACTATGTTCTTCACATGGGAATTTGGTGATATCAACAACATATTTCACTTTATTGTAGCTTGTTTTGGTTTTATTTTTATTGTAACTTTGAGAAATATAACGAGTCAAAATAGTTTTCATCATCAAGGCCTACTACAATTACTTTTAATTTTAAAATTACTTCTAACTCTTTGATTTTTCTCTCTTCTTTGGACAAATAATTATCAATGAAATATTTTTATTTTAATTCTATATCCTATCTTTTAGCTATGCATATGAGGTTATTTATTCTTTAGTAGTTTTTTTCTGTGTTGCACGGATACGCCTAGGAGCTGCCGTGTCCACGTGTCCGACACGTGGACACGTGGACACGGGTCGGACACGCGTCGGATACGTGTCCGATACGCCACGTGGCGTATTGGACACAAATCCGTATGGGATACGCCACGTGGCGTATCGAATACGCGTCGGAGACGTATCCGACGCGTTGTTCGGAGACGTATCCGACGCATTTTTGGAAACAGATTCCAAAAACGCGTCGTTTTTTGGAATCTGTATCCAAAAATGCATTTCGGGAGGGGGGGCGGGAGGGGGTTTCGGAAGGGGGGGCGGGAGGGGGTTTCGGAAGGGGGGGCGGGCGGGGGTGGGTTTCGGAAGGGGGGGCGGGCGGGAGTGGGTTTCGGAAGGGGGGGTGAGAGGGGGTTTCGGAAGGGGGGGCGGGAGGGGGTTTCGGAAGGGGGGAAGGGGGGGAAGGGGGGGAAGGAAAATACCTAACATTTTGTTTACATTATTTTAAAATACAAAATTTTAAATTATTTTAAAATACAGTATATTTAATTATTTTAAAATACCTAATATTTATAATAATAATTTTTATTTTTAATTTTATTTTTTTTATCATGACGTATCCTAGCCGTATCAGTATCCTAGTTTTTTAGAATTTGCCGTGTCCCCGTATCTTGCCGTGTCGTATCCCCGTGTCCGTATCCGTGTCCGTGCAACATAGGTTTTTTTCATTATTATTCAAAATTTATAGACTTTTATATAGGTTGAACTGTACTTTTTATTTGTCCACATAAAATATAAATTCTTTTTTTTTTCACATTAATCAATACTTGTCTAATCACAAAAAATGATCATCCTAATATCAATACGATATATGAGTCTTTCTCAATGTCAAACACCACAAAAATTAGTAAGGAAAATAATTTTTTTAATATTAACTAACACAGAGTGTCAAAGGGGCCCTGCCATGTTGTATCATCTATTAGCATGCCTTGTACTCAAGTCTTGCTTGGTCATGCTATTGCCAAGCTAGATCAGGCCTGACCATGCTAACCTGATTCATTCTAGGTTGGCTTGAGGTCAATCCATGCTAGCATGGTTCATTTTAGGTTAGCTTGGGTTCAATCCATGCTAGTATGGTTCATTCTAGCTAACTTATTAGGCTAGATAAGCCGAAATTAGCCAACATTGGCTATCATGCCAGGCCATACTAGGAATCTCATGCCAAGAATTCTGACCACATGGCTTGAGCCATACTAGGAATCAACCATGTTGCTATTTCCGGACTGCCTAGCCCAATTGATATCTCTACTAATATATCCTTGTTGCCCATATCCCAAACAATGTAAGAGTAAGCTTTAAAGTAAATATTGAAATAATAAAAAAATTACCACAAAAAAAACACTATATTTAGGAGAACACAGAGAGGAGAGAGTGTTTAATAATTGAGGAGTGAAAATTTAGAATGAAATTTATAATTTTCTTAATCTCTATTTATAGAGATTTGTAATTATTAAAAAGATTTTTTTTTTATTTTTTATAAATTTTTATTTATTGAGTCCAGAAATCTAACAATCATTAGATTTATAGTTGGTAGCCCTTGAAAATAATTCGAAGGCTATAATTTTTTAAACATTGTTTTTAAAGGCAGCTAAAGGTCACACCTGTCACTGTTGGGGTCCATTTCATGAAAATGAAATGGGCTTTATTGGGACAAGCATGACCACTAGTCAGTGGCCACTTAAGTGGAATCCATCTTATGTTGCCAGATTGTATTTTTTTTAGAAACTCACCCCAACTGGGCATGACCTGTGAATTGAACCGCCCCACTCCCCCTATCATGAGTCACAAGCCCGACCAACCATGTTAGGCATGTAGGTCAAGCCTAGTCTGGCCCGACCAGCTCCAGCCTAAAATGGCACGAGGTGTGTTTCAGGCTAGCAAGCTCTAGGATCAAGCATGATTTTGGATTGTGCATTGTCTAGTGGAATGACCAAATTGTGTTGTGTCGAGCATGGGCTGCTACGCCCACATGACACTTCTACATACCAGTGTGGGACTGAGTTAGGTAGGCCTGACATGGCTTGATGGACCACCTCATGTAGTTGGGCATGCTGAGCTATGTCGGATTGGACTAATGCCATCTAAAATTGGAATGACATATAGCAGTTAGCAGGTGCTGCATGCTGGGTTCAGGCTGCAGCTCCACTAGTGCCCACTACCAATTTATACACTATATATATATTATTATATTAATGATATATAAATAAAAAATTTATTTTAAATTTAAATATAAATTGCATTTAAGAGTTAAAATTTGTAAACTAATAAAAAATTATAGTACACAAGAATATTCATTTTGAAAATATAATAAAATTCAAAAAATTTTGAATAATAATGCAAACACCTCAGACTAATATTACTATGTATAGTTCGGATCATCATAATTCATTATTTTGGTATTCTCATTTTCATGTAAATCAATATTTACATGTAATTTTTTTACTTTATCTCGAAGGCTCATTCATAAATCTTTCTAGCTTTTTAGAAAGCATATTACTTAAAGGCTATTTGGTTATATTGTACTTTTCACAAAATAATAATATTATAAATTTATTAATGAGAATGATTAAATAAAGTATACTAAATAAAATTTTATAGGTGATGTGTTTGTCATATAATGAATCTAATTTCAAAAGTTAAATTTAAAATTAATATCATTTTATTATAAATTATCTGGTCATCTATAAAATATTTTGATTCATCTAATAAATTATAATTTTTTTTATATTAGTTGGTTGTGATGTAATTGTTCATTTTATATTTTTTTATATTTTTTGTAGTTTTGATATAAGTGGCTAATATATAAGTTATACTAATTATTTTTACTCATTTTATAAGGATATTTGATATATGATTTTATAAGTTTTATTGAATTAATGTTTTAATATTATATTGTTCAAACATGATATTACAATAAAGTTAGAATAAAAAATAGTTTATGTTTCATGCTAGTAGTTGGCATATGGTGGTGGAAAAGAAGCATGCATAATAGTGGTAGAAATTGCATTATATTGGATATAGTAGTAGGTGTGCAATGGTGGAACATGATGTCTCTTTTGAACATCAACCATATGTGGCGGCATGGTGTCACACAATTGTGTTTTTGAGTAAAAACTCTAATTAGGATGTTGGAAGATTTGTAAAAAATTTGAATTAGTGTTTGCAAGAAAAATTTCAATTAGGTATTGTTTTTTGGAGGAATCATAATTTTGTGTACTATTGAGAGAGTTTATTGCATAATAGTTTGGTAGAGGAGACTCAAAATTTAGTATACCAATTGTATGAGGATGACTATTACTAGAGATAACTATTGGATATCATATATAGAGAAAAAATTGAGAGTTTTATATAATATTGAGAAAGACATGTTGACTACTAAAGCTATATAGAGATCCTTGTAGAGTTAACATACATGACTACTAAAGTAAAAAGTTCTTTTTTTAAGACATTGATCAATGTTTAATTTGTACACTCAATGTTAACTTTTGGATTATCATTATAGAAGTAAACACCTATATCACTGATAATTATATTTTGTTTACTAAAATTATACTTTAGTCAATGATAAATGTTCAAAAATTATTGGATATGATAATGTCTAACTTGAGTCTTTTATTACTTTATCATATTTTTTGTTATTCTCAAAATTAAGTTAGTTTATTGTCAGTGAGTTATTTTTCTTATAACTTAACTATAATGAATTTGTTTTTTATTTTTAATGATATTTATTTGTAAGATTGAGAAATTATGAAAAAATTTTTTAGAGTTTTTTATCTATTCTAGATTGAGCATGATTGAATGTATGTTTTCTTTTTTTGTGGTATGATCTCTTTTTATATATTTGAGTGTATTAAATTTTTTACATATGTATTTTCTACCTAGTCACTTATTACTAGAAAAATTAAGAATATTTTATTTTAATCTTAATAGTATTTTATTTATATAATGCGAGACATGTCAGTTAGTGAACCTTATTAGAGTTTTTATATTATATACTAGTTTAGCTTTAGTAGTGACCCATTTGATATGATAGACATATGTATATGGACCTAGTAGAGAGTGATAAAGGAGAAATTTAGATTTATGATTATTTTTGTTGATGAATGTTCAAAATATATATGGATAATTTTGAGATATATCATATTTTTTTTTTTATAAATTAATAAAAAATTAATTTGATAAAAATATTAAAAAATTTTAAAGTGATCATATAGTAAAATATATGTTGAATCAATTTTGCATGTACTTATAAATTATGAGATTATATATTAGACTTATTTTACTGGTACACTATAACAAAATTGAGTTGTTGAATGAAGGGCTAAATATTTGAATTGTGATAACTCAGATACTCTTACTTGGTAAGATTATTCTAAAATGTTTATAAAGGGATATAGTTTTATTTGTAATCTATCTCATTGATCATATTCTCTTTACTATCTTTTCTTAGTATTAATCTTATTAGATCTTATATCATAGAAAAAGATTATTTAGTTTATTTTTTTGACTTTTTTGGATATACTTATTTTTTTTTTCAATTGATCTACAGCATGAGATCAATTGACTTCTAGGGTCTTTAGATGTGTTTTTTTTTTTAATACTAAAGTATATAAAGAAAATATGAATATTTTTTACTAGAGATTGATAGTATTTTAGTAAGTATAAATATTTTTATTATTTATGACTTATTTTTTTAAATGAGTCTAGGATAAGTATGAATTTAAATATTATACCTAAAGTTAATAATTCTTTTTGTCTTATCTATAGCCTTGCTTGGATGATTATTAGTGAGAGTTTCATTGACAACATTTGAGCAAGTTGGTATTCAATATCATATTTTTTCTTTGAAGTCATTATACATAGCAATAAATGTGGATACTGTTGATAATAAAGTGAGTGAGATTTATCATGTAGGAAATTTTCTTTAAACATTGATGATATAGTACTTTGTGGGTCTTCACTAGTTCAAATGCATATTGAGTGATTAACCAGGAAATTTGTTAATCTAAGATTTAGAATCTATACAAAGAGAGAGACAGACATACCTAGCTTGTTCAAACCAAAGCCATCTCTATTAACGAGCCATATGATCTTTCAATATATCCATTTGATCTTGACTTTGAGATAAATTTCTGCAAGAGATAGAAGAGTTGTATTCAGTACTCAATTTTGTAATATATCCATCTTATCTTATTCAAATATATTTTTCTTTTATTTTTTTAATTATTTCTCTTAATGATACTAGAATATCGAAATCTCTTTTTGAAATATTATCTTATATAGGATAATATCAAGCTATGATGAAAGAGATAAACCTCTTTCACATTCATGGAATTTGATAATTAGTTTAATGATCTTAAGGAATATTTATTATTGGTTGCAAGTAGGTTTTTACTATGAAGACATGCTCAAATGAGAAAGTATATCATCTCAAGGTGAGATTTGTAGTGAGTGGATTCACTCAGATGTTTGGTACATAATATCAGTTGACTTATTCTCTAGTGGATAAGATAAACTATATGAATTATTATTTCATTTGTAATATCTCACAATTAGAGAATACATCAACTAGATGTCTAGAATGTATTTATTCACAATGATTTTGAGATGTATGTAGATTAGTCACTTGGGTTTTGAGAAATATAGTCAAATATAATTTATATATTATTGAAGAAATTATATGACTTGAAATAGTTATCAAGAGTTTAATTTACAAGACTTTCACATATATTCATCTTATTTGGGTTATATAGGTGTATTAGACTATTGTTTTATTTTTTTTGGATGTCTCGATAATAAAATAATTTTATTTATCTGCGTGAATAATATTCTTATTATGTAAGATGATAAGTTAGGGATAACACAATTGGAAAAGTATCTTAATGCATAATTTTATATGAAAGATATTGGGACACTCATGCCATGTTGGGCAAGGTATGGCCCAACATGTTATGTCTGGCCCAACTTTAGATGACATGACATGACCTAATTCAGAGTTGTGCCTGGATGTGCTGTGGGTTGGTTTGTGACATGGCTTGGGCCATGTTGGGCCAAAGATTCTAGTATGGGGGACAAAACACAACATGACCTAGCACGATAGCTCATGCAAGTTTTTTTGGCTAGGTTGGCCAAACAAGATAGTTTGGTCTTGACTAAAGCTAGCAAAAAATGAACCAGGCTAGCTTGGACTGAACCAAGGCTAGCTTGGAGCAAACTAGACTAGCTTGTAATGAACTCATACTAGATTGAAATGAATTGAGTTAGCTTGGACTAAGCCTGACTTGGCATGACCTGACTTAATCTTATCAAAAGGTATGTCAATGAGTCATGCTGAGCTATCACTTTTTAGAATCATACCAACATAACATGACATTTGATAAATAATACTATACCATGTTGAGCATGGTATGATTGTCAAACTATCAAGACCAACATCGATCATTTGGCCTACTTATCGAGCACATTCTTGTTGGATCATCTCGGGTCATACTAATTCGTGTTAGAACAAGCTGGGTTTTGCCTTATTGGGCTGAAATCTAATTATAATATTTAGAAATTTTAATTTATTATTTTTACAAAATATGATATTTAAATAAATTAAAGTGAAATAAATAATTAAAAAATTTTGACATTTGTCTCGACAAAAAAATTAAAGTGCTTGATAAAAAAAATCTATTCTATTTCATAATCAAAAGTAAAATATAATACATATGTATATATATAATTAGATGAATCATAAGATAATAAGTACATAATAACATAATCGATAGAAATCTAAAAATAATGAGAATATTATATCATATAAAAAAATAATTAAAAATCACATTAGTCATTAATTGGTGTATGTAGTATAGTAATGTGAATACTGATGCAGATTATTATCATCATGTATGTATTTTAAAATATCATTAGTGGTGATTTCAATATTCTCGAACTCGATATCACATGAGTTATAATCTTTTAGTAATTTTTATGTTTTATTCTGAATATTCAATCTTGAATTTTTCTAATACTTAATACATGTAAGTATTTTTCTGATACTTAGTTACAATTTCAATCTCTTATCTGAAATAATTTTGGTTATCATAGAAAAAATAAACTGATGCTTTGTTAAACACTATATGAGTTAGTAAATCACTTGTCATATTAGATAGTATGAGATTTTTGGATTCATATAATTTTTATCAAAATAAAATATCTAAATTTTAAGTATCATAATATAATATGATGAAGCAATAATCGGTGTTCAAGTATTTAGACAGTTCACTCTAATTCGAAGGATAACTCTATTATTTATTCCTGACTAACTAAATAGAGAAATTATTTTCTTTAAATATAGTGTCTATGTTCATACTTGAAGTATAATTATAACAATCTTATATAATGTTATAATATATAAACAAATTAATTAATTTTTAATAAATAAAATTTTAATGCTTGTGTTCATGGTATATACACATAGATATGAATGTTAAAATATTTTTTATCTATTTTATCTTAATCTTATAATCCATATATCCAGTCAAACAAAATAGAATTGGTGTTTATGTTTATGGCCAACTCTAGTTATTTGCTAATTATCATAAGGTATTATAGTAAATTTTTTATTTTTTTTAATGTTAAAGAAATAACTTTTATTTTTTTTAACGTAAGAGAAATAACTTTTATTTATTCCTATGCTATTAGGCTAATTATCTGCCACATGAACTTAACATAAAATATCTCATTTAAAGGTTAATCTTTAATGATTCTAACAAATGTATTAATAACTACTTCTATTAGAAGTATTATTGAAAATAATGTTAAATAATTTTTTAAAATATTATATTCCATAAAAATTATTATCATACATTTATATATGATAGGAACGCCATGAGAATTGATACTTTCAAAAAATCTAAAATTTTGAATCTACTTATTGGGCAGTGAGCCATGCAAAGAATGAATTATTACGACTAGTCTAAATATTGAGTATCACGGATACTATTTCATTATATTTTTTTTAATTTATAATATGTTTTTTTTACTTGTGTTTTTAGGAATTCTATGATAATTAGTTTGGATGTAGATTTGCATAATGCGGATTTTTTTAGATCATCCAATATTCCAATCAACATATATATCATTATAATTAGTTTATTGATGTTTTTCCTCTCAAAGTTATCATGGTATATAAAAGTGATCAACAAAGTTAAATTATATCCAACTTGATAGTCCACCGTTATGTTAGGTTTATCTGTGATTTGATATATCATATTTTTTAATATATTATAGGCATGCATCTTAAGATAGCTAATATCAATAATTTTTTATATGTTTATATCTTTTGATAATATATACATGATAATGATTCTTTCCAACACATTTAGATTTTTATTCTTTATCATCTTAAATAAGTTTGTACTATTAATATTTGCCTGAGTTTTTTTATTTTTTAGGTGACAAATAAGTTTGGGCCAAGATCATTGCAGATAATATAGTTTTGGACTTGAATCTTTTAATAAGATTATTGTTATTATTTATATCTATATAAAATTTATTATTATTAAATTCATTATTAATATTTTTTTATTTTTTTTTTGATTTCAAAAAAATTAAATAAAAGATTTACAAACTAATAAAAAAAATATGTATTATAATAACTACTTTTTGAATTTGCACCACATATATGTAAATGTAATAATAATAAAAAAATAGCAAAAATAGAAGCACATGCGGAGGAGAGAAGAGAGAGAGAGAGAAGAGCATTAGAAGAAAGAATGAAAGTAATATAGAATGAAATTAAAAAAAATATTCTCTTTTTATAGAAATTTTTAATATTAAAAAAATTATTTTATATTTTTTAAATTTTTTATTAATGTATATGACAAGAAATTTGACATTCATCAGATTTATGGTCTATAGATATTAGAAACTCATCAGAACACTATAAAGTTTTTAAAATAATATTTTTTTTATTGAAAGTGAATGCGATAGATTATGCCTGTTGCTTTCGTTGTCAGCACTCATTACGTGAAAACATAATGGATAGATGGAGTTCCTGTTGCTTTCATTGTCTGCACCTATTTGTTGTCGGCATCTATTACGATGATAAATTATGTTTTGGAGCACTCTTCAAAAATTTTTTGAAAAAAGTGAACTAAAGTTTTAATATTTGAAAAAAAAGAGCATCAAAGTTTTAATAATTGAAAACACGTGCACAAAATTTTTAACTAATTAATTTTTGGTGCACTAAAATATAATAATTTCAAAACATTTTTAATCTTTCTCTCCTCCTCTGGCCCTTCTTCCATGTAACTCCATTGACTTTCGATCAATTGTTTTTAAGGCATTTTTGTTAACGCTTGGATGCGCGCCTCAAGGCGAGGTGTTCGTAAATTGCGTCAAGGTGTAAAAAAATCATAACTTTATTGAGCTCCATGCGAGCTTTGTTGAGTTCGACGGATCTCCTCGAGCTCCATGATGGAGCTCTTTGAAGCTCCATCAAGCTTTTCGTGGAGCAGAGGAGAGGTGCGAGGGGAGAGGGGCGAGGATGAGGGAGATGGGTGAGGGAGATGGGTGAGGGAAAGGCGTAAGGGAAATGTAATTTACTTAAATTATAAAAAAATTATTTAATAACTAATTAAAATTTATAAAAATTTGATGATAATAATAATAAATAAATAATATTCAATTAATAAATAATATTAAATAAAAATAAAATAAATATAGAGAATTTAATAAATTTAAAATTTATTAAATTTACGTCTTACGCCATAACAACTTACACCTTAACGCCTCTAGGCTTACGTTTCGTCTCACAAATACAAAAATATTTTGCCTTACGTTTTTGTATTTTATAACTTTGCTCCCGATGTACATAATTACATAGATGGAGTTCTTGTTTGCTTCATGTGTCACGACAAGCTACATGGAGCTTGACCAAGAGCTGCATGGTGCTCCTATTCAAGCTCTATCAAGCACCGAGATCTCCTATTCGAGCTCTAAGAGCTCCATGGAGCTTGTCTCAATGGAACTCAACGGGCTCCCATTGAGCTCTAGGAGCTCATCTCCATGGAGCTCAATGAGCGCCGTCTAACTTTACGAACTCGTCGAACTTTTTGGAGTTTCTGATGCTAGATGGAGCTTGACCAAGAGCTCTATGCAGCTCCTAATCGAGCTCCATGGAGCTAGATGAGTTCGTGGAGCTTGGCAGTAGCTCTTTGAGCTCCATGGAGCTCCATGGAGCTCCTAGTTGAGCTCCATGTAGCACACTGAGCTACATGGAGCGAACATTAACTTCATCTATGTAGGTACGTGTGTCGGGCGTCAGTGGACTTACATGGGAAAGAGGGGAGAGAGATTAAGGGTATTTTTGGATTAGTATATTGTTGTGCACTAAAAATTAATTGATTAATAGTTAGACATTTATTTTTCAAATATTGGGTTTTGGTTGTGCCTTTATGATATATGGATTCAAGTTTAAAGTGATTTTATTACAAGATAAATTATTATTATAGTAAACTTGATTTTTAATATTTATCTTTTTGAGTAATTTTTTTTCCACCTTTTATGATAATTATCTATATATCCGGTGCTAATTGATAAATTATCTTGTTTTTAATCATTGTTACTTAAAAATTTGTTATGATGTGATGTAAATTTTAGATAATATTAATAATTTATAATGTAATTTATATTATTTAATTGAACAATATCTAATTAATGTAAAATAATATTGGAAAAAAAATTAATTTTTTAATGGGAACATCACAATGAAATAAAATAATGTAAAATAAGTAGGAATTAACTAACAATGTATATTACCACATCATATTAGAGCATCTTCAACCACACTTAATAAAATAGTTACTCAAACTATATTTAATTATTAAATTAATTATTTTAGCTAGTAATCTTTCAGAATATACTCCAACCAGACTCTCTATTTTATACTTAATTTCTAATATTTTTTTAAAAAAACAAACATGTATATAGAGAGAGATATAGATAAAAAAGGGAGAGAGAAAATTTAGAGAACTCAAATTACTTCTATACATTTGTTGAGTCATTTGAGTAAATTAGGAAATAGAGGGTGGCGTAGAGATTGGGCTGGAGATAAATTTTTTGTGTTTGGCTAGCTAAAATAGCTAAAAGTAAAAAATAGAGAGTAAGTTGGATATGCTTTTAGTCCCTTTAACTTTGTTGCCTCCATGTCCCTCCATTGTCGTGGAAAGTCCCTCGCACCACACCCTTGTGTTCTCGAGGAAGCCTTGGGCTCAAAGCTGCAAGGTAAATTCTACTGTCTTTCCGTGTGGGTTCTTGTGTTTGATCTGTAGCTTGCATCTAAAAATGAGGATGCAATCTTGATTTCATTCTCAATCAAACTAAAATCGAAGATTATTGGTAATTGATTTATGGGGAGTCGATTTCTTTTCTAAAATTGGCAGGAGTGTGTGATTTTGTTGCGGCAAGCTTGTTTTATATAGACTGGGCTTCGTCGGTCCTGCATAGGATTGATCGACAGAAATTGTGTTGTGTTATTGTCAGTCGCATCTATATATAATTGAGGTGCAGGTGATTTCATGTACTCTGTGATGCCTATTTATTTGTTTCAAGTATTAAGCCATTGTGAGTCATTCATGGTCGTTGTCCTTGGTGCCCCGGTGCATGGTCGATGTCCAGCACAGGGTAAATTACTCTGGGAGTGACTAAGTTTTTCTTAGTGCAAAGGATCTTGACAATAATGAAAGCAATAATAATTATGATTGACTTGCCTTGTGTGCGTACGTGCTTAGATATAATTTGTTCCATCCTTACCAATTAATATTTCTTATATCATGTGCTTGCAGGAATACTGTTTGGTGACAAAGTTTTTTAAATGTGTCAATTGTCGGGAATACAAAAATTGATTTATGCATGGGTCAAGATTTCTCATCATGAAATTTCTTTTCCTCACTATATTATTTTTGCTCCCTTTTTTTGTTTAGATCATCATTATTAGTACCTGTTTTCTACCATGATTAGGAGAAATTAATTTTTCTTTCAAAGCTTCTCTTTGGATTATTGCCCACTTTTCTAATCGGCAGACAAATTGATACTAGTTGCCCTAACTCCCTATTTAATACTTATCATTTTTTTTTAAAAAAGGCTGCCAAGTAATAAGCAAAAGACATTTCATGCCTTGGCACCTTCGTTGACTCCATTCGAGATACTTCACAAAAGCATGCTTAGGGCTGAGTGTGTTCTTTTTTAAATACTAACATATATAATCTAGAAATTTCTGGATTATTTTTTATAGTGATCGAATAATCATTGGAGTACTTTTTTAAAAATGATATATATCTATTTTACATTTATAAAAGAATAGATATAGTTGTTGGAAATAAAAGAAAAAAATACTCAAGCAAAAAAATTTCTTGAAACTAAAAATTAAAATTACTTTATAACTCACACTAAAGAAGTTATTGTTATTTTTTAAATTTTTTGATGATAAAATAAATAGGTGAGATGAATATTTATATTAATACTCGATTAATCTCAACCACGTAAAGTATAATTATATATCTGATATTAATATGAGAATTAATGATTTGAAAACCACTTAAAAATATTTAGAAATGAACTTAAATTTTGATTTGGGCTTCGCATCAAGCTTATGATTTAATTTTTTTTCTTAAACTTAATCTTGTAACTCTTAGCAAATTTTTTAATATTATGAAATCTTTTCTTGTTAATAGGTGGGTAAAAATATTTGCAATTTGATTTTTTAGCGTTATATATTTAAACTTGTACATTATTTATTTTAATGCATTTTCTTATATAGTGATAACAAATATCAATATATTTGTTTCAATCATGGAATATTGAATTTTTTATTTAGGCTATGATTATCTTGTTTACGACACAAATCTTAGTTGAATTTTCTTATGTCAAGTATATCTGATTCAATAAATTTTAAGTCAAATTGTATGACAGATACACAAGGTTGCAATAATATATTCTACCTCACAAGCGAACAAAATAACTGCAAGTTATTTATTTGATATCTATGTCAAAGTAATATCTTTTAATGTAGAACACAAGCTTGGTGGTACTCTTTTGATTATTAGTATTTCTACCCAAATTATTATCTCTATATCTAATAAGTTTGGAATTATTAAATTCGAATAGACAGTTATTGATGATTTTCAGGCAATGAAGAAATTTCTTAGTAGCTTTGAAATGAGTAATTACTATAGTTTGCATATATCAATCCAATAACAAGAAAGTTATTTGACCTCTTACATGTCAAGTAGATTAGATTTCCCTCAAAACTAATAAAAAATGTTGGATTTAAACTTCTACATTCTTTATGTTTGGATAATCTGACTTCATTTCTTATTGGTGTATTTTTTGACTAATAATTCTTCATCTTGATTTTTTTGAGCATCTCTTTTATATATCTTTTTCTTATGAAATAAAATTTAATATATCATTATTTTTGCTATATTGATCGATATATTTCTTAAGGTGGTCAGTGTCGTCTTTATTCTTACATATATATATTTTAACAATATATATTAAATGTTGATTTTTCTTTTATACTTAAAAGAATTTTTATTTTTTTTTTATTCGAGTAAGTTCATATTATTGAATTTTGCCTAGCTTAGATTTTGTAGGAAAATAGGCCGAGACAATTAGAGAATTTTGATTTTTGATCTTTCAATTGGGTTGTTATTATTATATATACCCACATCAAATTCATCATCATTAAAGTCACTAGTTGTTATTATTTAATTTATATATATTTCTAATTTTTAAAATTTTATAATTTTAATTTTTTAATATTTTTACATATTACATGAAATCCAAAATTACAACTCACAATTTATAAAATACAAAATAAATATGTATTGTAGTTGCATAAATTTATTTGAATAACAGTTTGCACTTTGTAATTATTTTTTATATTCTTTTCTAAACTATCTAGCACAAGGCCAAGAACAGCAGTAAAATAGAATACACGACACTTAAGAGGAGAGGAGAAAAAATTTTTTTGATGAAAATAAAAATATTTTTTATTTATATTTATAGAAATTTTTTATATTAAAATAAAAAATATATATAACTTTTTAAAATATAAATAAACATAAATCTGATAGCCATCAAATTTCTGGTTTTAGTCATTGGAATGAAATCCGAAGGCATAATTAAAAGCAATTTTATTTATTTATTTTTTTTATTTGAAATGAAAGTGATAGCCATTATATTTAGAGTAACAGGTAGTGACAGCACAATTGATGGGGTGGGAGCCTTTTTTTTAAAAAACTCGCCGTGAGTGTGTGACCTTTGATTTGTGCCTGGTTATGGGTCACTGTGCCTGTGGACCTTACCAATGGGTCAGGCAAGTGGGCCGTGCTTGGCATGACATGAGGCATGGCTGGCTCCGGCCCTGTACGGGAATTAAATGCTAAAAAGTATATTGACCTTTCTATGTCTTATTTTTTACTTAATTATTACAAATAAATCATAGATACACAACATGATAAAATATTTTGTTGTGCAAATGAAATTGATTCGATTGGTAAAGATGTCTGCAATTATTTTTTTTATAGTAATTTGGTTTTTCACGTGATAAGATAATTTGAAAACACATTTATCAATTTTAATTGATCATATAATTAAGAGTAAAAAATTTGATAAGAAACAATATTGTGAACATGATTTTTTTTCTTTATTTTAGAATGCTAGTTTTTTGCTTTATGCTATTTAAGTTTTTAGTTTATGTTTTTCATCTTATTGATATGGAAATTTAAACTCAAGCCTGTGTGTGTGTGTGTGTGTGTGTGTGCTGTTGTAGTTTCTTTTTGTTGCACTTGTTTTTCGTTGATTATTTATTTAATTATGTTTATGATGATTGATGAGAGTTTTTTATTATGTGGACTGTCTTAATCTTTTTGTTGTTGAAGATATATGATAGGGTCATATTTTCATGTACATCAAAATGATTGAGTTCAATCATTATTGTTAGGGTTTGGAGAATTGGGAGGGAGAGATATAAGAGGAGCATGGAGAGGTATAAGATTTTAAAAAAAATGATGGAAAAGTAGTTATGATTGAGAAATGTTGTTCACTGAGAAATAAAATAATAGTCATTAGGGGAAATAAAATCAAAAAAAATAGTCATGTTGACTCCTCTAGTAAACAACACCATATGCCAATGTATGATTGTTAAACACTAAGACATTTTTTACATCTTCATGTGAATTTGTATCTTTTTTTTCTTATTATTTATGTCATAGATTTATTATTATTATTATTATTTTAATATCTATAAAATCATCAATAATATCATGTTCAATTGTTGTGAATGTTTTGATGTTGAGTGGAAATAATAAAATATAGAAAAAAACAAGAAAAATTCATAAAATATAAATTTTACAAAAAAAAAAAAAAAGTTTTAAGTGCTAATGCTACACTTAAACTTTAAATACTTACATAATATATGCGTGTAAGTGTAACATAAAGTTTTATTTTCATAATATGTGCATATAACAAGATATTTATTCTCGATTAATTATTTTTTAAGAACATTGGAGTTTTAATTAGATCCAATGAGTTACTATTTGAAGAATCATACACGATGCGTACTCATTGTGCTAGGACTAATTTTGGCTTCCTTATTTTTTTGCATTATTCTGTTGTCTAAGAAATATATTTGTTGCTGTTGATTTGGTTGGTATTCTTGCGGATTGCTGTTAATAATTTGGTATGATAAGAGCACGTATTATTGCTGGTTTTTGGTTGGTAAGCACGTATTATTATGGTAAGCACGAGAAAAAGTGATGGGCAATATTCTGTTTTTTCTTATCCTTCCCCTGATGGCTGTGACTCGTGATTGTGTGGCTGGAATCAATTGACACCTCGTATGCTAAGTCATATATATATATATATATATATATGATTTTGCAATTGTTTTTTTTTTTTTTTTTAAAAAAAAAAAATCAGAAGTTAAAAGATACAAGAAAGAGAGATGTCTTCCTATAAGAATGCAATTCCTAGAAAGGCACACAAGGAACGTGCTCAACCGTAAGTCGTGATGCAGTACTGAATTTGATTTCTCTGTCTGCTACTTTTTTTCCCCTCCTAATTTGTGAATTCTGGCTTCAGACAATCAAGGGTGAGATTTGGTGTTCTTGAGAAACATAAAGATTATATTGTTCGCGCAAGATCTTTCCAAAAGAAACAAGAAACTATACAGGTATGCTCGTTTCTTCAATTTGATCATTTTATGTTTTGAAGTTCGCGCTTTCCAGCAGATTGCATCTCTGACCTGATTTGATGTTTGTTGTTCATGATGATGTTCATGGCGAATTGGGTTTTCTGTCTCCCTCTGCTGATTCATTTGCTTATATTTTCTGTTCAGAGGCTCAAAGAGAAAGCAGCATTCAGAAACCCCGATGAGTTTTACTTTAAGATGATAAGAACGAGAACTGTTAATGGAGTTCATAGGAAAAAGCAAGTAGTTTTCTTGTTCTTTGATCTTGATTCTGGCTAATCTTTTTAGGCAGGCTTTCTAAAACATTGCTGCAGGAGTGGTCCATGCAAATACACTAAGGAAGGCCTCATGCTGATGAAAACCCAAGATATAGGCTACGTTCTCCAAAAGTTACAATCAGAAAAAAAGGTAATGAACTCGCCGATAGTTTTGGGATGGTACCCAAATTTTTATTCTTTTAGTTCATCTTCGGCATGTCGTCATGGTAAATATTTGATTTTTTTTTTTCTTTTTTTTTTTTTAAATATATAGAAAATTGAAAGGCTCACATCATGCTTGCATTTTCTTGACAATCCAAATTCAAACAAGCACATACATTTTGCTGAAGACAGGTGAGAACTGAAAAATCAAGTAGGCTGTATCTTTTTATAATTGTTAGTTAGTTGCTTTTGAATGTGCTAGTAAAAATAATATTAAAAAACAACATGATTCAACATTTCACGTTATAAGTGGAAACACACACAGTTGTATCCCCCGAGCTTAGAGAAGAATTGAATATCATGTCTTCGGGTTTGATATTTATGCGTCATACTTTTTTTTTTTTTTAAATTTTCGAGAATAAATTTGTTGATGTATTAATATCTCACATTCGTGGTTGCTAGGCAGGAGTCTTGTGTGTTGGGTTCGGATTTTATTAACAGATCAACAAGACAATACAACTAATAATAATGAAATTAGTGCTGAAAAGAATAAGAAAATTACTTAGCAAAATAAATATAAATAATAATTAAACAAATAAATATGCAATACAAATTACAAAAAAAAAAAAAAGATATATAAAGGCTGCTGGTGTGTGTGATTGGTTGGATCTCATTATCTATAGTGTTTATCACAGAGACGAGGCTAGGCAGTTGGCGGCACAAGCCTCAAAAAAGAACAAGGCTGATCCTTCCATCGCAAGTGTCCCAGAAGATGCTGTTCTGAGGTTGAAAAAAAAAACATTTTATTTTGTGCTCAACAAAACAAAACAAAACAAAACAAAACAAAAGTCTTCCCTCGCCCATTCCCATTATTTTGTGCAGGAAGGTGAGCGGCTCTTACAGAGAGCTGGAGGCCCGAAAAAGGAGAGTCGATGAATTGGAGAACAGCTACCTGGATATGTGCCAGCAGAAAGAACTCCAGGTACCGATTTGATGCTCACGTCCTGCTTTCAGCTGAGAAATCATGTGAATTCTGTGAATTGAAACTTGAGACATTGTGTGCCGCTCGCATGGTCAGAAAAAGGGTAGGCGGCGCAAGCTTCGGGAAGACGAGTTGGTTACCCCAAGTTCAAGGCCCGTGTACAAGTGGCGTCATGAACGAAAATGCTGAAGGCGCATCGTGTTGTTCTTTATAATTAGAATATAAATTCTTTTCTCGTTGGTTTGGCCCCTTTGTTTTATTCGTAAGTTTATGCTGCAAGGCGTGTATATATGTGTTTTCTTGTAGTATACTATGTGTATTATGGCTGTGGAAGCAAAGTTTTATAATTTTGTTGGTTGTTTGGATACGAATTGTGGCGTGTGTGGGAACGTGTGGCGATGTATGATTCCTTAAATTCCCGTTGCATGCTACAAGGCATGTATTGACTTCTCCTCGTTGTGGATTGTGTTGAATTTTGCTTCGAGCTTTATTTTTATTTTTTTTTGAATCTCAATGCGTGTATCTGTAGAGATGTAATTGTTGGATATGTGCCTTCATTTTTGTTTCTTGTTATATTTGGAGTGGGGGGAGGGTGATGGTGGGGGGTATTGAATAACAGATCTTCACTATCAATTAGTTTAGAGTCGAGAATATATGATTTCATGATGATGCAGTCACCAACTATAAGATTATCCTTGAAACAAATTGGCCGCATTTGCTCGTTGTCGCATCCATTATATTATTATACGAGGAATAAATTTTTTTTTTTTTTTTTTTGTTGTTGGTCATGGTGTGAATAACAAAGTAACAAATGTTTCAAACTGGTTGCAGGAAAACTCCATAGTATATCAGATTTTCATTTTGTAGAAAATATTGCATTTTCTTACGGCGTATTTCATCTATGAATTATGATAGAAAATAAAAATTGTTCTGTATGTTTTTTCTCTGATATCATTTTTTTAATAATGTTTTTGCTTTATTATCATGATTAAGATGTGCGATATAGAAAAAATAGCGCACCCTAGTTTACCCATGTCATGAGGCCGAATAGGCTTGGCTATTGGCAGAAACACTCGCCATATGCATGCTTATGGAAGGAAAGGAAATTTCATAAATCTACCATAGACAACCTAGATATTCTAGCAAGTATGTTATCACTTCCACAAGTGGTGGCATGTTGGATTCCTTTTCTAGTATTATCCAATTTGATCAATGCTGATGTTATTGTTATTACTATTATTATGAATGAAGGTAAATATTAATATCGACACACCCTTTTGAGCAGGGACACTTTCATGAAGTCCTTAGTCATTCACACAAGAGGACAATAGTTTTAAAAGAAATAAGCTCCTTGAAAATAAATGAAATGCGTTGTGTGAGAGATAATAGAGCTGCCCAAAGAGAAAGAAGGAAATGGAAGGATACCAAGCATGTTTAATGGCATAAACACTTAACTTGTGCACATGGGGTAGACTAACAACACATTTTTGTACCAGTGAAAAAGACAATCCAATTATTTCTTACAATATTAAGCTTTTATGTTAATCTGATGTGAGAAATGTTTTCTTGGAAGGATGTAGGAGAATAGTTTTTTTATGGACTACGACTGACCAACTTTGGTATGAATAAAAAGGAAGATAGAAAATTTGCAAACTTAGAAAATCACTTTCTTTTGGCTCATTGTCAAGTAAATTATGGATATTTAAAGAATTGAAGTAGATTATATTTTCAGCCCTAGGTCGAGCTCGGGAAGAAGGAGAAGAGAAAGAGAAGAGGAGGTGAGGTGAGAATCAAATAGAAAATTTTATTAAGTTTGAAAACTATTATAAATATTTAAAAATGAATTGAGTGTTAAAAATATTAAACTATTAATCTGAAATTGAGTTTAAATATTTGTATTAAAATATTTATAAACTATTAATATTTAAAAAAACTATTATAAATATTTTAATATTTTATTAAAATTTTAATTGGGTTTTGTTTGTATTAAAAATATATGAATATAATATCAATATTCATGAATTATTGATATATCATAATGCACAGTATTAAAGGTGAGGAATAGCATGATGTGCTCTTCATGTTATTTACTAAAATATGTCAGTCACTTTTAGTGTGACTAGTTAATTTTAAATTATTTTTCGGTTTATATCATAACTATAGTCTTGTAAAAAATACATTGTCTAACCTAAATGCTTCCAAATAAAATGTGAAGCAGATGATGCTCCTACATTGCCCTTCATTAGTATTAGGTGCATTATTAGCCTTGATCAATTTCTAATTTGGAACTAAATGGGATGGTGATGGCCTTGCATCTTCTATCTTAAATTTTCTTTAGTTGATACTTATCATATATTTTTCTAGTTGATAATGATGCATTCTTAAATTTGCCTATTCTCCAAGCCAACAAATAATTCATTAAGACACTATTTGCCATTTGAAACTCTTTCTACATATCATACTTGAATGTCAAGATAAAATTGATGTTGATACCTATGATAATTGGATCATCTATAGTGAACTAGATAATGATAATATCACATCCTTGAGCCTAATATATAATGTAGCTAAGTAGGAATTCTTTTAAGGCAAAAATCTACAAATTATATCTTTATTCTACTTTACCAAGTTCACGGATATACCTTACAAGACCTTTTTAAGATTAAAGACTTTCCTTCTTCATTTTTTACCACATAGCCTTGTGGTAAAAATAAAAAAAAAATCTATTGCTTGATATAGATTTTCTTTTTCGAGATAACCACTAAGGAATACTAATTTAACATTGAATCAATTAACGTTTCTATTATATCTTGTCTTTAAAAGTATCTTTTGTAGATATTAGAGGAAACATCTTACTAAAGTCAACTCCATATTGTTGAGTAATCTATTTGTAAATCTATTGGAAGCTTACAAAATCTTTTGTGAGTTTACTTTTCAATTAATTTCCAAGCTTATTTTTACTCAGTCTTTTGGATCTCCTCTCATATGAAGTTGGCATTCCTTCTGAAGGTTGTTTCATTATATTTACTTGATTCATGAATTGCAAAAGAAAAACTTCTATACGTTTCACAAAGAGATTAATTAATAATCATGTCCTTGGTGATGTAGATTCATGTAATGAGATTTTACCACTTCTCAATGAGTTTTTTGAAGTTTAGCTAGTTGAATTTTCAAAAATTTTATATTTTAAAAAGGAGTTTGGAGTCACACGAGATAAAATATTTTCAACATTATATTATACACATGAAAATACCATCAATTTTGGATTATGCTTATTTGTTGATCTATCCCAACTAGCATCATTAATAAAACTTTAATCTTTTCTAATTAGATTTTTTTTCTAGTTAGAATATTGTAAGTTCAATATCCCTTTGAATAAAAACTATAAACAAAGAAAATATCTCCCTCGCCTTTTGTTTATAGTGACGCATGTCGAATCTATGCTTCTATTGGAGTCATATCTAGAACATATTTAATAGTGCTCCTTATATGACAAACAACTTTATGAATTGCTTCAAGCCAATTTTGTTTTAGCGTCCTTTTATCTCTAATTATGAATTGAATTGCTTATATGAGTGTTTTAGTCTTTATTTTATATATAATTATTTGTTGTGGTATGCAATAGTGAGTTGATGGTACATATCTTTTTTTATTGAATTTATAATTTTGTGGAGGTATATTATGTGTCTTGGTTATTTTGAATCCATTCTAGAATAAAAGTCAATCTATAATTTTTAGATCAGTAACTTTTATTTTCTTACAACAAATATCTTAGATTTTTTTTAAAAAATATTTAACCAAGTCATTCTATAATAAATTCATTGTAAAATGATAAAATATTGATTGTTGTCTATTGATGAAGTGCTCATTGTACAACAAAAGATTTGCTACTAAAATATTTATTGAAAAATGGTAGTGTGAATCAGCTAAAGTTTTTATGGATCGCAAGTCTTGACATGCTTTGCTACTTAAAATGATTGTTGGCGGATTCTCCCAAGATGTCGCCTTTCACATATACAGTTCAAACTATTGATGACTTGCAAATCTTCCAACATGGGCCTTAAGGAAAGTACTTTCAATAGTCTAATAAAAGACCTAAATAGTGTTTGCCAAAAGTAAAGTTTTTTATTTAGTTTTTTACATCAATAATTTATAAAATAGGTTGATTCCACTTGATTGAAAAAAAAAATATATATTTAGAATATTGACATTTGTTATCTATTTTTTTGAGGGTCAAACATTAATGAAACACTACCTTTAAATAATAATAAAAACCATTAATCATCGTTTTTATAATTATAAGTAATTTTTTATCTAGACCAAAGATGTAAAGAACATCCTTGATGAACCTGGTTCATTTATTTATTTGGGCAGTAATGTATTAGAACTTGTTCTATAATGATATTGTTTGTATAACCATTGTCAATGAGTCAGACATCATTATTCTTTGCTATATCAAGTTGACAAGCATATAATAGTTGATCATTTTATTTGGTCTCAGTTATGATGTCTTAATAGTTGTGCTTCAATTATCATGTTTGGTTAATCAAACAAAATGTATGACAAAATTTGCATTGGAGTTTCAATTTGAGACAACAATTCTTTTATCATGATTGTTTTTCTTGCAAACACATGAAAGAGGGTATCTTTTTTTTTTTGTTTTTGACTTCCATGGTGATGTTCATAATGTCTTTGTTATTATTTTTCTAACTTTAGTCAAAAATTAATTATTGAACATAATTAAAAGGCACATACAATCAAGGACTCATTTCATCATGACATAATTAATTTTTGTGACAACTTAATGACCCAGAGTTTGAAGTGGTCGTCAATTTATGTGATGATGCTTTCCATATAAGTAATTTTTATAGTTAAAAAAAATTAAAAATTTCTTATTTATTCTATGATTTATAATGTTATTACCATAAACTTATATTTGAATGACAACATCTAAAACATTGGACGATAAATCATCTTTACAATCTCTTTTTTTCCATTTAGAGATTCTCATAATTTATTTGCACAATTTTAAGTTTCATAATTCGACTTCAATGTTGTATTGGAATTCAACTCATTGCAAGAAAATCATCTTGGTTTTAATCTTGTTTGTTAACATTTTTGGTTGCTAATTAGTAAGGATATATTTTAATCATGCACTTTATGGTTACATGTGAATGAGTTCCCAATAATTTTAAATGACACGTTCTAGTGTTGATTCTAAAAATTGATAGCTTGAGCATAATGAGACATCTTCAACCCATTTTACTCTACAATGTCATCTACAAAATAATTGTTGAGGTATTAGCAAATCGGTTCAATGTATTTTTATTGACAACAATTGATGAATTTTAGTTAACAAATTTGGTGGGACCATCTTCAAAACAATCACGCTATGAATGAGTGTATTATATTGTGTGTCAACAATCTATTTCTATACAATTTCAAATAATGATGAGCTAATTGAGCATTTTTCTCCTACACAAGTTCTAAAATAATGAGACATGCTTTCATCATATTTATTATTTATTCAAAAGAAAATTTCTTTTATAAAATAGGTGGCCTAGGGTGTTATTCGTGATTGTAGAATTTGTAGAGATGCCCCATATATTTCTTACATATTATTTTGCTGATGATAACTTCTTCTTCAGAGTAAATGTCATAGAAAGTATGACCATGATTACTATGTTTGTTTAGCATGAGTCATATATGTACCAAGTTATTAAGTTTCAAAATCAGGGATCTGTTTCGGCAAAAATGTTTCCAATACATACATGGAGAGTCTCTTAAATATTATGAGTGTTAGCTCATCTCATAATACATGAAAATATCATGAGCTCCCATCGCTAATTAGGAAGTATTAGAAAGTTGTGTTTGCCTTTCTCAAGGATTTAATGTGGCAAAATCTACAAGGTTGATATAGTTAGTTGGTATCTTGGGTGAACAAGAAAATATTGATAAAGTCACTTATCCAAGCCATTCTCCAATATTATTTGTGTATGTCTCTATCATCTATCTCTATATGTGAAGAGTTATAGAAAATGATGAACTCCTTTTAGTGTGGTTTGAAGACTAGTAGAGAATGACAAACTAATTGGCTTATATGGGATGAATTATGTAATAGGAAAGAAGAATGTAGTATGAGCTTTAATAATCTACATTATTTCAATTGAACCATGTTTGGCAAATCATATTGGGCAACCATGATTTCAAAAATCTAAATTCTATTATTATTAGACTCTTCATAGCTCGATATCTATGTTAATGGAATTTATTTTGTTTGCCATCAAGGCAACAACCCAAACTTTACATGGAAAAGAATTTTTTATTAGCCATCTAGATCACAATTAAAAGATCTCACCTAAATGTTCATGATCTTTGGATCCTCGGATGCTAGGAGTGGGATATAGAATTAACATGGGAGATTTTTTATTATAGATATACTAAGACCATAGCTAGCATTCTCTTAAGTTCAAAGACTCAATCATATTCTTTCATCTAACACTTCAAAATGCATGGTAACTATCCATTAAATTAGGGTATCGTTTGGTGAAATGTGTTTCCCAACAAAGTAATCCATCTCTAAGACACGTGGAATGGTTAAAACTATGGGATTTATCAATTTCTTCAAAAATAAAAATTTTTCAATGATAAGCTTGCAAGGGCTATCTTTCTATTAGATCAACTCTTTCTAGTTGAGGATTGTTATTAATAGACACATGTGCATATTTTTTTCTATTATCCTCATTATTACTCATGTTGGACATATTTAAAATTATTACCATTAGTTAATGAAGTCTTATCTATTATTGAATAGCTCTTCCAACTATTTATGATGGTAATTTGATGATATGTGGTATGATCATTATTATTTGGGATATGTGGTGGTAGTAAATTTTGTTTCTCTAGCATAATCATGTTTCATCTCGTGCTCTAAATGATTGTAAAGTGTAGAAACTTTTAATATTTTAGACACTTCCGTTGATATGTATAAAAATGAGGTGGCCTTATTTCCAAACTACCAACTTATAATCTTTTTTCTCTAAGTTGTAATTTCCTTTTCTTTCTAGAAATCTTTTGGGTACTCTATGCTTCTTACTATTGATAGAAGCTAAGTATAACTTACAATGCAAGAAAGAATATGACTTTGCAATATCCTAGAGATTAGTTGTCTAATTAGGCTTGGCGTGATTCTTAGAAAATGATTTTGTTTCAAATAATGGGTCTTATTCTAAGGTTATCGATGGCATAATGTAATATATTAAGTATTTCTACTCAGCTTCTATGTGATCCTAAGACAAATGACCTCTAGGATATTGTAAAGTCATTGTTTTTCTTGCATTGTAAGTTATATTTAGCTTCTATCAATAGTAAGAAGTAAAGAGAACTCAAAAGATTATTAGAAAGAAAAGAAAATTATAACTTAGAGAAATAAGATTATAAGTTGGTAGTTTGGAAATAAGGTCACCTCATTTTTTATACATATCAATGGAAGTGTCTAAAATATTGGAAGTTTCTATACTTTATAATCTTTTAGAGCCTTGAAAGGATCTAGACACTTAAATTGGAAAGAAAGATTTCTTCGCATTTTTAGAAATTTCCCAGGATCTTCATAGGTGGTTTGTGTGACATTCTCTCTCACTAATAACTTAGACATCATCATTGATTCTCTTGCCTAGACCCAATCTATTCTTGAAACTATCATAATATTGTTGCTGCCTCCCAGTAGGCATTGCCCCCTGGTAGTCTCTTCTATTTCACTAAGTATTCCTTATAGGATTATAAGTTATTCTTTTTGATGTTCAGTTTGGCCATTATATTGTCCTTCCTATCATAAGATGTCACTAATATATAGGTATCTATTAGAAATCTCTCATTCTAGATCCTTCTTATCTATATGATAGGGCTTCTTATAACTAATATGAAAAACTAAATGAATCTTTAACCTTGGTGGTAGCTTGATCTTGTATGATACATTACCAACTCATCCTAATATGGGAAATGAGCTTTCATTCATTCTTACAAATTCTTTATGCACATTTCTAAGGAACTTGAATTATTATGATATGAGCTTGATAAACACTAAGTCTTTGACCTAGAATTCGACATACCTCTTCTTGTTAGTCTATTTTTCATCTTTCTAGTAACTTTCTCTAAGTATGAGCATGCTATGTCAGCTTATTCATATCATTCCTTAGTAAGTTTATAGGCTATTAGATTCTTCCTTATGTAGCTTACAACTAGGGTATGAGAAGTCATCAGTTATTTCTCTGTGACTAGTTAGTTTGATTAACACTCACAAAATACCTTTAATATAATTTTAATAGTGCATTTACCTATTTTGTATGCCCATTAGTCTGAGGATAAAAGCTAGTAGAGAAGTGAAGCACTATACCCATAAGCTTGTAGATCTCCATCCAAAATTTTCTAGTATAGTTGGTTTCTTGTTTTGCACGGTGGGTTAGGGTTCTGTGTCTGGTCTGAAGGGCGCAGTAAAGGTGAGCTGCGCCGCAACTGATGTGCGTAAAGTAGCTAAGGCATTCGTCGGTCTAGGTGTTGTGTGGCAGGCCTGTGCGTGTATCCTACATGTGTGGTGCATTTGTGCTGCACATTAGATTGTTGTACTAGAGGGCCGTCTTGCTGAAAATGCTCTCATCTTCTAGAGAGAGAAACGAAGCTTTCTAGAGATAGAAACTACAAATTTTGAGGGAGAAAAAGTTGTTTTTAAGCTCAATTTGAAGGAAATGGATTACTTAGATAATAAGAAATCATTTTCCTCATTTATTAAAAAAACTAGGCCTCCTGTATCATCTTCTCCAAAGTTTCACGCAGAAAATATCGAGGAACCCTCGAATTTGTTTTTGGCCGATGATATTTAGAAGCTCACTAAGCCTCATAAACACATTCTAGTGGGTAAATTTTCATATTGCCGACCGCACATTGATGATTTCGTGCATTCTTTGATTCATTGAAGTTGAAAATGATGATAAAAATTGGGCTTATTGATGATAAGCAAGTTCTGTTGCAACTATACTATGAAGAGGACTATCATCGTTTATGGTTGAAAGGCGCTTGGTATATCATGGGTTATCCTATGAGAATATTCAAATGGACGCCTAATTTTACTATGAAGGAGGAAGCTTCTATGGCTCTAGTATGGTTTCTGTTTCCCATGCTCATTATACATTTTTTTTGATAAATATGCTTTATATCATATCGCCTGCATGTTGGGTTCTCATCTTCTTCTTGATGGCGCCACTGCTACACTTTCGAACCAAGTGTAGCTCGAGTTTGTGTAGAAGTGGACTTACAAAAGCCAATCCCAAATCGCATATGGATAAGACTCATTGAATGTGGAGGCTTCTAGGAGCAATTTATTCCTGAAAATCTTCCAGCACATTGTTCACGCGGTAAGAAAATGGAACATGATATTGAGAGATGTATAGTGAATAAAAGAAGAGCAGAAGATAGGCAGAGGATGGAGAAAAGAAAGATGAAGGCTGGAAGAGGAAGAGAGATAGTGAAATATAAAAAAAAACCTCAAGGTTCACAATATGTACAACCAGAAGTATAGAATAATGTAGTAGAAGAGATGCAGTTAATTGAGTATAAGAAGATCAATGAGGAAGAAGATAGAGTAAACCAAATCAGAGAAGAAACTAAGAGGAGAGAAAGTATTAAAAAAATTGCAGAATTGAATAGGAGAACAAAAACACAAATAAAAAATAAGCTACAGAAAAACAGGGATGGGCAATAGCTATAGAAGATTCTTCGGATGAGGAAATAGAGGTAAGAAGTTCTTTATCTCTTTACATGGATGGGGAAGAAATTGAGCAGAATATGAGGCTCACTAAAGATGATATAAACATTGAAAAATTTAAACAGAACATGGGAAATAAGGAATGGGCAATGGAAGAATTAAAAATTATGGTAATTCAATTGGGAAGGGAATGGAAAGGAGAGAAAGGTGGTGATTTAAGCTCATTTAAAAAAACTTAGAAACAGAAAAAAATATATAAATAAATCATATGAAACTAAATAGAATAAAAAAATTGATACATATATATAAAATCAATCTCATAATGTTAGCGGAACCTATGGTGGATGGAGATCAGCTAGAAGTATATAAAAAACTATTGGGTTTTGAAAATGGGTATGTTAATAACAATGGTAAAATCTGAATATTATGAAAAAATATTTTAAATATAAAAATCTTAAAACAAACTGAACAATTTATAAACTTCTGTTTAAGTCAAGAGGAAAATGAAATAATAACAGTAGTTCATGCTAAAAACAAAAGAGAAGATAGAAAAGAATTATGGGAGGAAATGGAGAGAATTGCTATGGTAAATAAACCATGAATTATAGGTGGAAATTTTAATATAATAAGAATTTTTTTAAAAAAAAGGGAGGAAGACCTTTTGACAAGAGAGCTACTTCTCACTTTAATGATACTATAAACAAAACTAACTTAATAGAGACTAATTTTTTAGGCTCACAGTTTACATGGTGCAATATCTGGAAAAATAAGGGCACTATATGGGCAAGATTGGATAGAATTCTATATAATTTTAAATGGCTAGAACAATTCAATTCTATGGAGGTGAAGCATCTAAATATAACATGTTCTGATCACGGTCTACTTTTAATTTCAATTAAAAAGATAACACTCACAAGGGTTTTTTTTAGATTTCAGAATGCTTGGTGCTTACATCGTCACTTTATTGATATTGTAAATGAATCATGGAAAATAGAGATTTTAGGAAACCCTATTCAAATCCTAAATAATAAGCTCAAAAGATTAAAATATGTACTAAAAAATGGAATAAGGAGAAATTTAGGAATATAAATAAAAATATAAAAGAGGCAGAGGACTTAGTTATAAAAAAAGAGCTAGAATATGAAATAGAATAAAATGCAAATACAAGAAGTGCTCTAAATAAAGCACAAGCTGAACTAAAATTAAAACTTTTAATGGACGAAGTATTTTGGAAACAAAAAGCCAAAATAAAATGGATTAAAGAAGGTGATAAAAATACAAATTTTTTTTCAAAGAATAACTAAATTCAAATATCAGAAACATAGACTTAAGGATATAAAAAAATGATGAAGAAGCATGAGTGGATAAAGAAATAGATTTACAAAACTACTTTTGGAAGTTTTTTTAAAAATCATTTATGCGGTAAAAGTGAGATCAAAAGAAGCACACTTATACAAAATATAAAAAATAAAATTAATTTTGAAGATAATTATATGTTAACTAAATTTTCTGAAGAATAAGAAATTAGAATAACCGTATTTAGTATGAACAAGGATAGTGCAGCTGGCCCTGATGGATGGAATAATTGTTTTTTTTAGAAATACTAGTATATAATAAAAGAAGACCTAGTAAAAGCATTAATTAGTATATTTTGTGGGGCTAAAATAGGAAAGAAATGGCGAAGCTATCACATAGTCCTCATCCCAAAAATGAAAAATCCACAGAAAGGGGAGGATTTTAGACCAATCAGTCTATGCAATTCCATTTATAAAATTTTTGCTAAAATGCTCCAAAATAGATTGGCTAATTGTTTGCCTAAAATTATTTCAAAAGAACAAACATGTTTTATGCAGAATAGATTAATAATGGAAAACATATGTTTGGCTAAAAAAATGAGCAGAAAAATAGGAACCAAAACAAGATAAAATAATGTAATTTTCAAACTAGACTTATATAAGGCATTTGATAGGGTGGAATGGGACATCCTCTGTTTTACTATGCGTAAAATGGGCTTCTCTAAAACTTGGATAGATTTAATATATAGATGTATATCGAATACATGAGTGAGAATTATAATAAATGGAAAACTAAGAGAAGAATTGAAACCGATTACAGGTATTAGACAAGGAGACCCACTCTCTCCATTATTATTTAATATTTATCTGGAATTATTATTAGTAAATCTTAAAAATAAAATGAAAAAAGGCAGAATATGAACATTCAGACAGTCAAAAATACTTCATTGATAAGTTGTTTAGCATACGCGGATGATGTAATGATCTTCACTAATGGAGGTGGTAGATCGTTACACTATCTGATGGACTTATTAAAATGCATGGAAGAAGAAACATGCCAAAAACTAAACAAGAGGAAATGTCAATATATGTTATCCTTAAAGGCTCCCACTGCATTGATTCATAAAATTAAAAATATAACAGGTTGCTCTTATAAAAAAGGAGAAATTATTTACCTGGGTTATCCAGTTTATGAAGGTAAGTTTAAGAGTGAATATTTCGAATTTTTAATAAATAAACTAAAAAAGAAGATATCAGGATGGAAGGAGGAATATTTAAGTATGGGAGGGAGAATAACATTAATAAAACATGTGTTAGAAAGTTCATTAATGCATAATATTATGATTATTCAACCACCTGATAAGTTTATTAAAAAGATAGAAAAATAATTCACTAACTTTTTGTGGGGTAAAAAAGATGGTAAATATAAATTACTTTGGAAAAAATGAAGGGACTTATGCTTTCTTGTTCAAGAAGCTGGTTTAGGCTTTGTCAACATTAAGGATTTAGCCAAAGCATGGACAAGTAAAAGATGGTGGAGGTTAAAAGAAAATGATAGCTTATTGTCTGAATTTATGCGGGCAAAGTATTGTATAAATGATGATATTAATAATGTAAGAAACAAAAGGAAAAATACACAGGTTTGGGCACAAATGCTCAAGCAAAGAGATTTAATTGAAGAATATTCAAAGCATACTAGAAAAAGATGGAGATGAAAATTAAGTTCTGAAGGTACATTTTCTATTAAAATGGCTAAAAATGTAATAAGAAAGAAACAAGATGAATAAATTCTATTTAAATGGGTCTGAAACAATGATAATCCACAAAAAATTAAAATATTTATGTGGAAAGTTTTATCAAATATCATACCAATTAATAATAATTTAAAGAAGACGGGGATTCAACTAGCATTTAGATGTGATTGTTGTACAAACGAGATGGAAACCTTGGATCATATCTTCTCAAATGAAAAAGTAGCATTAATAATATGGAATAGATTAGGAGCAGAAATGCACATAAAATACGAACACCTCTCCTTAAAATGCAGACTTCAAAAATGGATTAAGTTGAAAGCCCGAAACCCTACGCAGAAATGGATGAAAAATAATATTCCACTAATAACTATTTGGTACATATGGAAGGCTAGAAATAAAAGTAAATTTGAAGGGTATAATATGTTAGCAGAAACTATTTAGAGAGATATTAATGAGGAAACAAGTAGAATTTCAAAATCAAGCTCGCTAAACATGCATGGAATGAAGGTAGATAAAGAAACACTAAAATTTTGGAATCTAAAAGTACAACAAAAAAGATTTAAAACAATAAGAATAAAATCGGAAAACCATCGAAAGAAAGAATGACTTTGAACACGGATGGTAGCTTTAATAGAGATATGGGAGCAGCAAAAAGGTGGTGGTGCCTTAAGAAACCCGGAAGGAAAGCTAATTTTAGCTTTCACAAGAAAGTTTCAAGTATCATCGGCATTACATGCAGAGATTCTAACATTAAGAGAGGGGATAAGAATATGTATAAATAAAGATATAAAAAAGATAGATATTCAAATAGATTCGATAATTGTGGTAAATTTAATTAATAAAAAGGTTATAATGTGGAAATATAAGGATGAAATAGAAGAAATATTGAAAGAAATAAATACATTAGATTTTACTATAAAACATATTTATAGAGAGACTAATGCATTAGCGGATAGACTTTCCAAGGAAGAAAAAATCAAAGGACATCAGGATTATAATGAAGGGAGTATACCGGAAAAATACAGAGATATTATAAAGCTGGACAATAAGCAATTCCCTTATATTAGAAAAATTAAAGAATAGGTTTTGATAGTTTAATATATTAAATGAAAATAACGGTCATTCTCATAACTTCACCCCGGTTTTGAGAGGTGATCTAAAGGAATGTCCATTCCAGAAGGCAGGGACTACCTCAAGATGGCCAGATTCTGATTGACATGATTTTTAGTCATCTTTTTACAGGTGTTAAGCATTGAAGTGAAGTCATGGCCACTAAAAAAGTTTGGCTTGTGCTGGCAAGGACTACCTCAAGATGGCCAGACTTCTCAATCACGTAATGGGAAGGGGCAGTGAAAATGGGTAGCATAATTATAGAAATATAGGAGTTTTATTTTTTGCAGGTAATCAAACAGCTCAAAGAAAAAAATCAGCATGGATAGATCAAAGACAAAGGATGTTTTATTTTTACACTCATTCAGATTTTTTGTAATGTTTAGGATTTCTGTTTACAGTGTCTATAATTTTAGCTCATGGAGTATGTGTTATAATGATGTATTAGCGGCCTTGTGCTAGCATGGTTTATGTTACTTATGTGTGTCTGTATGGAGTCTAAGTATAGTAGCAAGACAAAGCAAGAGGTGGGCGCTGAAGAACCCGCTCTTAACAAAAAGATGGAGGAATCCAACGCATATACAAGGCTGGAAAAATGGGATTAAAATAGCAGTAAGCAGAAAATAACAAAGCATGGAGGATTAAAAAGGATATTTTATTTGGATATATATATTTTAGTTGTGTGGATATGATGCTTTTGTTTGGTATATAGAATAGAAGCCGTTAAAGAGGCAATAGGGAGGGTCAAAAGAGGCTAAGATAATACAGTAAAAGAGGCTAAGAGGAGAAAGGAAGGAAAGCTTAGGGGAGACGGCAAAAGAGGTTCGCGGGAGAGAGGAAGGAAAGCTAAGGATACACGCAAAAGCTAATGATTAAATATACAGCATACTCAAATTTCAAGAAGTATACACGATTAATTAATCTATAAAATTAGCGATTATGTGAGTTATAATAACAAGTAGTATACATGACTAATTGATAGAGGCATATAGGTGGTTAGAAGGGTGTAAATGACTTCGAGTAGCAAGTAAGTAACATACTTACTTAAAAAAATCTTTATAGTTCCCAATATTTCACCATATTTTTAAAGAATAACCTAGTTGTCTCTTCTACTATATAATTTGTAGGGATTTCTAAGAAAGTAACATACTTTGAAAAACAATTTAGATCTATGACCCTTGGATTTGGGTAAGCCAATGATGAAGTCCATGATGATTCTTTTCCAATATCAATTCACTATAGGTAATGTCTCCAATAAGCACTTGAGATGATATTCCTCTTTGTCCTATTGGCATATACGATAAGTCTTCACAAAAGTTTCAACATCATCCTTTATTTGTGGCTAATAGTAAACAAACTCTAGTAAGGCTATTAAAACATCATTGCCCTGAGTTACCATCTCATTTAGAGTCATGACACTCTTTGATCAAATCCTTATGATACTTTCCTACTTAGGTATGTAAAATTACTTTTCCATTGTATATTGTATGCTATTCTCCATCTAAAATTACATCATCTTTCCCTCATAAGCTAGAAAATAAGACTTTTTCATTAGATCATGTTACAACTTTTCTTTTATGAGATCCATCATTTCTTATTAAGATTGGCTAGTCATGGATGCTAGCTCTGCTTTGTGACTAAGACATCGACCACATGATTAGCAATACTTGTACTTCAAAGTATAATAAAACTCAGCTATGAAGCTGTGCCACATTGATTGTTTAGGGTTTAGTATTTTTTGGGTCTGAAAGTAACTATTAATAATGTTGTCCATATTCAATATTAAATGCGACCTTAAAAGATAATGTCTTCATGTCCACGAGTAATGGATGATCTTTGTCTTCTCTTTCTCTTGGATCGTGTATTACTTCTCCATGTCATTGAGCTTATGACTTTCGAAAGCTGTGAAGTATCTTTCTTGCATAAGAATCCCACCAAAAGCAAAGTTAGATGCATCGTTGCATACTTCAAATACATTAGTGTGGTTAGGTTGTGCTAATATTGGCTCCTCTATTATAGTTTTCTTCAAGTCATCAAAGGCTTGTTGGTACTTCTCATCCCATATCCATGTATTATTCTTTCTTGAGAATATTTATTAATAAAGTTGCTCCTTCTAAATATCCATTAGTGAATTGATGATAATAATTAACTAAGTCCAAGAAAGATCTTAATGTGATACCTTAGTTGGGGGATCTCATTGTGAAATAGCTTTGATTTTGTTCTCATACATCATGATTTTTCATTTTTAATACAATGTCATAGGAAACCCACTTCTTCTAGAGAAAAAAAAATTTCTTCTTCTTTGCTCTTCACATATAGTTCATTATGCCTTAATATTCATTATACCATTCTTAAATAGTCAACATGCTCTTTCACTATACTACTATATATGACAATATCATCTAGATATACTATCACATAATAATTTAGAAAAATATGGAATATCATATTTATCAATGTGTAGAATGTAACATGTGTATTAGTAAAATCAAAGAGAAATACTAGGAATTCATTATACCATATCTTGTCACCATATTACTTTTGATTCGTCCCCTTCAACTATCCTCACTTGATATTACTCAATCACAAGTCAAACTTAGTGAAGTATTTTACTCTATAAAGCTTGTCAAATAGATCATTAATAAGAAAAATAAAATATTTATTCTTTATCGTCACTTTGTTGAATACTTAATAGTCAATGCATATATGTAGAAACTCATCATGCTTTTTTTTTTGAATAAGACTGGTACATAATATATGACATTTGATAGTTGAATGAATCTAATATCCAACTACTTTAGTTGTCATTTTAACTTCTCAACTTCTTGGGGCACCATCCTATAGGTAGAGGTGTCAACTGGGCTCAGCCTAGAGCCCTACCTGATTCAGTCATGCTAGGCCCACCATGACATGGTCCAGGACTACGCTCGTGCCCGTATTGGGTAGACTCTCGAGAGGGCTCACACAGTGTCGTGCCGAGGGAAATCAGCCCACGTGTTGTGCCCGGCATGACCCGGGTGCCTAACACGTGGGCATGACACCGGCAACAGGCGATGCCCAATAAGTGACGCAAAAACGATACGATTTGTGCCGGGCAATAGGCAATGTGGAGATCCTCAATGGGCGACATTGCACTATCCCAATTTCCTAATTCTAGGTTAAGAATTATCTTAACCTAGAACCAACCCAAACATACATTTGAATTATCTTAACCCAAATGTACAGGTGTCCGTCACAAACCAGCTCTAAACTTGGTTGATTTCGGGTGGCGGGCCATGTTGACATGCCAACTAATGAATAGTGTCATGCCAGGTACGCCATGATTACTATATCATCTGTGCTTGGCACAATACACGAGCTCGTACATGCCTAAATAAAATGGGTTGTGCCAGCCCGACATGACCTTTTGACCCATGAACATACATGGCACCATGGTAGAGGATTTGATTCTCAGCTCTAACTTAATCTTATAATTTTCCTCTTTTCTTTGTGGAAATTTTTTGAGGAGCTCTAATGACATAGTCTTTGAACTCACTCAATACCTTATTAACTTTCATAATTATAGAATCTTTCATTGAATCGATCATTGCTTCTTTAAGAACTACTAAATATGTTATCTTATTTTTTTTCCACCTCCTCTTTAATTGCATAGCAGATATTATATGGTCTTTACTTTGCTTTCAATGATTATGAAAATTATACATGATATTTTCTTTTCTAAATTAGCCATCGAACATAAAAAGTTAAGTACACATTATTTTCATGACACAAAAAATCCACTCTGATTACCACCTTAAAACCATCCATGATTAATATTATGAAGTTAACCTTATCTTCTCATAATCCAATCTTCATCATTATCGCAAGAACTATTCCTTGTGATAGCTTGGTAGTAGAATTGGCTGTCTTGAGCCAACCTACAATCTTAGATGTCTAGAACTTAAGTCTTATTGTCTCCTCCAATAAGACAAAGTTATGTGTGATGCTAGTGTTAATCATACTATTGGTTAACATCCCATTTACCTAGGCCTCTCCACATACAAGAGTCATCTACTTTGAGGTTGTTCATTGGCTAGCTTGATCTTGAGGGTATTCAATAACTTATTGGATATCATGTATGCGTTATCACCCTCTTGCTCGGTCTCCCTCTCAATTATAGCATTGATGACCTTTCTCTTGGGATATTCACAAGTCCAATGTAGTCCATCACATAGAAAATAATTGATTATTAGCTTGAAATCTTTATGCTTGTCTCGACCATTCTACTCTTTGTTAGTATAGGCCATAATTATCCTTCTCTAGCATTATAATTCTTAGGAATATTCTCTCTCCCACTATTAGCATAAGTACACTTGAATGAAGACTTACCTTGAGTTGATCCCCTTTTTGAAAATCTGAGTGACTATGCTACTGTCATGGTAGTTGCTAAGTCTTGGACACTCTATCACCTTAGCTCTTGCTTAGCCCAACCTTGTAGGTTATCCATAAAGTTGAAGAGTAGTTTTTCCTTCTTCATATCAAGAGTCTCATGCATTATGGAATATAATTTTTTAATATAGTCACAAATTGACCTCATATATTTAAGGTATTTCATTTTTTTGCATGTCATATATGTCATATCTTTTAGGTAAATTTATTTCTTGATATCTTTCTTGAAGTTAGCCTAGGTATCTATAGTGTACATCTCATTTGTATCTCCATGAATCTTCTATGCTACCATAACATTGCATTATCAATGAGATAAAAATTAGTGGTGTGGACCTTTTTTACCACATCAATTAGTGTAATTATCTCAAAATACCTTTTTATGTGCTATAAGTAATTATCAAATTCCTTGACATCTCATTTCTTCTGAATGTACTTAGCTTTGGTACCTCCACCCTTCATGATTAGTCAATACTTCCACACTTAACTCCAAGCTAGTGAGTATGTCTAGGATCCTTACGAACTCCTCATATGACACTATTGGGACTATAGAACTTTTTACATTCCCTCTTGAAGGTCTTGGATTTTCACTTTGAGATTCTATATGGTTTTCTCTATGCTTTGCTCCATGAGGTCCATTCAATCTTTGGTGTCTACCACAACAATATTTAGCTTGGTTATCCGATCATCCAAACTCGTGAGAGGATCATATGACTTATTTATCTTTCCCTTACCCTTGGTAGGAGGGTTAAAGTCCATTCTTCGAACTTCATTGAAGACTTCCTCCACATGAAAATGTATCATTATTTCATTTGAGTTACTTTATACACATAACCTCCCTTTGATACCAATTGTTACGGACTTAATATTTCTATTAAGCTTCCATTTGATACTTAGACAACTTATCTATTAGATATTATTAAATTATTCTCTTACTTGCCTTGCAAGTTATACTTTGCTTCTACCAAAAATTTGAAGTAAAGGGAACTCAATAGAATACTAGAAAAAAAAAAGAAATTACAAATTAGTGAAAGAAGATTACTCTTTGATATTTACAAATAAGGCCACCTCCTATTTTATACATGTCATTGTAAGTGTCTAGAATATTGGAAAGTTCTATATACTTTACAATTCTCTAAAGCTTTGGAATAATTTAGATACTTTAAATATTTAGAATCTTACCCACTTTAATTGGAAAGAATAAATTATTCCAAAAATAAAAATAAAACCTCTGTGGTGGGGTTGGCGGTGCTGATCGGCGGGCGTCTGGGCTCAGCTAGTCAAGTCCAATTTAACAAAAATAAAACCCTAAAACCCCGAACGATAGTACATTTTGCATCTGGGTGATAGTTGTTTTTTCTACGCCGATCCCTAGAGGAAAAATGGCTTGCTTGTCCTGCATTTCGGCGCCATCCGTTCAGTGCTCACCGAAGCTGGTACATTCTCGCCTCCTGCAGTCTATTTTTGCTTGTTTGACGGGCAAAACATCCACTTTTTGAGTTTTACTCCAGCTTTTTTTCATGTATTTTTCTGTATTTTTTGAATGTGCAACGTGGGAGAAGATTCGTTTGATCGTTGTCTCATTTTCTTATGCCATATCAAAGTACTGCTTTCGGATCTAAAATCTCTGGGTATTGAGTGGGAGACTAACACGAGTCTCTAGCATTTGTGTGATGTATGCCTCTGGCTTTATTGTGTTTTCTTTCGAGTTAAAACTTCAATCTCTAATCTTTTACAACGCTGATACAAAAAGAATCTCGTTCTTTTAAGCTTTTTACTGATATAAAGCACGTTGCCCGTAGTGAGTTACATTTAATTTTTGTCGTTATTTATAAAGTTGATCTTTTTAATTTGAGACGGGTGCTACCTTCAATGTGATTCTTCACGACTAGATAGGGTTCAGCTTCACATTTGGGAAAACGTTACTTGAGGTGCCAATTGCATTTTGAGCGTGGATCACGTATATATCTAATCCTAGATTGTATTTCACCTGGCCAACTTGGTACTATTCGTCCAAGGATTATAAATTTCAGCGTGTTTTATTTTCTCGATAAAGAAATCGATAATGTGTGCCACTCGTTTAAATCACAAAGCATTTTCTCAAATTGAAAAATAAAAGAAACTTTATTTCAAAAATGCACAGAAACATGTCACTTCCACTCCACACGTTACCGTGGGTCACATTGTACTCATCTAATTGCACGATTCAATCTCTTTCGTTAAATGAAAAATTCAGAAACTGTCTTAAAAGCTGTCCAAAGTTTTTATATATTTGTTGCAAATTGGACAAACCGTAGCAATGTTCACATAGCTAAACCCACATTGCTTTCCACTTTATTTAATAGTTGAGATTTCAATAGCTGATTGTTCTTTTTTTCTTGATTTGGCATAATTGCTCTTTGTGATATCTTATTCTCAGCAGCTTTCAAAGAGAATAAACAAGCAGCAGGACTTGAGGTTAAAATATGGGAAAGCTTCTGGAAGATTTTCAGTTAGAGTTAATGCTAAGGATATTGCTTTTGATCAACAAGCAAGAACCTCACTGCAGCATGGCATTGATAAGCTAGCTGATGCTGTCGGACTCACCCTCGGTCCCAGGGGTAAAATTTTTTTTTTTCTGGCTTTTGTCCATCACTGCTGAACATTTATAATCTGTGTTTATCAGCAAAATGCATAATCCCTAGAAACATCAATAACATGATATGCTTTGTTTATAACTTGTAACTATCATTTTAATATTATTCTTTTAATAATATAAATTTGCAACATAAAAAATGCAACATGAAATAGATGATTCTAGTTAAAATTGGAATCGAATACATTAATTATTATTTTATTAACAAACACAATTACAAATACATTAATGAATATAAATATATAAGAAAGTAAATAATTTAAAAGGGCATGAACTCCAGGGGGCATTCCATGCCAAATAGGATTGGTGCATTCCAGATTCACATTGACACTCCTATACAAAATTCATCAACATTTGTCAATTAAAATAAAATAAGAGTGCAACAATATTCTCCAGCAATATGGGTGAGTATTTGTTACATTAATTTTAAGGGAAAAAGAAATTTGATTATAATCACTTCAATAGTCTGGTAAAAAGTATCTATAATGCAGTCTTTTGTGGTGATATGTGATATATCAACGAAGTATTTTTGAATGTTTTCTTTATTAAAATTCAAATTTATATGTTTTTTGATATTATTTACGTCTGTGAAAAAAGAAATCGAAACTTTTTTTGTTTATATTTTCCTTAAAAAACTAGTTTCCTTTAGAAAAGCATGATCTCTAGTTGAAGATTTTTTTTGTTTTTGTTTTGGATGATGCTCAATTCAAATTTAAGAATCTAAGTTATTAGAAATTGCTCATACTTTTGAAGTTTCAGCTGTGTTTGGAGCCTCGATCAGAACTGTGAAGTTGCTTCCTGAAAGGAGTCTTATTTTATTTATTCTGTTCGTGACTGAAAATTATGTATATTGTATTGCCTATTGGCTTATGGAGTAGCAACCCAAATGAAATTGTCTTCTTTGGTTTCACGACTTGAATGAAGTTGTAAAATGTATATTGGAGGTGTGATTTTATAGTTGATATTGATTGGAAGGCTATCTTTTTTGTCTTGGTGTTGTGACTCTATAATGTGGCGTCATGATATGAATGAAGCTGTGATCATGTTTTGCAGTGTCGTGATATCATCATAGTCATAACATGTCTTGTGTTATTGTGACTGATTGATTTAAGGATTGAAGTCGTGATTTTAATTTTTTGATGTCGCAAGATGAATGAAGTCGTAACATGATATTTGATGTTATGCCTTAAGTCTTAAGTATATTTGAGGTTTGGTCTAGGTCTCAATGACTCAATGCTTGGTTAAGGAGGTTGTAGTGTTCTATTATTTAGTTTTAGTAGGGCTAAGTGTGAGTTTTATCAATTGATATTTGAGTCAATTGTGAGTTTTAATAATAATGAAGTATGCCAATAACTACATCCAAGTTTGGACAAGTGATTGGATCTACCTCATCTTTGTCCTTTAGGCATGCAAGGTGAAATAGCCATGTCTCTTTACACAATTTTTATTATTAAATAAAAATATTTAATAATTATTTGTTAATCTTGAATACGCTTTCCACCACACCTTTATCATATGTTCTTATTTCAAATTTATTATCGTATCATGTTCAAAACATATTTTTTATAATAGTGAAATCTTAGTGTAGATATGATACTTGAGGTCAGCATGATTTTAGTTTGAAATCTTGTCTCAATAATTTTTGCAACTCTTACACTACTTTATACTAATGTATTAGCATCAATTACATAATTGTATTTTGTACCTCTTTGTGAATATGTCTTTTTTCATATTCTTTTTTTTTTGTTGATTGCATATTGCCATCATCATATAATGATATTATTTTAGTTGTCTTTTTGCTTTAACATTTAGTTATATTTCATCAATACTTGATTGTTTTAGTGTTGTTGTCATTGTTTATCTGTTTTATTATGAATCCATAAAAATTATAAATTTCATCAGTAAGATTATTTTAGATACTTAAATTTTTTAATAGTTTACTTATTTTTATTATTTATATTTTTCAACATGTTCCAAATTTATGTAATTCAGTGCATTTCTTGAAAAGTTCCAAATTTTTATCGTGAATTTTTTTGTTTTTGGAGATGAAGTTTCACACACAATTTGTTATTTAGTTGTGACGTATATATTTAAAATTTAAATAAATATGTGAAATAATTGAAACATATTAATAAAAATATAGTTCAAAAGCAAAAAATAAGCAAGATTGGATGGCTAAGTTGCTTTTTTAATTTTCTAATTATCATAAATAACTAATTTCAAAAGTCCTTAGTAATTTGTGTATCAAACTATTCTTATCTATATTATTTTTTTTTGGATGGACTTCTACTAGCTTTCTAGAGGTTTTATATAAGTTATTTTTGATTTTTCATAAAAGAATTCTTTGTTTGCAAGCGCAAACTGTCTCTAAAGGTTTGCTAAGTTGAATCATTTGACTCATTTTAATGGTTTTCTTTTCTTTTATTTACTCAAGACTATTTGATCAATGTCAATTGTTAATTTAGTGCATTGCATGTAAAATTATAGTTTTTTATTGTGAAATTTTTTCTTGCTTGGAGTTGAAGCTTCACATGCAACTTGTTATTTAGTCGTGTCGTATATATTAAAATAGAAGTGAATATGTGGAATAATTGAAACATACTAATGAACATATAATATAAAATTAAAAAAAAAACAAGATTGGATATCTAATTTGCTTGTTTAATTTTTTGATACGCACAAATAACAGATTTTTAAAGGTTTAGTCATTTGCATTTAAAATTATTTTTATCTATATTATTTTATTTGGACAGCCTTTTACGCACTTTCTTAATGATTTATATAATTTATTTTTGATTTTTCACAAAAGAATTCTTTGTTCAAGAAATGCACAGCTGCCTTTAATGGTTTGTTGAGTCATATTATTTTATTAATTTTTATCATCGTTACATGTATGTGTTCTATCAAAGTTTTGTGAGGCAAAATTGTAATGTTTTCAAACAAAGACATGAGAATAATGTGAGAAAATGCAAATCGCAAAATATTTTTTATTTACTTTCAAGATTAATTGTTCAATGTGAACTACTAAATATTCTTTTGAAGTTGTATTTTTTACTCATGTATGTGAGGTAATGCGAGCAAAATAAAAGCAAGTTTTGCCTTTGTTGGCAGAAACAACTTTGTTTATTGGTAAAATTGTTTCAATACGTATAACTTTAATGATCACTTATATAAAATTATTAAGTGAAATGGTGTTCTACATTATTTTCATAATATTAGATAACTTTTCACAATCTTCTAAAATTAAATTAAAATTCTATGTAATATGAAGAGACACACACATGATCACTTTAATTTTAATAAACTTATTGTGTGATGTCGTGTATTTTTGTATTTAAATGACATCAGCATAGAGAGATACCTTTAAAAATAAAAACAAAAACTCAATAGCTAATGTTTTATAATTGTAATATATAGATTTACTAATTAGTTGTAGTGATTTGAATAAATTTATTTTTTATTAATTTGTTTTTTTATTTACTTATCAATTCAACTATTTTATTTTTGTTCTTGGTCATCATCAGAAAGATCATTGAAGTCTATTCAAATTATTTTTTTTTAAATGTTTCAATATAAATTTCACAAATTGTTATTTTTTTTCCTTGTATTTTTTGTATATTATTTTTATTTATCATTTCATTGGGACATCAAACATGAGTGGTACTCTCGTTTATGAAGTATAAAAGTAGAAAAAATTATTAAAAGAACAAATAAAAAAAAGTACTTTTTTTATTGTTATCTAGAATATTAAATTTGAAAAAAAAGGTAATGTGAGACTTCTTTATGATCATTGTGAAGATAAGGCTTATTATTGGATGTCAATTTATTTGTGCATTTAGAGTGAGCTATTAGGATACTTTTTCTAGTAGATAAAAATGACCTCAATACATGAAAAATATTTATCTCATGTTTGATGAAAGATATTATATGGTCTAAAAATAGTCATCAACTGCTTAGTTTGTAAGGTTTTTATTGATGATTATTTTTTTTTTAAAGTATGCATGTATAATTTTTTTTTATTTTTTCAAAGGAAATTTGATAAAAGGTCCATTTTGTTAATTATAAACGTGGACAATGTCAGTATAATGACTGATGTTGAATTTATAATTATTCAATCCAAGCAGTACTGTCTATGGCAATTTTAACAAAGATTCTTGAAAAATTTAGATAATTTCTTATGATTGAGTTTGTTTATTCCAAGGGAGATATTATAGTATCACATATGAGATATGATAGTGATCTTCTCAAAAATATTATTTTTTTTAGTTTATTTTGATTGAGCTAGATATTAATTTATTAATCGATGACTCTTCAAGTTGAATTTATTTTATATATGAGAATAATATGGAAAATTATTTATCTAGCTATCATATAGTCATGTTAATTATATTGTTAATAAGTAGTTTATAAACTACCATTTACTTATTAACTATATAGTTTATATAGTTAATAAGTAGTTATTTTTAGATTCATCATGTTAATTAATATTAATATAATTCTTTGCATTTAGTCAGATATTGAGATATTGTCTCTAATTTGATATTTAATAAGTAGATATAATATATAAAAATTAATTATTTTTCACATGAAAAAAGATCAAATATGAGGCATAATATTGCTTATATTCCTATAATAAATCAATTAGTAGAAGCAAGGAAGCATGGACACGGCTCCCTACAGCCGTGTCCATATGTTTGACACCTGGACACTTGGCCACAATATGGACACGGCACGCATACGTGTCTGATACGTCATGTGTCGTATCATTGATCAATCCATATCTAATACGCCACGTGGCTTATTAGACGGTTGCGTCGGCTGCCGTATTCATGCTGAGAGTGACTGATGTCTGACGATGTCCGATGACATCCAGTGGCCAACGTCGCCGCATGGGAAACGTTGGTCATTCGACGCAAGTGGCGGGTGCGATATGTGGGGAGGCATGGGGCGAGCGCGATTTGAGGGGGGGAGGCAGGGGTGAGCGTGATTTGAGGGGGGAGGCTGGGGGCGAGCGCGATTTGAGGGGGGAGGCTGGGGGCGTGCGTGATTTGAGGGGGGGGAGGTAGGCGGCTGGCGCTATTTGTGGGATGAGACAGGGCTGTCATAAAATAAAATAAAATATTTTTATTTTATAAAATAAAAAAATATATTTTTATATAATATAAGATAATTATAAAATATTATTTTATATAATAAAATAAATATATATTTATTCTATAAAATAAAATATTTTAATTTATTTTATTTTATTTTATAAAATAATTAATATTTATAAAAAAATATTTTTATTTTTAATTTTATTTTTTTATCATGCCGTATCCTAGTTGTATTCGTATCTTAATTTTTTAAAATTTGTCGTGTCCCCATATCCTGCCTTGTCGTATCCTTGTATTTGTATCCGTGTCTGTGCTTCTTAGAGTAGAAGTTGATCAACCTTCTTATTTGATTAGTTTTTTGAAGTGAATATTCACTTGCAATTAATAAATGATTATTCTTTTTTCAAAGTATTGGTTTCTAAAGTTATATTAAAATTAAAGATATTTAACTCTTATAATGTATCATACATCATTGTAAGAGAAATAATATTTTAAAAGGAGATTTGAGTATTGTAGTATTATTAATAAAAATAATAAGAGGCTAAAAAAGTGTGTAAAAGATGACAATATTTGTGAAATATGATATTGAATAAAATTTATCTATCTTTTTTTTTTGAGAGATTAATAATTCAAAATTAGAAATATTGGCTACATGATCATGTAGTTTCTTGGGAGATTTCTTTATTTTGTCTATCTTGCATATATTTTTCTTCTCTATATAAATTCCAAGTCATGAGTCATTAATTCTCCTTGGTCATGGCTAATCTTGAGTAAAGGTGTCAAGTGGACCGTGTTGGGCCAACATGATTTAAATTTAGGTTTCTTAGTTTTGTCATCTTGCAATGTCAGGCACAACATGATTTCTTAATTGAGGTTGGTTCATGTTGGCATGGAATTGAGATAGGCCTGACGTGACATGATGTTTTAGTTGAGGTTGTTGGGCATGTTGGGCCATGGTTGGTTAGGCTAACGCCAACAAGGTTTGACACAATTAGGTCCTTGCTACTGTAATCTAGTCCGGCCCTCGTGCCTATGGGCATTGTTCATTGCCTATTGCAAATCTTTAATTTTTAATTTTATAAGTTATTATATTTATTCATGCTATATAATATAAATACAACTTTATTTAAAAATTAAATTTGAATTGCACTAACATAAAAAAATACATTATACAAAATATATGAAAATAAAGTAAAATGAAAAAAAATCATTTAATAACAATACAATTATAAAAGGAAAAATAAAAGCATACAAGTTCATATTATTTTGTATAATTTGGATCGTTACAACTCATAGTCTTAATATTTTTATTTTTGTATGCATATGCATCATCATCTAAATTTAGTTGTCATATTTTATCTTAAAGACTTATAAGTGAACTTTCTCAATTTTTTTAGTAGTAAATTATTTCAATGATATTTGGTTGTAATGTAATTTTTTTTTATTTGAAATTATATTTATAATTACATAAAAAGTGGTTCCTAATACTTTACTAAAAACTAGAGAATTTGGTAAATTACCTATCATTTTAAATAATATAGAAAAAATAAATCTATATAATTTTACTAATTTAATATTTCAAAAATTTTGATCTTATTATGAGATAAGATAGAGTAAACTTGTCCAAATGGGTTGGAGGCCCAAGGCATGGGACAACTAGAAGTGTCAAGTGGGTTGGGTGGCCTAGGTATGGCATGAGACATGACTCAAAATAGTTGTCTAGTCTGACTTGACATGGTCCAAAATTATTCCTAGATCATGGTTGTGTGCTGGCCCATGGCAAAGCTCATGCTATGCTAGGCACATGGCATGATTGCATGCCAGCCTGACTGATTTTTAAAAAATCAGCTTTGCAGCCACTTGTCACCATCAAAAATATTAAAAAATGTCAATGGCCTACTCTGTTAATAGGTTATTTTTTAGTTGTTTGGGCCATCCTCGTGGCATGACAAAGACATCGATAGGACAATGTTTGTCTTTGTCAAGTTGGAAAAATAAAAAAATAAATAAAATAAATAAAATAAATAAAAAATCAAATTTATGAGCTGTCTGATTGTTTTCAATGATTGTAGGATTTTTGCTCTCTTTTCATTTGTAACAAATGTAAAAAAATTCACATTATTATTTTTTAAAGGTAATTTATAAAATCTTCTTCTCTCGTTATCTCAGTTTATAAAAAAATTTTTGGTCATCTTTTTTAATATTTATTTTTGTAAATTAGGCATTGTAATTTTTATTTTATGGAGTGAAACACTGCTAGTATCATAACATTTTGTAATGATCAATGTCAAAGTGTGAGAATATGGGGTGCTGTGCATGTGCAACATCCAAATTGTCTGTTGCACAGAGAAAAATAAGGTGTACATTGTAATTTGGTATTCTTATTTTATTTATATTTTTAGATTACCAAATTAATAAAAAAAAATAGTAAAAAAATAAAATATTAAAAAAAATAATATTTAGTGAATATGACATAGACATTGATAATAATGCAACCCCCAGTTTGAAGAACCAAGATCAGAATTAGATTTTTTTTATGGTCTTGGCATATTTATTTAAAAAATAAAAAAAAATAGGTGCATTTCAATAGTTTGAATGTATTTTAACATAATAAAAAATAAAAATATTAAGGATGTCAAAGAAGATACAATATAATGTATATATAGCAAGAAAATATATAAATGCAAGCAATATTATAAAAATTATTTTTTTAATGCCTTGACTCGTGCCTCAAAGCAAGGCGTTCGTAAAATGTCTCAAGGCATTAAAAAAATGTCGAGCAAGGGGCAAGGGGTTCTTGGAGCTCCATCGTGGAGCTCCATCGAGTTTTTCGCGGAGTAGGGGTGAGGGTAGAGGGGCGTGGGCGAGGGCGAGGGCTAGGGCAATGGGTAAGGATGAGGGCAAGAGCAAATTAATAAATTTATTTAATAAATTATCAAATTTATTAAAATGTAATAATAGTATTAATTAAGAAATAATATTAAATTAAAAATAAAATAAAAGAAGAGAATTTAATAAATCTAAATTTTAAATTTATTAAAATTTAAAATATTATTTTAATTTGATAATTTGATAAAATTATTAATTAATAAATATTATTAATCATAAAATATATTATATCGTTTATTAATGAAAAAATAGTTTTCCATACTATTTATTAATGAAAAAATAAAATAAAAATTTTAATTTTATGATATAATTATTTTAAGTTTAATATATTATTAAATATTTATTATAGTAGTTTATCTTATTTTATTTTATTTTTAATATATTATAATTTATAAAATGTTCATTAATTGTATTTACAGTTTAAAATAGTATTCCATACATAAAAATATTATTTTGTACTTAAAAATGTTTTTTAAAATTTTGATTTTTTTATTTTTTTATTTATATTGTTTTATTTTTTATATTTTAAAATATTAATTAAATATATATTGTAATGCTCAAAAAACTTAAGTCTTAAGACGCCTCGAGGCTCATGTCCTGCCTCACGAACACAAACATACCTAGTTTTACACTATCGCCTTTTAAGACATTGCATGCAAAGGTGATGGTGACATCGATCATTTTAAAAGGTATGTTCATCTGCTAGCTCCTATTGGTGGTGCTTTTTGTAGGGAGGAATGTGGTCCTGGATGAATATGGAAGCCTTAAAGTCGTCAATGATGGACTTACAATTACTAGAGCTATTCACTTGCCAGATCCTATTGAAAATGCTGGTGCAGCGCTCATAAGGGAGGTAGGACGTCTCGTCTCGGCTCTCCTATTTTCCACTGGCTTCCCATGCTAGTTAGTCAACTCTCCTATTTTCCACTTTGAAACCATGCTTGTTCACGGGAATCATGGCTGTGTCACATGTGCGTTTCGACTCTGCCGAGCCAAGGTTGCAAGTAAGACCAACGACTCTGCTGGCGATGGGACAACAACGGCGTCCGTTCTTGCAAGAGAAATGATCAGGCATGGCCTTTTGAGCGTTACCTCTGGTGCAAATCCAGTTTCAATCAGAAGGGGCATCGATAAAACCACGCATCAACTGGTAGGACACCTCCAGCAGCAAGCAAAGCCTGTTAAAGGCTTCAGTGATACCAGAGGTTCTACCTTGTTTTATATGCATGCGCGCGCGTGTTGTGTGTGTATTTTACTTTCGTGTACGAATGTGGATTCACAATCATTTCTGCTCCCAGCCATCGCATCGATTTCTTCTGGAAATGATGAGGTCATAGGTGCCATCGTCGCCGATGCGATGGAAAAGGTTGGGCCAGATGGTGTTGTATCAATTGAGTCATCATCTTCATGCGAGACTACGGTTGAAATTGAAGAAGGATTGGAGGTATAATTCGAAACTTGTATTTTTTTTTTTAAATGCCTCGGTGGCCCGATCGAGTCTTTTTCTGTGTGCGTTATGCCTGCACCTGATACGCTGCGGCCGTATCGTCTGATTCTGAATTTCAGATTGACAGAGGCTACATCTCGCCCCAGTTCGTCATGGACCACGAGAAGCTAATTTGGGAATTTGCAAATGCAAGGGTGCTGGTCACGGATCACAAGATATCAGCAATCAGGCATGTCGTGCCTCTGTTGGAGAAGATCTCTAAGCTAAAAGCGCCTCTGCTTATAATTGCAGGTGATGTGGCTGGAGAGGCTTTGGCCACGCTCCTAGTCAACAAGTTGCGGGGTATCCTCAACGTGGTGGCTATTAAACCTCCTGCTTTTGGGGACAGGAGAAAGGCTATTCTCGAAGACATTGCCATTTTGACTGGTAAGTATATTTTTCACATTTGCTGCTGCAATCTTCTTGATGGATAGAACAAATCGCTATGCGCGGCGATTGTACACTGTCACGTCCTCACAATGATGTTACCGTTCCAAATATTTTCTTAATTATAAAAACTAGCGCGTGCGCGCGTGCTAGGGTGTGTAACTGTGATTGTGTGAAAACTGCAGGCGCCGAGTTCTTGGCAAGTGATGTCGGGTGGCTTGTGGAGAATGTTTCTGTCGAGCAGCTTGGATTGGCAAGAAAAGTAACGGTTAAAAAAGACTCGACCACGATTGTTGCAGATTCCTCCGCCAAGGAACAGATCCAAGCTAGAATTTCAAGGCTGAAGAAAGAGTTGTCCGAGACTGATTCCGTGTATGACTCAGAAAAGCTATCGGAGAGAATTGCAAAACTTTCTGGTGGAGTCGCAGTTATCAAAGTGGGGGCTGCAACTGAGGCTGAGCTAGAGGATCGCAAGCTTCGTATCCAGGATGCCAAGAATTCTACTTTTGCTGCCGTTGAGGAAGGAATTGTGCCGGGCGGGGGTGCTGCTCTGGTTCATCTCTCAACCCTCGTTCCAGCAATCAAACAAGAAATTGAAGATCCCGACGAGCAGATTGGCGCTGATATTGTGCAGAAGGTAACCAAACCCACCTCCCATACTGTCCATCGTCCCACGTGCAAGGCCCCCATCCCAACAGCACGGATAGAGCGATTGAAAAAGATGCCCCCCCGCCCCCACAAGGGCCGGGTGGCTTCGCCAATCGAGCTATCATGTTGCTGGTGAGCTCTTTGGTCTGGTCTGTTTATATGCGTGGGTGTCTTGATTGGAATCTCTGGTAGAGATTGTCGATGAGCTGCCGATAGATGCATAAATAAATGTTTAGTTGTGGTCACCAACCAACCCCCACCAATGATTGAGACAGGCTCTGGTAGCTCCGACATCGCTAATAGCTCAGAATGCTGGGATGGAAGGGGAGGTCGTGGTGGAAGAGGTCAAGGCAGGCGAATGGGAGTTTGGTTACAATGCTTTGAGCGACACCTACGAGAACCTTGTGGAAGCAGGAGTCATCGATCCGGCAAAGGTCACCCGATGTGCTCTGCAGAATGCTGCATCAGTTGCTGGGATGCTGCTCACCACTCAAGCTATCGTGGCCGAAAAGCCTGACGCACAGCAGGTTCTTCGCTCTCCTTTCCGGCCCCCCATGTAATAAACATCATTTGCCTGCCCGTCTCTCGCTTCCCATAAAAAAACACTCCTCTGAAGTTTGAATTATTCGCAATTTTTGTGAAAGTGACTGTCACATCGTTGTCTAAATCAAAATTTTGGCATGTGGTGGCGATGACTCCACACTATATTTTACGTTTTATTTTATCAGGTTGATTTGTACTTTTGTACAATAACTGATGCGTGATCCATAAAAAAGCATCACCTGCTAATGTGCAAAAATAAAATACAACTACCACAACACCATCAATTGCATGTCGCCAACGGACATTGATGACAGTTAACATACAAATATCGGTGCATATAATACATATTCATGCTGATCTGTTTATATATATATATATATATATATAAAATCTATGAGATTATGGGAAGAATATATATACCTATCAGTTGCATAAATCTGGATGCATATGTATATATACTATTATACCATGTCTATATATATGCACACAAACATAAGTATATGTCTGTATATATACACAATATATATACATACACAATAATAAATAAATATATATAAATTATTGTATATCTATGTGTGTGTGTGTGTGTATAAACACACACACACACAAGCACATATAATCTAGCAGTGTATGTCTATATGCAAATATACAGTAGTGCATGTGTTTATATATAATTCATTCTATTGTGTGTGTGCGCGTATATATATATACATACATACACACATATCTTATGTTGTATATATTTGCATACATATTGATATATAAATATATATATGCTATGTTTTTTATGCACATATAACATCATCAAATATGTATATACGCGTACATATATATTGTAGTATACACATAATTAAGCTCATGTGGAGCGAATGGGCAAATTGTTTGATGATGTGAACTAGAATATTTTTGAGAGAATATAGTGGACCTATAATTAAATATTTTTGAGTTTTGTATAACAACCTAATTGAAAAAATCTAAATATTTTGTATAGGCTAGATTGTGACATAGCATAAATTAATCTTGTTTTTATGAATTAGAGTTCTTTATTCATAATTAAAAAATATTAAAAGTAAAAAAAAAATTAGGAAAAATTATATTTTGGGGTCCAAAAACAAAAATAATAGTGTTTTGGGACAAATTTATTTTTAGGCTTGATGCACCACAGTCCACAATGAAAAAATATTAATGTTTTGATACTTTATGTTACATAAATGCCAAAATACCTTTCTCTTATCACATTAGCACTTAAAAATGGCATATCATATATACAATATATATAACTATGAGACTACTTTATAAAAGTAAAATTTTGGGGACCAAGCAACACAAAAAATGAGTATAGTGTATATGATGATGATAAGGTGAATGTGTGGTAATATTAAAAAGGATAAAATAAAGAATAAAATTATTAGGAATAATATTAGAATAATTCTTATAAATGATAGGATGAGAAAGAATCATCTATGGTGGATTAGTCATGTCTATTATATAGTTATGAAGTATGAGAGGATCATTTATGCTAGAAAAGAAGTAAATAGAAATTATAAATAAAAACTTAAAAACTAAAAGATTAAGATTGAACATAATTTTTATCATAAATAATTGAAAATATAAAACATATACAGCTGACCCACAACTACGACCCACAAATAATGGTCCATGCATGATCTAAGATTACTAGACTTGTGCCCGAGATAGGTGGAAAGCCAACATCAGGCATGACTAGGGTCGTGTCGGGCCAAGGGGTCTAACTCTCATGCTGCACAAAGCCATCACTTAACATTACTCATGAAACTAGACTAATCTTGACTAGACCCAGCCTACCTTGGACTAAAAGTAATATAGTCTGTGTTTGAATTGTGTCAAGCTAGGTATGACCCATTGGAATTATACTTACATGATGTTAGACTAGGAGTCATGTGTTGGATACGAACACGTAATATCCAACTATATAAATAGTAATAGTGACGAACTTATTTTTGACGATAAAGAATTGGATGCATGAATTTAATTAATGAAATTCTTAAAGATTTTTTATTATACAATGAATATGTGTTTGTCTATTTACACTTGCACCACTTGTATTACACTTAAATGCATATACAACATTAATATCATGTTTATGAAGTTTAAAGATAATCCTAAATTTAGTGACATAACTATTGAGATAAAATTTAAATACGTAAAGTACTAGTCTATAATTCTATCTCTTTATTGTCTTGTTATTTGCATTGATCATAGGATTAATGATGAAGGGTTAGAGAACATTATGATTTACATATCCACGTGCATGAATCAGGAATACCAACCTAGGGGCTTCAACACCAAAAATTAACTGAGTTATTTACATATTATGATATTAGGTATGATAATAGTTATAGCCAGACTCTGAGTATGGACATGGATACCATATTTAGAGATGATAACTTCTCTATTCAGTTAGCGAGAGGGAAACAATGGGGTGAACCATTGAATTGGAGTGAATTATTTCGATACTTAGATAATGATTACTGCTCAATCATATCACATAATGATAATAATAACCTTAATATTTTAAATTTGGTAGAAATCATATGAGTCCACCTATCATGTGTTGTCTAAAATAACCTGAGAACTATCGACTCCTTTGGTATTGAGAATAGTATCAGAGTATATTTTTTTATTGCAGTCAATGTCTTTTTGGATAAGAGATCTAGACTATAGCCAAATATCATTGAGACACTAGCATGCATAAAAGATTGAGAGAATTTGAGGTAGAGCTTCCAGAATTGGTCTAAAACTAGAGTGGAAGAGTTGATGGCAGATGACGACTCGTGTGACTGAGAATGTGGAACATATTGCTAGTGATACCATCATATACTTTCGTGACGATTAGTTGCATACTAAAATCGATTAATAATGAGATTGAGATTGATTATAATTGATGATTGTTACATTATATTATATTATTTTTGATTGGATTGGATGATGATCTTTTTTGTTATTTTTAATTATTAAAATTTTTATTAATGATTTTATTTTATTATGATTTATGTGAAAATTTGTCGTAACTCATAATGGATAATTTAAAATTTTAAATTTGCAAAATAAATATTTAAGTCATAAACCTATGACTGGTTGACCGGGTTGGTAGCCTCTAATCACAACCCACCATGACCCGGCACGGCTCAGCATAGCCTGATCTGGTTGTACCTAGACCTGAACTAGCCAAACATTTATGGGCCAACATTAATCAAGTCATGCCATACTCAATCTAATGTTCATACTATCTCAGGTCCTGTTAACCTGATTAAAGACTCAGGCAAAGCTGCCATTATTCTTCTTTGAGGCCCTAAATTACAAATTGAAGATGTCCTTTATTCTATTAAATCTAGTAAACAATTACTTCATTTCAAATAATTCACAGAAATGGATATCATATTGAACTATGAATTATGATGTAAATGAGTATTTACTCATTACTTCTATTATTTCTGGGCACAAATTTATCTCAGAACAATTGCCTTCTTTATCTTTTGTTGTCATGAACTAGAAGTTCAATGACTCAAATATTTTTTACCGTGACACGAATGATTTGGGCTTCACAAAATTTTCAAGATGATCCTTATCATTCAAAATTCTAATGGGCATCAATTAACAAGCAGATAAATTTTAGTTATTGATGGTTATACTTATGATGTTTATTCTTAAGGCAAATTAATTATTAAATCATTTTTTATAAAAGTTACATTTGAATCCATTACTTTTCTAGAATATATTTAAGAGGATATTTGTGTGCCTATTCATCCACCTAGTAGACCTTTTTTATTTTATTTTATGAGTTTAATTGATGCATCCACTCAATGGTCACGTGTATGTCTTCTTTCTAGTAGAAATGTTGCATTTACTAGATTATTGGCTCATATAATTAGACTTAGAGTATATTTACATGATCACCCTATCAAGAAAATCCATCTTGATAATGCAGATGAATTCTTATCTCAAATATTTTTTTATTATTGTATGTCTATTAGTATAGATGTTCAATATTATATTTCTCATGGTTAGTCTTTGAATGAATTAGATAAATCTTTTATTAAATGAATGTAATTGATTTCTAGATCATTTCTTTTAAAAACCAAATTTCCTTTATCAGCATGAAGACATTATACATGTCACAAGTTTAATTCATCTTAATCATGATTTATCATTATAACAACTTGCTATAGGTTATCAACTTAATATTTTGCATTAGCATATTTTTGGTTGCAGTGTTGTTCCAATTTTTCTCACACCTCAACATAAATTAGGTCCTCAATGTTGTCTTGGTATTTATATTGGCTTTCAATTTGTATCTATTATAAATTATATCAAGCCTCTCACTTGAGAAGTTTTTTCTGCTCGATTTGTAGATTTTCACTTTGATGAAATTCTTTTCTTGCCATTTAGGGGAGATAAGTCAATCCTAGAAGAATAATGAGAAATTACATTGAATGAGTCATTTTTATCTCAACATGATCCTCGTTCAAAGTAATTTGAACTAGAAGTCAGAAAATAATTCATATACAAGGTCTTGCGAATCAATTGTTTGATGCTTTTATTTATTCAAAAAAAGTTACAAAATCACATATCTTAGCCATAAATATTCTAACGAGGATTGAAATGCCAATAGAAAAATTACAAAGACATGATTCCTAAAAAAAGGAAAAGTGTTATGTCATCACTCCTGAAGAGCATATAACTATTAAGCCCAAAGTTGATGAAAAAAAAACCCCTATGGAGGCACCAGTCAAAGAGTTATCTCTTAATGATGTATCAATACATAACAATGAATAGATCTTTATCAATTATATACATGAGAAAAGAATATGAAATTTATATAATACCCATGTAAATAATATTTTTTCTTTCCAAGTTGCTACGGACATCATATGAAATGATGAATATCAAGAGCTACAACATTTAAATGAATATCAATATCAAAATGATTTGTTAAAATAAAAAGAAGCAATCAAAACATAATTAAGTTCACTGGCTAAATGAGAGGTATTTGGACTAGTAGATCAAACACCTACAAATATACAACCTATTGGATATCGATGAGTTTTTGTATGAAATTGAAATGAAAATAATGAAATAGTTAAATATAAAGCATTCCTTGTGGCTCAAGGTTTCTCACAAAGACCTAGAATTGACTATGAGGAGACATATTCTCCCATAATGGACACAATCACATTTTGGTATTTGATAATTTTACTAGTTTCAGAAGGATTGGACAAGAATCTAATGAATGTAGTCACATCATATTTATATTGATTTCTAGATGCTAATGTATATATGAAAATACCATAAGGATTCATATTGCCTGAAATAATGAATTCAAAACCATGGAGCATGTATTCAATCAAGTTACAAAAATTTTTATATGGATTAAAATAGTCTGGTTGAATGTGGTATAATTGCTTAAGCTAATATTTACTCAAAGAATGATACGTGAATAATTCAATTTGTTCATATATTTTCATTAAGAAAATAGAAAATAAATTGGAATAATAGTAATATATGTAGATGATTAAAATTAATTTCATTGGGACTCTTGAAGAGCTCATCAACATAGTCTACTAATTAAAGAAAAAATTTAAGATGAAAAATCTTGGAAAAACAAGATATTATCTTGGCCTACAGATCAAGTATTGTTTGAATGATATATTGATTCACCAGTCATTATATGCAAAAAAAAGTCATGAAGCACTTTTATATAGATACATCATACCTTCTTAGTTCCCCCATGTTTGTTAAATCACTTGAAATAACTAAATATTTATTCCGGCCTAAGGAAGAAAATAAAGAGTTACTTGGTCCAGAAATACTATATTTTAGTATAATTGGTGCACCAATGTATCTTACAAATTATACTCGATCATACATTGCATTCTTAGTTAATTTATTAGCAAGATACGGCTCAGTTTCAACTAATAGGAACTTGAATGGAATCAAACATATATTGAGATATCCTTGTGGGATAAGTGACATGAGATTATTTTATTCTTAAGCAATGAAACTACAATTACTTGGCTTTGCGGATGCAAGATATCTTTCAAACCCTCACAAAGCTCGATCACAAATAAGATATATATTTACTTATGGAAATATTGCAATAACCTAAAGATTATTTAAATAAATCATGGTGGGCACTTCCTCTAATAATTCAAAAATACTTATGATACATGATGCTAGTAGATAATGTGTTTGGTTGAGATCAATGATATAACTCATCAGAGAATCACATGGGTTATCTTCTATCAAGAATAATCCAACAATATTAATGAAGTTAATATTTCTTGTATTACGTAAATCAAATGAGGATATATCGGTATTATAAGTTATAACTAAGTACAATTCATCAAAGTTCTTCTATACTCATGAATTTCAAAAAGATGGTGAAAGTGATGTTGAACAAGTAAGTTCCAGTCCAATGATAATCTAGCAGATTTATTTATTAAGTCCTACCTTTTATAATATTCAAGAAACTTGTATGGAAATTTGGCATGTGCCAACTTAAATATCCTCAAATTGAAAAGTTGAAGACAATATAGTCGTGCCATTACTATGGGGAGTATGAATAAATATGTTAAATACTATACTCTTTTCTCTTCGTCCAGGTTTTGTCCCACTGGATTTTATTGGAAAGATTTTAATAAATGAGACAATACTAACAATCTAGTGATAGTCATTTAAGGGGGAGTGTTATAAATGATTCATTGATAACTTTGTATGACCACATATTTACTAGTGAATAATTATTATGATATTAATTACTATAACACATTTAATGATAAATAATTGATATGGTATTAATGATTGTAACACTAAATATATAAGTTTTTGGAAGCTTAAAAATATATAGGTTTATTCTTAAATTATTTATATTATCTCTTTTCTCTCTTCTTTATCTTTCAACAAAAGATATTTTTTTTGAAAAACTTAAATTTGTTTTTTAATGTTAGAGTGGATTGGTGTATGGGTATTTTTGGGTTTGTAATTTATTGAGCACCAAAATATAAATATTTTATGTTTTGGTACATTTTTTACTAAATATTACACACACACACACACATTCTAATTAGCATATCAAAACATAAAATTTCCATATTAAAATAAGGAATCTTAAATTCCATAATCTTAAAATTAGAGGTGTCAACCGGGCTGGCCCGGCACGAGGCACGACACGATTTGGTCATTCCTAGGCCGGCTCGTCACGGAAATTTTTCGTGCCCGGGCTCGTGCCATGCCCGACCACGGTACGATCGTGCCGTGTCGTGCCGAGGCCAACCGGGCCTTGTGGCGTGCCTGGCTTGGCACGGTACCATGGCCCGTTGGTATGGTACCGTGCCGAAACCAATTTTTTTAAAAAAATTAGGATTATTGGGGGGCCGAAACTTTAATTTTTTTTTAAATTAGGGTTTCAGGCATGCCGAAACCCTAATTTTTTTTAATTTAGGATTCGGCCTGACTAGGCCGAACTCAGTGGATCGTGCAGCAGGCCTGTGTCGGGCTGAACTCCACAACTGTGCCGGGCCAGGCACGGCACAGTACGGTAACCGTGTCGTGCTTGACCCGACACGAAAGCATGGTTGGGCTTAAAAAAAATGGGCCGGCCTGAGCCGGGCCGCCACGTCCCGTTTGGCACTTCTACTTAAAGTGAGTATGCAATCATTCACAATCTCTAACAACTTCTATAATCATTCCTTGTACCTTTTAAAACTAGGGCCTTAATTATGAAACTTAGAGATTAGGAATACTTAAAAATCTTTCTTAGTAGCAAATTATGTTGTAAAATTTTATGAAAAATAAAAAGTTGTAAACTTTTACAACACTTCAATCATTCCTTGTATTTTTTATTTAGTAGCAAACTTAGAAATTAGGAACACTTTAATCTTTCTTTAAGATTAGGAACACTTCAATGTTGTAAAATTTTATGAAATTTAGACCATTTATTTTTTAGTATCGAATTATGCCAGTCATTGAATACATATAGATTAATTATAGTGAGAAGTGAGTATGCATTCAATTATGAGAGATTTGGCAAAGCAAATGGACTTTATAATTTCTTTTTTGGTTCGTCACAATAATTTATAATGAGAAATTATGAAGAAGAGTTGTGATTGTGAATGTATGGGTTGAAAGATTAATCTTAGTAACAAAACAAGTGGATGTAACTCTTTATAGAGCAATCATTCACTAAAAGTAAAATTTAGATTAATAAGCCAATGCTTTTTTTTTTTTTTTTTTTTTTTTTTGGAAATGTGGACAATTAAAGCAATAATCCTCATTTATAGTCACTTATAAATTTGTATTTTTAGCTTCTAATGCTCTTAATGTTTTAGATAATGTCATCAAAATCCCTAGGTCATTGATGTAGAATGTTGAGACTATATGAGCTTTTCTTTAGAAACATTTGCTAACATTCAATGAGTGAGTAATAGGAAAAGCAACATAGTTTTTTTAATCAAGTATTAGCACCTTGAACAATCACTGGGCCCCAAGGTCCCGGGTGGGAGCATGAATTCAACATTTCACCAATTGAACTATGCGTCATGAGTAGAAAATCAACATAGTTAATTTGTTAGGAACCACCCTTGTTGGTCATTAACATAGAAAAAATAATTTCTATGTACCAAAATATATTACCAGTCTAATAAGTCATGTACATATTAATTGAAGATTTTAATTGCATTGTGATTTTTTTTCATTGATTCAAGAACATAGATTAAGAAAGATTGGACATCCTAGAGATAGACATAATACTTACTGTAAGAACTAATAGAGCTAGACATAATATTACCAGTCTAATAAGTCATGTACATATTAATTGAAGATTTTAATTGCATTGTGATTTTTTTTCATTGATTCAAGAACATAGATTAAGAAAGATTGGACATCCTGGAGATAGACATAATACTTACTGTAAGAACTAATAGAGCTAGATGTGTATGGTTTTCTTTTCACATGTCCAACAATGTGCAATATTTCTCTCTAATTTCATCATCTATAGGTGTGACACTTGGGTATTTTTTTATCTTTTTATTTTTATCTTTGAGTTTTCTTTCATATTAATCTTACACACACATCACATCTATGTGATAACCTTTTATGAATAATATGTTTTGCATCAACCTAATATTTTCAACTTCAAATTGTGACTAGTATAATAATTATCTTAAATTTGTTTTTTCTACCACATAAGTCTTGACATTATCATTCATTCCATCAAATCGGTGTTTATTTCATAGTTCACATCTTTTTTTTTATTTTGTTATCTTTTGAATAATTACTTTTTGATATTTTGACTATTTTTTTAAAAAATGAACTAGTAATCAAATTAGAAAAGTTACTAGTTCTTCCTTCATCAGTTAAAATATGGTTGAATCATTTTAGAATTGGCGATGTCAAAAATATATAATTAATGCATTCTTAAAATTTAAAATAATTATAATAAAAATGGTAAATTTATAAAAATTTTGATATCAGCTTCTCTAATTATTACATTTTTTAATAAAATTTTGTTTCATATAAAAAATAAAAATTACTCGATGCTATATGTATAGTATAATATAAGATGTTATGCTTTTATAATGTAAATCAACATAATATTTATTAAAACATTATTATTCAACATTTATGTACGAGTCATAAACTAACAATGACATAATTATCAAGTATTAACATATTATCTATTATACAAATATTAACCACGATACATATAGTTATTCAAAATGTGATAAATCAATATTTGAGTATTCATGGAGAGCATTTCATATTAATGAGTATGAGCATAAAAATATAAATATCATCTCTTCATTTACTCTTAAAATTATAATATGAAAAGGCACGCATGAATGGCTAACAATTCTTTAGAAATGATTTTTCTATCAGGATATGAAAGACTGAACAACTAGGTTCACAATATACTAAAATTGACACTTTTTATTTTCTATTGTTAAATAGAAGAACAAAAAATGATCAAAAGAATTATATTTTTTGGTTTTATCCTAGAGTAAGGGCTTGTTTGTTTTTTTTGGCTGAATGATGAAATCAATTTGGTTTCAGCATTCAACCATTTATTTTTTTTATTTTTTACTAACTTATAATTGAATTTTTGAAAAAATAGCGGAAATAAAAAAGCCAAAAAAATTGACTTTTTTTATTTTGAAAAAGATCTTTCCCACACAATTAAAACCCTAACTACGGTCTTCACTTATCTATTCAGTATTAATTAAAAAAAACAAATGACTTGATATTTAATACTATTAAGTACTATTTACTATTAATCTCAAAAAAAGTTCTATTCAGCATTAAGAAAAAAAAAACAAATGTCACCTAATTCTATTTATACAAATAGAATGAACTAATTGTTCAAAAAAGACAACTATATAAATCTTGAATTAATCACCATGATTTAAGGGTTAAAGTTGAGCATCTCCAAGAATGCTCTATATGCACTATTCATGCCACGAATCTTACTTGCTTGCACTCTCTCTCATGTTAATTCATAGATATCTATAATGCCCAACTTGCAAATTACACTATGAAATTTTTTCTCTGATACTATTTTGGTTAGGCCATTAATAAGGTGACTTGTAGATTTAACAAATGGAAAAAATATAATCCCTTGAAATTCTACTTATACATGCTTAGTAGCCTTGTTATCATGGTGAATAGAGTTATGTGCAATTTGATTCATTGCCTTGTTATCATAGTATAAGTTAATGGGATCAATATATTTGCCCCCTAAATCCTTTAAAACAATTTTGATCCACAAAAGCTCACTTGTATCACTTGCTTGCTTGTATAACTCCTAGGGAGTGCAAAAATCACTTCTATATTAAGTTGTGCTTTGGATTTTGCTTGGTGTATTGACGAAGTTTTTTTGAATATCTATGATTTCTCTTTTTTTCTTCTTTTATACTAGAATATCTCTATATAATTGTAAGTATAAGTCATGACTTTCTTTCGAAAGTCATAGTTTTGGTCTTCATCTCTTATGCTATAGGTCACGACTCTATGAAGTGATAATGGCTCTAAAATATATCCAAATTTTTCTATAACAAAAAATCATTACATTGAGTAATATATGTAACTTAGGACTAATATCTCTGTAACATAAAGTATACACACTAGGAAATAGTAATAGATTCAACATTCCCTCTCTCATTCATCATATGGTAATGAATCTAGAATGACAATGATATTGCTAATATCCTCTTATGTGCATAATATAGTTATGGTGCTAGGAGTAACCATGATTTTGATGTTGATCTCTCTTATTCATCATATAACCAAGATATTGAAAATAGTTGTGGAATTGAGATTCATTTATCATGTCCACCATATGCCATGATGTTGGGAATGCCCACCACACAAAGAATGGTCTTTCTTATATTTCAAGTAGCCATGGTACTGGGAGTGGTCATATCATTAGTTTTGACTTCTCTCATATATCATATAGCAACAATACTACAGAAAGATTATAACACTAGAAATTAGTATAATATAGAAGTCATGATTTTTCCATCTCTTGAGGACAAGAATCATAGCTTTGGGGTATGATCATACTTGAGTAAATGTCATTTGTAATGTTTCATATTCAAAAGTCATAGTAGTGAATAATTGCCATGATTTCGACTTAATTAGTTCTAGCTTTGTAACTTCACGTAGCTCAAAAATCATGACTCTATAAAAAGATCATAGCAATAACTTGAAACTTGAAAATCTTATTAAAGATATACTTATGATATTAGGAAGGATCATGACTTTTAGCACAAATAGGATACTTAGTTACTATGACATAAAATTAGTATAATGACTATTTAATTATTATGAGATAAGTATAACTATGACACTATGATAATATTACAATCACAAATAATATATTTTATATTTGAGAGATTTTGCTAATAATTTCATAGAATTATGATATACAAAGATTGTCACAACCAATTAGATAGTATTTTAGCCAAGTATGGACATTGAAACTATGTGATACTCTATAATTTATCATTTAGTCAAAATTTTTCAAAAATCTATTAGTTTCATAACTATTAATAAAATCTATAAAAACTCCAAAGTCATAAAATTGATTTATTTATGTCTTATTATCATACTTACATATAATCTAAAAATATCAAAATACTCAAAAATATATGATAATTTGAATATTGAATATTGACCCATATATGTAGGGACTTGATATGCAATGATCCCAAGTTGATGATTCATTTCTATTGGTGCTACAATAATTTTGCAAGCTAATATCCCAATCCCACTTAGTAGATCCAAAATATATTTTCATTGTAAAAGGGTAATTCCTTGTTTGTACATAACTACTTCAATGCCAAGAAAGTACCTTTGTTGTCCCAAATCATTTATTTCAAATTCTATAGACAAGTATTCTTATAGTGTCCTTATTTCTTCAAGATCACTACCTATCAAAATCATATCATCTGCGTGTATAATCATTGTCCTTACCTTTCCTCCTTTATGTTTTATAAATAAGTTATGATTTGCATTACTTTATTAGTGTCAAATTGTTTTCATTGTCAAAGTAAACCTCCCAAACCAAGCCCGGGGAAATCCTTTCAAACCATATATAGATTTTTTTAGTTTTCACACTTAATCTTCATGCTTAAGAGCTCATTTAACCTTAAGTATAAGTTCCATGTATACATCTTTTTCTAAATCTCCATTTAAGAAGACATTCTTGATGTTAAATTATTATAGAGAATAGTCTCAGTTTGAAGCAATAAATACGAGAAACATATGATATTAATCTTAGCTACTAGTGAAAATATTTTATACATGATTTGAGAGAGAATAGACTCACCATTTAAGAAGGTATGAAAAAACATGGATATGAGAAGCAATCGATAGTCAATACAATATTTTTGGGTATATCCATTGGTCATGAGTCTCACCTTATATTATCGATGCTTCCATCTGCTATAAGTCTAATAGTGTACACCCATTTATAGCCAATCACCTTTTTTTCTCATGGTAGTAGAACAATCTCCCAAGCAGAATTCTTCTAATAGGCTTTCATCTCTTTATTCATAACATTTTTTCACTTAGCATCATCAAATGCATCTTGCACGTTATTAGGAATAAATTAATGATTCCTAGTAATTAATATCCACTTTGAAGAATTGATTAATGATTAGTGCATAAGAGTCCAAAAATATACAAGTAAAGACAATTATTGATAAAAAACTTTACATTGGTTTTAAGATTATTTATAATTTTTTTAGAACATTTTTATTAGATCTTTGGGAATATTTGGGAGTAGCTTGGTGTGAATACTTAATGGTAAAATTATCTAAAATATTATGGGCGGAAGTCTTTTTAGTTGGTGTGGGAAATTCAATCATCTTAGCTTCTTCCTCATATTTATTGAAGCTTTCAACCTTTGTGTCACAATCACAATTCTCATGAGTTTCCTTATCCAAAGATAGGCTACTCCATTCTTTTTAAGTATTATTGAGTGCGGTATTATTACTATTTATATAATTTTCCAATGCCTCTAGTTCTTTAAACTTACCATTACCCTCACCTTTTTAATATATAGTCTACCCATAAAGAGGAGAGCTCAAGTTACCAAATAAATTATAGGGTTTAATTTTATGAAAAGAGACATCAAGAAAGATTTAGAATCATAACACGCGTATCCTTTTTTAAAATCAAAATAACCAACAAATACACAATGTGTGCCATGTTGATCAAGTTTATAATCCAAATCATTGGGTATGCAACCAAAGGTTCTGGATTCCAAGTTTGCTTGATGAGGTATGTCAAAAAAGGTTTGTAATTTTTGGTGTGGGGTTTGGAAACTAAGTGCTTGGGAAGGAACTCTATTAATAAGATACATAACAAATTTGGTAGCCTCTCCCCAATAGAATCGAGACATATGCTTTCCAAAGAGAGATGCATGTACATCTTCATGTCTTTTTTTTTTCTATATGTAAATCCATTTTGTTGAGGTGTTTAAGTGCGAGAAGTATGATATTTGATTCCTTATTGTCAATGATAATCACAAAGCAGATTCTTAAGACATTCCATGCATGGTCTGATTTCCAAATTTGAAATTATTTCCAAAATTGGTTTTTTACTATGTTGTAAAATTCCCTAAAAAGTAGTATGAGCATCAATTTTTATATGAATTAAGGCTATCAAAGCCATTAAAGTGCATTCATCTATAAAAATGATAAAGTAACGAGTCTTATAGATAGATGAAACTATCGCAGATCCCCAAATAATGGATGAAGAATTTTTATTAGAGATAAAAAAATAAGGTTTACGATTGCTCTTTGCTAATTCACAAATGTCACACTATAAATCTAAGAAATTTTATTTTATAAACAAACTAGGTTTTAGTTTCAATTTCTTAAGATAACTAAAGAAATGTTCCCTAGCCTTTAATTAATTCTAAGTAGTAGAATTTTCCCTTTTTAACACCACAACAAAGAGTCCTCTAGGTCAAAAAATCTTGAAAATACAAAAAGATGACCAAAATGTAATAGTGCAATTTATTTTTGAGGTAATTTGACTTGCATTCAACAAATTCTATTTAAGGCCAAGAAAAAACAAAATTATATGAAGAGTCATGGTATTTGATAACACAAGGAATCCCTCCCATATAATAGGAGAGGTACTATTGTTTGTTATGAAAATGCCCTTTTGGGAATATGAGTGAAAATGATATAATTTACTAGAGTCTCTAATCATATGATTAGATGCACCAGCATCAATAATCCAAGTTAATTGTTAGCAATAGTAGAAATCAAAGAAGCACGGACACGGCTCCCTACAGCTGTGTCCATGTGTCTGATACCTGGACACGTGGACATGACACGGACATGACACAGATACGTGTCCGATACGCCATGTGGCGTATCATTGCATAATCTGTATCCGATACGCCACATGGCATATCGGATGGTTGCATGGGCAGCCGTATCCACATCTATAGTACCCGACGTCCGACGACGTCTGGTGGCCAATGTTGCAGAATGGGCGACGTTGGCCACTGGCAGGGGGCGGGCGTGATTTGAGGGAGAGGCAGGGAGCGGGCGCGATTTGAGGGGAGAGGAAGGGGCGGCGCGATTTGAGGGGAGAGGCAGGGGCGGGCGTGTTTGCGGGGAGAGGCAGGGGCATAAAATAAAATATTTTTATAAAATAAAATAAAAAATATATATTTTTATATAATATAATTATAAATATTAATTTATAAAATAAAATAATTATAAATATTATCTTATAAAATAAAATAAAATATTTTTATTTTATAAAATAAATAATATATATTTATTTTATATAATAAAATATTTTAATTTAATTTTTATTTAATAAATTTTATAAAATACATAATATTTATAATTAATAATTTTTATTTTTATTTTTTTATCATGTCGTATCCTAGCCGTATCCGTATCCTAGTTTTTTAGAATTTGTTGTTCCCGTATCCTGCCGTGTCGTATCCCCGAGTCCGTGTCCATGTCCATGCTTCTTAGGTAGAAATAATGTTAGTATTATCATTGCTACTTGATATGGCCACTACTGTTTTCCTAATATTCTTCCTTGAATATTTTGAAAAATCTTATCATTCAGGTTATCCAAAAATCTCATATCAATGCTACTTTGAATGACCATATTGACCATAATGAGTGCAAACGTAATTGCTTGACTTTTTTGATCTTTGATTAATTTTTCCTCTTGTAAAATTCAATCCTACCCCTCATTGGCTCATGTTAAATATCATAGCAAACAACCTATATGTGTACATGATCCATCACTTTTTTGACTTTTTTCTTACATATGAATAGGCTCTCTCTAGTCCAATTTTGGGTCTTTTCAAAAAGTTTTCTTTTGAATTTGATTATATTTAGTATCGAGACCACTCAAGAAAATATGAACTCACAACCTCATAAATACCGAATGAAGCGGTATAATTTCTTTAACATATTCTTATTGGGATGTGTTTTGATGATTAATTTCTTGGAAAATTACAACAAGTTAATTGTAATATATAGATAAAGGTCTACCATTCTGAGTGATTGAAAAGATTTTTAATTCAACTTGAACAATCATGTTCATCAAATCCATCATAGAAGATCCTCGTCACTACCTCTCATATCTTTTTTTGCTATAGCAATATGAATAAACCTCTACAACATATGGGACTCATTGATTCGATGAGCAAGTTCTTCACTTTATGATTTTTGATGATCCAAAGTAGCTAGCAGTTGCAAGCCCTACCCATCTAATAACTTTAATTGATTACATGTGTCATTATTAAAAAACAACAATCCTTTTCAATATCTTATAAATGTTTGAAATATTTTTATTGTTATCTAACATCAAGTCAAGATAATATACAACCTATGGAACCCAAATAAATCTGGTCATTTTAATCTTAACAATCTTCCTATTTGAAATTGTGTATATTATATAATATAAATCACATTAAATGTTGAAGTTAAATTAATTAATATTATACAAAATAAAATTTCTAATTGTAGAAATTTAAAATAGGTCACACAGGCACAGATGGGGAGGTTCACCTAACTTTCAAACAAATCAAACCCCTCTTTCTTATGCTTTTATATTTGATAATGTATGAATTGAGCACATAATGTTATTCTATTGGCATAATTAATTTAAAAATTTAACCCTTTTTTCTCCGTAGTATCTTGCTACTACTCACTTTATGATTGTAAGTTCTACTAGTTTTGTTTGATTTTTCTCATTTGATTATTACTTTTATTATCAAAAATGCAATTATAATATTTAAACATTTCATCTTTCACAAATTTCCTCTATTTATTCATTTTCAATTTTATTTTATTTTTAAATTAAAATATGGAATTCTATTAATACATATACATATTTTAATATTTTATAATATTCCCAAATTTGCTAACTTTATATTTCTTGTATATGTAGGTATCTTAGCCTCTTTTTCATAGAACATGTATATAATATCTATGTCATTTTAGTTATTTGGCCAACTATATTTTCACCCATAATTTTATTTATTTCATTTCCCTCTCATTTGTTTTGCTTTATCTCATTGTATCTTTGAAAAAAAATAAAAATAAAAATTAAAATCTTAAAATATATTGTTGAAAAAAATAAAATAAATATGTAAACATCTATATATATATTTTCGCACAAGAATACATTTTTCTTTCTTTTTTTTAATATTAAAATAAATAAAATAACAAATGAGAGAATTAGTAGAAATGAATGACTTGTGATGACTAATTCTCTCTTATTTGTATAAATGTAAAGAGATTGATATTAAACCATATTATTCTAGAATTGTGTAGAAACTATTTAAAAAATAATTTTAAAAAAAAATGTATTAGAGTTGCAATAATATGCTCTGAGTGATACACACCTTATTGTGAGTTGCTTGATTGATGTACCCGTGAGGAACCCCCTAGGGACACCCCATTGAAGGAGCATTCTCTAGGGATAGGAAAGTAACATGTGCTTTTTAAAATTTTATCATATATTTTTTTTAAGAGATGGAATTTTTTTGCATGTTGATTTTATCATCAATATCTATCACAACTAAATAGCATAGTATGTATTGAGCTTTGACAATATATTTTTGAAGATTTACAATAAAATACTTGGAGGTCATATATAGTGCAACAAATTATGAAAGAAACAAGATCAAGTTTGAAAATTTAAACGATAACATTTTGTGATGCAAGTACTATAACACGCAATATAATTTTGGATAATGATTTTTATAATTTTACAAATTCCTAGCAAAATAATCATAATAATTTTCAATATTATTACTCAAATGATTTGGTATACTTTATTAATAAACTATAATTGTAGAAAATATAATCAAAGGACCATGACTGATTTTTTTTTTTTTGAAGGATATTCATAATAATAATGAGAGGTTAATAATAGAAATAATTAAAAGAAAGATATGGGTATCTTACACAGATGAATATAATGCTTTTTTTTTTTAGCAACAATACATTGATACAGAGTGATAATTTTACAATTTCTTAAGCGAAGAAAGCTTAGTTTTATACTTGAGTTAAAGGAAGCGAAAGCTTAATACAAATAGTTGGAAAGATAACTGCTAGCTCTAGCTCTATGATAATGTCTGATACTCCATTGATTTATGAAAATAATAATATTGTTGATTTATCAATGGAGAAAATTATAAGCAGCTACATGAGTTTTAGCAGTGATGAGGATTATGATTTTGTAGATTTAGATATTAATTGATATTATCTGTACTTAATTCATTGTTGTTATTCTATAATCTTGTCTTATTTCATTTTTTTTTACAGTTCAATATTATTATTAATGGTTCATTTTTTACAGTTCACTCTTGTATTTTATTATTCATAGATAATAATTATTTTGGGAAATGGACTCTGATATGCTTTAGGAAACACTATTTAATATATGTAACACTCGAAATTTTATCAAATACAAATGCTAAATTCTCAATATTTTCCAATAATTTATTTTTTATTTTGCATGAAATAAAATTGGATTATTAATCTTAATTTCAACAATTTTAATATTAAATGAGTATCAATAAATATTTGTGTCCAATACCATTTTACCATGCCTCTGGCTATCAGCGCCTCATTGATTTGAAAATATGTAGTTTTCAATTAAAAGTTCTTTTTGTAATAAGTGAAAATAAAGTGGGAGCTTTTGACCTAATTAATATTTCAAAATTTTCATTCTCCTTGATGGCATAATTAAGTGAACTCGTTTGATCAAATGTAGATTCCTCTGTCCCAAATATTTCTTATCAATCAAAATCTATTTCTTGAAACTATCAAAAATACTTGTTATTCTTACACATGACATATCATGTATTCATTTCATACTTCTTTGGATTCATTTTTCTTGGATTGCATAAACATTGACTTTGAATTTTTATTTGTAAGTCATGCAACTTGTTTAGCCAAGAAAATAAGACTGTTATATGTTATTTAATTCTTGTTTTGGATGCATGATAATTTTTTGGTGGTCCACAATTTTCATTTCCCCCAATCTTTACTAATAATATGATATCCATGCTACCAACCACATGATAGTTGAGTTGGCTGGAAAATTAACTCACAATCCTTTTGTTTTGAGTTTGAATCCCACTGGCTACACTCTACACCTGGGATGAGGTTGCCATGCCTTTCTTTGAAGTCTGGGTCGGTGATCCTTTGTGGCAGCAACAAAAAAATGATATCCAAATCCATGCTTGTCATTCTTTCTTTCTCAAAATAAACAATGTATTTGGTCCTCATGCATGAGGCTAATTTCATTCAAAATGAGATTCAGCATCCTAAATTTTTAAGTTTTAAAGAATAATAATGTCAGTTAGCCAAGTCTAAACTTCTATAGGGATCACAAATATCGCAATCAAATATTTCATGAACCAAAAAAGATTAAGAGGATAAGGGTGCTTGACTCAATGGCTAAGGAAGGTTTCGGCTATCACAGCCAGAATTGGGTCAACTTATATGTTGTCATTAATTTATGCAAAGAGATATTAAACGCATGATAATTCAATTGGGAAAAGAGGATTAAAGCTCTAACTTTGGGGGCACAAGTTTGATCCTTAGGGATACTAGATTTGCTTCTTCAGAGTGTTTACTAAATCACCTATCATGTGGTCGGGACAAGGGCCTTACGGTCTCGAGGATCATATATGGGCCAAATGATAATATATATGTTAGGTTTGAAGGGAGAGGTGTGGGACGAAAAAAAAAAAAAAATCAATATTTGTAATGAGATATGTAGAAATATATTTCTTCTTGAAAATAATTCACAATAATTTGATTTTGAAAGAAGAGACAAGTATCAAAAAAGTTTAAAAAAAACAGGTCATCATTGTGAACAATTATGCTCAACAAAATTAGTCTTTTGCAATATTTTCCCACTATGATTATATGTTATAATTGTGACACAATTATTTACTTTGTTTTCCTACTAATGCTAAGCACCTTTTTTCTCATAACTATCATAATATTTATTGTATAAGAATCAAAGATTGATCTACTATTTAAAAAAAAAAAAAAGCAAAACTCATTCATTAACAAATTACTTTGAAAAGACTTGAAACAAATCAGTCATAAGCAAATTTTATAAATAAAAAATGGCATCGTATACATAAAAATAATTGATTTGCTTTTGATTTTAAATAAAAAATCAATGATTATTGAACAAGTTTGATTTATTGTTTATCTTCTAGCATATATTAACTATAATCAAAATAGTCAAATTATTAATGAAATACTTAAAACAGTATTAATGATTTTCAATTCTTATAGAATAATTCAAATTTCATGAAAAAACATGATGCTTAATAGAAACAAAAAATCAACAAGAATGATGGAATCACATGCATGAAACACATTGAATATTATCAAACTATATGAATGATATTCAATGGATCAAACAAAAAAAAAAAAAAAGTTATTGATCTTTTTCAAGAGTCATGTCGAAAATATCACTTTTAATGAAAATAATTCAATTATTATCAAGAAATAGACAAATTAATCAACAAAGCTTGTAATGCAAGATTGTTTTGAAAAAAGTGAAAGCCTTCATTTTATAGAAAAAAAAAAGAGACTGGCATGATATATCAACGAAGTATAATTTCATCCTTCTTGCAATTGTTTGTTAGTGGCTACAATATTGTTTATGATGATTTATTTTGATGGTTTTGATGATGTGTGACCATTGTATTTTACATGTTACTTGAATTAATCTCAACTTTTTATCTTTCTCAAATGATTAAGCATTAGGTAAATAGTTGTGCATTATATCTAATATTTTTGATGACATTTGATTCATATTGAATGCCTATTTTTTTATATTTTTTATCCCCTCCCTCTTCCCCAATTCATAGTGTCAAATGGTACATGGTGTGCTAGAATGATGTATTTTTCAGGCTTATCTAGGCCACCATGCCATGCCTGACACGACATGGTTTTTATCATGGGTTGTGCCTTGCCAGCACAGTCAGGCATGACCCATTGGTAGTTGACATGGCTTATGAGTGAGTCGTGTCGGGTCATGCCAAGCTAGTCAGGTATGACAAGGCTAACCTAGTTCACCCCAGGCTAGCTTATGTTAGGTCATGCTAGCCTGGTTCATTCCAAGCTATCCTAGTTTAGGACCAAGTTAACAGGTCTGGCTAGTCAGGCTGAAATTGGCTTGCATGGGCATTATGCTGGGTCATACTGTACTGTGCCTCCCATGCCAAAAAATTTGGCCCGAAATGCCCCAAGCTATGATGCAATACGACTAGTGGCATAGCCATGCATGGTTCTGAATCGTGCAGTGCGCGTGCTAGGCATGGCTGAACCATGCCATGATGTGGGCTGTGCTTGAGTCACCTGACCCAATTAACACCTCTAATCCCCAATTATCCCTCGGCCCTTCATATATGGGCATTGGTGCTTGGGGTCAAAGAAGATAATGTTCCTATCCCAACAATATAAATCAGACATTTGATAAAGATATCATGGGGTACGTATCCGGCATAATTGAAGATTGAACTTATGCCCTCCAGGCTTAGCGGTCATTTTCATTTTCCAATTGCACTGCCATACTATTAGTTATTTGATGTTTATTTCATGCCATAAAGTTATTGTAGTTTTGATATATTTGGTCTGTTATGCCAAAGATTTTATGATGGTTTATGTTTTATTTTTTGATATTTGTTAATTTTTTTCATGAATTTTGCTGTCTACTTGATGGTATTCAACAATTTTCAAAAAATGACGGTCAAAATTCAATGCATTATTGATATTTGATTCTGCTAAAATTTTATATGTTGAGAATGATTTGAATTGTTTTTATTTGATGATAATTGTTAATTATTTATAATAAATTACAATGATTATTTTATGATTTTCAGTCAATGTGACGTTCTTTTGTATGTGTTTGATGTTTTCAACATTCTTATGGAAAGACAATGGTATTTAATAGTATTTGATTTTATTTGATGATATTTGATATATGTCTATGGGTATTCAATATTGATTTGATAAAATTATAAGTGAAATTGTAGCTTGTATAAAGTCTTCAAATTTTTATAAATATGTTTCTTTCCATATATTTATGAATATTTACAAATATTATTCTTTATAGAAGACTATCACCTAGATTAAAGAAAGTATATTAATAATAATATGCTTTAAAAGAATATAAGCTTGAGAAACGTGATCTATTTGAAATGCATACATATAGTGTCTTATTTTTCATAGTCTTTCTTTTGAGTTCAAATAGTTATGTTTTAAGTTACATTTGATATTTTATTGACAATTTGTCCGTCACCAAGCAATCATGTAATCAAAAAAGATAAATAATGTATTTATTTTTTTAAAATATTGAAAACGTTCTTAAATTTTCTTTAGATGCTCATATTGCAAGACTATAATGAATGATCTCAAATATTGATAACTTGTTTCTTTTTCTTCTATAATAAAATCATGAGACATTTTTTTTAAAAAAAAATTTCACCCTCCCTCATGAAGGTGTCAACCGGACAGGGCAGGTCCGGCACGTAAATTTCTCGTGCTTTTGGGCTCGTGCCTTGCCTGACCACGTCACAATCGTGCCCAACTGGGCCTCGTGCCGTGCCTGGCCCGGCACGGTACCATGCCGAAACCAAATTTTTTTAAAAAATTAGGGTTATGGGGGTGCTGAAACCATAATTTTTTTTTTAAATTTAGGGTTTCGGGCACGCCCAAATCCTAATTTGGGCTGAACTCCACAAAACCGTGCCTGTCCTGGCACGAAAGCAGGGTCGGGCTTGAAAAAATGAGCCGGGTCAGCTCGGCACATTCTGTGTGACACCTCTACTCCCCTCCAATCCCCCCCTTACCAATCCCAGGGTGGATGCATACACCAAATTTTCATATTGGTCAATTATCTTAGTATTGATCACAATCAAGCATATTTAACTTTAAAGTTCTTATGAGATCCAATGCATTAGTGATTGTTTTGTAAAATATCTCATAGATGTGTATCTACGAAACATATTTAAACAATCCAAGAAGAATGAAAATTTTGATTGGGTGAAGTTTTGTTTTGTGTCAATGTGGATAGATTTAAGAAACATTGGAATAAAATGAATAAAATTTACTTTTCTAGCAACTCTAGCACAAATTAATAGGCTCTTGTAAAAAAAAAAATGTGCAAGAAAATTTTTTCCATTTATGTTTGTAAAAGGAAAAATAATTATATATGTAAAGGTTTTGTAAAACCACTATGAATAATTTGGTTGGTGATGCTATGTATTTTTTTTTTTGTTCCTTCCCCTTTTCCCCAAACCCAATCCATATTATCACTTGGCTCATATATGATCCTCGGGGTTGGAGTAGGTAAAGCCTCATCCCAACAGCATGATAGGGAAGTCTGACAAACACCCTAGAGAATGCATCTGACGTCCATGGGGATTGAACATGTGTCCCCAGGATAAGAGCACTCCACCTCCTTGTTGACCACACTACCATGCTATTTGTGGTGGTCATGCCATGTATTCATAATAGTTTTTATATATATTTCATCTCCAAACAGTTTTTTATAATCAATAGATTTGATCTTTAAAATAAATCTTTCCATCTTGATCTTGAGAGGAGATGGGGGAACTCCCTATAACGATAATGCCTTCCCTCCAGCAAGCCTAGTGTTTAAGAACCCTGAATGGGGGAGCTTGTAATACAAGAATATAAAAGCAGGACGTCTAAGCCTCTTGGCAAATATGTTAGCAAGCTAGGGATTGGTGGGAACACAGCGAAGTCAAAGTATTCCAAAGGCTACTAATTCGCACACAAAATGATAATCAAGCTCAACATGCTTCGAGTAGTTGTGGGATATTGGATTTGCTACATAAAAGATGGAATTTTGATTATCACAAAGTAGAACTGGAGAAGAGGAATGTGCCACGGTGAGATCAATAAAAAGATGACCAAGTCACTAGCTAAGAAATTATTATGCTGATTATCATCACCAACTAATTCACCTAAAAATTTTTGAGTAATACTTTTTATGATGCAATGTACATCCATGGGAAGACTGGCATATTCTTCTCAAATCTCAATATAAAAAAAAATCAAGAGTGATATAACCAGATGCAAAATGCTTTAATTGTATAATAAGATTTGCGTCACACAAACTAGCAAAATGAGTTGTTTCTATTATTTTCTTTGAGATCTAATATTTTGAGTGGTAAGGCACAAAAAATTACAAGTGGAGTTACATGAAATATGCATTCGGAATAGATAATTAAAAAAAATTTCTTTTTAACAAATAGAATATAAACAAAAAAATATTTTATAAAATATTGGTGGTGTCCGACTTAAGTAAAACATTAATTATCAGGTATTATCAATTATTATAGACAATGCAACAACTGATACGAGAGCTATGAATGTGCATCTCTAAACTATTATAGGGGTGTTTGTTGAGTATTATTTTTTGCATCATCGATTTGTATGTCATATTATTAATTTAATTAGTTAATTTTCTCATAGCCAAAATTTGTTGGGATTTAAAATATTTTAAATCCCAATAATTTAGTTAATTAATTTGTTGGGATTTAAAATATTTTATATTCTATAATAAAATCAATGATTTTAGAAGGTATTATAAATTGTTGGGATTTAAAAATAGAGCAAATCAATCATTCAAAAAAATTTATATATTATAACTTGATGGAATTTAAAATAGAGCCTAAATATCAAATTTAGTTTTAAAACTTTTTCCATACTCACAAATTAGTTGATTAATTTCCTATCATTAAAATATTTAAATTTTCCATTATGAATTGTTACCAGATGAAAAGAAATTCATACACTTTTTGTTTTCCAAAAGGTATTTCTCTATTTTTTTTTAAAATTTAAATTATGTTTCATTTACCTTTTAATTTTACAACCATGACAATTTTTTAATTCAAACTCATTAATTTTTGAATTGCATTTTTAAATTTTTTAAAAAAATCTTAAATTCTATTTCACTTCTACCCATATTATTATTTTTTTTAATTAAACTTTTCAATTTTCAGTTTTCACACTATATATATATATATATATATATATATATATATATATATATATATCAAAAAATATACATTGGTTGAATATATACTCACACACATCAACTATATTCTACCTAGAATTGGTATAATATACAATAAATCCACAAAACAGAACCATATCAAATTAAATAACAAATTAAACACCCGATACAACCTCAAAATTCAAATTGAATGAAACTATAAATTGTAATCGAATACACATTTTGTAATTAATCTCGGAGAATCCCATTTTTTAGACTCGAGCAAGTTTATCTGGTGCTGCTCCGTGCATTCTGGTGAATCTAAAGCAGTCCGAGCACATCCTTCATGTGCCACCTCGCATTCTCCCCACGTCCCATGCATAATCATTGCGTGTCCCTCACACTTGCCGCGCATAAATATTGCACGTCCCTCGCACTTGCCGCGCATAAATATTGCATGTCCTCCGCATGTCCTCCGCATGTCCTCCGCATGTCCCCCGCATGTCCTCCGCATGTCCCCCGCATGTCCCATGCACTACCACCACACATCCTATGCACGATAACTTTACTCTTCAGCACTCAATGGTAAAGAATAAAATGTGGAATTATAAAGTTGCAATAGAAGTTTTTTTGATAAATGCCAGAGGGCAAAGAGTTCTCTTCAATTTGGAATTGATGCAAAAAAAGAAAAAAAAAACAAAAAAAGAAAAAATCTCCTTTCAGATTCAATTCCTTTATTTCTCTCATTCACTCTGCACCCCTCTCTCCAATTCATTTGTCCCACATACTTCTTTTCCTTTTTTTGTCGCCCCAAACAAATCATTGCACGAGTTTTTTTTTTTTTTTAAAAAAAAAAAAAAACTAGGAGGAAAAGTCGCTCTTGTGGTCCCCTAACAAAGAACGAGCACCCAGTGCAAGTAAATGAGCCATACCATTATTCATAGGCCCCCTTGTAAAATGGACCCGCACCTGTCTCAAAGAGTTGGAAAAGGTGCATAAGATCATCAATTAACAAGTGAAATATAAGAATTGCTTGGATGTATCTTTCAAGACATCAACTACTTGCAAAGAATCGATTTCAACGACTCACTTACCAACCTACTCTCTTTGATTTATGATAAGGCTTCCTCCAACCCTAGTGCTTCAGTTTCCCTAGTGGTATATGCTCCCAAAATATTAGTCATTCTAACCATGATCATTGCACTTGCCGAGTCTTGAACAATGCAACCTACCCCCTCCCCCCCTATATTTCTCTCATTGATACAAGAGCTAGCCTACCATACTGCATAAGTGATTAACAAACAAATGTGAAGTCTTATCCCATGCCAAATTATTTCTTTGGTGCCTTAGTTTCCAAAGTAGCATTGAGGACATGATACCATCTTCCAATAAATTAACATTTAGGCAAGTGGCGACCTAATCCAAAATAGGGGGGGGTGGGATGTGGAATAATGACATCAGCCAAGTGGCTTTTGCGAACTTTACGTTCAGATAGGATGTGCAAAGTCACTTCCTCTTTATCCTAGAAAAGTAAGCAGAGAGAGTTGATGAGAGAAACCATGTTGTAGTGGGGAGACATTCTGAAGTGACCCACCACATAAAATTATACATCTTAGGTGATACCCTCAAGTTGTATATTTTCTACTAGACATCTTGTGTATGTGTTGAGATTTCTCTTTGTAAGCCACATGGCAACTTTTAACTACAGAGTTACCGTTCTTGTCATGAATCCAATACCATGAATCCTCTGTTTCGATGATGGTAAGGGAATTCACAAAATGAGTTCTCTATCATGAGCATTGAAAAGATCCAAGATAATACCCAAGTCCCACCCTTTCCATCTACAGCAATGAGACCACATGCCTTAACATGTTCTGACCATGCCTACGCTTCTGAAGTAACATATCCATTGTCCTTAGCTGGTAGCCAAGCCTTGTCCCAAATATTTGTTGATTTTTCCATCATCAACACTAATACTAATTATCTGCTTGGCAACGCACGCACGCGAGCTCACACACACACACACACGCGCGCGCGATGGATTAGAGTCATAGTCAGCCTTCAAAAAGGAAGTTTGAGGGTACTATCATTCTTCAAACATACAACTCATTAAAAAAGGTGTATCCACAACCAGGTCCAAGCTTACTTCCCTAACATGGCAATGCTGAAATCATGCAGCTTCTTAAATCTCTAGCACCCCAAAATTTGTTGGCTCGCATAGTCTATCCCATGCTATTCATTTAATTCCTAATGAGCTTCAATTACTACTACCCCACCAAAATGAATTCATCATTCTTTCAATCTTAATGCACAAAACTTGTTGAAGAAGAAAATCATTCATTACATATTTTGGTATTGCTTGGGCAATAATGTTTAGAAGAATTTCTTTGCTTGCTTTGGATAAAGTTTTGTTTCCCCATCTATGCAGCCTTTTCCACACTCGAACCTTGGAAAAATTGAAAATATCATTTTCCTCCACGCAACATATGAAAGCAATCCCAAGTAATTACTTTGATTTTTGTTTACTTGGATTTGGAAGATGTTGCACACAATGACTCTAGTAAGCTCATTAAAATTGGTGCTGAAAATAAGGTTGGACTCGTCATAGTTAATGGTCTGTCCTTGGGCTACCCTATAGGTATCTAAGACATATTTCATTATTTCACATTCAACCTGTAGTGTTCTAAAAAATAAGTACACATCATCATCAAAAAATAGATGATTCATTGCTAGAGCTTGACAAACCACTTCATAACCCTTAACTGCACCAATAGCCTCTTTTTCATACAGGAGGGCAATCAAACCATCTACAAAAAAAAAAAAAAAAGTATGGTGACAGTAGATCTCCTTGTCGAATGTCACATTAAGGTTGTTTAGGTTCCACTTCCCTACTCTGCATCAGCACCCTAAAGTTTTCTATAGATACACAATTCATCAATCTTGAAATCCAAGTGATATCAAAATCCAAAGCTGTTAGTATGCCTTCTAAGTACGGCCATTTGATTTTTTTCATATGTTCTTTTCATGTCAATCTCTAAGCCTAGTATTCCCTTTTTTTTCTTGCATCTTCTGTTTTAGATAATGAGAGAATTCAAAAGCAAACATAATATTATATTTAATAATTGTAGCATGCATGAAAGCACTTTGGTTTCAAGAAACATGTTTGGTAGGATGGGTTCAAATGATTTTCTATTACCTTGCCTATTATCTTGGCTATCACCTTGTAAACACCTTACAAAGAGCAATTGGCATATAATCTATCATAGTTTTGAGGTGAGTTTTCTTCAGGATAAGCACAATTTTAGTGTTGTTCAAAAATTGGTTGGCATTACCCTTATTATGAAGAAATCTTGATGGATCAGAACAACATCAAATTCTATTATATGCCAAAAATTTTGGAAGAATGATGAATTCATACTATCCAAGCTTGATGCCTTGTCTGGGTGCATATCAAACAAAGCTTTTTTTACCTTTGATTCTTTAACTGGAGCAATTAGGGTCTCCTTTTGGGTAGTAGCTCACATTACCTAAGACAATTATACATTGAGCCTATAACACAGCTAGTAGAAGTGAATAGTTTCAAAAATAGTCAATAATAATTCCCTGAATGTGAGTAATTAGAATGCCAAATACCTATATCATTTCTCAATTTTTGAATGTTATTTTGCCTATTTATATTTGGTGCATATGAGTGAAAGAATTGTGTGTTTCCATCCCCATCCCCCATCCAGAATTGATTGGCCTTTTGGTGCTAGTAAGCCTCTTATTGCTCAATACAATATAATAGGATGTTCGAGCATTCTTTTACTCTGAGGTCTCCAATTTATCTCTTTGGTTTTGAAATAACTTCATATTTGATTTAGACATTTGGACCTTATTTATAAAGTGACATGCCATTGAACCTTCCTATTTAGTCAACTCCAACATACATAGTTCTAGCCTTCATTGGAACTCTAGTGAGTGATCTGACTGTTGGGATTTTGACAGAATATTCAATCTAATTGGAACATAAATATAATAAAATTTATGAATTTTTATTCCTTAAACTACTAAAGATCACATGCATTTCATAAAAATACGATGAAAGGATAAATGAAAATTATCTCATGTAGATCGATTCGTCAAGCCTTCAAAGTCTACATCTATCCTCTATTGGTTTATTTGAATCTTCAAAGGTACTATCTTTCTAAAATCGATCACCTCTACAAGTTTCCACATACGACCAAATAATAAATGATCTCGTTGAATACTAGTTCAAATTCATCTTCTCAAAACATAATTAGAGTTTTTCTTTTCCTTATCTTGGTTTTGGTTGTTCTCTAAGAAAAGGATGACGGCTACTTCTATATATATATATATATATATATATATATATCTACTAGGGTTTAAGTCCAAAATGAATTTTATATTATTATATATTTAAAACTCTTTTAAATAATAATAATTTAAATCCAACTCATCATCGATAAGGAAATGAATTTATATATTATAATATATTAAAACTCTTTTAAAAACCTTTAACAAATTATTTTCTTATCTAATAATAAAATATAACAGATTAATTATTTGTTAAAATCACAAATTTAAATTTTCTTAAAATTAAATAAGAATTTTAATAATAACTAATTATTATTTGTAATTTAAAATAATCTCATCATTTTAAATTATTACAGAATCAAAAACTCATAATCATTATTATTTATTTTTTATGTGTAACCTTATAGGTTCAATTAACATTGACAGTAAACCTAAATCATATTTTGATTAGCATCTCCTTGATTCATGCTCTGATAAATATGACAGGTACTATCATTATTGTGCTTTTGGTTACTGTCTTCACATTGGACTGACCTCCTACCAAAATAAAAATGTTTACAATCTGCATCACCCCATTATGTCATCATGTTCTCTATTTCATGTCTCAACCACCATGCACAGACATGTAGTAGTTATCTTTTAGAGGGAATCCATATCCAACTTCTATATATCTTCTCAACATGTGCCACTCGCTTTGCTCCGAGAAAAAGTACCATATTATATTTTTTAGAAACAAAAAATATTTTGTTTTATTTAAAATTGATGTGTCCGCCCTCTTTTGATGTGTGCATCATAATAGTCCTATATTAGAAAAAGAAATAAATTGTGAAAATATCAATCAAATAATACACACATAACAAATGTTACAACACACATCAATAAATTTATACATGCCGAATAATTATTTAAAATACCTAATCTACCCAACCTGAGAAGACTCGAGAAATATAATATTTTAGATTTATAATAAAGAAAAATATATTATTGAATTGAAAAGACATTGCAAAGTCCAAATTTTAAAATCTATATAATTTTTGCATGACAAAAATTAAGCGAGAATTAACAAATTTAATATTGAAGAATGTCATACCATATGAAAATATTATTTAGATTTTTTTTTATAATTGAAAATTGAATTTATGAAAGTGTTATAAAGTTATCCACATATATTGTTACCCCAATTCATTAACACGATATCATATACTAGGAATAGCTTCACAGTTTATCTCATTTAATGATTAATTTGACTTAAAACAGTCAATAGATAGGATGTATAGAAAATTAATGAAAAAATAATACACATTTTTCATTTGCGTTTTTGGATTTTCAATAAGCTTAAACATAAGATTGCTATATTTTGAAATCACTCGTAATGGACCTGGAATTATCATTTGGTGCAGATTATGATTCACAATATCAAGTCTGCATATTGAAAATAACTTGATTTATTTATTATATATAAGAATTAATTAGATAATATTAAGTTATATTTTATAAAGATAATAATCATCATGAAAGAGAGGCATCATGACTTAATGATAAAAAAAAATTCTATTTACTTTTCAATGTGGACCCTATGAGTGTTACTAAGAGTAAATATGTCAACTTGAAGAAAATATTGAATTCAAAGTTTTCTTCTATTCTAGAAATGTTACATGAAGAATTTAACATTAGATCAAATTGGAAGCAACAACAATCAAAATTTTTACATATTCCGCCACTGGTATGAGTCCTAATAGCTATTCTTATGTCTATCATTTCTACATTCACCATTAGAAAGAGAATAAAAGACAAATTAAGATAAAAATGATAATTAGTCAGATAATTGATATTTTTTCATGTTATAAACATTAAGAGCATGTTGCTAAGAGAATATATGATATGTGACCATGAATAGAATGAAAAATTTGCTAACCTAGCCACTAAAAATTTTGAATTTACATATGAAAGTTCCATTTGTTTTTTTTTTCAATATCAAAACATAAATCTTTTAGAACATTATATATTTTCTATAGTATTTTTTGTATATTTATATTTCATCATACATAATATATCATGCATATAGTTCTCATTTATTATAAAAGTTTTTTAATTAGTATTAGTTTTTTTAAAAAAAAAATTATTATGCTATGATTTTGTATTAATTAATACTATTAAGTCTTTGATGATTCTAATTATATATATATATATATATCGGTGTAAGTGTGCATGTGTGTATTAAGTTAATTTGAGTTTTATGTTTTATGGTGATTGACCTGATCAATTAAATTTTAAGATAATTTTTTTTGAATCATATTAGGAATTATCAATTTTAATCATTATAGACAATGCAAATTTGTTCATTATCAATTGGATTTGGAAGAGTTTACAAATGGTGATTCGTGTATCAATTAACCCAAATACAACATTATTAATTTTAGAGTTGTTATCAAATAAAACTATATTAAAAGACTCATTGGTACGATCTAATATGAGTTTCTTACTAATATATTTATTATCACAGGGATTTGAGATGATTCACTCTCCAGAGGCAAAAAATATTAACATTTCATAATGCAAAAAAGATGTTGAGCCCCACATATAGAGTGATTAAATATAGTATAGAAGGGATCTAGAGAGGAGGGGAGAGATAGATAGAGAGAGAGATAGATAGAAAGAGATAGAGAGAGAGAGAGATAGATAGATAGATAGAAATAGATAGAGAGAGATAGAAATAGAGAGAGAGAGAGAGATATATATAAAGAGATAAAAGAGATAGAGAGAGATAGAGAGAGAGAGAGAGATAGAAAGAGATTGATAGAGAGAGAGAGAGAGAGAAAGATAGTCATTGAATAATATAAAAGGATATAGGAAGGAAGTAATATCACACTACTTAGAAAAAATTACAATGAGCAATGATAGATCATATTTTAAAGGAACTCCAAAGCTAATGATACTAGGCTAGTATTAGTTTCGGGATGAGTGACAATATGGAAACTCCCTCAAATCCAAATATGAGACTTATGTGCCCAAAAGCATATAATTTCCAGCGTGATTATATTGGATCACTATAATAATTATGAGAATTTTTGAATAGTTGCACTTTCCTGTAAATATGCATTTGCTATTACTTGTAAGAGGCAAAGTCAAATAAATTGTGTTACAAGCTCATGCAATTATGAATGAAGTATTGGTGAAACTCATCAAATATCATTGAAAATAAGGTTTATCACGTAATAACAAAATAATAAAGAAGCTATATATCATTTCAAACAATATCAAATTTTATGATACAACATCAAATTATAATTAAATGGTAATAGAAATATTTCTTTCTTCTTGAGAAAACAATTAAGCATCATCAAAGATACATCTTCAAAGGAGAATCAAACATTATCTCAAAACTAGATCTCTAGTCTTAAATTTTATATGTTGGCTAGTTTTGTATCAAAACACACATGTTTTGTGTTACAATAAGCTTTTTTATAAATGAAGGTTTCATTAAAAAACAACTTTTTTTAAACTTTTGTTTATAAGCTATTTTTGAAGCTTAGTTATGATTGAGGATGTGTTGTTTGAACATGCTCGAGAGATCTAGTTTTGAGATATATGTGTCCCTCATTTGAACATGTTCCTATGATATGAGTTATAAAAAATATCAAGATACTTTAGGTTAAATTTCTTTCAGATGAATTTGAATAAGATGAATTCAAAAAGATACCTCAAAATTCTTTGTTTAGTATTATTCGAATTCATTTGAATGAGATGAAATTTTACAATTATCTTGAAACTATCTATTTTGATTTTCGTGTCACCTGAATGACGCCAAACAAGATTATGTCGAGAAACTCTATATTTAGTTTTGTTTGAGTGTGTTCGAAGAAGATGAGTTTCATAAGTGCTCTAAAACATTCTATTGTACTTTGTTCGAATTAGTTTGGTTGAGAATTTTTACAAGTGTATGGAATGTCTCAAGGGTTAATTCATCCTATCAAATTAGAGTGAATATTGCAGCAATTATGTTACAAAATAATTATGAAGTTAATTTCTTAGAACATGCTCGAATGATCTTAGGGCCTATTTGATAAAATTGAAAAAACAAAGTGCTGAAAAATTAAGACTAAATTTTATAAGTGCCGAATTTGTATTAAAAAACTGTTTGATAAATTACTGTTAATTAAATGTTGAATATAAATATATTATTTAATAACTGTAAATGTTGAATATTGAAAATGATGTATTTTACATATTTATACTTATTATTATTGTATTACATATTATTTAATATAAATATAATTTATAATAAATTTTTTTTCACTATAATTTTTAATTATAAAAAAAAATTCCTAAAAACATATCCATAAATAAATTATAGATTCAAAAAATATATATTTAAAAAATAATTAATAAAATATAAACTCTTTAAAACTATCCAAATTTTTAATATAAAAATAAAAATTAATGAATAACTAATTGATTTATTATCTCCTCTCTTAAATTAATCATGAAAGAGAATTAAAATTAGTGTTTATAGTGGCAAAGAAAGGAGGGAGAGAAGATAGATTGATAAACTAAACTGCAGCGTGAATGAGAAAACGAAAAAAAATGAAAAAAATGACAAAATGATAATTTTTTTAAAAAAAATTGTTGAAAATTTTCAGCCATTCAACATTAAGTAGGTCTCTACCTACATAAAATTTTCAATGAATTTTCACCTAAAATTTTAAATATTTAGTTCTCAATATTTTCAATGGTTTAAAATTTTAAGTACGTTATCAAATATCCCCTTAGCCATTTTTGGTGGCATGAGCCATTTTTAAGTGTTTCAATAAATCCATCATATTTCACCTTCATAAATTAGGAAGATGATAGTAGTTTTAGAGTGATTTAAATCATACCAAGCACTAGTTATCAATGCTTAGTTCCGAGGCAATTGTCTTATAGGTTCTTCACTAGTAATCATTTTTTATGTCAAATGCTAGTATGTTTTTCATTTTATGTTTGGGCTCTTGTAAAATATCAATTGCAAAGTTTGGGAATGAATATTCATACTGCATAAATGTAATTACATTCCACATTTCGCCATATCACAACCTCTATGATATTTTGGAGAAATAAACTACAATTCATATTTAACTGATTTTTCATTCCAAATTCTTGAATTAAAAAAAAATCCTAAACCATTATAAGAATTAAATTGTTTGTTTTTGTTATTAGAGATGTGGTCCATTTATTCATATCAAATTTGTATCATAATAGCTTACATTGTTAGATTCAACTATGTTGGAGTGCTTTGTGCCTTGCCATTTCTTTTAAAGTCGCTTCTTCCATGTTCTCCCTGGACGTTTGAACAATATGTAATATCCAACCTATGATACTTGTTGAATCAAACTATATTTATTAGAAGACGTTGATAGTATTTTATCCATGATTTATTAATAAACATATGTAGATGTGTGTTGTAGATGATTCGTCAACTCTGATCATTTTAAATGTTAATATAGGAAGTGCAGCGAAACTAGTTAGGGAATAGATGAGAAAGAAGGTAGACTTGAGTAGATAAATTCATAGAATATCAACTTCATTTTTTTTAATGGTTGAATTAGATGAATCTAGGCATAATAATATTGGTAGTGTATGTGAGAAAAACATACAATATTTTGAAAATTCATCTAAAAAACTGAACATTGAATATTGACAAGTTCATTTGAAAATATACAAATAGGTGAGAATTGGTACATTTACTGATTTTTACAATTAACTAAACGGGAATAAATTCTAGCATGTGATTCGAAGAATTGATTGACTAAAGTCGCTATTATGGAAGATAGTAAAGACTTTAAATGTTTTAAAGTTTGACGAATTGATTGACTATTTTTAAACATGTGATTTGAAGCTTAAAGATTCCTAAACAAGTAAGTCTATTTCTCTATATTTTATGAGGATCCAAGAAATAATAGTTATGGCTCCTTTGTTGAAGAAGATACAACAAACATGTGAAAAAGTTATAATATTTGGAAAGTGAAGTATTTTGAGAAACTTCTGAGGAAAATAGGTGAGAAGGTCTAACTATATGGGTAGGAGTGACGCTAAGAAGGTGGTTGGTATACCCAATCCTTACCAAAGGAGTCCAAACTATGTGACATATTTTGAGTTTTCAAAGCATGGTTGCTGTGACTTAAAATGCTTCGACCTTAGGAAGAGAAAGAGGAACAAATAGGTCATAATGAGTGATTCCTATGAGTCAGTTGGAATAGTTAGGAAAACTATTCTTTAGACAATGAAGAGTTAAAAAAAAAATTGTATTAGATGTTTTGCAAGAGTTTTTTGATCATGAAAATGAATATTTATTATGCCAGAAAGATGTTTCTATTAATGACATATACGAGAAGATTTATGTAGAGAGTTTGATCATCAAGAGACATCATTATATAACTACTACTATATGTAGAACTCTTCATAAATTTTTAAAAATGGGTCATGTATAAAGTTGATATCAATACTTGGTATTGCGAATTAATTTTTAATTAGGTAAAAAATTTGGAAAATGAATACCAAGATCATAATCAAAAATTTGGAAAATGAGTACTAAGATCATAATCTAATGATAACTACAAAAGGTTGAAAGCCTAATTGTGGAGAAAAAAAATAACTCACTTGTGTTTGTTGGATTAACCAATAGAAGTCAAATGTTTAGATCAACTAGAGTTTCATATAACAAGAGAGGCCTTGGTTATAGATAAATTAATACTTCCATGAGAAATAATGTGGTCATGGTAAAAGGTCCATTTATTTGGCTTCAATTTTGACTATACTATTTTAAAAAGCTTAGGAATCAAATAATTTGAAAAGAGAAGTATCATTTTTAAAAGATAAATCAATTGTACTAGCTTGTGTAATTGAACTAATTATTCTTGTGTGGTCTCAACTAACCAAGGTCCATTTATTTGGCTCAAATTTTAGCTATAATATTTGAAAAATCTTAGAATTTAAATAATTTGAAAAAAAAGTAACATTTTAAAAAAATAAATCAATTGTACTAGTTTGTGTAATTGAACTAATTATTCTTGTATGGTCTTAACTAACCAAGGTGATTGATATGTTGATTTATGTGCATACATATTGTAGTATATATATACAAAATAAAAGTTTTTGTTAGCCTCATATTACTTCCCTTGTAAAACTTCACATGAAGCAAAAAAAATAAAAAAAAAATAAAAAAAATAAAAAAATAAAGGGGAAAAACTCTAGAAGTCAAACTAAGATATTAAGAAATGAAGTGACTAACAAGTTTAAATCTCCTTATACTCCTAAAATTTTCAACCCAAAGAATAATTGTTAAATTGATTTTAGGTTGGAAACTAGGAATCAAAGTTTAAAAGAATATCTTCAACTATCAATAAATTTAATTTTTATAAATTGAGTGTTCTCAATAGTAGTTGTTCAGGACAAGGATGATATATCATTATTTCCCTCTTACCATGGATGTCACAAATGCATCATAATATTTGATGATGGAAATACATAAAAAATTGGCATGGTATCCAAATTGTGTCTTGATATTCATAACTTAAACAATCCTTTTCAATTGAAATGTGTATCACGAGTGAGTCCATGTTTAAAAGAATGTGTCTTGCCATGACATTTTGACTTCCCATCTCCTCTATTAATATTTCTTTCATCAACACACTTTGTGCAAATAACGACCTCAAACACTTACCACATAAAATAATATTTCAATTTTGAATTTCTTTTTGATTAAATCCTAATGAGTAAGTCTTGTCCTTCGATTTCATCAGTAGACAAGTCAAGGAACCAAAAATTTATTAACCACTAGCTTAATGTGTTTCTAACCAATTTAACCAATTCATGGAGTATTATACTACAATATTGAGCATGTTTTAGAATGTTTCACTATCAATCAAAAAAGAGTAAGTATTAAAAATTTAAATATTTTTTTGAGGTTAACTTTCTTAAGATTATTTTACATAATTTTCAAAATTTATTAATCCAATTTATTTTTTGTCGATATTTTTTTGAAGAAGATAAAAAAAAGCTTCTCAAAGCTATCAAATAACTCATTTAATCTATTGAATATTTAGGTAACTTTTTATGGGAGACTCATTATTATACTTAGATGTGTCTAATGAGCAGGCCAGCAGGGCCACTTATTTAGTCCTATGACTCAGCATTCTAGGAAGTTGGATTGGGATGTGTTTAAAAGTTAGGCACACTATGCATTTTGAATCAATTGACTTGCACTTACTAGTATGTTTATAAATATTTGAATATATATTATATAAATTTCACTAGTTATTTATTTTAATAGAATTTGATAAATATTAGTAAAATCAAGAAAATATATGGTAAAATCGATAGACTTGGTAGAGCAATGACTTGAAGGTGATAAAAGTAATGGAGCATTATAATATTTCTCATGTTATGACTTGGGTCACTATTCACTGCCATATTGAGTAATTGCAATATCTTTTCTTGGTCGTAACTCTACAAACCAATCATGATAACTTTTTATGTCATGACTCTGTCACCAAGTTAACATAATTATTTCACTATACAATATAATCTTCGTAACAATAATATTTTTATGAAGTTACGGCTACACAATCGCTAAAATATCATAATGGCCATGACCTTATTTTTATGTCGTGAAAACCAACCACCCCACTGGTACAAAAAACAATGGTATTTTTCAGCATCATGACTTATTTGATACAAAGCCAGACTATTAAAAAAAATTAGCCGTAGTAATATTTTTTACCATGATTTTGCGTTTCATAAAGCATTACACTAGTTGCACCATTTTTAGCTATCATAAATTTTTGCTACCAAGAACTATTATTTTGGTCATGTTATTTTTGTTATTACGACTTTATGCTCTAGTAAGAAAATACTAAAGTTATCGGCATTCCCAATTCAGTGATTTTGTGTTCCAAAGAAAAAATGCATCAATCTAAACCATTCACAACACTGATATTTTGCTCTAGAGATAAAATATCAAAATCATGAAAATTCTCAATATTATGACATTATGTTTCATAGAGAATTTAACTCAGTTATGACATTCCCAGCACTATGATACCATACTCTAGAGAAGAGTTAATTGAGTTGTGGCATGCATTACTACCATAACTTTTGTACTCCATAAAAGATACAAAAAAACAATAAAGTTGTAAGTTGCAATGTCAAATTAGTCTCGTGTCTTTTAAGTTAAAGAATTGTATAAAACCTCTAAGTATAAAAATAACACTTAGAGAAATTTAAGAGAAGATGAGATAGAAATATTGGATTTCAAGCTTTGACCATGCAAAAAACTTTAGGCGATATGATTTCAATCCCTATTTAGGGACAAAACCAAAGTGAACACGTATAATAATTATTTGGGATTAAATTGAGACTTAGATTCTCACTTGGGCTTTGACTAGTAACTCTCAATTCCACTAGATGAATCTCAAGATATCTCACATGAATTAATTCCCATTGTCTGGCTGAATTAGGCTCCATGATTAGTTTTCATGTATTTATGTATTGATAATATGAAATTATAATCTTATATTTGTGATAATATTGTTGTTTGGTTATTGATGAAAATAAATATTATTTAGAACTGAAAATAATGATTTTTATTATATCACAGGTTTATGCATATTAACCATGATAAATAATAATGAGTGGGTCTTAAGACATTCACGTGGTATGATAAGAAAGAAGTAACAATCTCTCTAATCTTAAATATTAGATAAACTTATATATGACAATCCAATATTAAGGTATGCTCAATCATTACAAGTATAATGCTCATGAAGTTGAAAACATACTAAAGAAAAATTCATTGTGAATATTCAAGAAGAATTAATCTTCAAGTGATATATGGGTTAAATAGTATGTCTAACCTATGAGTTTTACTATAGTGTGAGAATCATGTGTTAGTTATGATGGACAATGATAGATAAATCATGAGACACACATGATTGAATATATCTTATATGATAATAATAGCCTTATGAGTAATTTCTTCTTGTATATTTTCCATATGTGAGATTTGTTGATATATGTATATTAATTTTCGTGAGTATGCCCCATAGTTATTTAAGGCGCAAGGCGCACTGAGGTGCAAAAGCCTTTTGGGGCATTAATGCGCAAGGCACACTTGAGGCGCGAGCTTTTTTATTTGAGGCACACCCAGCCTAATACACATAAAAATTATACATTTTACTAAATATAGTCTTTAATTTTCATCTAATAATAAACACTCATGTATCTACATCTAAATTTAAATCAAGAAAGTCTTCATCAATATCATTCCCATCATCAATCTTTCACTCTCCCTCTTCTTCATCTTCCTCTCCCGATGAATAGATAATCTCTTCATCTTAATCAATCAAAGCAAAAGTAGGAGTATATTTAGAGTTAGATGGTCTTGACTTTAGTTTTGGTGTTGGTATTTGTGTTTTGCTTGGTTTAGCACGAACACGGACACGGGGATACGACACGGTAGGATACGAGGACACGGCAAATACTAAAAAACTAGGATACGGATACGGCTAGGATACGTCATAATAAAAAAAATAAAATTAAAAATAAAAATTATTTTCTTTAAAAATATTAGGTATTTTATAAAATAAAATAAATTAAATTATTTTAGTTTATAAAATAAATAAATATATTTTTATTTTATAAAATAAAAATATTGTATTTTATTTGATTTTATAAGATAATATTTATAATAATTTTATTTTATAAAATAATATTATAAAATTATCTTATATTATATAAAAATATATTTTTTTATTTTATAAAATAAAAATATTTTATTTTATTTTATTAAAATAATTTATTTTACTGCTATCCTACCTTCCCCCTCAATTCCCCATCCGCCTACCTTCCCCCTCAATTCCCCATCTGCCTACCTCCCCCCTCAATTCCTGCCCGCCTGCCATCCCCCTCAATTCCCATCCGCCTGCCTCATCCCTCAATTCCCACCCGCCTGCCTTCCCCTCAATTCCCGCCCGCCCGCTGCCTCCTCCCCCCAATTCCCGCCCACCTGCCTCCCCCTCAATTCCCATCCGTCCCCTGCCTCTCCCCCTCAATTCGCGCCCGCCCCTTGCCTCCCCCCTTAATTCGCGCTTGCCCCCTGCCTCCCCCCCCCCCCCTCAAATCGTGCCTGCCCTCTGCCGCCCACTGGACGTCCAATACGGCACGTGGCGTATCGAATACGGATTTATCAATGATACGCCACGTGGCATATCGGACACAAATCTGTGTCGTGCCTGTGCTACCTTGCCTGCTGCGCCTCACCTGAAGCGAGGCGTTTTTCCCAGGAGTGGTGGCGCTTGAGCTTTAGGCACACCTTTCATAACTATGGTATGCCCCTTACGAAGTTGAATGTACAAATATGTTTATTACCATATTATTTCATGTCTTTAAGATATTAGAGGTTAGAAAATAGAAATACTTAATTGAAGTAATCATCTAGTGTAGTTAACACATTATCTAAATGAAATAGATGTGCAAATAATCCTTGAATAAAATGACATGTGATTTTGATAGTGATTATGGTCCAAGGATGATTGCCACATTATCTGCCAAGAGGGCACAAAAGTATTTTCACACTCATCTACTATTTGTCTGATAGACAAATATAATATTACCTAAATACAAAGAAAATATCAACATACATAAGAAAGTGAGTTAACCTTATAGTCAATATCTTTCCAAAAACTCACGTTGATCTATTCAACTCGAGCAATAATTACTTCATTGTAGGCTAATCCCACTATTTATATGATTCGTATATTTATGAAACTCTATTGGACGAGAGACAATCATCCAATGAGTTTTGAGGACCATGTTACATATAATAAGTTTTGATACCATAATAAAATCACAATATTAAGCATTAAGGGCAACCAATCATGTCGAGCGTGCATGCCCACTTTGTTGGTCCAACATGCCAACCTAGAAGTTCTAGTATTTTTTTTTGTAATACTTTGATCTACTATATAATGACTCTAAAAACTTGTGGAAGATTTTTGTATAATTTATATTACAATACCCCTCCCAAGAGCCATATAAGCCTAATTTGAGGGGTAAATAATTAAATTAATAATTTCTAATATCTTTTATATAAGATATTTATATTACCTCTCCAAACAATTATTTAACGACTAGTTTTAAATATTTTTTTTTTATAAATACTCATTATTTAAATTCTTTCTCATATATTTTTTTAATCTATCAACAATTTCTTTTCAGAATTCTTAATATTCAAAGTTTATACAAGTGCTAAAGATATCTAGTGACATTAAAAATACTATAATTCCACTTAAATCTAAAAATCATTTATTTTTCTTTTATAATTAGTGTAGTGATGTGTTAATCTATTCAATAAGTGTGTTCTTTCAAAATATGTGAATACTAACAATTACTCATACATATCTTTTAAAAAAATAAAAAAATTTTATTTTATTAAGTGATTAGAAAGTTCCCTCGCCTTTCATGCATTATCTAAAATAAAATATAATCTACTACTATCATATTGATATTCACTCTAGTAATAAAATGTATTATTTCAATAACTATGAATGTAATTACAGATATGAGGATAACTCTTCAAAAAAATATTAGATATATTTTAATAATGTTCAAAAGATATAATTCTCAAATAAAATGAATATCAATATATGTAATAATGTTCAAAAGATTTGATTGTAAATAAAATGAAAAAATATTTTAATATAATTCTCAAATATTTTAATAATGCACGACACACCGGCACGGGACGAACCCGTGCCGGTGTGTCGTGCCATGGGCCGAACCGTGCCGGGTCAGGCACGACACAGTATGGGCCAAGCATGGCACGGCACGGGCACGGAATTTTCCCGTGTCGGCCCGGCCCAGGCACGGCCGAACCATGCCGTGCCTCGTGCCAGGCCGGGCCGGCCCGGTTGACACCTCTAATTTTAGGCTTTGTAATCGTCATACTTGCTACAATTAACATATAACTTACCATGAATTTCACTTATAAAAATCATATAAGAAGAAATAATTTGCATGATTATCATCATTATATGAGTCTCCTCTATGTGTCTCATGATATATCTGTTACCATCCGTCACAACCAATACATGTCTCTTACATTATGCTGAAACTCTTAAGTTAGACGTTCTACTTAATCCTCACATCACTTGAATGTCAATTTTTCTAGAATATAAACAATAAATTAATCATAAATATGATAGTACTTTTGGTTTGACAATCATCATATTTTCTTCTTACTTTACCACATGAATATCTCATTACTTACTTATTATTATTCGTCATGACCAACATGTATAAATCTACAATATAATAACACTTTTAAAATTTAATTTTAAATAATATTCATTTCTATCAATATTCAAAATATAATATTATCACGAAAATAAATTTTATAAAATCAAATTACTTTTACACAAGTACGTAAACTAATCATATATCTCAATTTATACCTAATTGAGAATTAGAATCACGTTGCTTTGGATTTTTGAGTGTCATTGGCTTGGAATCCAATTTCCACTCTTTTTTTGTGAATTTCTTTTAGTGTTGATTTTAGATTTTAAGGATTCATGTGATACTTTAAACTAGAAGTCATGATGCTAATTTAATGATCACGACTTTATTATCTCATCTGATTTTTCTGATATAAAAAAGTCATGACAACAATGAATACTACGACTCAAGCAACTCTCCTCTTGAGCACTTAATCACAACATTGGGAATACCATGATAGAGACAATTTCTATATGAAACATAAAGTCACAACATTATAAATGACCATGATTTTAATCTTTTCTCTTGAACAAAATATCACTATATTAAAAATGACCACGACAGATATATTTACTATTTTGAACACAAAATCATAATATTAGGAATGATCATGACTTTGATATTTTCTTACTGAAACACATAGTCATAACAATAAAAATATCATGACTGGAACAAATAATCTCTGCAACAAAAAGTCAAGTTGAAAAATATTATCTCGACTTAAAATACTTAGTATTTTAGCTCTGTATCAAATAAGTCGTGCTGCTAAAAATTATTATGCTTAATTGTGCCAACTTAATTACTAAAACATAAAAATAATATCACAACAATTATTGCATTTTAGAAATAGTATGATTGCAACTCAAAAAATATTACAGCCACTAAAAATATTATACAACAAAAAAATTGTGCCAACTTAATAGTAAAATCATAACATACAAAGATTAAAACAACTAATTTTGTAGAGTTATGACCAAGAAATAATGTTGCAACTACTTAATAAGATCATAGAGGATATATTCAAATCATGATATGAGAAATATCATTGCTCTCAATTACTTTTCTCCTCTCCAAGTTATGCCATAACTACTTAAAAAGATAATGCCTAATAGATATACTCTTTGCAACACAAAGTATTGATGCTAGGAATTGTAAATGATTTTTGGGTTTCTCACTGAAACGCAAATTAATGGTAACAAAAATATTATGACAAATAAATATTGTCTCAACTCAAAACACTTGGTGTTTTGGCTCTATATCGAAGAAGTTGCAGTTCTAAAAATTATCATGATTTATTATACTAATAGGATACTTGATTATTACAATGTGAAAATAATGTCACGATAATTATTATATTTTAGAGATAGTATGATTACGACTCTAACATAATATTATAATCACGAAAATTATGTCATACAATAAAAAATAATGTCAACTTGATAATATAGTCATGATATACAAAAATTATCATGATTGATATAGTTATGACAAAAAAAATATATTACAACTACTTAATAAGATCATAGAAAATATATCAAGTTATAACATAAAAAATATCATAACTCACATTTACTTTTCTCCCTTTCAATTCATCACTTCACTAAGTTCGTGTCTACTAATTTTACCCAAAATAAATTGAATTCACTAACATTCATAAAATTCTCTCAAAATAGATATTTAATAAAATTTCTTTAATAAATACTCAAATACATACAAATACAAAAATAAAAACATGTCAAATCACTCAAAAAAATTAATACGTAAAGTGTCGAATATACCTCAGCTCAATTATTTCAGGCACAAGGCACATTGAGATATAAAAATTTTTTGAAACATTGAGATACAAGACACAAACAAGGCATGAGCTTTTTTTTTAAGTGCACCATGCACTCAACCCAATATATATATATATATATATATATATATATATAATGTTTCACAAAATATTATCTAAAAATTTAATATATTAATAAAATATAATGAAATAAAATATATTAAACATAAGAAAATTACTATTAATATTTTCTAAGCATTCAAAATTTTAAAGCAAAACAACAAAATTTTAAAATGCTATTATATATGTGTGTGTGTGTGTGGGTGTGTTGATATAATTATATACATATATATGTATAAGTATGAATATAGATATTTACATACATATGCATGAATTTATATGTACATACATATAATAAACATATATATATATATATACAAATATGTAGACACGTATACATATATATAAGTGTGTGTACATTCACATGCATATATATGTATATATATTCATATGTGTGTGTAGTATATACATATATATATCATATGCATGCCTATATATATAATTACACATGTGTATATATATATATATATGTGTGTGTGTGTGTGTAAATAAGTACGCATTTATATGTATATAGATATATATATATATATATATATATATATATATATATATATATATATAACACACATACACACACACAAACGAATTATCCAAGCTAGTTCCAAGAACGAGCTGCCCAAGCTCATTCCAAGAATGAGCCTCCCAAGCTCGTTCCAAGAACAAACCGCCCAAGCTCGATCCAAGAATTAGCTGCCCAAGCTCATTCCAAGAATGAGCCGCCTAAGCTTACGCCAAGAATGAATAATCCAAGCTCGATCCAAGAACGAGCAGCTAAAGCCTCAAGCCCAATCCAAGAATGTGCAACTCAAGCTTGTTCCAAGAACAAGCCGCCAGGGCTTGTTCCAAGAACGAGCCACCTAACCAAGTTCCAAGAACGAGCTGCACAAGCTCCTTCCAAGAATGAGTTGCCCAAGCTCATTCCAAGAACGAGCTACAACAGCTTGTTCGCCGAGGCAAGGCATGCCTAGGTAAGGTGCACATTTTACTAGCACATTCAATGCTTTTCAGAAATGGTTGTGCCTAGTCCGATGCAAGACACTTTTACCAGTGCTTCGTGGTGCATGCGTTTTGAGTGAACCTAAATTGCTCCTTAAATAAGTATGGCTCCACTTACTATGAACATTTTTAGTATATTTAATACAAAGCCATTATTATTCTAATGTATTATTTATTACAAAAGTGAAGCAACAATTTAAAATTAAATTCTTATAAAATAATTTTGGGATAATGAAAGATTAAGATAAAATTATCTTGTAAAATAAAAATTGGCTAGAAACAATTGAAAGAATACCAAAACATATTGAAGATAAGAAATGAGACTGAATAAATGATGATGCTGAAGTTACAAATTTGTATTTAACAATGACAAATAATATATTGTTAAATATATTCAAATTACAATTAACAAAAGAAATTTGAAATACTTTGATAAATATATATTAAATCAAATCATTACACAACAAAATCTCTCAAAATAAAATTTAATACCTTTTGAATTTCAGAATCTACTTCATTGACAAACATATCAACATTTTGAAAATGTTATTTCTCAACTATCATATATTAATCACAAAATAAAAGAAAAAATATATTGAAATTAAACTCAAAAATCTATTGGATTTATATGATCTTATTTTAAATATAGTCAATATTGTTATGAACACAAATTTAATTTTCAACAAAGTTGTGATTATTATACTTAATAAGAAAATATATATAAAAACAAGTAAGATAGTTTTATTTTCCTTTCATCAAATCAAGACTTCAAATATCTCTAGAGAAATATAAATAGAACATGACTAATGAAAATAAAAATAAGAATAAGATAACATAATTGGGTAAAAAAAAAGCAAAGCACTATTATTAAGAAAACCAAGACATGTAAAAAAAGAATATTACTATTATAATTTATAAAGAAGAGGTAGAGATTTTTCAAAAAAAAAAAAACAATTCATCAAATATTCAAGATTGTATAAAAGTATTTTAGATGATAATAAAATTTTATACAGTGAGACAATAATTACTAAAGATAAATTATTAATTTCTAATTAATAAATTCAGGATCAACATGACACATAACTTTTCAGATAAAAAGGTTCATCAATATGAATAATCATGAGGATCTGTGTTCATGATAGACAATCATGTCTTAAAAATCATTGATATTGGTACTTTCAAAATGAAGATATATAATAATATTCTTTAAGCCAATTAGAAAATGATGAACATAAAATTCATGTTAAAAAATCTATTATCTTTAAGACAATTTGATAATGATGAGTATAAAATCCATATTAAAAAATCTATTATCTTTAAGACAATTAGATAATGATGAGTATAAAATCCATATTAAAAAATATATTATCTTTAAGACAATTAGATAATGATGAGTATAAAATCCAATTAAAAAATGAGACTAAATATAATCAAATGAGCACCTATAATTAAGAAAATAGAAAATACAACAACAAATTTTATATGCTTAGAAATAAAAATAAGAAAAAAAATGTTTATGATTTCAACAGGTTCAATAGAATAAACTAACAATGACGTGACATATAGACTTAACCACATGTCAAAATTAAATTTAAAAATTCTGACTAAATAATAATTTCTTTTAGGGATTAAATAGATTTCGTTATCCTTTTGTAAGCATTATATTACTAGTAGACATTATAGATTCAACTTCAACCTTTCTAATTTTCAAACATAAATCCATCTTAAAACTTATTCATTTAGATATTTGGGATATATCAATTCTAAAAATGCAAAATATTATCTTTTATTGAAGACTACTCTATGAAATATTGAGTATATCTAATCGAGAAGAAGATGAGCATATCTTCATTTTTTAAATATTTTAAGTACAAGTAGAATTTAAATATTAAAAAAAATATCTAAGGAATGATAATAGGGGGAGAATATACCAATATTGAATTTGATAATTTCTATCAATAAGAAAGTAACAAAAAGTAATACAAAGTGATATACACTCCACAACAAAATTAAATAGTAGAAAGAAAAAACAAAACCTTATTTAAATGAACAATAATCATGTTAAAAATCATGAAAATGATCATATCGTTTTGGACAAAAACAATCAAATGTGGAATATTAAGTCAGTTGACTATTATCACCTACATTCTAAGAAGCATAGACGTGGATACGAACATGGAAATACAGCATAACGGGATATGAAGATACTATAAATTTTAAAAAATTAGGATACGAATATGACTAGGATACGACATAATAAGATAAAAAAATACAAATAGTATCCTTAAAAATCAATTTAGATAAAAAAATACTCAAATATTATTTTTACAAATATTCAAACACAAATATAAATAATATTAAAATTAAAGATTATCATTTCTTTCTGGATCAAATAAAATAGCTTTCAGTTCAGGACCATCAAAAAAAAAAGATCCGCAAGAATTCCAGTATTATCTATATCCATTGAGTCAAAACCATCACCTTCAATATCTCACATTTTAGATTCGTTTTCATTATAGTTTGGAGATCTCCTTGACAGAAGTTGAAGATTGTTATGGACATAAACTAAGTCTTCAACTTTTTGTAGTATCAACTTATTTCTCTTAATGAAGTGAATAAAATTATATATGCTCCAATTTCTTTAACAACATAAGGATGAACAAGGTTGTCCCAATAATTTTAATGCTATAGATAGAAACATTGATGCAAAAGTTCAATGAATAACTCACTATTTAATAAGACTCGTGTGCCCCATATCATTGATAGAATTACTACTAAAAAAATTTTCCAAAAATATAGAAAACATAGCATACTCATCATTTGTTTGCCTCCTTTTATCTTCATTCAAAAAATATCTTTCAAAATATTTTTTTTCTCTTACAATTTTTATACCTAAATGTGGTGAAACACGATCATGAGACTCATCAAGTCATTGTTGATTATAATACCTATAAATTGAGTTAAAACATAATTTATAAAAAAATAAATATTATAGAATATCATTTATATTTAAATTATCAAAGCCTACAATTTAAACTCTTAAAATTAGATTGAATTCAAGAAATGAGCTAAGAGATATAAAGGTGTGTGACTTTTAATTCATCTTTTTACCAAAATTCAATTCACAATATCAAAAAACATACAAGTAAAATTACAAAACAATTCAAATAAATTTAAATATAATTAAAAATTTAAAACTTTCAATCAAAACTTCAATATTTAACTAATAAATCTAAATTATACCTTGAATTTTCTATGAAACTTTTATGTTTTTTCTTATAAACGACTTCTTTTACATTTTCAATCATCGAATCCCACCACTCATAAATATTGTGAAGACAAAGTTTGTCAGTATCAGCTAATCAAAGCATCTCATACATTAGAGTTATAAAACTGAGAATATAATCCACATTCATCCAAAAGTCTTTATTTAGGATTTTATCCTTAATTTATTTAGCTTTCAGTAAATCATTTTCTTTATACATTTCTCATTCTTCACTTATTACTAATTACTTCAAGCCTTTTTTTATTGTCTTAAATCGTTTAAGGATAACAATAAATAAAGCAAAACGTGTATCAATTACTGAAAATAACTTCAACTTTGATCATTATTAAACATTAACAATCTCATTGCAAGATTTATAATGAAATTCTTGATAAGAAAGACATCACTTGAAACTTGAGAGATCCAATCACATTGTTTCATCACATCATCATATCTTAGATGTGTTGATGGTGCACAAATATTCTTCAAAGCAAAATTAAAGTATGAATCATACACGGGGCCTAAAAAATATACCAAAACTTTGTTTTTATAATGTGTCCTGATACTTTGCAAACTACAGGATTATCAGTTATAACTTGAACAAATTTTTGATGATCAATCTCTTGTATAGTATTAATCAACAAATTAGTTATAAAGTACTTATCTTTTGTCTCCCTTTCATAGTTTATTGCTTTCAAAAATTAGTCCACTTTCTAAAACTGCCGTGATATTAATAAGTGATCTTCTTTGAGCATCTGACCATCTATCACTGCAAATGCTCATTCCTTTATCATTCCAAGTCTTCTTGATTGGTTCTAATAGATTATCAATATTACTCTTCTCATTATGTAATATTATTATTCTTAATACATTATAGTTTAGTGTGACATTCACTGGTAGTTAACTTGCACTTTTAAAGGTACAAGCATAATAAAGATTTCTAGCAAAGTGAAAAAAAAAACCCCCCGGTGTAAGACATACTAGTTATCTCATTGCCAACAATTTCAAGTACACTCATATTGAATGTCTTTTCAATTGATCCAATAAGCCCCTTTCTCCTTTTTGGATTAATAATAATAACACTAAAAGAGAAATTCTCAAAATTAGATATTGTAGCGCTTGATGTGGGTAAAGGAATTTGCTTAAGATTAAATTATTTCACCATTTGTTCAGCTTCCTCCATCACCCTTTGCATCTCAACCAAATTTTCATTCGTTACTTTAGTACAAGATGCAACCCTAGTCTCTTTAATTTTCAACAAGTGAGCCTTAACTCTATAATTTGATTCTAATGTTGCCGGCATTTTCGGCGAGATGTTACTTGAGTTGTCGTAGCCGTAGTCAATAAGTTTTTTTAAGTCCCTTAAATATGTCCAATCATCTTTGGATACGTATCGGACACATATCCAAAAGTTTGACCCACAATTTTGCTACAAAAAAAAGAGAATATAAAAACTATATATTTTATTAGCAACAAACTACAAAGACATAAATTACTAGAGCACATTAAACAAATATTAGACAACTCTAAAGTAATTGAGTTATGACAATCAAATTAGGAATTGAGAAAATAAATTTGACACTCAAAGTATATGATAGAGAAAATTATTACATATTGTTTACTAATAAAAAATAAAGAGCTATAAAATTTTTATAGAACCAAGATATAAGTTCTTATATTGTTTACTAATAAAATATACAGGTCTACAAAATCAAGTGGAACCATTTCATACATGACTATTAGTCAAATAATATGCTCAAAAAAGATATATTTGCTCCTATTATTTGACTAACAACAATTCAAGTGAATATGATAATATGTTTTACATATGATTATAGTTAATAATGAAAAACATAAAAGATATACATGTTACAACTAGAAGATTTAAAAAAATAAAAATTAGTTTGTAAATTAAATAAATCTTTATATGGTATCAAAAAATACCAAGATGTTAATATAAAAAATTTAGTTTATGTGTATTACATGATTATGATTTCATTATTATGACTAGAGAATTTAGTATGAATGATATGAGACCGATAAATAAGATCCTAAGGATATAAATCTACTGAGATAAAATTGATATAAAAATTTGACTTTCATAATAGAATCATATAAAAAAAGTATATTGCAAAGCTTCAATATGCAAGATAATAAATCAATTTCACCTCATTTGCCTATTAAATGCAAGTTATCTACATGTATGAAGCCTAGCAATTAAGCAAATAGGATGAAAATGTCTTCAATATCGTATGCAACAACTATTAAAAATTTAATAATTGTTATGATTTTTTTAAGATAAAATATTATGCAAATAGTGAAAATTATCAATCGATGTTGGGTTTTCTATATGGACAATGGAACAACAAAATAAATTACCTTTTAACATGACCAAGAATTCATGTAATACAATTAGATGATTCAGTGATAAAACTAAAAGGTATTCTCACAATAAAATCCTTGTTCCACAAAATCATGAGTGCATCTAAGCCTTCTTGCCGAACTAAAAGGTATAAATGGTTTCTCCACTCACCACAATCATCCACACGAACAAGCCCTCCTAAAAACTAAGAAACAAGTGTGCTAGCACATGGTTGAGTCTCTTAGAAACTCTAGTCATCTCTCTTTTTAAGTTTGGCTTAAATATTAATTTTAAGCCAAATAATTGGTTTCCAACCTATTCTATGTGTGTGACCCTAGTCCACATAATATTGACAGTAGGCTTAAAACTTATTTTGAACTCAGATCAAAAGTGGCCTCTAGCAAGATATTATAACCATCCAAATTATATGAATATCAATAATTCAACATAATCTAATTCATAATAAATATCATAGTCATTTTATTTCAAGATATCCTAAATGAACACAAGGCATGACCTAAGTCACGATCAAATATGAAAATCAATAATTCAACATAATCTAATTCATAATAAAAATCATAATCCTTTTATTTCACGATATTCTAATTGAACACAAGGCATGAGCTAAGTCATCCTTTTAAAATTTAATCATGCAATTTCTCAATCTCCATATAAACTAATAATACAAATAACATTAATATCCTTATTAATTCATTTTATCACGATCAAATATTCCAATCTCAATTGTCAAGGATCCCATGGATATCTCTCAAAAAAGAGAAAATATGTTCACACACTCACATTCATCTACTAGATTTATAATATGTCCAACTACAACATGAATTAATACCTATTATAGATTATGTTAAATTGTATTAAAATATAAAACTCCTCAAGTAATGACCTATTATTATATCAAAAGATAAAGAAAATATTACTGTGATACAAAAATACTTATGACTTATAATCCATATAGTATTCTCATGGTGGATTGAATTAGTATAATGTTTACTGATATGTATTTATGAGGTGATTTGATATCACATATTCATGATCAGGACATGATTATCAATCATTCTTCATATTAATCTTAATTTATTAATTTTTCATTAATAATGAATAATCATGGACAATTTAAAATAATATATTATGTCAGGCCTGGGATTCTACTATCAAGTCATACACTTGATAGTCATGAGTGAAATTAATTATTCTTAGAAAAAATTACTAAATTAAAAATATAAGTTGATTATAAAAATATTTATTTATTATTAAAATATGAAAGTTATAATAATTAAACCATTACCCTATGACATCACTAACAGATACATGTCGAATACTAATAAAAAAATTAGAATTATGTAAAAAGAAATTTTGAGATATATTAAATATTACAATATATTATGGAGTTTCAGACATTATTGTCTAAGACTATGTTGATTCAAACTATGTAATTAATATTGACAATAACATGTCAACCATAGGTATCTTAACTCTTGAAAAATAAGTTGAGTTACGTTTCAAAATTATAATTTATTATGTTTACTTCAATGACATAGATAGAATATGGTACAGCTACATAAACTAATAAAAAAATTATTTGATTGCAAATATTATTAGGAGAGATTAAATATAAACAAAAATATTATTTTATTTTATAATAAAGAAAATATCCCGTACTTAATAAAAAAACTAAGGTGATGTTTGGTTGGAAAAAAATTTTCTATTTTCTGTTTTTCATTTGCTGGAAGTCATTTTCTGGTTTTCAAACTATTTTTTGAAAAACAGAGAATGTATTTGGTGTATATGCTAAAAAATGTTTTGCTGAAAATGAAAACAGAAAAATACGTTTAGTATGTATAATATAAAATATATTTTTATATATTAAAATAAACTTAAAAAAACAATACATAACTGAACAAAATCATTCAGAAAAGAATTTATGCATGATTTTAAACAAAATGATTGACAAAAAAGATTATACATAATTTTAAACAAAATAAAAATTAAAAGAGTTCATGCATGATTCTAATCAAAATCATTCCACATTTGTTCTGCTATGTCATCACGAATTTGTCCCATTTGTGCTGTTTGGCTTGCATCTACTGCAATTGAGTCCTGCTCTGCACCATCCACTTCATCATTGTGCATCAGCATTTGTTCTGTACTGTACTTCATGAATAATGTATCTAATGCATGATGGCGTCGAATAAAATTGTGTAAGTGCAATAAGCTATAGGAATTAGACATTGTCTCCGCAATGAATAGCTAGACATGTGCTTCATAATTGAAAATCTTACTTTTAGTACCCCAATACTTCGCTCAATGACATTACGCAAGCAACTGGAGACAAGCAGAAGCAAGGAGAGAGCCAAGCAAATCCACAACCACATACCCAAGGGAGGAATCACACGCGAAATCAGATGGAGAACGAGGGCTGGAGCATTCTCTGGCAAAGGGAGAGAACGACTTTTTATCGTTCTCTCCTTTTCTTAAAAACAAGCCCATGTTTTCTCAAAAATGAAAAATGAAAATAAGCACCCAAACAATTTTTCTGGGAAAACACGAAAATAGGAAAATGAAAATGAAAAAACATCAAACCAAACAGTACCTAATATTTCACTAAAAGACACTATATATTAAAATATAATATACTTGGTACAAAAAAAGATAAAAGGATGAAATATGAATTTACATATAATCCATATGGAGGACAACTTAGTCAATATACTTACCAAACCATTTAAGAGAGACAAGCGCATATGTCATCAATTTTCTATTGGTCTGACAGACACAACAACAAATGAACGATAAACTTCAAGTCAGAGAATATGATAGGTGTGAAGTATCTCTTGTGCACATCAAAAATATTTTTGGGAACACTCTTTCATCTTCAAAAAAAGTATATATCCTTACTTGTATTAACCTAAATCTCAAGTATCAATAACTTATTTTTATTTTATCATCAAATTTATTAAATTATTACTAAAGAATGTTCTATTTTAGTATTTTAAATTATTATTACATATTATATTTCAATAACATCTCTAACATCCAACTGACTAAACAAACAATTAGAGGTACATAGTTCACCACATTTTTCATTGGAATCTATCAAGGTATTGTAAACTATCATATTGAACCTCAATCCTTTCACTAATTTGTATGAACTTATTTTAGTAATTGTAGTGAACCTAAACAGGCACACAAACTCACCACACCAACATTAGTGAACTTGCCCAAGACCTAATCACTATATGATTATCCATCTGCATATATGTCTTCTAGAGATTTTGATAAGCCATGAATCTTTCCATTTGTATCCAATCAAGATGTAACATGCAAGTTTCATGGAGCAGAAGAGGGAGAGTGGCATGAATTCATTTTTTTTTGTTCTATAGAGCACCCGAGAGATGCAATGTTTATTATTTATTCCAAAAAGAATAAATTAAAAAAAATGATAGTTCACAATAAAATATTATAGTGATCTATGTATATATATGTATAATCATTGAGTATATATGGTGACTGTATAGTCACCATGTAGATACTTATTATATATGTATATACTATGTATATACATGTATACACTTATATACACCACATATATACTTTGTGTATATATATAATAAATATAATATGTATATATGTAACACATGTATTAAGATAATATATATATATATATTATGTATGTTCAAAAATACTTTCATAAATATTTTTATTGGGATATATATGGTGTGTGTGTGTGTGTGTGTGTGTGTAGACAATTAAGTTTTTAATTTGAATTTTTTTTTATTTTTTTATATGTCATGACCTGCTAACATGAGATGTGGAAGATTAATTTTAGATTTTCATAATAGGGTATACCAAAACTCTATTTTTAAGTTTGATATAATTTTTGCTAAATTCAAAATGTAAGATTTTTTTTTGTTTAATTTTTTTTTAAATATGTATATTCACATAAATTTCCCATTTGTTTTACTTATACTAAAATATATTTTTATCAAAAAAAATATAATAAAGGAATAACAAAGGATGAGAAAATGTGAAACACTTTGTAAAATATTTAAATAATAATAGTTCCATGTCATGTCTTATTTTTTCTTGCAAATAATTTACAAATAATTTAAATGTAATTAAGAAAAGATGAAAGCTTCATGTTTTTTTGAAACAAAGGACATGCGATACAATATCAAATACTTTCGTCTAAGAATAATAGATTTCAGATTAAAGACTTCGCAGACAAAGCATCTCTAATTTTTAGGAATAAGATTATTTATTGTTGAGATTTTAATCTTTCTCCCACCCTACGCTAAACAAGAATCATGTACATTGAGTACAATTTTTTTTAGATAAAAAAAAAGATAAAATGCATCTAAAATCAAAAAATCAAATTTTGATATGAAATTTCAAAGAATCTGTATCACTCAAGAATTTTTCATGATACTTGACACCGCTCAAACATTTCAAACATCTGCAAAATTATCAAATATACCGAGTGGCTAAATTATGAGCATCAAAATTTCCTAGCATTTGACTACCCAGTAAGAATGCCAATCTATGCTCTGAAAAAAGAGAGAGAGAGAGATATATATATATATGAGTGCGTACCGTGTAGTCTTTATTAGTACCTTCCCATAAACCAACAGCAACTGCTTGCTAAAAGAAGTCTATAGTAAGTAAGCCATCCACATTAATTTCATCCGAAACATGATTTCTACCATAGGGAGGAGGAGTATATGGTGGGCTAGTACACCTCAGCAGGGCCCAATTGACCCCTCGGAAGAAAGGGTGATTCTTAACTGAAGAAGCTCCATGGGAAGACCCCATTCGCCTCACCGGATCCTTCACCAACAGCTGCAAAATGAGGTCTCTTGCCATGGCAGGCACTGCTGGTTCTTTGGGAAACTCAAGAGCTCGAGCGATAATATTTGCCAAAGTTAACTCGTGGTCCAAACCTCTGAACGGAGTGATCCCGCAAAATAGTTCAAACATAAATATGCCAAGAGTCCACCAATCCACAGGACTTCCGTGCCCTTCGCCGGACACAACTTCTGGTGCTAAATACTCATGAGTACCAACAAATGACATTGATTTCATTTCAAGAGGCTCCACCACAAATTCGGGGGCGCAATGGCGTGGTGTCTTCTTTTTCCATTTTCGTTTTGGGTTGAAACAAGATACGGCTGGGACAATACAGCTGGGGATCATGCAGGAAGCAGAAGAAAAGTGACGTTGATCAAGCCGGGGATTGGTTTTTGAGGCCACAACAGCCCGGTGCTGATCAAGATAAATTTGTGGCGTGGACACGCAATCATCACACCTCAGCGAGAGATCAAAGTCGGTGAGCATTATATGCCCATCTGATCGTACAAGAACATTTTCAGGTTTGAGATCACGGTACACAATCCCCAACATGTGTAAGTACTCTAGTGCCGCCACCACTTCTGATGCATAGAACCTGGGAAAAAAAATCCAGAAATTTATTGATCAATAAAATTATCATCATCTAGTAGACACGAAACAAGTGGAATAATGCAAAGAGATAGCCAGCAATGTGATCAAGCAGGCTTGGGCCTCCCATTAATCACTAATCCAAAATGCTTTTTCCCGTTGGTGTATGTATATATGTGCATAGATAAGCTTGACAAAACAAAAAGAAACATGCAAAAAACTGTTCCTAAATTTTAATTCTGATCAGCTTGGACTACTTCGTATTTAAAACATAAAATTTGCATGCATGGTTCAGTCCTATTACAGATTGTACATGATTTTCACCGACCCAATGGCAACATGCTCCATCTTTATTCACCACAACAAACTCTATCCATCATGACTCATGCTGCATTGATTTATCTCTGTCCCAGATAAAAGAGAAAAAAGAGTATTGGACATGCGATAATCAGCTGTATACAAACTTGTCACAGCCTTCTCAAATATAAATTTTAGTTTAAAAAAAAATTATGTGAAAAGCTAAGACACTGTATCAACATTGAAGTGGACGTGGAGTAAAGAATGAGTCAGACATTGTATCAACATTGTATCTGCATTGGAGAGCACTGTCAAAATGAGTTATGCGTGCTACAGTGACATCAAGCTACTAGTTTTATTTTATTTTACTATCATTTTTTTGTTTGTTTTATTTGGATGGGAGCACCAAGCATATGGGTTGCCTCAACCCTAGTTATATATATAGGAATGAATTACTTTTATTTTTTTAATATGATATCAAACGGAAGGGGCGTGTGAACCCTAGGTGGGTGTGTGCGCGCGCGAGTATGTGCACGTGTGCGCGCGCGCGTATGTGCACGTGTGTGCGCTCGCGTATGTGCACGTGTGTGTGTGTGTGTGTGCGTGTGTGTGCGCGTGTGTGTGGTGAGTGTAACTGTAACATCAATTCACAGCTGACATTACTGTTGACGGGCTGTTCGTTAAGTTGATAGATTTAGAGCGAAATTATCAATATGCCATTAATGAGCAATTATCGGTGTATTACTGTAAAGTATCTCTTTAATAAATTCCTCTGTTTTTAATTATCGGATGGATATAAAAGCCTGTTGTTTTTTTTTACCTAGCCACTGGCTAAATAATTTTTATTGAGTACTTTGATATTGGTTCTTGTTGCGCGATTTCTCTCCTCTCCTTCTTCTCTTCTGTTCTTCATCTTCTTCTCTGTTCTTGCTTCTGTTCTTGATAATTCCTTGTATTAAACAAGGAATAGTTGTTCTAAAACAACATTGTGGTATCAGAGCCTCAATTCCTAACTGAGATCGAAATTATTTTTGAACAATATTCAAATCTAATTTCTCCAGTTTAGGCGTTCTTTGAAAACCTAACTATTTCTCATAAATTTCTTAAGATCGAGCATAGATCTGACCAGATCTACTAAGATCTAAAGGTTTTGTGTTTTTTAAAACCTATTTTTTACAAAACCCGAACATTCTGTTAAAATTTTTTCAAGCTGTTCTTAAGATTATTATGTTTTCAAAAACTCAAAACTCATCAAACTCGGGTTCGATTCCTATTCCCTTGTTTGATGGTGAAAATCTTGACTATTAGCTTGTCAAAATGCGAACATTGTTTATCTCTCAAGATATATGAGAAATTGTGATTTCTGGATATGTAGAAGTCCCTAATTTCTCTATTCTGGAAGGTAAGGAATTGTTGCAAGAGAAGGAATTACGGAAATTAAATGCTAAGGCATTACTTTTCATCCAACAGGGTGTAAGCAATGCGATATTTCCTCGATTACTTAGCTGTACTCAAGCCAAGGAGGCTTGAGACCTCCTAATCGAGGAATACCAAGGAGATAAGAAGGCTCGAGGAGCTCTTCTGCACTCCTTGAGAAAAGATTTCGAGAATCTGAGTATGAAAAACTCAGATTCTCTTACTGAGTTTTCAACTCAGTTTCTTGATATAGTTAATCAACTTAAGATTCATGGAGAAAATGTCTCTGAGACTCAATTAGTTGAAAAACTACTAATCTGTATGTCTGATAAGTTTGATGCTATTGTGGCAGTGATAGAGGAAACCAAAGATTTGTCAAAGCTCTCCATCCAGCAAATTCTGAGTTCCTTAAAGTCCTATGAAAATCGATTAATGAAGAGGGCAGAAAGCTCTGGAGAGACTGCAAGGCAGTCAAGATGGGAAGAAAACTCCAATAAGGCTGAAGTGCAATACAGAGACATGAGGAATAAGAAAAATACACAAAGGTATGAGTTTAAAAATAAAAACAAAAATAAAATTAAAACAGGCTCTACTTCTACTCTCTCAACTGACTTATCTAAGGAACAATCTCTCTCTTGCACTATATGCAAGAGATTAAACCACACTACGACAGAGTGTTGGTTTCGAAAACAAAACCAATGCCAAAACTGTAAAAGGTTTGGGCACAGTTCTAAGAACTGTAAGAGCATCTCTAAACAGAATGCTGGTTTTACAGAACGAGTAGGTTCTGTAGAACATCTGTTTTATGCAAATGAAACAGAAAATACACATTCAATAAATACTTAGTTTCTGGACAGTGGCTGCTCAAACCACATGTCTGGAAATGAAGAAATATTTGTGGATTTACTTCCAGTAGTAAACTTACAAGTCAAACTGGGCAATGGTAAACTAGTTCAGGCGCAAGCCAAGGGCAGAGTGGCAGTACCCACCTGCTCTGGAACAATGTTCATAAAGGATGTACTTATGGTACCTGCCTTGGACCAGAATTTACTAAGCATTGGCCAGTTAATTGAAAAAGGCTATAAACTATCGTTTGAAAATAAAACATGTGAAATTTTTGATCAAGGCAGTAATCAACCCTCCTGGATAGTAAAAATGTCAAGTGGAAGAAGTTTTCCACTGACATTTGCTGAGAAAACAGATAAGGCATTCTCAATGAATGTCCAATTTGTCACTTCTCTATGGCACAGAAGGTTTGGGCATTTAAATTACTTTGACCTAAAAAACATTTTTCAAAATAACTTAGTAAATGGAATGCCTTCAAACTTATCACCACCTACCTCTATCTGTGAAGTATGCTCACTGGGAAAACAATCTAGAAAGAGCTTTCCAAAACACTATGCCTGGAAAGCTTCCAAACCCCTGGAACTACTGCATGCTGACATATGTAGTCCTATGTCAGTGAAGTCTCTAGGCAGCAGTAGTTATTTCTTATTGTTTCTAGATGATTGCACGAGATATATATGGGTATTCTTCTTGAAGCACAAGTCTGAAACACTTGAATGCTTCAAGAAACTCTTACCACTTGTCGAAAGACAATCTGGACTAAGTGTTAAGTCACTTAGAATAGACAGAGGAGGTGAGTTCCTCTCTCAAAAATTCACAAACTTCTGTGAATCCAAAGGAATAACTAGGCAGCTTACCACTGCCTACTCACCACAACAGAATGGAGTTGTGGAGAGGAAAAATAGGACTATAATGGAAATGGCCAGAACACTTTTAAACCAGAAAGACTTACCAAAATTTTTTTGGGCAGAGGCAGTGAACACTTCAGTGTACCTGCTCAATAGGTGCCCAACCAAAACATTGGAAAACTTAACTCCAGTGCAAGCCTGGACTGGAAGGAAACCCAATGTTAAACATTTAAAGGTATTCGGGAGTGTTTGTTACTCGCATATACCAAGTGCACAAAGAACCAAATTAGACTCCAAGAGTCTAAAGTGTATTTTAGTAGGTTACAGTCTGCAATCCAAGGGTTACAGATTGTACTCACCAGAAACTAAGATATTTCTGGTGAGTAGAGATATTTTAATTGATGAAAATAGTATGTGGTCTAGAAATTTAATTGAAGCAGATTCTGGAACCAAAAATGGTTGCACAGAAGCTGCTGCAACCAGCAATAAATTAATAAGCGCTCCAAGGTACGATTTCAGCTCACCCTCTACCTTTTCTTCTGAGTTTATTTCTGATTCTTTTTCTGAACATGATTCTCAATATAAGTCCAAGTCTGTTTCTGAATATAGTAATTGTTCATCATCTAATTCTGAATCTGTGACTGAACTTAATAAAATAACCCCTGTAAAATATAGAGACCTGTCAGATATTTATCAGAGATATAATTACGCCTCAGTTGAGTCACTTAACTATGAAGAGGCTGTAAAACATCAATTCTGGTTCAAAGCGATGTAGACATAAATGTCTGTCATTGAGAAAAATAACACTTGGACCTTAGTGGACTTACCCCAAAATAAACACAGTATAGGTGTTAAGTAGATTTATAGGATTAAAGTTAAATCAAATTCAAATCGGCCTGTATACAAGGCTCGATTGGTAGCTAAAGGTTACTCACAAAAACCTGGATTAGACTACCATGAAACCTTTGCTCCAGTAGCAAGGTTAGAAACCATAAGGCTCTTAATAGCCTTAGCTGGACAGAAAGGATGAAATTTATTCCAATTAGACATAAAATCTGTCTTTCTAAATGGAAAACTTAAGGAAGAGATATATGTAGAACAACCCCATGGGTTTGTAAAAAAAGGGAGTGAACACTGTGTTATAAATTAAACAAGGCTTTGTATGGGTTGAAACAAGCTCCTCGTGCTTTGTATCAACAAATCAACTCATACTTTCTGAATCAAGGATTCAACAGAAGTAAGAGTGAGCATACACTCTATATTAAAAGAAATAATAATTCTGGAATTTTAATTGTTTCTTTATATGTCGATGCTATTGTTTTTACAAGTAATAAAACAGAATTGATAAATAACTTTAGGATAGAAATGAAAATTAAATATGAGATGTCTGACCTAGGAAACCTAAAATAATTCTTAGGACTTGAAATAACTCAAGATACAAGTGGTGTGTCTGTTTCTCAAACTACATACATTAAAGAATTATTGAAAAATTTTGGAATGAGTGACTGCAAGCTATATCTACCCCTTTAGAAGTAAATTCAGAAATTACTTTCAGCTAAAGGTAAACCTGTAAATGAGAAAACATACAGAAGCTTAATTGGAAGCTTGTTGTATGCATCAGCAACCAGACCCGATATTGTATATTCTGTTCACTTGTTGTCACGGTTTATGCATTGTCTGAATCATATACACTTAAGTGCTTCCAAACGGATATTGAGATATCTCAAAGGTACACTTAACTTAGGTCTGAAATATCACAGAATTAACCATACAGAAATCATTGGTTATTGTGATAGTGATTGGGAAGGAAATCCAGAGGATTACAAAAGTATTTCTGGATATGTGTTTAAACTAGGAACTGCAGCTGTTTCTTGGCAGTCCAAGAAACAATCAACCGTAGCCCTGTCCACTACTGAAGCTGAATATGTTTCAGCTTCAGTTGCAACCTCTCAAGCCTTATGGCTTAGAAAACTATTGGGCGACTTAGATAAAGTCCAAAAATATCCAACAAAAATTCTGTGTGATAATCGATCGACTATATCTATTGTGAGTGATATGGTAATACATAGTCGAACTAAACACATAGGTTTGAAAAGCTTGTCTATTTGAGAGAAAAGCTTGGTCTGACCTCAACTACATCGAATGGGGGGGATTGTTGACGAACTGTTCGTTAAGTTGAGAGATTTAGAGTGAAATTACCAATATGCCCTTAATGAGCAATTATTGGTGTATTACTGTAAAGTATCTCTTTAATAAATTCCTCTGTTTTTAATTATCGGATGGATATAAAAGCATGTTGTCTTTTTTGACCTAGCCGCTGGCTAAATAATTTTTATTGAGTACTTTGATATTGGTTCCTGCTGCGCGATTTCTCTCCTCTCCTTCTTCTCTTCTGTTCTTCATCTTCTTTTCTGTTCTTGCTTCCGTTCTTGAGAATTCCTTGTATTAAACAAGGAATAGTTGTTCTAAAACAACAATTACAGTGAGTTATTGAAGCCAACCCACAGTTGGCATTGGCATATCAATGTAAAGGCATACACAGTGGAGGTATCGCAGCATAGTGGGGGATGAAACAGAGTTGTATGCGAGTGCAACAGTGTGAAGTGAGCTCGCTTGCACAAAGAAGGGTGCAACAGTGTTGTGTGTGCATGTAACAGTGTTGTGTGAGCATGTAACAGTGTAGTGAGTGCATGCAACAGTGTTGTGCGTGCATGCAATAGTGTAGTGCGTGCATGCAACAGTGTTGTGCGTGAATGCCATAGTTATTTAGGGCGCAATGCGCATTGAGGTGCAAAAGCCTTTTGGGACCTCAAGGCACAAGGCGCACTTGAGGCGCGAGCTTTTTTATTTGAGGCGCACCCTCAAATAAAATAGCCCGCCTCAGTTCCCCCGTCAATGCGGGCTTTTTTGGGGCCTTAGTGTGTCCGCCTGCCTCCCCCCTCAGTTCCCGCCCACATGCCTTCCACTCAATTCCCGCCCGTGCCCTAGAGGTGTCAACCGGGCCGGCCCGACCCGGCCCGGCACGGAAAAATTCCGTGCCCGGGTTAGGCACGAGCCGTGCCGAGCCGTGCCGTGCCGTGCCTGACCCGGCACGGTTCGGCCCGCGGCACGGCACACCGGCACGGGTTTGTCCCATGCCAGGTGTCCCGTGAGCCCGACCCCACGATGGCCCCTCCCGCAAAAAAGACCCCCCGAACCCTGACCGTACGGACATGCAAGCCCGAGCGGGCCAGGCAAGGCATGGCGACACGCTCGTGCCGGGCCAGGCACGACGGCACACTCGTGCTCAAAAAATTTGGGCCGGGCCGGCCCGGCCCGTTTGGCCCCTCTATCGCCCCCTGCCTCCTCCCCCTCAATTCCTACCCGTCCCCTGCCTCCTCCCCCTCAATTCCTACCCGTCCCCTGCCTCCCCCGCTCAATTCATGCCTGCCCCTTGCCTCCCCGCTCAATTCGCACTCGCCCCTTGCCTCCCCCCCTCAAATCGCGCCTGCCCTCTGCCGCTCACTGGACGTCCGATACGCCACGTGGCATATCGAATACGGATTTATCAATGATATGCCACGTGGTGTATCTGATACGTATCCGTGCCATGTCCGTACTTCCTTGCCTGCTGCGCCTCACCCGCCTGCGCCTCACCCGCCTGCGCCTCACCCGCCTGCGCCTCACCTGAAGCGAGGCATTTTTCCCGAGAGTGGTGGCACCTGAGCTTAAGGCGCGCCTCAGGCATACCTTTCATAACTATGGTGCATGCAACAGTGTCGTGCGTGCATGCAACATTGTGACATGATGTGTGTAGCAAGTCTGTAAACAATGTGGTTTTTACAGTGGTACGTGTGTATGCCAACCCACAGTGAGTAATAGCGTGGTTTTTTCAGTGATTTTTCAAGTGGTGCAGTGTGTTTGTTGTGTGCAATATCAGGCAGAGCATTCATTGTGTGCAATAACCTAGTTGAGATTAAAGATATATACTGTTATTGGTTTAAGACAATATAAAGATTGAAATAATATGAATTTTTATTATTATAACTTCAAGTGGAGAGTACAATATATAGCATAACAAGGATTGGTGTTCCTATTTACAAGAACAATATTTTGTAACACCTTTTGAATTATTCTTGTGTGATGTGTCACCAAAATTAAAATGATGCTTAATTTCTATTGAAAAGTCTTATGGCACAAAAAAAAAGGATATTTTTATCATGTCATTGCAAAACAGTGCTCCCATTGGAGACACCAAGCTTGAAATGTAACCAATGGAGTGGCGCAAGATGAAACAGCTTGGTAATAGCATCAACAAATTAATCTTTTAAAGAGATATAAGAAAGGATAAAAGAGCTTCAAGTAACATGATCGCAAACAAAATGAAAATCAAGCACAAAGTGTTTCATACATAAATGAAAGACTGAATTGATAGAGAAATATATAGCACCAATGTTGTCACAAAATAGTTATAGAGGAGGACATTGAATATGAAGCTAGTGCAACAAGTTGTTAATCCAAATAACTGCAACAACACATGAGGCGAGAGAACAATACTCGGCCTCCATGGAGGATCGAGCAACTATCTTTTGTTTTTAAGAAAGCTGAAAAATAACATTGCCGCCAAGGCAAACTATGTAAGCTGACGTTGAAATAAAATCATCATGGTGCCCACCCAATTAGCATCGATGAAGGCAATAAGACAAAATGGTTGGTCAAGCTTAAAAGAGGGACAATGATGGAAAGTGGCCTTGAGATAACGGAGCACACGTTTGCAACCAATGCATGTCGGTGGGAACATGCATGAAATGAGCTAACTTGTTAACAACAAAGGACATATCCAATCAAGTGAGAGATAAGTATTGAAGAGCTTCAACAACTTAGCGATATTGTATAGTATTTATAGGCATGAAGTCATCATGATGTTGCAGAGGCTGAGAAGAAGACATTGGCATAGTATAATTTTTAGCACCAATCATATTGGTTTTGGCTAAAAGATCACGAATATATTTATGCTGAGAGAGAAATAGTCCATATAAGGGAGGAATAATTTTAATACCAAGAAAAAAATACAAGTCACCAAGATCTTTGATGAAAAATCTAGCTGCCAACGAATAAACAAATTGGTTAAGGAAATGTGTATTATTAACAGTGACAATGAGATCATCAACGTACACCAAGAAATAAAAAGTAACATTGGAGTTATAGTAAATAAATAAAAATTTATCACTCTTAGAATTAATAAAATCATATGACAATAAAAAACCTTCTAATTCATTGTAATACATACGAGGAGCTTGTCTGAGACTACGGATGACTTTACAAAGCTGACACGCATAACTTAGGATTTTAGTGTCAGTGAACCATCAAAGTTGTTGCATAAATATTTCTTTGGTTGATGTACCATGAAGGACGAGAATAATACAGATAGTCATATGTTTAGTCATAGAACTAAATATGTCATGAAAGTCAATGTCAGGGCACTGATGAAATCCCTTTGCAACGAGGCATACTTTATACTAAGCGACATAACCATTAGGATGACATTTAATACAAAACACCCACTTGCATTCAACAATATTTTGAATTGAGCAAGGCAGTACTATCTCCCATGTAATATTTGTGAAGGACAATAATTTCATCAAACATAGTATATCTCTATTTAACATTGTTAAGAATTTAAGATACACAAGATGATTCAATAGACTTGAGCAAAGAATATTTGGTAATAATGTGATAAATTTCTTTGGTTTAAAAATATTATTTTCGAAATGAGTGATAATACTGTGAGAAGTAAGGGGTAATAAGGATAAGGATACAGGTGAAATAATAGAGACAATGATAAGAGGTATAGAGGAGAAAGAATTCAAAAAGGTGAGAGTAGAAAAAGAAAGAAATGAAAAAATACTTACCACTAGAGAAGTGGGTAAAAATAGTGTCAATGATGGTAGTGGTAAGGTATGTAGTGAAAAGATATGTAGTGAACGATATGATGCTTCCAAAACTGGTGTATACTAAGCAACAAGAATGGGAGAAGGAAATAAAAAAAACAAGAGGAAAAGTAAACTAATTATGAGAAATTTAAGTCAGAAATGGAAGAAATAGATTTAGCGAAAGAAAAATCTATTTCGATAAAATAAACATGATGAGATATGTAGATTTTATGAATTTTTAAATCCAGACAAAAATATAAATTTTGATTAGAAGAATAACCAAGGAAAACACATAGAGTGTACTTAAGATCAAACTTATTAGTGGTGTAAGGTTTTTGCCAAGAAAAATATGTACAACTAAAGTTACAAAGTTTTGTGTAATTTGGTAAATTATAAAATAACTTGTCTTAGGGAAAAAAGAAATTAAGAATCAGCATAGGAAAATGAATAATTAAATAAATAACAGTTTGAAAAGCACGTCCAAAATTTGTACGGAAGATTGACTTGATAAAAAAGAAATAATTCAATTTTAATAATATGACGATGACAAGGTTCAGGAAGTGTCATTATGTTGAGATGTATGTTAAGGAGTTAAAAAATATTGAATTCTTAAATTACATAAGAAATCTTTAAGTGCAATATAGTCACCGCTACAAATAAAGTAACAGAGATAATAAATCAATTAAGAAACTTTTCAATGATGATTTTAAATTGACAAAAAATAGAAAAGACATCAAATTTTAAACATAAAAGATAAAATCATACATATTTGATAAAATAATTAACAAAAATAACATAATAATCATAACCAATAACAAAATCAATTGAAGATCCCTAAAAATTAGTGTAAATCAAATCAAGAAAACCATGACTTTCTAAAATAAATTTACCCAAAAGATAAATAATGACTTTTATTACATAAATAAGAAGTACAAACAAAATTAAATGAGCATGAAGAAGATTGTGCCAAGATTGGCAAGCTTATTTATCATTCAAAAGGAAAGGTGACCAAGTCAAAGAAGCATCTTGCAGAATATTATTAAAAAAAATAACACAAGAATATTTAGTTGCATAGTCAACCACTAGTCATTCATAGAGATCATGTTGATTCCTTCCGTGGAGTAAATAAGTCTCTATTTGTAAGTCTTTGGCAACGAAATATAAACGAGGAAATTGAATAGATAAATTATTACAAAGACAAAATTGAGAATCATAAATGAGATTATAGTTAATAGTGGGAACACAAATAACTTTAGATAAACTAAAAGAAGATAAGAGAGATATAGACCTAGTATATGTGATTTTGAAACTTGAACCATTACTAATAATAATATCAATAGGACCTTCATAAGATTGATACATTGATAAATTAGAAAAAATAAGAGATAACATGGTATAAAACACTCAAAGTTAGGATCCATTGAGAATAAGCAAAGGATAACATGGTTACATGATGAACAAATGGACATTGAGAACATAGTTGTGGGAAAAGTTTAAAATAATAATTAGAATCATAACCATGTTTGTCATAGTATTGGCAAACAACTGAGTCAAGAGGGATAAATGCAGGAAAAGTAATCTTCAATAATAATGATGATGATTTTGGCCAGTACAACAGACTGTCAAATCTATTCAAGCTAGATTTTCTACATATATATCTATCAGTATTATTATACTTAATCATGAGAAATATTCCAAATTTTTTTTTTAAGAACTATCCACTCCAACAAATCAACTTTTACTTTTATTTCTTCTCTTTAACTCACTTCAAATTCGTTGGTTATAGGCTATGAAGTCAACAATCATATTACAAATAATCAAATTCTATTTATCTCTTTTGTTGAGTTAAAAACCTTTGATTTTGTTTTGGCCAAAGAATATCAGTGCATAGGTCAAGAGGCATGACAACATCAATATATGTTTTTTTGGCACAAGTCTTTTCATTCTCAAGTTTAGTAATAATTTATTTTCATTCAGTGGTTATACTAAATAATAAAAATATAATATTATTTTTCTCCTTTTGATATTTTTGGGTAATGTTAGCAAATCATACACAAAAGAGTTTTCACCTGAGAATTAAACGAGATGAACAATACATATTTGGATAAGTGAAAGATTATTAAATCAAACATGAATAAGATATTTTTTATTAAATGAGACATCAATAAAGAAAGCATAATATAATTTTATATTCAATAAGTCATAAGAATATTAGTAAATATTCATTCTATCTGATTTATTTAAATATTTATGAATATTTTACAGCTATCATATATGATAATTTGAGATTCTTTATTATATTTGTTGATAATTACCTTCCATTTATTCATATAATACATTTTACTTATACAATAGTATTACTTAATTATTGATGTGTAAATTGATTTATCATGATGAGACTACCCACTATATAATATGAATATATTGATGGGAAAGGTTTGATAGAGTGATTTATGTATTGACGAAATTGACTGTTCATAGGAGATTGTGTAATAAGATTCACAACATTTTTTACTTGTATTTATTGAGAAAGTAATCTATTATTTTGTGAATACATATTCTTAATAAGAAGATGCTTCCAACATTTTTGAAGATTTATTAGAAAATAGTCAGGCATAGAGGTGCCAAAAAACTGGGCCGGGCCAATCCAATTTTTTCGGGCCCAACCAAGTTGGCATGCCTAAAGGTGTCAACCTGGTCGGGCCGACCTGATCCGGCATGAGGCACGACACGATTCGGCCGTGCTTGAGCCAGCCCGGCACAGGAATTTCCTGTGCCCATGCCCGTGTCGTGCCCGTGTCGTGCCCGACCATGGCACCAATCGTGATGTGTCATACTTGACCCGACATGGTTCCGTGGCCCATGGCACAACTCGCCTAGCACAAGACACCGAGACCTACCACACCCCACCGCCAGCACCATACAGGATCAGGAAAACAAGCGAGCAAGGGTCCGAATCCACTCCGACTCGACCAGCGATCCCGCCCGACCCGAATCCCCTCCAAACGGTTAAAAAAAATAAAATAAAATTTGAATGTTAGTCGTTGGATTTCGCCTCCAACGGCTAGGATGCAGAATTCGACGACCATCATGATTCTGCCCCCTAAATATTAATAAAAAATTAAAAAAACATAAAAATTACTTTAAAAAAAAATTCTTTCCTATAACCTATAACCCTCCCCCCCACATCTTTATAAATTTTATGTTTTTCATAAACATTTATTCTCACACTCTCAAATTTCTTTCAAAGCTATTGCTCTTCTCTCTCTCGGGACTCGAGATTTCGTCATTTGGCTGGACTTTTTGGGACTCCCAACTAGGGTTTGGAAGTTTGAACTGGACTTTAATGCACCGTGCACATGATCAACCTCACTACTTCACGGACATTTTAATTTTTGTTTAGTATTGAACTATAACTTTTAACTTAAAAATTATTATTTAAAAAAATTAAGTATTTTTGTTTACTTTCTCTCTCTCTCTAGTATCTCTCTAATCTAAATATATAAAATCTATCATCTAGGCTCTATTTCATGTTTAACAAAAATTCATTTAAATAACTTTAGACATATTTTCAACCTGCTTATGGTAGGATTCCTAGATTCATATTTAGAAATGACATACTAAAATTATATAAGTTGGAAAAATAAAAAATAATTAATGAATTTGACATATAGTGGAGTGGTGTCCGTGACATACGATATCTAGACAATTCATGATGAACTATCTTATGTATGTCTCACCGGCTACTATATAGATTCTAAATGGATAATAAATAAAAAAATTTTAGGATTCTCTGAGATTCTTCTTCCTCAGGATGACCAGGCCATTATTGAGGGTATGATGAAAATCTTTAGAGAATATAAAATTCTAAATAAAATTTTTAATATCACTTTTAATAACACACCTAATATTGGAGTGACAATTAACATGTTTGTTAGGAATATTAGAGATGCACCATTAGAAAAGATTTTTCATGTCTGATGCATGTGGTACATGGTTAACCTAATTGTACAAGCTTGTATGAAGGTGTGTTTCCCCTCATTAGATAATATACGTAATACACTAAAAAATATTCGTACTCCTCGGAGACAACAGGAGTTTGGTAATCTTTGATTATCTGCGAATCTTAAGAAAAATAAATTTCAACCGATTGTGAGACACAGTTGGAATTACACGTACCTGATGTTGAAGTCATGTGTTGGATATGAACACGGGATATCCGACTACGTCAATAATAAGAGTGACGAACTTATTATTGATGATACTGACTGGGCTTCAAAATTTTATTTATGAAATTCCTAAAGATTTTTTATGACACTACGAACATGTATTCGTCAGTTTATACCCCCACGACTTGCATTGCACTCAGATATATATGCAACATTAGTAGCATGTTTGGGAAGTATCAAGCTGACCCGACACTTAGCCATATGGTTGCAGAGATGGAAACAAAGTACTTAAAATACTGGTCTATCATTTCATCTCTTTATTATCTCGCTGCATGCATGAATCCTAGGATTAAGGTGGAAGAGATAGATAATATACTGACTTATATTTTCTCGTGCATGAACCTGAAAGACCTACCTGAATGATTCATTCACGAGAAATTAACTATCATGTTCACATACTATGATACTAGGTATAGTGGTAGAAGTAGTGAGACTGTGATTACATACATGAATACCTTCTTCAGATATGACAATTTTTCCATTCAATTAGCGAGGGAGAAACGACGGGGTGGACCATCACATAGGAGCGAGCTTTCTCCGTACTTAGATATTGATTACTGCTCAATCCTATCACATTTTGATACTAAGAATCTTGATATATTACAATGGTGAAAATCATGAGTCCACCTTTCCCGTGCTATCTACGATGGCAAAGAATCTACTAACCCCTTCGGTGTCAAGCATAACATCGGAGTCTACTTTTTCTGTTGCAGTAAACGTGATTTTAGATAGAAAATCGAGATTACGTCCATATATTATTGAAGCATTGGTCTGTTTGAAGGATTAGGAGGATTCAAGGTTTAACATCAATGATCGTGATAGAGCTGGGGCATGGACTACATCCGCTATAAAAGCGGAGTTGATTATTGATGATGATGATCCATATGATAGTGATTTTGATGTTGTGATTGATGATGATCATAATATGTCGATTGACGATTGACGTGGTTACCGGTTACCCCGAGCCCCTGCCCGTTGCCAAATGCCAGTTGACAATGTCACGCCACACCACATATCATTTGTCATTGCCACTTGATTTTGATTTTTGATGTCTTACGATCACAGACACAGTTGATGATTTGTGTTATTATTGATTCTGATTTTTGATTTCGATATTTTGTTTTGTATTGATTGAACATTTTTTTATTTATGTTACGTTGTATTTGCTTTAATTCGATATCTTTTGGCCGATTGGATATTTGGTTTGCTTTTGTTTTTATGACTTCGTAATTTTTTTTAACGAAATTTTTTATTTAATTTATTTTTGTGTTTAAATATTTCATTAAAAACTTTATAATTTAATTCTAATAAATTATAATCTAAATTTATTAAAAAATATTAAAAAAATTTAAACTTTATTAATCAATATTCAACAATTTTCAAGTTACAAATTTAACATCTTTAAACATTATCTATATATAATATATATTTTATAAATAGTTTAATACAAAATTTAAATATTTAAAAATAAAAAAAAATATTTTTTTAAACAAGCCCGTACGGGCTTGACCCAGTACGGTACATTTAACGTCGGACAGCGGGCCGTGCCGGGCCTGGCTTGAATAAATCGTGCCTAACCAGACACGAAAGCATGGTCGTGCTCACAAAAAATGGGTCAGGCCTCCCCGGCACATCCCGTTTGATGCCTGTAGGCCTATCATGCCATGCATGACACACTATAGTAACGTGCCATGCCTGGCACGGCACTATCCCTTGGAGGTCATGAGAGACATGGGCCCGCGGCCCAAAATTCGCCAGGGCTCAAGCTGTTTCGGCCTGGTTCGGGTCAAGCAGTAATCTTTTAAAAAAATTAGGATCTCAGCACGCGCCATCATCGGGCATCAACTCGTCGTTCGCCCATCATGACCACTATCGGTGCGTGGTCACCCATGTAGTGCCTGGCACGACACGCGGGTTGAAATCCCTCGGCCTGGTACAACACTATAGCGTGTCGTGTTGGGCCCAGGCCATTTGACACCTATAGTCAGGCATCTACAACTACTTCAATATCTAGTAGAGTTAAGATCATTAACCAAGCTACTATAATTTTTTCTCCACATAGTGACCATGAGAGAATCAAGAAAGATATTTCTAGAGAAAAGAAACCAACTGACTTATGACTTGCACTTTTTGTGAGAGATCAAAACATTCTCATAAAAGGTGTTTGAACTTTGCATCTAAGTAATTGAGAATATTTTAGGGTTCAGAGGTTATACAACAAGTTAATAAATCTATTTTGACTAGATCTTCTGTGTATACCTACTAGTCTCATTACACTTATTTAAGAAGAATATTTCAAATTTATTTCATTGAACTACCAACTCTAGTATATATGCTTCTACAAATTTTTTTTTCTTCTACTCATTTCAGATTCTTAGATCATAAACACATGAATCAATACTAATACTACAAATAAGTGAATTATATTTTTTTCATCTGTTGAGTTTAGAGTCTTTGTTATTAAATTGATTTAATGACACCATTGTATAAATCATGGGGCATGGTAACATTGATGCATGATCTATTATTTTGACAAGTTCTTTTTGTATCCAAGTTTTGTAATAACTTATTTTAATTAGGTATTTTACTAAACAACAAAAATATAAAATTCTAATTTTATATTTGTCCTTTTGATATTGTCATGAAGAATCAACAATCCATATATATTTTTCTCCTCAAAAATCCCTCTAAATATTTGGTTATCATTGATTTACTTGTTATGTATTCTTAACTTGAATATCTAGGATTAGAAATGATGATTATCATGAAACTAACACAAAGAGAGTAATTTTTTTTTTGTTATGAGACATGTTAGCAAATTTACTAGAATTTTATACTCAAATTGTCAAAAGGGTATTAGTCAAACTTCTCAAAATGAGACTACCTATCATATAGCTTAGATATAACTAAGTAATAGAATTGATTGAGCCATGCATGTATTGATAAATTTGACTATACCCAAAAGATTGAGTAATCATATTTACTATTTTTGTTCTTTACATTTGTTGGGAAAGTGATATTGATTCTAACTGAGTAAATACTCAGCTTTCCAAAGAATAATCGAAGAATGTGATGTGACCTAGAGGTCTACTGTTACATCCTTATCTAATAGAATTGGGATGACTAGTCAAACTACTACACCTTCTCCAGATGAGCAATGAGGCAACAAGGTATAATGCTTCGATAGGAAAGAAGTTGATTGTGACATGTTTTTTTTTTGTGAAAAATCACAACACACTTAAAAGATGTATTAGACTTTATATCATAAGTTATGAACAATATTTCAGCCTTTCAAAGTTAAAAGGATGCATTGTAGACTAAGTAATAGAATTGATTGAGCCATACATGTATTGATAAATTTGACTATACTCAAGAGATTGGGTAATCATATTTACTATATTTGTTCTTTGCATTTGTTGGGAAAGTGATACTGATTTTCACTGAGTAAATACTCGGCTTTTCAAAAAATTATCGAAGGGTGTGATCAAGAGGTCTACCGCTACATCCATATCTAATAGAATTGGGATAACTAGTCAAACTACTACACCTTCTTTAGAATAGCAATGAGACAAGGTATAATGCTTCGATAGAAAAGAAGTTGATTGTGACTTGTTTTTTTTTTTTGTGAAAAATCACAACACACTTAAGAGATGTGTTAGACTTTATATCATAAGTTATGAACAATATTTCAGCCTTTCAAAGTTAAAAGGATGTATTGTAGACTATAAAATTATTCATGTTAGATTTTCTGTGTACCCCTATTGTTCTTATTATTTTACTTAGTATGAATATTCTAAACTTTTGTCCCTTGGGGTTGTCATCTTTGGGTGGAGGCACTTCTACGAGAGGTGCTTTTATTTTTTTTTATTCACTTTGACTCATTATGAACTTTTAGGTCACAGACTCTAGAGTCAACAATCATGCTACGTGTAATCAAACTATATTTTTCTTTTTTGTCGAATTTATAGCCTTACATTTTATTTTGGTGCGATGACAAGAATTTTCATTCAAAAATGATAGCAAGTTCAAAACTCATCAAATACAATCATTCTCATTTTTAGTAGTAATGTTATTGAGATATAAATTTCCATAGATGATTGGATATCATTAGATCAATTATTATGTATTCTCAATTTAAATATCTACCATTGGATGAGATGATTATATAATCAAACACATAGAATATGATTTTTATTGACTATGAAGCCTATCAATTAATAAAATATACTATAACTTCATATCTAGCATGTCAAAAGGATATTAGTAAGAACCCTTTCTATCTAATTTATTTAAATATTTGGGAATCTCATACGATTACCATACATGATAATTTAAAATAATTTATTATTGTTATTTATGATTACATTATACATATTTATTTTTATTTGTGATTATACTATCATATTACACTATCTAATATGATCTCGTTAGATTACACTATTTATGATTACACTATGATTTAAAGCATTTAATTTTCATAACAAAATCTAGAATTATATCCATTTTTATAAAATTTTGTAGAATGACAAACACATTTTGGATGTTATAGTAAAATATTAAGAAATAATAATATTTTAAAATATATTTCACATCAATTTATTTTTTTATTTGAGGAGCATAAGATAATTTATCAGATATCATATATTGATATACATACAAAATAAATCAATGAGATAGCTCTAAGAAAGATGACCACATATACCATTAAGTTTATATTAGTTGAGTACTTTAGAATGTTTTTTGAGACCAAAAAAATTATTAAAAGTATATTTATAATATTTTGGAGAATATCTATTTTCAAGGACTTGGTCCAAAAAAATATAATTTTAGACAATATAATGATAAGATGTTTATCAGTTTTAGTTATTACTTCTCACATGATGATAATTTAACTTATTCATACACTCGATGTTATCACCACAATTGATCTTAAGAAGAGTAATGATGTATCTCATAATACCTCATCAAATCACAATTCTATTGAGGTTTTTAGTGGTGTGAATAATTTGGAGGCTTCTAATGAGAATGTTCCACAAGACAACAAGGCACAAATTGTAAGTTTCACAAGGATCAAAATAAAGGTCTAGAAATTTGATGATCTTGATTAAATAATATATACTAGATGAATATATTCATAATATTTCCCGATCAAGTCATATGCTGTGTCGACTAATTTGGTTTAAAGTAACAATTTGAATCTTTGATTACTCTATGGAAAAAATTAATAATGTGTTTTACGCATCACTCTGCTAAATATTTTTTTACTATCATTTTATTTATACATATTTGGGTTGCTTATCTTTTCCTTATAATTGTATGATCCCAAATACTATGTCCAAGATATTTAGTCATTTAAAAGGACAACATACAACATTAAATGAATTAAGCACAATCACCATTAACAATACAATGAATCTTTTTCTGAGCCTCCAAATAAATCTATAATAGGCTGTAAGTTGGTGTAAACAAGGAAGACTACACCTAAAACAAAGATCAAACAGGTTAAAGCCATATTTAGTAGCGAGAGAGTTTACAATGACCTTTGTTGTGAATTACTATTAGAATATTTGTTTCATGTGGCCAAAATGATTACTATTAGATTATAACTTTTTAATGTTGATTCTCACAAATAAATTATGTATCAATTAGATATGAGGAATATATTTTTCTAAAGTGATCTTGATAATGAAATATTTATACAATATTTAGATTTAACTATTTTAGAAAATGTATGAAAAAATTTCCTAGGGTATGGTTCAATGGTTTCTCTTCAATATTATTGAGGATGTATCAAATTATTATTTTCTTATCATTGTAAATCATAAAAACAATATATAATATTAATTATATACATTCATGATATTCTTATTAGCAGTAATGATCATTTGGAAATATCCAAACTGAAAATGTTCTTATAAATTGAGTTTTAGGTAGAGGTATCAAACGAGTCGGGTCAGCCTAGCTTGGCCCGAGGCACGGCACGATTCGGTCGTGTCTGGCCCAGCACAACTGCCCGTGCCTGTGCCCGTGTCGAGCCTATTCACGGCACAGCTCATGTCATGCCGTTTCTAGGCCAACCGAGCCACGTGCCAGGTTAGGCACGGCCTGGTACCAAGGCCCGTAAGCATGGTATCTCGGCACGAGCCAAGATATGCCCCAACCCGCCCTGCCCAATACCCCCGACCCGAACCCGACTACCCGAAGCCCAACATATCCAAATTTTCTGTCATGCCCAAAATCAACCCATGGTCTTTTTTGACCCTAGTCCGAGACCGAAATTTGTTATACCCAAAATGTTCGCGTCCAATTCGACGGTCGAATGGACTCAACGATAAAAAAAAATAAATCTATGGTATTGAATTTCGCCTCCAACGACTATGGGGGAGAATCATACAATCCTAAGGATCTTCATATTTTAATTATTAAAAATTAAAAAAAAATCAAAAAAAATACTTTTTTAAAAATTTTTTTTTTCTTAATCTATAAAATCACCCCCTACTCATTCTAATATTTATGTTTTTAAAACATAAATTTCTTGCTCTTCCCTCTCACTAATTTTCTCTCTCAAGATTTTGATATTTCACATTTCAGGACACGACTTTAGTGTGAATTAGGGTGCACGTGCAGTGCAGACATAAAAAAGTTAAAATTTACGTATTACAATTTACGAGTATTTTTTTATTAATTAATTTGTTTAAGTTATAAAGTTTTAATTTTTAAATATTCTACTCTCTAATCTAGTCTCTCTCTCTAGTCTAGAATATAAAAAAATAAAAAAATGATAAATAGTAATTTAAATAACGAAAATAAAATTAATTATAATTTAAAAAATAAAAATTCAAAGAAAAAATCCGAGACTGCTGAAACTTTGGTTTCTCCGATTGCCTCGACCCAAACATCTAAAAAATAAAAAACTATAAAAATTTCAATAATTTGGACTCACTTTAATATAATAAAACAAAAAAATATATTAGAAGTATTAAAGAAGAATCAGCACGGTACAAATATTATAAAATAATTTTAAACTGTAAGAGTTTGTGTCGGACTTGATACCTTAAGAAGCATGTCAAACTATACACCAAAAAATATGATGGATTAAATCCTAAGCAAACCTTACTTAACAATAAGTTTTTTTGAGACTGAATCCAGTTTAATCTCAAAATTCACTCCATTCATATAGCACTGAGTTAGAGAGGGGAGTCATGACCAAGCTGATCACCACGATGAGTCTTTCAATTAGATATTCGAATGATCCAATGATAATCAGTATCATGCATATATATTTTCAACATGCATATTGTAAGATTCTTAGATCCACGTCTAGAAATGACATATTAAAATATTATAAATTAAAAAAATAAATAATAATTAATAAATTTAAGGAATATAGTAGAGTTGTGTCTATGATATCCGATATCTAGACTTGTCATGATAATGCATCTTATGCATGCCTCACCACCCACTATGTAGATTTAAAATGAACTCTAAATAATAAAAATTTAGGATTCTTTGAGATTTTCTATCCTCATGAAGACCCAGACATTTTTAAGTACATGATAAAGATCTTTAAAAAATATAAAATTTAAAATAAAATTTTTAGTATCACATTCAATAATACATCTAATAATGAAGTAATGATTAACATATTTGTTAGGAATATTAGAGATGGACCATTAAGAGAGATTTTCTATGTTAAATACATGTGTCACATGATTTAACCTGATTGTACAAGCATGGATGAAGATGTGTACTCCAGTTTTAGAAAACATACATAACTCACTAAAATATATTCGCATACCTTGCAGACAATAAGAGTTCGGTAGTCTCTATTTTTCTGAGCTTAAGAAAAAGAAATTTCAATCGAATGTGAGAACTGTTAAAAATATTACTTCATGTTGAAGTCATGTGTTAGATATGAATACATGATATCCGACTACATCAATAGTAAGAGTGATAAACTTATTATTAACGATACTAACAGTGCTACAAAAATTTTATTTATGAAATTCCTAAAGATTTTTATGACACGACCAACATGTATTCATCAATTTATACTCCCACGACTTGCATTGCACTCAGGTGCACATGTAATATTAGTAGCATATTTACGAAGTATCAAGATAACCCAACACTTAATGATATGATTGTAGAAATAAAAACCAAGTACTTAAAGTACTAGTCCACCATTCTATCTCTTTTTGTCTGGCTGCCTACATGAATTTTAGGATTAAGGTGAGAGAAAATATTTTAAATTATATTTCCTCGTGCATGAATCTGGAAGATCCACCTGAAAGGTTCATTCACGAAAAATTGACTGAGCTATTTACATACTACGATACTAGGTATGATGATAGTAATAATAAGACTTAGAGTACGAACATTGATACCATATTCGAAGACTGATATTTCCAATCAAATAGCGAGGTGAAAACAATGGGGTAGACCGTCAAATAAAAGCGAGCTGTCTCAATACATAGATATCAATTACTACTCAATCCTATCACATTCCAATACTAAGAATCTTAATATATTATAGTGGTGAATATCATACGAGCTCACCTTTCCCATACTATCAAAGATAACACAAGATCGACTGACTCATCCAGTGTCGAACGTAATATAAAAGTCTACTTTTTCTATTGTAATGAATGTGATTTCAGATAGGAGATCGAGATTACGTTCAGATATTATCGAGATTTTAGTATGTATGGAGGATTAAAAGAATTTGAGCTTTGGTATCTATGATTGTGCTAGGACTATAGCAAAAGGGAAGAAGTTGATTGTTGATGATGGTCCATGAATTATTGATATTAAAGATGATATAACGATTGATGTTGACAATTGACAATTGTCAGATTGTAACACTTATGTCTGATTCTAATTTTAATTTTGATTTACTCATTTATATTATATTTGTGTTTGTTTAATTTTTTATTGTGATATTACTTTGAGACTTGAGCTTGTGATTATGATTTGTGCCTTTTTGGATTAATGCATTTGATGCTTGAAAATTAACTTGAATATTTATTATTTTTGAATTTTTATCTTGTATTGGTTTTAATTTTTAATCATATTTAAGTTTTAATATTTTATTAATTCATATTTCATACACTTACAATATTACACTGATAGTACGATACAAATTAACACATTTAAATTACTCGTGCCTAGGCTTGTGCCGTGCCCGAGTAAGGCAAAACCCGTGTCATGTTGTGCCGAGGCCAACCGGGCCTCATGCCGTGCTTGACCCGCCACGATTCGGTGGCCCGTGGCATGGCCCATCGGCACGGTTCGGGGTCACACCCGGTCCCGCACCCGCATACCTGGGCTCTCGACTTCCCGCACCCTCACGAGTCACGGGTCACGACTCACCCAATTGTGACTTGGTGGGTCGGGCCTAGCTTCCCGCACACAAAGACCACGGGTCAGGTCCAATCAAACCCGACCCGCGGTCCCTCCCGACCCGATTCCCCCCCCCCCCAAATGGGCAAAAAAAAATTTAAATTTTAGCCGTTGGATCTCCCCCTCCAACAGCTAGGTGGCAGAATCCGACGGCCCTCATGATTCTGCCCCCTAAAATATTTTAAAAAATTAAAAAAAACTAAAAAAAATTACTTTTTAAAAAAAAATTATTTTCTTTAATCTATAAAATCCTCTCAACCTCTATAACATTTATATTTTTCATAAATATTTATTCTCTCAAATCTCACATTTTTATTCTCTCAAAAATCTTGCTACTCTCTCTTAGGAATCAGGATTTCATCATTTGGCTTGGCTTTTCGGGAATCTCAACTCGGATTTCAAATTTTAAGCTAGACTGTGGTGCATCGTGCACGTGATCAACCTCACTGCTTTACCGGGTAATTTATTTTAAGTTTTTTTTTCTCTCTTTCTCTCAATCTCTCTCTAGTCTATTCTCTCTCTAGTCCTAAAATAGTTAAATTTAAAATCTATAATCTAGTCTCTACATAAGTGTCATGTTTAATAAAAATCCTAAAAAATAACAAATACTAATAAAACATATTTAAATTTAGAAAATAAAAATCTTACACAGAGGTCTGAGGCTGCTGAAACTTTGGTTTCTCCAGTCGTCTCAACTCAAACATCTAAAAAACAAAAAACTAGGAAGACTTCTTTAGTTTGGACTCATTTTAATATAATAAAACAAAAAAATATTAGGGGTGAGAAAGAAGAAATGACACGGTGCAAATATTATATGAGAATTTTAACTTGTAAGAGTTCGTTTGGGACTGGGCATATTAAGAAGCATGCCGAATTATACACCAAAAAATATGATTCATTAGATCTTAGGCAAATCCAACTTACCACTGCATTTTTTGAGACTGGATCTAGTTCAGTCTCAAAGCTTACTTCGTTCATATGCTCCAGCGAATTGGGTAGGGACGACATGGCCAGACTTATTATATTGTTGGGTCTTCCGATCAAATTTTCGGAAAATCCAAGGATTGTGCGTATCATGCAGATATATTTTCAGCCTACTTATCGTAAGATTCCTATGTCCACATCTAGGAATGACATTCTAAAATTATATAAATTAATGAATTTATGGCATATAATGGAGTGATGTCCATGACGTCCGATATCTGGACAAGTCACGATGAATCATCTTATACATATCTCACCAGCCACAATGTAGATTCTAACTAGACTATGAATAAAAAAATTTTAGTATTCTCTGAGATTCTTTATCCTCATGATGGTCTGGTCATTTTTGAGTGTATAATAAAATCTTTAGGAAATATAAAATTCAAAATAATATTTTTAGTATCACATTCGATAACACATCTAATAATGGAATAGCGATTAACATATTTGTTAGGAATATTAGAGACGCACCATTAGGAGAGATTTTTCATGTCATATGCATGTGTCACGTGATTAACCTAATTATTCAAGCGAGTATAAAGGTGTATTCCCTCGCATTGGATAATATACGTAATGCACTAAAATTTATTCGCACTTCTCGTAGACAACAAGAATTTGGTAGTCTCTGTTTGTCTGCTAATCTTAAGAAGAAGAAATTCTACTCATATGTGAGACATCACTGAAATTACACGTATCTGATATTGGAGTCATGTGTTGGATACGAACACGTGATATCCGACTACGTCAATAGTAAGAGTGAAGAACTTATTATTGATGACACTGACTGGGCTTCAGGAATTTTATTTATGAAATTCCTGAATATTTTTTATGACACGACGAACATGTGTTTGTCAGTTTATACGTCCACGACTTACATTGCACTCAAGTACATATGCAATATTAGTAGCATATTTAGGAAGTATCGAGCTTACCCGACACTTAGCCATATGGTTGCATAGATGGAAACCAAGTACTTAAAGTACTGGTCCACCGTTCCATCTCTTTATTGCTTCGCTGCATGCATGAACCCTAGTGTAGAGGTGGAAGGGGTAGAAAATACTCTGACTTGTATTTCCTCGTGCATGAACCTGAAAGACCCACCTGAGGGGTTCATTCACGAGAAGTTGACTGACCTGTTCACATACTACGATACTAGACATGGCGGTGGTGGTGAGACTGTGATTACGAACATGGATACCATGTTCGGAGATGGCGATTTTTCCATTCAACTAGCAAGGGAGAAACGTAGGGGTGGATCAACACATATGAGCGAGCTTTCTCTGTACTTAGATACCGATTACTGCTCAATCAGATCACATTCTGATACTAAAAATCTTGATATATTATAGCAGTGAAAATCATATAAGTCCACCTTTCCCATGCCATCTAGGATGGCACGGGATCTACTGACTCCTCCGGTATCGAGCGTAGCATCGGAGTCTATTTTTTCTGTTGAAGTGAACGTAATTTCAGATAGGAGATCGAGATTACGTCCAGATATTATTGAGGCCTTGGCCTGTTTGAAGGAATGAGAGGATTCGAGATTTAGCATTCACGATCGTGTTGGAGCTGGGACAGAGACTGAATCCACATCCACTACGAAAGCGGAGGAGTTGATTGCTGATGATGATGATCCATATGATAGTGATCTTAATATTACGGCTGATGATGCTCGTGATATGCCGATTAACGATTGATGATGATCCTCTATTTTTTGATTTTGATATTTTATTTTTTATTGATTGTACGTTTTATTTTTATGTTACATTGAAACTTGAATTTGTTTGGTTCGGACCTTTAGTATCTATTGGCTGATTGCCTGATTGATCATTTCTCATTTGGTTTGCTTTAGTTTTTTTGACTTTTTAATTTTTTTAATGAAATTTTTTGTTTAATTTATTTGTTTGTTTAAATTTTTCATTTAAAAATTTTAAACTCTATAATTTAATTATAATAAATTATAAACTAATTTTATTTAAAATTAAAAAAGATTAAACTTTGTAATTTAATAAATTTTTAATAATTTTCATTTTATAATTTTAATATACTATACTTTATCTATAATTCTATATATAATATAATATATATTTTATTTAAACTAAAAAAGTAAACTTTAAAATTTAAAAAAAAAATTAAATCAGGCCCGCGCCCGTACGTCCTGGTTTGGCACGTACGGCCAGGCCTGGCCCGATCGGGCCTAGCTTTGATAAACCGTGCCTGGCTTGACACGAAAGCACGGCCGTGCTCTAAAAAAATGGGTCGGCCAGCCCGACCCATTTGACACCTCTATGTGGAACCAACATATTCTACCGGATCCTTAACCTCAGCCACAAACACACAATCTTTGCCACCTAATTCCATCATCATTGCATCATCACCCAACCCACCTGTCTCCAAATACCCACTTCCACTCCCTCTACTCGTCAACCAACTCACACCAACACAATGATCACAAGAACCAAAAATCATATTAATAAATCTATTCAAAAGCTCAATCTTTCCACTCAACTTTCTCCACCAACGAACATAGAACCCACCACTATGACCTAAGCCCTCAAGAATCAAAAATGACGTCGGGCCATGTCTCAAGATGCTCTTGCTCGAAATGGAATGTGGGAGCTTGTGCCTCCTGCTTCCAGTCATAATATAGTCGGTTATAAGTAAATTTTTCAAATTAAACGATACTTTGATAGTTCCATTGATAGGTATAAAATCTGCCTCGTAGCTAAAGAGTTTCATTAAAGTACTGGCGTTGACTATCATGATACTTTTAGCCTTGTGGTCAAGCCAACTATAGTACACCTTGTTCTTGGTCTTTGTGTTAGTCATAAATGGTCTCTCCACCAGAATGATATCAATAATGCCTTTTTACAAGGCTATATTTGTGAAACTATATATATGTCACAACCACAAGGCTTTGTTGATCCTGATAATCCCTCTTATGTCTACAAACTAAGAAAAGAAATTTATGGTTTGAAGCAAGCCCCACATGTCTGGTATACTAAGCTTCATAAATTTCTACTAGCCTTGGGTTTTCAGAACTCCCTTGCTGATACTTCTCTATTCATTCTCAAACATTGTGGTCCCCTTATCTATCTCTTGGTTTATGTTGATGATATTATTATATCTGGTAACAATGATGATTTTGTTCAACAATTTATAACTCTATTATCTCGATAATTTTTAATAAAAAATCTTGGGCAGCACTCTTATTTTTTAGGTGTGAAAGTTATCTCCTATCATCATGGTTTATTGCTCTATCAAAGGCGCTATATATTGGATCTTGCTCGTACCAAAATGATGGAAGCAAACCTTATTCTCACACCTCTTCCTACTTAACCACCAATCACTTTGCACTCTGGTTCTCAACTTAGTGATCCATTTGAATCCGTACCATAGTTGGAAGTTTGTAATATCTACTATTTACTTGGCCAGACATTGTTTTTGCAGTCAATAAATTGTCACAGTTCATGCATAAACCAACCTCATATCATTGGCTTCTTGTTAAGAGACTTCTTCATTACCTTTGTGGCTCAGTTAATGATGGTATACTTTCTACCATGACTCTTCACAATCATTACATTATTTATCTTGATCAAAATCTAATTTCCTAGAGTTTCAAGAAGCATCGTCCTTTAGCTCGGTCCAGCACTGAAGCAAAGTTGGTTTGTTGCAAATACTACTGCCAAACTCAACTGGGTCTACTCTCTCTTGGATGAACTTGGTGTCTATTTCTCATTCCCTAGTGATTTATTGTGAAATCATTGAGGCCACTTCTCTATGATCCAACACAATTTTTCACTAGAGAATGAAGCATTTAGCTATTGACTTCCATTTTATTCGTGATCAAGTTCAATCGGATCGTCAACATGTTCATGTTTCCAGTAAAGACCAACTTGTAGATGCTCTGACCAAAACCCCTTTCTAGGACATCATTTCTTTCTCTCAAGACCAAGATTGGACTCTTTACTTGAGTTCCATCTTGAGGGGGCATAATAGAGTCATCGTACTTTATCTAATATTATTTTCAATTAGTTTTATTTTTGACTTTGTATTTGTTATTTAAATTCTATTTCATTATATTTAGGAGGATCTTTCTGTTTCCTTGTTAGTTTAGACAAGCTGTTATATTTGAAATCTTTAAGTATTGATTAATAAAAAGCTATTTAAGTGTAGCCTTTATTTTCTTCTCAATCATCTACTTTTCTCAATTTCTTTACATAAAACTATTCTATTTGCCCCATGCAAACACTATAGTGAGACATAAAAATTAATGAACACAAAAATAATCAAAATAAACATATTAAAATAGTCAAAAATTACTTAAACTTTTATGTAGAGTAAGATTGTTTGTAAGGAATAATGAAGTCATTAATGGAGCCTATTGACACATTGCGAGGTGCACTACAACACCTTGCTATTTTAATGACTTCATTTTTGGCACAATGCAGCCTGTGATACCCACAAGTTGAGCTAGATGTTTCACATGAATCATGCCAGAATGACAAGTCTCAAAAAACACTGGTGCTCCAGCAAACGAGTAAATGTCCAAGCTGGCTTGCGTGCCATGACCCATGCCCAGAGGCAAGGGTTCAGAGTTTCGTGTTGGGCCTGGTTGGGCCAGCATGCCCAGGGAACATATACCTTTAGCAAAAGTAATGCATTACACGTAACACACGCCAGGGTAGGACAGGCATTATACCAGCACACATGTAACATGTTACCCACATTATGGTCATACACTGTAACACACTTTCTAAACGTATTTTAAAGATTATTTTTTTTTTCAAATGTTAATCTGTAACATGTATAATGAATTGGGAACATCTTAACTAGTAAAGTGTTTAGAAAAATGCGTGACACAAAAAAAATTAAAAAAAATGTGTTGCCACCAGCATGTATAATGAGTTTTATTTAATGTAAAAAAAATAAATAAATCTTTTACTTTAAAGTGCCATGACTCTACAGCATATCAAGGCTCACTCACTCTTTCAGGCATCAGGCCAAGCCTGTGCCACTGCCAGCCGTTCTTCACCAGGGATGGACAAGGTGGGATTCTCTAGTATCTGTTATGAGTTTTGTATGAAAATAATATATTTTAAATAAAAAATCCAAAAAATAATGTTGATTTCAAAAATATGTCCAAACTAGTATGTCAAGAAACAATGTGTGAATGAGCGTCATTGTTAACGACGATCATTGCCACTCAGTTTAATTTTAAAAATCAAAATCCAGCATTGTGAAGGCCGACAATTAAAAATACTATGGAGATCTCATTATCGTTATCTCAGTTCGCCCCTTGCACCTCGCCCCTCTACTCTCGGTCATCTCCCCTCGTTCATCTCCCATCGTTCATCTCCCCTCACCTCTCCCCCCTCACTTCCCACCCCTCTCCCCTCACTTCCCACCCCTCACCCCTAGCCCATCTCCAGGAGCTCCTCTGTGGAGCTCCGTCGAGCTCCACAGTGGAGCTCGAGGAGCTCTTTCATGTATCTCCGTCAAAGTCCAAGAAGCTCGACGTGGAGCTCATTGGAGATCGACGAACTCCACGATGAAGCTCCAGTGAGCTACTTCGTGGAACTCCTTTGAGCTCCAACGAGCTCGAAGTGGAGCTCATTGGTGCTCTACGATATAGCTCCTGGAGGTCCATCGTGGAGCTAGAAGGAGCTCCTCGAGCTCAACGTGGAGCTCGAGGAGCTTTGTCAAGCTCCACGATGGAGCTCCAGGAGCTTGACGAAGCTTCACGAGCTCCACGAAGGAGCTCCATCGTAAAGCTCGACGGAGCTCGTCAAACTCCCGTGAGCTCCAAGTCGAACTCACTGGAGCTCGATGGAGATCCACGAAAGAGCTCGTCAAGCTATAGCAAGCTCGACGTGGAGCTCGAGGAGCTCCGTCAAGCTCCACGATGGAGCTCCATCGTCGAGCTCCAGTGAGCTCCACGTAGAGCTCGCTGGAGCTCGACGGAGCTCATTAAGCTTCAATGAGCTCCACGTCGAGCTCGATGGAGCTCCACGAAAGAACTCCTATATACGAGCGGGGAGACAATGGTGGGAAGAGAGGGGCGAGATGAGAGGGGGAGGGACGAGATAAGATAAAGAGATCTCCACATAATTTTTAATAGTTGATATTTATAATACCGGCATTTGATTTTTAAAATTAAACAGCATAGCAATAACTATCATTCATAATGACGGTCATTACTACGTTATTTCTAAACGCACTAGTTTATGCATATTTTGAAACCAATTATAGTTATGATTTTTTATTTAAAATACATTATTTCTGTACAAAACTAGTATGTAGCAAACTCATTCTCAGTTATCATAAGGTGCAGGTCCCTGAATCGGGCATCAACATCATGCCATTCTGGAGAAATTAATTGAAACATGCCAAATGAAAACTAGGGTCAAATAGAGTTGCGTGTACCGCAGACCAACGACATATTCCGGACCGGATCTCCCACGAGGATCCCACGAAATTTACTAAAAATTTCCTTAATCTTGCTAATCGTACTGGAAATGAAAAATCTTATTTATTCCCAAAAACTGACCAGCAATAAATGCGGGGCCGCAGCGCACCTGACAGCGGGTTCGAGGAAACGCTTGTCTGGCTGACGCTGGCGGAGGATGTGGAGGTCACCGCCTGGGCAAAACTCAGTCAAGAAACAGAGGCATTTCGGCGACTCTATGCTCGCATAGAGAGTGGGCAAAAAGGGGTGATCCAGCATTTCAAGTATCTCTTTCTCCCTCCTCGCTCTGCGCTCTTTATTTCGAGTAGCCAGCTCATTCTTATTCATGACTTTAGCTGCAAAAAGCTGGTGTTCATTTTCGGTTGACTCATGGGCCTTGTGTTCGGCGAGGTAGACGGATCCGATGTCTCCGGAACCCAGACGGCGGGAGAAGTGGAGATCGGAGAGGGCGACTGTGGAGAACAATTTGGTAGAGAAAGAGGTGTGGGTGGAGGGGGCTGGAGTGATAGTTGCTGAGGATGAATCAGAGCTTCTGCTTCTGTGGACTGTGGTTTCTGTGGATGTAAAACTTATGCTTTGGAGATCATCCAATAAATCATCATCCACGCCAAGCTCCATCAAGTCAGAAGATGAGAGAGATGGTGACCCGCTCCATCCTTATGAGCTGTGACATTGCTTCAGGTGTACTGCCAGCCGCGTGTGAACCCGTTTTCGAAAATATTATGCCATATCACGTGTTGTCATACGTTTATGACATATGTATGCACAAACACACACACACACATAATATTATGTGTGTGTGTGTGTACATTGTGTGTGTGTGTACATAGTGAGTGTGTGTACTGTGTGTGTACTGTATGTGTGTGTGTACATATTGTGTGTGTGTGTGTACGTTGTGTGTGTGGTGTGTATGAGTGTGTGTGTGTGTACGTAGTGTGTGTATGTACATAGTGTGTGTGTGTGTGTACATAGTGTGTGTGTACATAGTGTGTGTGTGTGTGTGCATAGTGTGTGTGTGTGTACATAGTGTGTGTGTGTGTGTGCATAGTGTGTGTGTGTGTGTGTGCATAGTGTGTGTGTACATAGTGTGTGTGTGTGCACCCATTATGTAATGATATTTTATATATATATATATATATATATATATATATATATATATATATATAAGGGACAAACCATGACCCATACCTGTGGTATTTTCTTTTATAAAAACATGTGGGTAGAAACTCGACGTGATCTTACTTCTGAGTATCTGACCCATGTTTTTTTTAATGCAATATTTTTTAGATGCACTATTTTTTAGATGCACTATTTTTTAGATGCACTATTTTTTAGATGCACTATTTTTTTAGATGCACTATTTTTTAGATGCACTATTTTTTAGATGCACTATTTTTTAGATGCACTATTTTTTAGATGCACTATTTTTTAGATGCAGTGTTTTTTAGTTGCAGTGTTTTTTAGATGCAGTATTTTTTAGATGCAGTGTTTTTTAGATGCAGTGTTTTTTAGATGCAGTGTTTTTTAGATGCAGTGTTTTTTAGATGCAGTGTTTTTTAGATGCAGTATTTTTAGATGCAGTGTTTTTAGATGCAATGTTTTTTAGATGCAGTGTTTTTTAGATGCAGTGTTTTTTAGATGCAGTGTTTTTTAGATGCAGTGTTTTTTAGATGCAGTGTTTTTAGATGCAGTGTTTTTTAGATGCGATGCAGTGTTTTTTAGATGCAGTGTTTTTAGATGCAGTGTTTTTTAGATGCAGTGTTTTTTAGATGCAGTGTTTTTTAGATGCAGTGTTTTTTAGATGCAGTGTTTTTTAGATGCAGTGTTTTTTAGATGCAGTGTTTTTTAGATGCAGTGTTTTTTAGATGCAGTGTTTTTTAGATGCAGTGTTTTTTAGATGCAGTGTTTTTTAGATGCAGTGTTTTTTAGATGCAGTGTTTTTTAGATGCAGTGTTTTTTAGATGCAGTGTTTTTTAGATGCAGTGTTTTTAGATGCAGTGTTTTTTAGATGCAGTGTTTTTTAGATGCAGTGTTTTTTAGATGCAGTGTTTTTTAGATGCAGTGTTTTTTAGATGCAGTGTTTTTTAGATGCAGTGTTTTTTAGATGCAGTGTTTTTTAGATGCAGTGTTTTTTAGATGCAGTGTTTTTTAGATGCAGTGTTTTTTAGATGCAGTGTTTTTTAGATGCAGTGTTTTTTAGATGCAGTGTTTTTAGATGCAGTGTTTTTTAGATGCAGTGTTTTTTAGATGCAGTGTTTTTTAGATGCAGTGTTTTTTAGATGCAGTGTTTTTTAGATGCAGTGTTTTTTAGATGCAGTGTTTTTTAGATGCAGTGTTTTTTAGATGCAGTGTTTTTTAGATGCAGTGTTTTTTAGATGCAGTGTTTTTTAGATGCAGTGTTTTTTAGATGCAGTGTTTTTTAGATGCAGTGTTTTTTAGATGCAGTGTTTTTTAGATGCAGTGTTTTTTAGATGCAATATTTTTTAGATGCAATATTTTTTAGATGCAATATTTTTTAGATGCAATATTTTTTAGATGTAATATTTTTAAAAATGCTTATGTGATAAGAGGGGAGTATTTTTGTATTGATGTATTATAATATTTCAAAATATAAATATTTTTTTTGTCTTTGTGCACCAAACCAAAAATACAAAAAAAAAAACATAATTATTTTTTTTGGGAGCAAAACATAATTTTCTATTATTTTTATGTTACCTTGGATTGTTTAAAGAAGTTTTGTATGGAAATAATTCATTTAAAATAAAAAATTCAATATTGAATTCTAGTTTCAAAAATATGTCCCAACTAGTGCGTCTTGAAACACCATGGCAATGATCGTCGTTCATAACAATGATTATTATAATGTTGTTGATTTTTTTAAATCATAGTCTGGCGTTCACAATGTCAACTATTGAATTTTAAAAAATTAACAAATACCAACATTGGGAATGATGATTATTAAATTAAACTAATAGTCATCATTCACAACGCTAACTATTGAACAAATTTATCCCCGAATGATCATATTGTACCTTTTCCTCATTTTTTTCTTCTCCATTTTCACCTAACCCTCTATTTTCTTTAGCTGTTTATTCAACCATCGCCTCCTCCTCTCCACCAGACCTCACCTCAATGATAGCAAAGCTACATTCCATAAGCATTCAACAGATTTCCTTTCGAGGTTTGTTATTTGTCTTATTTTCTTGTGAAAAAATTAAGGGGTGTTAGGATTTAATGGTATAAAATTCTGTTTATTTTGTTATATTTGTTATTTGACTGCAACTTTTATTGTTTTTTTTTTTTTTGATTTCTAGATATTTGTCTTAATATGAGTTCTTCATCTCTAAATATATAGGCACATAATATCTACTTCATAACATAATAAAATCTAAAATATACATGCATATGGAGTGTTCAACACAATGTACTTGTAACATCAAATATATGAGGAGACTCTCTCTACCATGGAAAATAAACTCATGTAGACACATAGACACGTGACACCCACATCCACACACACGAACGCACACACACACACACACACATGTTTCTATAATATAAAATATGTATGTTCTAATTTTTTTTATATTTAAACATTCAATTTACTAAATTTCAAATGTTTCACTTATGAAATGTTTTCAATAATTTAATTCTATTGTAAATTAAAAAAAATCAGTAAACAAGCATAATCAAATAAAACATATTTTTTTAAGAAATTGATAAAATTTGTTCAAGTATTCTCTTATGCTATATGGACATTGCATCATATATAAAAAATATTTTAAACATGTTAAAATATATAGGTTTATATTTAAGAACATTTTTAAAAAAATCATGCAATTATGTCGCATATTTAACATGTTTCATAAATGATGTATAACATATATGTTATATGATATAAGGAGAAAATGCAACAAAAATAATTTTAAATGATTATATTAGTTGATTTATATATAGAATCATACAATTATGTCATTTAGCGAAAATAGATATCTACCTCATTAAGTTGAGAAATGAAACATCAATTTATAAAAAAAAATCAAGATATATATTAACATGTATATATAAGCATTATCTATTCGATAATATTCTCTCATATTTTTAAATTTTTTTTTACTTGTTTTGAAACATATTAATTATGTTTGTTTCCTATATTCACGTAATATATAATTACAATGGACACATAGTGAGGACTCATAATGATGTGAAATATAATGGAAACAAAGCTATGATTGTACATTTGGAAATACCGATTGATTGCACGTTTGAATAATTGGGTGATATTATATTTTCAAGCAGACATATTAACAAACAGAAGTTTAACTAAGTCCTCAAATATAAGTATCCTCTAAAAAGTAGAAATAGGTTCCAATCTCTTACAATATGAAATTATAGTATGTGCACCAAATGTTAAAAATAATTAACACAACAGGCATTGAGAAAATTAAATTGTTTGTTGTGGTCATTCGAATACACCAACAAGCAAATCAATATATTAGTGTTGTAGAAATTGAGAATGTTGCAGAAATTGACTATGATTATAGGCCTGGTAGTGGTCCAGTACGAGATACTAGAGCATATGAAGATGATGATACTTGCGCTTATGAAGAAGGTAATGATGAACCTGATGAAGATGTTGATACTGATATTATGATGACTTACATGTTCAAGCTGATGTCTATGTTTCATCATTCCATACTACTAATCAAGTTTTGGAGAATGAGCGAGGGATATTTGTCTCCGCACATACATTATCTTGTGATGTATCCAATATCCCAGACAATAATAAAGAATTTGATGAGTCTGCTCATATTTAGTTTCACCTACCACTAATACCTTGTTTTGAACATGTTGAAAACATAGATATTACTATTTCAAGTAGCTGGATTCTATGGAGGCAAGAAACAACCAGTTATGCAAGTAGTGAATTTGTAGTTTGGCAAGTTTTTAATTCTAAATCTAAATTGCAAGAGGCAACAAAGATTTACTCAATTGAAACACACCATTAATTTGTGGTAGTTGTCTCCTTGAAAAAATTATTTGTTTTAAGATGTAAGAATGCTGAATAATGTCAATATTAATGAAAGTTGTGTGCCATGGTTGTGAAAGATACTGATTTATTTGTGATCAACAAATATAAAGGGCCACATATTTATGTAAATCCATGTTTAAATCGAGATCATCATCAACTAGACTCAAAGTTGGTTGCTGCTCATATAAAATCAATAATTAAGGCACAATTTACATTGTTCCCTGTGGCTATTCATGCAATTGTGATGGAGAAATGGGGATATGAAATTTCATATAAAAAAGTCTTGGATGGGAACCATAAGGCATTTATACACTTATTTGGTAATTTTTTTTAATCATATACATCACTTACATTTTTTCTTGGCCATTGAACAAGCCAATCCTGGATGTATTGTTATTTGGAAAACCATCTCTCATAGTGTGCCAGACAATGAGACATTTCAGCATGTGTTCTGGTCATTCAAGCTATCTATTGAAGGGTTCACAAATTGTCATCTTATACTTAGTATTGATGGTACACATTTGTATGGGAAGTATAAAGGGACAATATTGATTGCTATGAAATATGACAAAAATAATTAGTTATTTCCATTGGCATTACTATTACAGAAGGTGAGAATATTAATAGTTGGGGATGGTTCTTGGCATGTATCAGAAATAGAATAACTCAACGGACGGGAATTTGTATTATATCTGACAGACATCCAAATATTATGGTAGCTATGAGTAATCCTCATCTTGGTTGGGATGCACCATATGCCTATCACAAGATATGCATGCGTCATCTTGCAAGTAATTTATGACCCACTTCAAAAATAAACTCTTGAAGAATTTGGTATGCAGAGCAGTAGTTGCGACAACACCACGGAAGATGAATAGACACATGGCTATAATTGAGAGAATTAATCCTAAAACACGACAATGGTTAAAGGCGATCTCTCTTCCATTATGAGTACTTTCACACGATGGAGGTCAAAGATATGTGATAATGACAACCAATATGTCAAAGTTATTTAACAATATTCTTAAAGGGGCTTTTAGCTTACCAATCACTGCATTAGTTTAGTTGACATTTTTAGATTGACATCTAATTAGAAATGCATGTGTGGTAAGACACCGATATATGGATTTCCATATAGCCATATCATAGCAGCATGTCAGCATCGAAGTTTTGATTTTCAGTTATTTGTTCAAAGCAACTACACTACGCAATCCTACTATGACACTTGGGCAAGGTTATTTTTTTTTCATATTCAATGAAGATGAGTGGCCTATTTATGATAGTCCAATGATCGTAGCTCCGAGGTCAATGAAATGACAAGTTAGTAGTCATTCTAAATCAACATGTTTGCATAATGAAATAGTTGTCAGGGAGGTGAAAACAAAAATAAAATGTGAGTTATGCAAACAAGAGGGTCACAATCAGTGGTCTTGTAAGAATAAATAATCAAGGTTGGTTGTTTATTTGTAAATGAGGCCTCATTTTTGTGTTGTTGTTATATATAAGACTTATGTACTAGCATTTATTTCTTATAAATGAGGCCCTGAATATTTTGTTGTTGTCTTGTATCAAACTTTTTCTATTGAATAAAACTTTCTTATTGTACGTGTGTATTGTAAATTGTCATTGTGATTAATATTGACAACCATGTTTGAAAATTATTCTAGATTTTTTATATCATATAGACATGGCTTGGGGGTTTCATGATGCTGATCTGTCGGATACATCTGTCTTGGTATTGCAAGATTGACATCGATCGCACTTTGTAGATACAGAGCAGGTACGTAATCTGTTAATTATCAATTACTATTAGTAGTTTAAACATTTAATTTATACATAATCACTTTTAAATTTTGGTGTTTCATTGCTTACAGCTTCAGGAGATCCTCCACCCTCGACAGTAGATGAGAGCCTTCGTGACTATGTGGAGGATGAATATTAGAATTCAGTCATACATGATTAGGGCTAGATTTTATGGTATATATCATTTAGGCCATATTGTGATTGATTAGCCAATTTTCACTTCACTCGTTGAGAGATGGAGACCCGAGACACACACGTTTCATATGCTAGTAGGGGAGAGATGACTATTATCTTACAGGACATCACTATCCTTCTTGGTCTTCGTATTCATGGCCCAGTAGTCACTGACACATGTGTGTTCGATATGATGGTGTTGTGCGTGGACTTGCTTGGTGTCATCCCACTCACTGATGCTATCAGAGGAGCCACTGTCTCTTTGCGGTAGTTTTGTCTCTAGTTATCCAACCTACCACCTGATGCAGATGAGGTCACATTAGAGTGTTGTGCACGTGGGTTCATCTTAGTGCTGATCGGATGCTTCTTGTTTAAGGACAAGAATGGTGTGCATGTTTTTATGTACTTTCTTCCACTACTGTGAGATTTTAAGGATACTACAATATATAGTTGGGGTGGTGCAGTACTAGCACATACATATCATGAGTTATGCTGAGCCAGCTTGGATCATAACCGTGGTATTAGTAGTTGTATTACACTCATGCAAGTATGTAATAACTGGGAATATGTGTTGTTATGTATGGATAATCTATCATATTTTTTCTAACGCAATATAAAAATTTCAATATTTTTACCAACTTTCTTATTATTTTGTATTCAACTATGGTCTTGGGAGAGACTTCATGTTGGGCGACCCGATTTTGGGCAACCACACGCACTTATAGCACCACCACCCGCTCATGCCTTACATGATGCCGATATCGAATTCGGGAATGATGACCTACTTGAGGCTGGCCACGATGGATTACTAGCTCAATCTTCGATTGAGTCAGAGGTAAAGCTAGCTCTTCCACTCGGGTGTAGGTAAAGAGTACCTTTGACACGGGTACATAATCTATCGGGTGTACTCCTCCTATACTGAGATCAGCTAGATGCACAGATTCCTAATCAGGTAATATTTATGTAAAATTATATGGTTCTATATTAATTATATTCATAATCTTGTAAAATTTATTGGCATAAAGTGTTCACATATAGGTCCAATGGCAGCCATACATGGGAGAGATACTTGATAAGCTCCCAAATATCTGCTTAGCTGATCAAGAGATATGGCAGACGATGTCACTGCTCATTTTTTTCGAGATTATTGAGTGGCATCATCCAGAGATAATTCTGTGCCAATTTGGATTACATCAAGAGATACCTTCAGCTTGCTCTTACGAGCAAAAGTTGCATGCAGTGGATGCACGTGGACAACACCAGCATGATTGGGCGATGTATCATGCACCATACATAGTATTATGGGAGACGCGAGCAGCTAGGATCATCACTTTACCTTTTATGTCGGGTATAATGGACTTTCATCATCCATACATGTAGTGGTATCGTCATATTACATGGTATTTTATGACACCGCAACTTCATAGGGATGATATGAGGTTTTACACTATAGCCGATAGTTTGGATCTTTTGGTAAGTTAGAGTCGTGTTTCTAAAATATTTTACTTAATTTTTAATTATTAAATTATGTAATTATAATTCTTTATTTGGTTCACTCAGATTGGGAATATGGTTGACATAGCCAATCGCTCTCGTGTTGATACCATTCGTCCTTTATGCGATATACATCATATTTCCAGATTAATATTATGCCAGATCAGTGAAGACCATCGTATAGCCTAGCACACTGAGGATGCTTCGTCATCACATAAGCCATTTATTAAACCTCTGGTGTCGTCAACAACATCACGTATACAGCCCGTTCAAGATAGAGGAAAAGGGAGAGTGAGAGTTGATCGTCAAGTTCATGCTCAAGATGGTGGGTCAAGTCATGGTCCAGATAGTGAGAGCGGTCTTGGTACACTTGAGCCAACTATGTCTACTTCTTACCCCTCACACAAGATGTTTATACCTCCACATACTTGCACATCACATTCCATACCCACTCACATTGACACATCACCTTCCCTACCCTCACATTGACACATCACCTTCCCTGCCCTCACATTGACACATCATCTTCCCTGCCCTCACATTGACACATCACCTTCCTTGCCCTCACATTGACACATCACCTTCCCCGCCCTCACATTGACACATCACCTTCCCTGCCCTCACATTGACACATCACCTTCCATGCCCTCACATTGACACATCACCTTCCCTACCCTCACATTGACACAATTCCTCTGAAAGTCCTTGTTCATTCTAATTATCCAAGAAATTCTAGGACACAATTCCTACGGAAGTCGAGTGTGTATTAAATTTATCTTCTTCAAGTCTTTTTAATAAATATAGTTATCTATATTTTTGTTGCATGTGATATTTTGTATGTTTTGATTGAAATAGAAATGAGGATACAGATTTTGTTGCACAGAAAAATACTAGAGACACTTGCAACTCTTTTTTTGGGACATGGGAGAAGATTGTCATTTCTACATCATAGATATGATTTGAAGTATTGTAAGATTATCTATTTTTTGAATGATTAGAACTTAGGGTGTGTGTTAGGTTGAGATGTGGTTTTAATTTATTTTGTAATTTTTTTAGTTGGACACAACAGAATCTATGTATCCTGTAATTTAATTTTTTGCACTTGATATGTGGATGATTAGAACACTAATGAAGATTTTTATATATTATGCAAATGTATTATTTTTTGCAGCTGCAAAGTCTGGTGGAGAGGAGGAGGCCACTGGTGGAATAAATGGCAGAAGAAAATCGAGGGTTATGTGAAAATTGAGAAGAGAAAAATGAGGCACTTGTAATTCTTTTTTTGGAACATGAGAGAAGATTGTCATTTCTGCATTGTAGATTTAATTTTAAGTTTAGCAAGCTTATGTATTTGTTGGATGATTAGAATTCAGGGGGTGTGTGTTACCTTTAGATATTTAAATTTATTTTGTAATTTTTTCAATTGGACACTATTAAATCTAAGTATCCTGTAATATATATTTTTTCCACTTGAGATGTGAATGCTTAGAACAATGATGGAGATTTATATATATTATGCAAATGCTGAATTTTTTGTAGCTGCAAGATCTGATGGTGAGGACATTCTGGTGGAACAACATTCTGAAGAAATGAGTTGTTAGGAGAAAATGGGGAACAAAAAACTGGAGAAGGCTTCATTCAATAGCCAGCATTGTGAACGATGACCATTAGTTTAATTTAATAGTCATCATTCCTAATGCCGACATTTGATAATTTTTAAAATTAAATAACAAGATTTGTGAATGATGGCTATTGGTTTAATTAAATAGTCGTCGTTCCCAATGCTGGTATTTAAAAATTTTTTTAAATTCAATAGCTTGCATTGTGAATACCGGCCTATGATTTTAAAAAATCAACAGCATGGCAATGGCCGTCGTTGTGAACGACGGCCATTGCCACGATATTTCTAGACGCACTAGTTTGGACATATTTTTGAAACTCAGATTAAATATTGGATTTTTTATTTTAAATAAATTATTTCCGTACGAAACTCTATTTAAAGCTCGTAGAAGAATTTATTATACATGTGATGGCATCTATTATTTTCGATATTAATTTTATTAAATTATATAATTTATGTAATATGTTGTTAATTTACTATTTTTTTAAATGTTTTTTTCCTAAGAAATTAAAATAGTTAATAAATTGAAAAAAAATAATGTTATTTCATATTAAAATTCAAAAATTAAAATTCAAATTAAACTATAGTAAAAAAGTAAAAAAGAATTACAATTATTCCTCTTTATTGTCTCATGCTAAAAGTTATTTCATATTTTATGGTATATCAATTTCTTTTATCAATATGTTTCCAATTTATTATACATGTGATGGCTTCTATTATTTTCGATATTAATTTTATTGATTGCTGGTCAATTATGCTATCACAATAACTAAAAGTTAGTTCTTACAAAATCATTGAAACTAAAAGTGTTAATAGACCACGTGCTCATTAGAAGAAATTTTGTCAATTGTAATCTCAAGAAATTTAAGAACTTCACATCACCACTATTGTAGTCTATTAATAAAAATTTAATTTTTAAATATTTCCTAAGTTTGTAGTGTATCTATGCATGCTCATTTGAGATGGTGTAACTCGATGAGTTATGGTAGTACCTGAACTATAAGTTATGGTAGTACCTGAACTATAAGTTATGGAAAGAAAGTAGCTCTCACTCACATGGAACAGTTTGAATTATATTATTAAGTATTTGATATCCAATGTTGATTTCACATAGGCTAGGCTAACCATCTCAAACAACTTGGTTTTCACATTACAATAATAGGTAATATAAGAATATGTTCATAATCACAATATTTATTATATTTTACCCCCTTTTTTTTTTAATATTTTCTTAGATAAGGGATCATTCATATATGTCACAAATAATGAAGCAATAAATATTAATTGAGAAAAATCTAAATGAGATGGATAATAAATATCAAATTATAAAACATTTACTTTATAAAAACTTCTAATAATCATTTCATTTTTTTCTATAATAAACCAATTAATATAAGCTAACAAACAATTTTTTTTGTATTATAAAATATTGAAATAATTGTTTTATATCCTACAACATCTTTCAGGATTAAATGCATAGAATTCGAGTTTCACCTTGTGTCGATATTTATTCAATTTTTTTTAGATTTTAAATATACTACTTGGCGATATCTTTTGAATTCAATTATTTGAGAGTTTAAACTATTTATTAAAATCAAAGCATCACAAATATTTTATCACTTATGAAATTTATACAAGATTTAACTATGAGATTTATAATATGGGGTGCATAATATTAGTGTAGCACAAATCCACATTCAAGATATTCAAACAACTCATCACATGATCGAGTCAATTTTTGTATTTGCATATTCATTATGAAGCCTAATTTACATATTATATTAAATAATTTCAAATGCACTTAAAATACTCAAAATATTGTAAGAAACATATTGAGTAACATGATTATAATTTACTAATTTAAAAGGAATTTTAATTTTTTGCAAATTAAATTGATGACATAAATAATATAAAATTATATTAACATAATTACATGATGACTTAGAAACACAAATATTAGATGTTAATCTTACACAACAAATATATGAGGTTCAGAATTTTGTTAGTATAGTTATTTTTTTATGATAATATGACAACATATCATTGTTAAAAACTTAATCCTTTATACTAGATATCTCATACAGGTTAAAAACTTAAATGAGAAATTACCAAAAACTTTGAGAAGAATGCATACCTAGCTCTTTTAGAATAAATTTTACTTCTCTCAAGTTAATTTGTTTTCAAATCATCTATCATATTTTTCCACACCAAGTATGAGAAGAGAGTGCTGGCCTCTTCCTCGATTCACGTACCTTGACTACAATCAAGTGTCAGATGAAAAAAATAAAAACAAAAACCAAAAGGAAGAAAAAGAATGAGAGATTTGTGTTTTGGTACACTAAATTTTTATAAATTAAAAAAATATATCATTATCATATTCTAAACTAATTAAGCTTTAGTACACTAAAATTCATTAACTCAATTTTTACCTTCAAAATTTGGAAAAATATATAAAATTAAATTTAATTAATTTAAAATCTACTGGAAATTGAGAAATTAATTATTGATGAAAAAGGGACAAGCAAAGATTTGAACCTATGTCCTCTACTTGTAAAAATTACAATAAACCACTTAGTCACTAAAATATCATCATATAAAAAATAAATCAAAATTCTTATATATAAATACAAAATAAATAAAAACACATATACAAGTATACATAAATATATGTAGATATATAAAGATATATAAAAATTAATATACATATACATATATTTATATATAAATATATAAATATATGCGTATATATTTATGTGTGTGTGTGTGTGCATGCATGTTTATGTCTATACCCTACAATAAATAAACCATTTAAAAATGGAAATTAGAAACGTTCAGATCCATTTCAAAACTTAGGAATGAATTTGAAATGGAATTGAAATGGAATTTACAAATCTAGTAAAAAATAGAAAAGAAAAAAAATTCCATCGCTAAATATCAATAGAAATTTTTGAGTTTTTTTTTCCTGTCGCTAAATGATCAATGAAGTGAGAAGCGGATATGTCTGCATGACATTTAGTAAGGAAATATTTGCATCTATTTATAATCAAAAATGGAAATCATATCCATTTCTATTATTGTGAGGGATATTATGTCAATTGATATATAAATTAAAATGATTATGCGTCTGAAAGTCATCTCGTTGCTATTTTAGCGACGTAAATAAATTTCATCACTAAAATATGATAATTAATTTTTGATAACCACTTCAAAACTTCAAACTATTCTTAGGGTTTCAAAGATTTTTTGGTTTGGTTGTGATTTCATCTGATTCATGTTTAAATTGTCTATCCTCTATATATTGTTCAACACATATTTTATCCATAATTGAGGTATGAAATTATGATTTTTATTTTATCCCGTATGTATTGTATTCGGGAATACATAATTGTGTGTTTTCCATAATTGTGTGTTTTCACGTTATGTGTAGTTTTTTCCCATTTTTAACATTTATATTGGATTCCATCTGATTATTTTTGCTGGATTATTATTACTATAATTAATAAATAATATATTTTTTACATTTTTTTTATATTTTTTCCCTCATACCTTTATATGTACATTTTTTTTGTAACCTAATTGATTTATAAAAGTTGTGTGTATTTTGTTATTGACTTATGGTTAATATCACCAAAATTATTTTGTGTTATGTTTCCTTAATAGAATTACATGATATTTAATAGTTTTAAAATTGAATAACTCATTAATGGCATAACATTAACAATAAGTTTATCCTTATTGTATGGAAGATTCAATTCTATTTTAAAGCAAATAAGGAAAGAGTTTTTGGTTTGATAATCATCATAAATTCTTAAATGTGTAACATCTATTTCCGATAAATATTAATGCATTTAAGAAAGGCCATAAAGTCATTAATAGTGCACCACCTTTTGAGGTCAATTTATGAAATATCATAAATAATTGAAAAATATGTATTCAAAATTATTATGGATACTGATGAAAATTATCTCAATATGCAATTTTCAAAGATTTATCACTTAAGGTTGGATGAAAAAAAATATCTTTTAGGATTTGTCATATTAAGAAACAAATCTTATTAGACAACTTAGATATGATGCGTATTGAGAAGAATTTTTGATAATATTTTTAATACTATAATAAATGTGGATGGAACAATAAAAGATAATGTCAAATCAAGAGAGGATTTGAAAGAGTTACGCTCATGTTCAAAGTTATACAGGGACGAATCAATGAAAAAAATTCTCTAAGGCTTGTTATAGTATTGAAAAAGATACAAAGTAAGCTTTGTACAAATAGCTTATGGAGCTTAGGTTCCTTGAAGGATATGCATCTAGCATGGTAAAATGTGTTGATATGAAGAAACATAAATTATTTGGAATAAAAAGTCATGACTATCATGTGTTCATGCAGAGACTAATACCCATAAAGCTACAATGTACTACTGATTTTCATCAAGGGGTCTAACTATATTGTATGTACTATTGATTTTCATAGTTGGCTAATTGAAATTCTACACTTTGAGTATCCTACTTTACCAATTAAGAGGATTATTCTATTTAAATGTAAATAGTTTGATCCAATTCTAAACATGTGTACTATAATTCATTATCAATACAACCTTATTGATGTACACTATAATAAATTTTATCATAAGTATGAGCCATCTATTTTTGTGGTACAAGCCAAACAAGTATGTTACACTACTTATTCAACCACAAGAAAAAATACGTATCATTGGTGGGCAATATGTAAAAACAAAATCTAAACCAATTGTTTAAGTTATTGAAAATGATGTTATAGTCATTCCATCGCATGTATCCGCATTTCAAAAATTAATTATTTATCATTGTATCTTGTTATTATGATATTTTCATATAATATTTCTATTGCATTTGTATATTTTGATGTTTATGTAACTTTATATAGAAATGAGAGGTGACCATTCAAGTGACTAAGGATCCCAATGCGTGAAGAGGGGTAGAAGAAGTCAATTAATAGTTTATGGAGGAGGAACTCAAAAAATAAATGGTCTTTGCTGCTTCCTAGAAGTATACTGACTTTCTTTTCTCTTTCCACTGGTACTTCCACTTATCTTTTGAAGATTTTGTGTATCCTCAAACTCTCGCTCGATGGCTAAAGCTGTGTCTTAACTATTGTGTCCATATATTGGATGAGAAATCCCACAATCTTGCTCCAGATAGATAATTTCAATCAATCTTCAATTTTCCAAACCTTAGCTGCATTAGTGGCCACATAATCATCCTAAAAATGTTCTAACTCTGTGAATTTAGCCACATAATCAAGCATTGTCATATTTTTGTGTTTGAGTTCAATGAATTTCCGGGCCTTAGTATGTCGGGCTGAAGTCGAAAAATATTTTTCCATGAAGAATTCTCAAAATTCTTCCCATGTCATGGCCTCTATATTCTTCGAGACCTTGATCCAATCCCACCAAATTTGGTGACTCACCCTCTAGCTGGAACGCTGCTATCCAGATCTTTGTTTCATTAGAAGTGATCTCCATAGCTTCTAAGATTTTTTTCAATTTGTCAAAACTAATGATCTACTACCATCGGGTCCCCTCTTCCCCTAAATGTCGGAGGAGGTGGCTTGAACCTTTAGAATTTATTTGGTCCTTCTTGACATACAGTTGTAACTAGTCTATGAAAATGTGACAACTACGACACTCACAACCTCTATGAAAGCCTGTTGGTCAATGATGACTGGCGTTTGATTCTCATTTCGGAGACGTCCTCTATGTCTTTATTATTTACTTTCTATCTACACAAGTCAAATAATAATTAAAAAAAAATCACATTCTTATTCTATTATTAGTGCACATACCAACTAATAATAAATTTTTCATTTTGAAGATATCTTTTCATTTTTCGAACCATTAAGGTTATATTTCCCTACTGTAATATTTTTTTTCTCATGCTACATATAATCCATACATTCTAAAACATGCAACATGCTTCACATCAATGTATACGTAATAAAAATCCATTATATGTTGTGATCTTCTTCTAGGAAATTTTTTACCTAGACTTTGACACTAAGGTATTACCTGGATATTAATTTTTTTTTGATCATTAGATATTTGTATATATAAATTTTACTACCAAGTTATGAAACTTGTACCAATTTTGAGTTATAGGTAATCATATACCTAATCTCTGATACCAAGTTGTAACGCCCCAATCCCTAGGGGTCCCATTCATTCATCACACAACAAAATATCTAATAAAATAATATTTTTATTTTCAGATGTTGTGTACAAATGTTTTTTATTTGCTTAGTACAATAAAAAAAAACACATAATCTACAATTCAAGCCACAACCGGCTTCCACCACAAGTGTGATCCCGCATGTGGGTTTATCATCTGCCTTGGAGCAGTACCTGAAAGGGGTCCCAAAATGGAGTGAACAAATCTTTGTAGAGGCAATCTATTACATAGCTACTCCCCACCTAAGTGCATGTAAAAAACATCATGCATAATATATCAACACCCATTCAAGTACAATATTTATATGAATATAATTAGGGATGAAATATTTGTATGTCATACTTAGTTTCACTGACTCTCTCACACATGCCGAAGCTAAGTGTGACATATTCCATGTATATGTAGATATATATATAAATATCCTTTTTTCTTTTTTTTTGGACATACTCCAAAAAATAATACCGTGTAACTCAATTTGATGTTGTCCCAATTCAAATTCGCATAATAATACCCGTTATGCACACACACACACACACACACAAACCATGCATCAATCCATTTATTTGGGATGTTTTCGTGCATATGAAATGCAAATATGCCAATTACAATTAAACCATATTTTAAGCACATTTATAACTAAACAACCACAATTTATACTACAATATATTTTACTAAACCAAACTTTGAAATTTTCACCAATTAACCATTCACAATTTAATTTCTAAAACAGTTTGAATTGAAATAATTCATGATTATTTACGGCCCTTAAATAGAAAAAAAAATTCAATAGGAGAAAACCACTACCTCTCGGAATATTTTACCAAAACTATGGAAATTTGATATAAATACAAAGATATTGTCATGTAAAGTAACTTTTGTTCTTAGACTATTTTGTTCTAACTCCAGAATAATTAGTTAATAATAAAATCAAATCAACATAATTTTTTATTTTTTTTTCTTGGCACTACATAGACCTCCTCTCATATCCTTTTTTTCCTTTCCCCCATTTTCTTGATTCCAATCAATTTTGTGTTATTATTATTATTATTATTATTATTATTATTATTTTATTAAAATAATATAAATAAAAATTATTTTTCTTTTCTTTATTTCATTATTATTATTATTATAAAATAAAATAAAATAAAATAAAAATTGACTAAATCTCAACCTTCTTAGAATTTGGTGAAAATTATCATCGTAGCTATATTTTCCAAGATGAATTCAATAGTGAAATCTATTTTATCATTAGGATTCTATAAATTTTTAGATTATTTTTCCTTATTACAAAATAATTATTATGCCCATTTTCTAGAAAAATCATATTATTTATTTATTTGTTTTTCTTTTTTTCTGGATTTCACGAAATATATGTATCTAATAATTATCTCGAGATTAAGATTAATTGTATTTATAATTATTTTAAGTTGATCTCATTCAATACACAAATATGTACTATTACAAGAAGTTAGAACTTTATCATTTCTCATTGTCAAGATAAACTACTAAAATCTTATGTTAAAATTTTATTAATAGTGTATCCAACTTCATTTAGACTATAAACAAAGTGTCTATATTCAACAAGAATTGATAATTTGATATTTTAAGTGTAAGTTAAACTCTATACATCAAATCATTTACTTGTAGACTAAACAACACACACATATTTACTTAAATGCAAAAAAAGTTCATGTAAATACTAGAATTTTATTAAAAATAAAATTAAATAAACATCCATTATAATAAAATTACTTTTAGTATATATATACAATCCATTTTTATTATATTTCAACTAATTTTTTAAAATTTTTGATTAAATGAGTGTGTCATATCTGTACTACTTCATAATAACTATTTTTTCTAAAACTAATTAACAAATTAACAAAGCTATTAAATGGGCTTGAGATAGAGGTGTCAAACGGGCCGGCCTAGCACGGCACGGCCCGTTTTTCACAAGCACGGCATGGTCAGTTAAAGGCAGGCACGGCAAGGCCCGTGGGCACGGCAAGGCCCGTGGGCACGGCAAGGCCGTGCCGTGCCGTGCCCGGCACGCTCGGGCATGCCTTGCCACTCACAGGCCAGGCGAGGCGGCACGGGCACAGGGCAGGGCAGGTGGGGCGGGTGCCGCAACGCGGGACCGTGTCAAACGGGGTCCGGGTCCCGGGAGGCCAGCCCTAAATGGCATATTACAAAATTTTTTTTTTTTAAATTTTTTTATTAAGTTACTGTATATACTTTAGAGTATTAGTAATAATTAAAAAATATAAATTTTTGTAAAAAATATAACATTTAAAATTAAATAAAACAAAAAAATATTAGAAAAAATTTTTTTTTTTTCAATTAAGTTTAGCTTTTTTTATTATTATAATTTATTAATTATATATTAAAATTTAATGTTATTAAATTTTAAAATAAAATTTAAATGGTAAAATAATAAATAAATACATTAAGTTAGTAAAAATTTTAATTAAAAAAAAATTAAACTACACAAATGAAAAATTACCATTAATGCTTTTGAAACCAATAGTTCGAACAAAACATGTATAAGTTTCAACACAACGTATGGTACAAAGTACAAACAAAGCGTATAAATAAAATAAATAAAAAAATATCGAAAAAAAGAGCAGATGAGCATCAATCGTCAAGCGGCATATCATGAGAATCATCAGCCGCAACATCAAGATCAGTATCATATGGGTCATCATCATCGGCAATCAGCTCCTCCGCCATCGTAGTGGATGTGGATGCGACTGCAGTGTCTGTCACAGTCCCAGCTTCAGCACGATCACTGATTCTAAATCTCGATTCCTCCCAATCCTTCAAACATGCCAAGGCCTCAACCATATCTGGACGTAATCTCGATCTCCTATCCGAAATCACGTTCACTGCAACAGAAAAGGCAGACTCCGATGCTACGCTCGACACCGGAGGAGTCAATAGATCCCGTGCCATCCTAGATAGCACGGGATAGGCGAACTCATATGATTTCCATCACTGTAATAAATCAAGATTCTTATTGTCAGAAGATGATAGGATTGAGTAGTAATCGATATCTAAGTACCGAGACAGCTCGCTCCTATGTGAAGGTCCACCCCTAGGTTTCCCCCTCGCTAGGTTAATGGAATAATCGTCATCTCTGAACAAGGTATCAGTGTCCGTACTCACAGTCTCACCACCACCACCACCATACCTAGTATCGTAGTATGTGAACAGGTCTGTCAACTTCTCGTAAATGAACCCTTCAGGTGACTCTTCCAGGTTCATGCACGAGGAAATAAAAGTCAGGGTGTTTTCAACCCCTTCCACCTTAGCCCTAGGGTCCATGCATGCTGCGAGGCAATAAAGAGATGAAATGGTGGACCAGTACTTCAAGTACTTGGTCTCCATCTCTGCAACCATATGGCTAAGCGTCGGGTCCGCTCGATACTTCCTAAACATGCTACTAATGTTGCATATGCAACGAAGTGCAATGCAAGTGGTGGGCGTATAAACCGACGAACACATGTTCATCGTGTCATACAATATCTTCAGGAATTTCATAAATGAAATTCCTGAAGCCCAGTCAGTGTCGTCAATAATAAGTTCGCCACTCTTACTATTGACGTAGTCGGATATCACGTGTTCGTATCCAACACATGATTCCAACATCAGGTACGTGTAATTCCAACGATATCTCACATCTGATTGGAATTTCTTCTTCTTAAGATTCGCAGACAAACAGAGATTACCAAACTCTTGTAGTCTGCGAGGAGTACGAATATACTTGAGTGCATTGCGTATATTTTCCAAAGCGGGGGAACACACCTTCATACCCGCTTGAACTATCAGGTTAATCACATGACACATGCATCTGACATGAAAGATCTCTCCTAAAGGTGCGTCTCTAATATTCCTAACAAACATATTGATCGCTACTCCATTATTCACAGCATTATCGAAAGTGACACTAAAAATTTTATTTTGAATTTTATATTCCCTAAATATTTTCATCATACACTCAAAAATGGCCGGGCCATCATGAGGATGAAGAATCTCAGTGAATCCTAATATTTTTTTATTGATTGTCCATTTAGAATCTACATAATGACTCGTGAGACATGCATAAGAAGAATCATCGTGACATGTCCATATATCGGACGTCACGGACACCACTCCACTAAATGCCAAAAATTCCTTAATTATTTTTTGTTTTTCTAACTTATATATCTTTAGTATGTCACTCCTAGATGTGGACCTAGGAATCCTACGATAGGATGGCTGAAAATAAGTCTGCATGATGCGCACTACCCTCGGATCTTCCGAAAATCTGATCGGAAGACCCATCAATGTGATGAGCCTGGCCATGCCGTCCCTACCCAACTTGCTGGAGTATACGAAGGGAGTAAACTTTGAGACTGAACTCGATTCAGTCTCAAAAAATGTAGTGCCAAGTTGGGTTTGCCTAGGATCTAAGGGTCCATGTTTTTTGGAGCATATTTCAGCATGCCTCTTGAGGTGCCCAGTCCCACATGTACTCTTGCATGTTAAAAGTCTCATACAATATTTGCACTGTGCCATTTCAAGTTCCTCACCCATAACATCTACTTGTGTTATGATTTTAAAATGTGTCCAAACTACAGAAGTCCTAGTTTTTTGTTTTTTAGAACTTTGGGCTGAGACGACAGGAGAAACCAAAGTTTCAGGAGCCACAGACATCTGTGTAACACTAACATTTTCATTTTCCAAATTTAAATACGTGTCAGGTGTATTTGTCATTTTTTATTTTTCGTAAGTTTTTCTAGAGAGAGAAGCTTTAGAGAGAGAAAGTACAAAAAAAACATAAAATATATTACCCGGTAAAAGCAATGAGGTCAGTCACGTGCAAGGTGAACCGCAGGAAGCTCTGATGTTCAAAACTCAAGTTGAGTTTCACGAAAATCCAAGCCGAAATCAAAATCACGAGGCCCGAGAGAGAGATGCACGGTTTATGTAAGAGAGAGAAAGTATTGAGAGGTTTTATGTTTTTGAAAAACATAAATGTTATAGGGAGGGGGATAGAATTTATAGGCTAAAGAATGTTTTTTTTAATAAAAAAAGATATCTTTTTATTAATTTTTTGAATTTTTTTACGATTTTTAAGGGGCAGAATCACGAGGACTGTTGGATTCTGCCCCTTAGCCGTTGGAGGTGAATCCAAGGGCTGAAAATCGCTCAAGTTTGAATTTTTTTTTTTTGCCGTTGGAAATGCTCGGATCGGACTCGGGAGTCGGATTTCGGCAGAAAAGACCGCGGGTCCGGTCTGTTTGGACCCGACCCGCGGTCTTTTTACCGGGGGGGGGGGGGGGGGGGGGGCCCGGATGGGTCACGACTCACAAGGCGTGAGTCGTGAGTCACGACTCATGCCACGGCCCGAGTGGCACGCTGCCAGTGCCACGCGTGCCTGAGTGAACCGGCACGGGATGGACCCGTGCCGGCGTGCCGGGCCAGGCACGGCACGGCACGCGATTTTCTTCACCCGGGCACGTCACGGGCACGGTTTAAGAACGTGCCAGGCCGGCACGTTTGACACCTCTAGCTTGAGATTATCTAGTCACCATATGATCATATAAAAAAAATTACTTGTTGAAATCATCTTTCTTGAAATTTAATATTATTTTTATGAGGCCGTATTGGCAATGATATTTTTCATCATATTTGTTATCATGACTCATCAAAAGGAGGGTTTCATGGGACGAATTAACATTTTAAATTTTCTTGCACAACTTATTTCATGTTCATTATGATGTGATGTCTTCAGTTTCTATTATCTACTCCATATCAAAAAACTCCCAAGCACATAAAGTTAAGTGGCAGCCTTGTACTTTTTCAATTTTTGGATGAGACTGTGCCATGTAGTTTGAACTTTCTGCATGATAATAAAAAAGAGTAAAAAAATATTAAAAATCAAATCTAGTTGTTATGTGTAGGAATCTAATGGTTGGATGCAAATTGCTCATAAACAAAGAAGCCAGCATCTTTTCCAATACTCGAGTGCCAACGACTCTTTTTAGAGATGTTAGAAATTTACCAACAAGTTCAATCCAACACGCATGCATGTTTGGACATGTGGTTGGCCATGAGCCATTTTCCAATAGTAGGCCGACCCTTGTGGCACATCATATATTTTCATAGAGAAATTATGTTTTGGGGTGTTCCCCTATACAAATTTAAGAATTTGAAACTTATCTTTTTAAGTTTGAAAAAAAGTCACCAAAATCTTAGATTATTAAAATTTAGTGCATTTTATTACGTTTATTCGAAAGTACCCCCGCCCTCTCCCATGGAGCTCGACCACGAGCTCCATCGATCTTCTAGAGCTTGTGGTCATGCTCCTAAAGCTCAACCGAGAGCTCCTTCGAGCTCTAGGAGCTTGACATCATGCTCCATCAAGCTCCTGGAGCTTGATTGAGAGTTCCTGGAGCTTGATTGAGAGCTCTTGGAGCTTGAACGATGAGCTCGATGGAGCTCTTGGTCGAGCTCCAGGAACTTAGCTTTGAGCTCCTTTGAGCTCCATCGAGAGCTCCATCGAGCTCCTAAAAGCTCGACGATGAGCTTAACGGAGCTCTCGGTCGAGCTCCAGGAGCTAGGCATGGAGCTCCTTCGAGCTCCATCAAGCTTCTGGAGCTAGACGATGAGCTTGATGAAGCTCTCGGTCGAGCTCCTTCAAGCTCTAGGAGCTTGACCGAGAGCTCCAGGAGCTTGGCGTCAAGCTTCATTGAGCTCCTGGAGCTCGACGACCAGCTCAATGGAGCTCTCCTTCGAGCTCGACGGAGCTCCACGTCAAGTTCATTGAAGCTTGATGGAGCTCCACGAAGGAGCTCGTAGAGACGGGCGAGGGGTGGGTAGAGAGGGGTGAGAGGTGAGGGTAGATGGGTGAGGGGAGACGGGCGAGGGTGAGGGACAATGAAGATGAAAGGGTGAGTGCTAGTGGTGAGGGTGAGGGAGGGGCAGGAAAGAGAGTAGTTTAGGACTTATGAATTTGGGTGCACTTATTTTTAATTTATTTTTAGTTTTGTGACTTTTTTAAAAAATATCAAAATTTTAGTTTTTAAATCTTAAAAATTTTTAGTGAAATACCCCAAAACATAATTCTCTCTATTTTCACCCCTATGAGTTGACTTACAAGTTGAATTCATTAAGAAATAATTTTCAGCTCATTATACATTGGACTAAAAAGATAAATTATTAATTTTGTAACCATGAAAAGTAAAAAAAATATTTAATTTGAGAAAGATATATAAAATAATAGATGTTTGCTTTCACCATATATTTGATACTTATATGTTAGTAACTTATTTTTTTAAGAAAAGATATCACTATTTATTAAGTAATTTTTAATGATGTTATTGTTTTCTTGAATCATAAGGTTGAGGTTTCAAGTGGTTAGCATGGAGCAAATGATAGCAAGCCCCATAAACCCAAACTACAAAATAGCGTAAGAGGAGATGCATATTATTCAATATAAGAATTATATGGTAAATCTAAAAACATTCTTACTAGAAAATCAAAGGAATTGGAAGTTTAAGTTGTTGAATGATGTAAAAAAATAAAAAGTGAATTTCCACAACAATGTTTCACATATCAACTAGGCAAAAATGTGATGAATACGTATTTTTTCATTCCGCGATTGGGGTGACATTCATTGATAAGATAATGCCATCTGAAAATTATAACATCCCACTAAATTTTCATGTGATAAAATCTATAATTACAGTTGGAGGAATCACCATAAGATCTCATAGATGAATAATGAAGGATATTTTTCTATTAATTTTCAAATTCATCAACAATCCTTTCTTGTAAAATGAGCATTCATAAATTTGAATCAAGTCGTAGAATACTTTATTGGAGGTCAAAATGCTATTAACATTCAAATGAAAAAAGATTTTGAAAACTTGCAAAATAATTTTATTCAAAAAATGGAGAATATGTAGTAGTTATATTATACTTTTATTCATATTTCGTTCTCATTAGGTTTAAGGAAAAAAACACAGGTAATTCTCAACCAAATATTTAGAGAGCTCTTGAGATGAGTAGCCGAAGTGAAAATCCCACTAAGATATGAAAAGTCTATCTGTTTATCTGTTTGTCGATAAGTCTATCTTTCTATCTATCTATTTGTCTATTTTTCTATCTCACAGGTAATCCGCCGAGCTCGACCGAGAGCTTCATCGAGATTGTCGTTTGAGCTCCAAGGGCTCGGTGGAGCATGACGTCAAGCTCTCGGAGCTCAAAGGAGCTCTTGGTCGAGATCCGGGAGCACAACAATGAGCTCTAAAAGATCGATGGAGCTCGTGGTCGAGCTCGATGGGAGAAGGCGAGAGCCAATGAGAGAGGGCCGATGGAAGAGGGCGAGGGTAGTTTAGGATAAACGTAATAGAGTACACTAAATTTCAATATTTTAAGATTTTGGTGATTTTTTTTCAAATTTAAAAAGTTAATTCCCCCATTAATTTTTCTAGGGGAACACCCCAAAACATAATTCCCCCATTAATTTTTTTCCCATAAAAACATGTTAGGTTTATATGTTCACATCAATTTCTTGCATTAAAATAAAATGTTGATTTATTAATTTGATGATAAAATTTATCATTAAATTAATTAGTAAATGACTAGAAAAAAAGTAAAAATATAAAATTTTCAATCAATAATTTTGGCAAATACATTCTTTAATTCAAAAGAATTTAAAAGATGAAAAGTTTATCCTCATATAGAAAATAATGAGATTCTACATACATATTAAAAAAATATTATATAAAAACTAATCTATTTTTATAATTCAAAATTAGACTCTCAAAAATTATCAACATTGATTAATTAATTAAAAACATTTTTTTAAAAATTTTTAGATTACTTAAGCACTCTAGTGTCATTCAATATGCATTATCTTACAAGTTCACAATATTATATTGTATTTTAACTTGTTTAATGATATTTTATTATTATAAAAGAAGGTGAACTACATTAAAAAAAAATGTATACATATTATACTCAAATTTTATTACTTGTTATTTTTGAATAAATTTAGATCTCACAAATAGATTAGAAAGTCTTGAGTGTACTCTAAATATGCTTGGTTTGTTAATTGATATAAATTATAGTTTATAATACAACTTTGCATGCATAAATCATAATTTTTAAAAATTTATTTATTGTATATTATATAACATTAAACAACATAAATAATATTTCCACAAAATAGTCCCAATAAATATTCATATAAAAAGTGAGAAACTTGTAAGTTGATGTTGATTCAAGTTTCATGTTTAACCTATATTAGTTTTTACCTGGGACGTGGTTGGTTACTCAAAATTAATATATTGAACTAAAAAAAATTTAGGGAAATTATCTATTGGTGTATAAAAATGAAAATATTTATGTTTTGATATCTTATTTTTTTATTTAACTTTTGGTGTAACAAAACTAAATGTATTTAACTTTTGGTGTAACAAAACTAAAAGTATTTAATTTTTGGTGCACTCAAAAATATGATACACACACTCAATCATTTACCCTATTAAATCATCATCCCACATAAATAAAATAATTTTTTTTGAAAATAGAATATATTATTTTTGAAAATAATATATACACTATTTCCAAAAATGCTATATATATATATATATATATATATATATATGTCATGTATATATACTATTTTTGAAGACTATTTTTGAAAATAATATATATACATTATGTATATATTTGTGTGTGTGTGTGTGTGTGTGTGTGTTGTGTGTGTGTTGTGTGTGTGTGTTTTTTTTTCCCTCCTCCCCTTCCCCAACCCATCACATTTTATTCTTGGGCCTTATATATGTGCCTTGGGATCTCGTGGTCGGGGCAAGTATGGCTCCATCCCATCAATATGAGTAGAATGATTGCAAATATATTATAGAGAAGCACATCCAACATCCATGGGAAACAAACTCATATACTCAGGATCGAGTAGTCTTATCCCTTTGTCAATCAAACTCATATCCTCAGGATTGAGTAGTCTTATCCCTTTGTCAATCAAATTATCATATATTTCAAAAACCATATATATAGACATTGTATATATACTATTTTTAAAAACAATATATATAATATTTTTGAACTAACACCATATATATAAATACTTTTAATTTTGGCATACCAAATATTTTTAAAAAGGTACCAATACATAAATATTTTTATTTTGTTATCATGATACATAAAATTCCCAAAAATGTTTATTTTCATACTTTTTGATAAATTTTATAGTCTAAGATAAAGAATTCCACTCCTTATTTTGGTGGAAATATCATCAATCAAGATTCCTAGTTATTTGATGGCTTGCTTCAAATTTATTTGTTATCCTTATATTTACAATTATATTGGAGTTCATATGCAAAAATGGGAAAAAATAGATGAGCAACAATTATTATCAACAACTAGCATATCAATATATTGGAGAATTGAAGATTTTGATAATCACATCTGATGATACTAATGATATATGAAACATTAAAATATAATTTTGTAACATCTCATATGTGTATATTTATTTTTTTTAGAATATATAATAATGTTTGATATTTCATGTATGTCATGAAGTGATTATAGTGTAAAGTGTTCCAATAAAATTCAAATGTTTTTATATTTATCAAGATTTTACAACATTATTTTTTATTAATAAACATATATGCTTTTTATTATTGGTTTTTTAAATATAAATATACTAAGAAAAAAAAATAAATAAAATTTAAATGCAACAAGAGTTTGTTTTCATTATATATATAAGGGTGCTCCAATAACCTACATATGGCTATGGGCCATGACAATTACCAAATCGAGCAATCAAATAATTTAGCTAAATCACAATTTTTAAGACTTGAGGTATGTGAAGGTTCACTACCTCTCTTTCCTAGGCTATGGGATACCCAAATAAGCTGGCTTTATCCAGACCAAGCTACTAGAAATGACACCCCTACCAGCACCTTCAATTCATATAAAAGTAAATAATCACCGAGACCCTATGGTTGGAGCATGACTATTTCTATCATTGCACTAAGAAATATAGCCTATGATGATCAAACTTGTGCCCCAAGGAGACGTCATTCAGAATTATACTAATTAGACTACATGTATCATGAGTTCATAAAAAAAGTAAGTTATACTTTTTTTTATTAAATATCTTGGAGGCAACTTTGAATCAACAAAATTTGTATGACTAACAAATGATTAATTTTGATTAAGATGTGCAACATAATTTACTTCAATACACATTCTCAATGATTCACATCATTTATTAATTATATATGATATAATATAAAACAAAATGTGTAATGCTATTTCTTTTCAATAAAAATAAGTTACTTCATGAACATTAGGATACAAATCTAGATAAGTTATTAGGCTATATTTAATCCTATATCTTTTTTACAAAATGTTGAAATATAAAATTCAAACAAATTTCATTTTAATAATTGTGACTAGTAACTTGACTTATAAAAATTAAATGTAGTGTTAGTTGATCTACTATATTTTATATTTATAAAGATGAGCAAAAGCATGTGGGCATAAGTTTTTTATCAAATTAATACATGTAAATTATGTTTTTGCTAAATTAATAACAAATCATAATAATTATTTTACATAATCATGATAATTTGAATAATATTTATAAGTTTTTTTTTCAAAAATTTGGACAAATTATTCTATTATTAATTTACATGCTTAAATTTATCAAATATTATTTCATATTATTGAATAAAATTATATAATATTGAATATTATCTAATGTTGAATATAAATAGTCAAATCGATTAGTTTAAATGATTTCAATAAAATAATTTTTGGTTTAATTTTAAATTTAATATTTTATTTTATTTTAGTTTCTATCACATTTTTTTAAAGAAAAAAATTATTTTGTGGTATTAAAATGAAAACATTAATGTTTTGTTTCTATTTTTTAAATATTTTAAAACAAATTAACTCAAAAAAAAAAGTTCTCTCTACTTTTATGTTGAATTATCAAAATATAGTTTCTAATATAAAAAATTAACATTTTTTTTGAAAATGATCTTCTCACTAGTATTTTCGAATGTAAACACTGTTTTCGCAAACCACATATCAAGAAAAAAAATGTTTTATAAAAATGACACACACTCACACACACACACACACACACACAAAACATATAACTATATATATGTTCAAAGTTTGTTCAATCATAGTTAAAAAATTGTGTGCTCAGTGTAATTTTATTTTGTTTCTTGTTGCTATTGTTTATAAATATATTTGGGTGTGGAGTATAAAGAAAAATACACAAGTGCTTAGGATTTTGTACTAGAATGAATAAAAAAGTATGTTAAAGAATCCTGTTAGCCCATGAATAAATTCTTAAGTAGAAAATTACCTGAAGTTCTAGGTATTTTAATTTTAATTTTATAATTTTATGAATATTAGAACTCAATTATGTATTTTATTCTAGATTTTGGATTGTGGGTTATTTTTACTTTCAGCATTATCTTTTTTTAACAATGTGTGTATTCTATTTTTAAGGGTAACATATAGTTTTTATTCTTAACATAATTTAATATTTTGTGTGTTTTTTGCATTTAAATTTTTGGATCTAAAAAACTATAAAAATTATTTTGGTTGATTTCTTCAAAATTTTTATAGTGCACACCCACACACACACACACACACACACACAATTTGTGTGTCTAAGTATGTACTTGCATTCAAAATTCAAGTTCCATGTGCATTCAGTAAATTTTCAAAAAATAAAAAAAAATTAAAGATTTAATCAAAATAGCAATCATTAATTAAAAATAAATTTTGTTTACATGGGAAATGTTATAATACTAGATCTTTGGTATTTAAATTCCAATTTACTCAAAAAGATTTTCCCACTCTATGATAACTCACAAGACCTAGGAAGGAATCATGATCTGGACATGTCGAGCCATGTGGCTAGTTACAAAATACATTATAACATCTTCTAGTCGCCCTATCTCTCCTTGACCCATTGACTTGAACAAACATAGTCAAGTCTGACCCAAATTGAGTCATAACTAGGTCGAGATAGTTGGGCTATGTTGAAATGGATGAGCTAGATTGCCGAAGATTTGGATACACCAAAATTTCCACCTCTACCATACAATATTGAATTCACATTGTATTAAATTTCATTAACTATTTTTGAATATTATAACTATAATTAGATATAAATAAATATTGTCAATTATAATTAAATATTTCAAAATAGCAACAAAGTGAAATTTCATCATCAAGTTATGTTGAAATTCATTTAAATGTTGTTAAATATCATCAAAAATACAAAATTTAATATCATTTTACATTATAAAATGTAATCAAGTATCATTAAATACTACACATTTATATCATCTCAATCATGAATGATATTGAATTTCACCAAATGACATTGAATGATATTATAATATCAAAGAATATCGAATAAAATAAAATCATCATAAAAAAACCATTCAAAAAAAAATCATAAAAGCAATAATACATTAATAAAATGATCAAAGCAATGCATTGAAATCATCAAGTAATATTATTATATATCATGAAATAATGAAGCCTTCTCAAAATTTAATTGTTTTTTTTATTTAATATTTTTGAATATAATTGAATTTTATGGAATATCATCCAATGTTGTCAAATATCATTGGATATAAATGAATATGAGATACTAATAATGGTACGTCACATTATAAAATTGTATTGAATTTCATTACTCTATAATCAAATATAATCAAAATACATAATCAAATAGTATTCCACATTTCAATATTAAATGATATAAAATCTCATAAAATAACATGGAATATATGTGTCATCAATAACAACAAACATCTTGGAATGTGATCAAAACATCTTTGAAAACAAACAAAAAAATCATAAAATTATTTATCACAAAATTGACTCATTCAAAATATTGAGTAATGTATTTTCTAGATCTTAAAAACCATTTAACATAGTTTTTACATGAATCAACAAGCTAAAATTGGTATCAATTATGTGATGGGATCCAAACAATTCTTGATGTATAATAACAATTGGATCTATTAATTGCTAATAGTGGAATAATGATCCCATGTAACAATTCTATAGCATGGACACATATTTTTTGGTCTCTCTATATGATTTTTTTTTTGCTTCCTAATATTCTATTGGTTGCGAAATTCTTTGGGCACATGCATAAACATATAGTGTATGTGCATTATGCAGTAAGCATCTAGATAATAAATTAGTGTGTCTTATCATTTACTACCAAGGAATGATCAAAAAAATATAGAGGAACAATTGATGTCATGCTATATTGGAGGTATGTTCCCCTAAATTCCATACCCTCTTAATTTGTTTAGTCTCATTTTTTTTTTGTGGTAGAATCATATTAATTGCTATTGAAATAACAAAAATATTTGGCAATGAAAGTCAATTGTAGCATCCCAAGTGGATGTAACATTAATACTAATCATAGAGGAAGTAGTATTAGTGTCATCAACCATAGGACAATAATTCCATCCAACAATACAAACATAAACCAGTAATAATAATATAAAAAACAACTTATTGTGGCAAGCATTTTAACTACAAAAGATGTGGATCTTTATCAATATGTGTATGATAAAATCATGCAAAATATATATTATTCATTAGGCTGATAAAATTTAAGAAATGCATTATTTTGAGACAAAGGATATAACATTCATTTTAAGGTAGATGCGAGTTCTTTATTGGAGCAAGGTGTTCCTTCTTTACTTGTTAAATTACCAATAATGAACGAGACTAAAACAATAATTTTTTATCTACTTATCCTACTAGAAACAAGGCATTCCATTTATAGTTATATTATAATAATCATAGAGAATTTGATTTTGGAAATTATTATGCATGAAACTGGGATTAAAGATAGAAAAATATCTGAAACATTCTAAGATATATTGGTTGTAAAAAGAACAAAATGTAACTATTGGAACTATGTTTATATTGAAAGCTATTTAATTGTTACGAATATTTGTTTGAATGCATTTTATTGTTTCAAATATAAGTGAATTTACAACGAGCTGATTTTTATATTTAATAATGATATAGATGTATTCTTTATTCTACAAAAAAGATGATTTGATGCATGGATTTTAGCTTACATACAGACGATTAATTTATAAGTTCTTGTATAATATAAGCATACTATTCACATTCTAGATGGAGTTAGACACATCATTGTTAAGCTTGTAGCATAATATTTTAGTAGGTTTGTCTTAACTAATGAGAATGATAAAATTTTAACATTTTGTGTTTGTACACTTCTGTGTATTGAACATGACCATTACAGTATGATTATTTTATACTTACATGTAAAATAAAATATGCTCCATTATTATTATAAATGTTATTACTCTTAATATTAAAATAACTAGTAAATATGTATACTTGTTAATAGTTATTATGATTCATAAAAAATGAGATCTATAAATAGATAAATAAAATCAATGAGTTGGATAAATTTATCAGGTATATTATGAATATTAATTATTGATGGAATTTGTATCATATCAAAAGGATTGATGATATCCCATTGAAGAAAATTTATAAGTTATGCTATTTTTAAACCTTGCATATGAATTTTAATCCAACATATCAAATAACTTAAGTGGAAGATATCAAGGAAATAATAAGAAATTGGTTAAATTAAATTGTAAATAATTTATATCAATCAATGAATATTAATAATCTAAACATGAGGAGTTTAATAAGTATTAGATAAAAATATGCTATTGTTTCAAAAAAGTGAGTGAGTAAAATAATAATTCTATAGTAGAATAAATTATAATTAATATAAATGGTATAATATAATTTATATTTAGAGCCCAAAATTTTATTTTAGCCAGGGTCTCTTTAATACCTTATCTAGTGCCATAAAAAATAAGTTTTAAAATTATAATTAAATACATTGTCTATTTGTTTAAAGTATATATATATATATATATATACTCAGAGTAATTAATTTGTTTAAAATCATATTAATGAATTTGTTAAAACTAAATTAATTTAATTGAATTAAAATCAAATTAATTATTTGATTATAAATAAATAAATAAATATAAATATTAAATATAAATATATAAATATAAATAAATAAATAATATATATATATATATAATCTTAAATAATAAATTAAAATTAAAAGAAAATATAACATCACCTTTTTAAAGGTGATGTTAAGTGTTTTATTTGTTTCTGTTTTTATGGAAAAGGAGGCAGAGAGTCTACATTTTCTTCTTCTTCCTCATAAAATGTTGTAGAGTAGGCATGCGGAAAGATGACTCCAAGTTGAAAATAGAGGAAACAATTTAATCCTTAAATGCAAACAATTTAATCCATATGCATTAAAAACTCATAATTAATTGTATGTTTTCAAAATCTTCACCTTAAAAACTCATCCTTAAATGCAAACAATTTAATCCATATGCATTATCATAAGAAGAGATTAAAACCTTTAACATTAATTATCTATTAAGATACTTTTATTAATTTTTATATAGATGCTAACTAAAAATTATTTGTCTTGTTATTACTAGTACACATGAATACATACCAACAACTATTAGAAAAGACTTGACAATATTCTAGAAAAGCCACACATGACATTCCATTATAATTGTTTCTTGAGTTTATCCTTCCTAAGATAGTAAAATTGATCTTACAAAAATTCCTTCATATACTTTTTGTTACATCTTCTCAATTTTAGGTAGACCAAAATATTTTTTTATGTGTGCCTTTATTTTGGTTTGATTGGTTTATATGTTTGGTTTTGTTTCAATTTTTAAATGTGAGTGGGTGTTCTCACTTAATGTGTGTGGTTCAAAAAATTAAAACATTTATTTTCCCAGTTATAAAAACTAATCAAATGATGGATACCACACATGAAAACTCATGGTATAACGAAAAGAAAAGAGAGAAAGGCTCATGCACTATGCAGAAAAGTCATGCATGGTGACTATATGCAAAAAACGAGGGGGTTCCTCTTAAAAATAGGATTCAATCACATTTTTGGTTTATTATGTGTGGTGACTATGGTGTGTATGCACATTGTGTAAAACATAGAATAATTCATATTTTGCAGTGACCATGCTATTATGCTATATATATAACATGTTTTGATAATCTGTTTGTATAACCAAATAATTTTATTTTAATATTTTTATGTAAGTGCAGGAAAGAAAATATTAAGAGATCGGGAATGTAGTAGTAGCACAATAACGGAGGTGCCACTGTCTGGTCAGCGGGTCGAAATTTTTGGAGCAGAGCCTGACCTGTCCGATGATCCGACCCGCTCAGGTTAATTGAACCGAGAATGTTTTTAATATAAATGTTTAGTATTTTTTATTTTTTGGGTTATAGTTTTTTTAGATCTAGAACTGTTCATTTTCTCTCTCTCTCTCTCTCTCTGCACGATTTATTATGCTTCTCTATGCTGCATGTATGTAAGACATTTTTGGTTTAATCTGTAATGCATAAGCATTTTTTGGTGGATGCAGCTAGTCATACTGAGCGATTAGTGAACCACATTATTTCTAGTTTTTTATTTTTATTTTGCTTTTGATTCTGCCATGGTTGGATTGTGGATTGGATATATATATATATATATATATCGATTGTTGTTTGTTGTTTTGTTGTTCTTTCTTCAACTGAATCACAACCGTGGAAGCACAATTACCCAACATGTTTGTACATGACCATGCATGAAAAAAGGAAAAGTTTTGCTTAAAACTATGTGTGTGTGTGTGGGAGTGGAAACATTGACCAGTTTTGCTTGAAAAATGATTGTGTGAATAGTTTGTACTCTCTTATTCTTCTATTTATGAAGGTTACTTGATTAGTATAGATTTTGTGATAAGTTATTAAGAAGTTCATGTGGTATTCGTGTGTAATTCATGGGGTGTTTGAGAAAAGATTATTTGTGCAGTTGTTTGTTGTGCTCATGTTATGTTAATGTCATACTCAAGTTGAGATTGTGTGGTGTTCGTGTTGTGCTCATGCCTCTCATGATGAGATCATGATGTGCTCATGTTATACTCATGTTGTGATAATGGTGCTCAAATTGAAATACTATTCTAAAAGTATTTTAAATTACATTTATATTCCATTAGATTTGTGTTATTTAGATGTTGAGGCATTTTAAACTAGGTTTCCTTTGTATAAATATTCTATTAGTTTTGGGGACATAATATTCACCATGATTGTGTGAAAATTGAGGTTATTATTTTTTATACATTCAGGCAAAATCTAATAATCATAAATAAATAAATAAATAAATAAATAAATAAATATATATATATATATATATTGATAGTTTGAAATACATATATTTATGTAGGTTTGATAAAAAATTTCGAAAGCCTAAAGTATATTTTTCCACTATGCATTTTGGGTAAATTTTCTACTTTAAATTTAAAACATTTTAAAAGAATTCAAAAACTCCCAAATAATATATTTGTTGGATAGGGAACTTGCTTCGAAATTATTCTTGATTTTTTATATTGCATCTCATTCATACCCAACTATTCAACCTAGAAAATAAAAATGATTGAAAAAAAATACAAATGGCTTCATAGGTAAGATTGTTTTTGATATTTTTGATATTTTTATTTTTCAAAAGTTGAATTATTTTTTCTAGATGGTTGAAGAAAATAATTTGCTTGGTATGATTAGATTGGAACTTGCCAACTATTCAACCTAAAAAATAAAAATGATTGATTTTTTAAATGATGATGAGACTACTTTAATTAACTTTTAGAAATCTAAAGTTGAAAAGTATAAATAAGGCTAAATGGAAGAAATTACATTTCAGGTCCTCTACTATGATGACACAATGAGAAAGTGATTGGGTAGTTGATTCGACTGCAACTTTGCATGTCACACCAAAACTAGATTGATTTGTGACATTTTCATCTAGGGACTATGAATTAGTCAAGATGGGCGATTGAAGAACATTGAGAATATTAGGCATCAGTACTATTTGTCTAAAGATAAATATGGGATACTGATTATTACTTAAAGATGTCCAATATATCTTAGAGGTTCAAATGAACCTACTATCCTTATGAGTGTTGGATAGTATGAGTCATGTAAAAAATTTTAGAGAAACCCAATAAAATTTGTCTTAAGGATTGTTGACATTAGTGAGAGGTAGAAGCGCAAATTTCCTCTATATTACTCAAGTTAGGGCTAGCTTGGATCAAGTAAATACTTGGTGGGATATTACAAGTATTGACTTCGAGCAGCACAGGCCCATGTATATTTGTGTGGATAATATACTTTCTATAAGAAAAAGTCCACACTTTCTATTCAAAGGTCATCTAGTAAGATTAGGACTATTGGTATGACTAGACAAAGTTATGTTACCATGATACTTCCTTCGAGGAGATCAAAGGTCAATCTAGATTTCTCAGGTGCTTATTTCAAGACACGTAGGAATCTTGAAGGAATTCCTAATGATTTGAACTTTACTTCAACTAATTTAAAGGACCAAACCGATCAAAAGAGATCTTATGAGTTAAAAGTAAAAGATAATATTTTTACTTAAGCCACTCCTGGCAATTATACAGATTAAGTAAAAGCTTATGAGTTGGAAGAAAAAGATAATATTTTCAATTTAGCTTCTCCTAGGGATCACACTGATCAAGGGGAACTTATGACTTGGAAGTAATAGTTGACACCTTTACTATGACTACTCTCACAAATCTATTTGATCAAAGGAATGTTGATGGCTTAAACAGAAAGGTGGACTCAAGGTGTTGTAATTCTTAGAAAACTTTTTATAGCATGAGGAATTAAAAATAATTTTGTAGTCTTAGAAAATTTCTATGATTTAGATTCACTAAACCCAAACTAAGAACATACCTTAGACTTCCCAAATAGGACAAAGAGGGAGATGTTGGGCCAGCTTGATTTTGGGCAAATCAAAATATTTTTGTAATGTGGTTTTATTTTGGTTTGTTTGGTTTATGTCTTAGGTTTTTTTTTAATTTTTCAAGTGAGAGCTCCTGCTATAATACATTTTATATTTTGTGTGGCGACTACAATGTATGCACGAACATAGTGTGAAATAAGAAATAATTTTTGTTTTGTGGTGACTGTGCAATGTGTGCATGACTGTGTGAGAAAATGAGAAGAGTTCCTATTTTTGAGGGAAATTTTGTGTGTTTGTGTGCATGAGAGTGAGAAAGTGAACCATTTGTGCTTGAAAAATGGTTGTGTGTGAATAGTTTTTACTATCTTATTCTTCTATTTATTAAGGGTCACTAGATTTGTGTGGAGTTAGTGTCAAGTTATTGTGAGGTTCATGTGGTGTTCATGCATAATTCGTGTAATTAATGTGGTGTTTAGGAAAAGATTTTGTTCATCAAGTTGTTTGTTGTGCTCGTGTTATGTTCATTCTTTTCTCATGCTGTACGCATGTTGAGATCATGTTGTGTTCGTGCAGTGCTTGTATTGAGTTTGTGCAGTGTTCATATTGTGCTCATGCTAAGATAATATTGTGCTCATGCTAAGATAATATTGTGCTTGTGTTGTGCTCATGTGGTGATAATGGTGCTCAAAGTTCTTCAAGAACTCTGGATCTTGAATTGAAACATAATTCTATAGGTATTTTTAATTACATTTACATTTTATTAGATTTGCATTATTTGGATGTCGAGATATTTTTAATTGTGTTTTAATTATGTAAATAATCTATTGGTTTTAGGAACAGAATATTTACTATGATTATGTAAAAATTATGATGATATATATTTTTTATACAATCAAGTAAAATCATATAAGCATAAATATATGTATTTCGGACAATTTGAAATATACATATCTATGCAAGGTTAATAGAAAAATTTGAAAGCCCAATATATATTTTTATGCTATGATTTTGGATAAATTTTCTAACTGAACTTTAAATCATCTTAAAAGGACTCAAAATATCAATATAACCTAGTTGTTAGAGCAAAAATTTACTTCTAGACTATTTTTACTTTTTGGGATGTACCTCTGTTGGACCCAACAGTTTTAGTATATGTGTCATAAGATTTTTTGTTTTTCATGATATTCAATACCAAATTGATCGAATTTATGAAGTAAACTTTTAAATTTGCTTGATCATCAATCGTATTGATTTTTTTTTGGGATTTTTAGAAAGAAAATCCTGAACAACTTTTTTTTAAAGTGCTCATGCAATGATGAACATATTAGTGCTGTATTACTATGTTTTTGCCCATGATCACGTCACATACCTCTAAGATGCTCTGAGCTACCTTCTGTTTGTCTAACTTTTGAAGAATTTGCACAAAAAAAATGTTTAAATTTGCTTCAATACTATATGAGTCTTATCGAGCATGATGAATTATGTCAACAAGTAAAAAATTAATATTAGGAGATACTCCAATAATCTAAGCTCAATCATAGCACCAATTGTCACGTCCAAGAAATATGAGTTTTCATAGGTGATTGTATAATGTACAAACCATTTATATAATTATGGTTGCTACAATTTTGGTATTATTAGATTCAATATTGTGCAGGATAATCTTAGAAAAGCTACCATATTTGGTAAAATGTCAAAAATGGACATGATCAATTTTTAATATATATAATTACAGAGAAATATGATTTTTAGGACTAAAGCAATTATTTGATTGGTTATTTATGCCATTTTGATTATGTAATTGCTAAATTAATTACTTGTTTCATGAATCAATCATGATAGCTTTTTATTGGTAGTTTTGATGGTGACTAATTGACAATACTACTATTAGATCTAACTTTACTAGAAGCTTCAACATCTTTGAGATATTTTGGTAGTTTTATTCACATATAATTTTTAAGCCATTATTGTTAAACATAACTTCTTGATAGATAAGATTTTGTTTCCTTTTTTTAGTTATGTTTTTTTGCAAAAAAGGTGGGTTAACAAAATTTTTGTACATATAAAGTGGAATCAAAGTTATCTTTAACTACAGTCTATAATCATGTTACATATTTTAACAATAAATTAATTGATTCAATGATGTGTTAAAGCATCTCCAACAGGTTTGGCATCCACTTCCGTTTAGCTATTTTAAAGAACTAAATTTTAAAAATCAACTCCAACAGGCTTGGTATTTGCATATCCATTTCCCATATCCTTTGTTTCACTCGCCACATATAGTAATCCATCAATCCTCACCAGATGCCAGCAACCTTCGTGTGAAAAGAAGAATTTAATGTGAAATCAAATTTTTTTCTGTTTGGATGGTCTAACGGTACTGAAAAATTTAAGTTTCTACATTTCTACCCTTGAATTAATCAAACAAATGAGTTTTTCATTTTGCAAATCCATTTCTAGGGTTAGAATTTAGCAAATATGTGAATTTGTCAAAAATTTTTATTTGAAAACAATTTTAATTGGTTTTGGAGTTCCTTTGGTATAGAACATATTTTGTTTATGTTGTTCTACATGTGAATTAATTATACAAATAAGGTTTCCATTTAGGAAATCCGTTTCTAGGGTTTGAATTTAATAAATCCATGATGTTTTCATTATTTTTTGTATGAATTTTTTTTTGGAATCAGGTTGTTATTTTGATTGATATTATTACGATATGATATATATTTCTATCCTGGTATTGTTTCTGCCTTGCGATTTCTCGTATTTTATAGCATTATTGCTCATATTTGAAAAAAAAAGTTTATTGGTCATATTTTGAATGAAACTATGACTGATGCTTTTTCTTGCAAAAAAATGTTCTGCGTTGAGCTAATTTGACTAATTTGATGCTGTAGTTCTGCTCGAAATGAAATTGTTATTGGATCAGAACACTCTACTTCTTTTTTCACAAATGTTCATGTTTTTTTAACTCTTGTCTTTTCACAAATGGAATCCTATTGATTCTTCTTGAATGTCATGTTCTTCCTTGTTTCGCCATTATTTATCGGATGACACGTGGATGAAAACTCAGTAATTCATAATATTTCTTCTGCATAAACAAGCTTTCTTGTTGATGAATATGATACAATGTTGTTCATTTTTATTTTAATGCATTTCCTTATTTATTTAATTTTTATGTTTTTTTACATTATAGTACCTAATCATCTAAATTTGCAAAGCATGAATTGCCCATCTCATAGATCCATTCCATCATGGTGCGTACTTCACCAATCTTATGAATAATGCAAGCCATTTAGATTATGAAGTTATAGGTCAATATTTTCTAATATCTCTTTAAGTAATTTCACCTCCAAAAAACAATGAGGTGGTAATTTTAATTCAAAGGAAGACATTATGAAAATCTTGGCATGGCTTAATATTAGTTTGGATGTTGTACAAGGAAATGAACAAAAGTCTAAGACATATTGGCAAAGGGTTTGTGAGTTCTTCCACCAATACAAACCTAAGGCATACATTATTCTTAATCAAAATTCATTGATGAATCATTGGTCAATAATTGAGCTAGCTACTAATAAATTTTGTGGGTGATTTTCATAGATAGAAAGATTGAATCAAAGTGGTTTGATAGAGAGACAAGGTTTGAGATAAAATTTTCTTACAAAATAGTTATCTTTTAATTAACATAATAATGGTTTTCTTTTCAAATTTTTTAGATTCGTGATGCCAAGAACATGTACAAGGAACTCTATAAATTTTCTTTTCCATTTAACATTGTTAGAATGAATTAAGTTATCATCCAAAATGGATGTAGGATTCTCAAGCAAAGAAGCAAAAATCAGAACATAATGATACTCGTGGCAGCTCCTTGCCTCCTACATCAGGCTCTAGAAATTTTGAAGATGACGATTGGTCATATGGATACTTAGATAGACCACCGGGTAGGAAAACTAAGAAAGCTAGACTCCAAAAATCAAAGAGAAAATAATATGAAAGTGATGCAAAAAAACTTGAACTCATTAATCTTTTAGTAGTGATGCAGGAAGAGAAAAAAGTAGCAAATGAGAAGAATTTTACAATGGTGGAAAAATGTTATCTTCAAGAACAAGAACATCTACTGCATGAGGAGCAATGTCTACTACAAGAGAAAGAGAAAATAAAACTCGAGCAAATGAATGAGGAAGATCGAATAATGTCGATGAATACGAGTTGCATGCCTAAGTTGCAAGCTGAATATTATCAATGCTGCAAAATGGAAATATTAGGAATGAAGATGTAATTCTTTTTTATTAATATAAAAAAAAATCTATATAGTATTAATCATGGTACAAGTACTATAATAACATTTGCTTATTGCCTTTTGAATATGGAATTATTTTGAAAAATATCGCTCATTTTGGATATATACCATCAATAAGGTAATACCCCATTGTATAATCTTTTTTGTTGCAGATATTATTGTATAGAATTTCAAATTTTAAAATTTTGCATTTCATCAATATAGTGATGATATGACATTCTATATAGTATTTTAGATCTTATTCTTGAAAGTTAGTTTAAGTTAGTTGAAATGGATAGCTAAAATAGATATATTGTTGAAGTTACATTAAAAAAGTAGTTAGTTAAAATAAATAATATAATTTTTTATTATATTTTGAGTAACTATTTAGATAGCCTTGTTGGAGATGCTCTTATAACACCAAAACATCTCAATAACCACCAACTAATATCTAGTTGACCTACTTTTTTTCCTATTTGCTTGTCATGATTTATATTTATAATTAAACCAAAGTTTGACACTTTAAATAAGGTGGTATGTCTCTTTCATTGATGGACTAGTTTTCCCACTGGAATGAAGAATTAGTGTCATAACTTTAATTTTTATCGATGGACTATTACATATAGATCTTTTTTTTAAGATGTCAATCAAGCAATTAGGAGGCCACACAAATTCCATTTTGTAAAGTAAGTTTAATTTTGAAAGGAAACTGATTATGCTTTTTAGATTGTTGCATGTTTTTAATGACAACTAAAAAGCTTCATGGAGAAGGTCATGTGAAACTTGACAATACTATACACACAAAAACAAAATGCAGTATAAAAATTAGAGAGAAAATTGAGGAATGAATAAACATGATAAGATTTTTAATAAAATTGAACTATATATCAAGATAGGCGAGATAATGTTGAAAGATAATATAAATAGAAAAAGGTGAAAGAGATAAACTATAATATCAATTGACAAGGGTGAAGATTAATAACAAATCAACCAAATAAAGACTTTCATGTGAATTAGTAGAACTTCATAATCATTTTGATCTTCGGTGAGTGTACCTAGTGATACACATTCCAATTTTTCATAACTTGAATATTCAGATATTAATTAATTTAACTATCACCAACTATCCATGCAAAGTGGAATGGAATATCAACTACAAGATGATAGACTTTGACGACAAAATTAAATTATGTCATTCATTTACTATATTCAAAGCTATGCACTGTTAACAAGGAAAATAACAACATAATTTTTAAAAATCCATCAAATCTTCTGTAATAATACATTTCAAGCAGGCCATATTTCTTTACATAATATATACACATAAAACTTTCAATGATCCAATAATAGAATTGATCAAAATAACTAGAATGAATACAAGAAAGTCTATCATAACATCAACATATCTCATTCAAAAATAAATCATATCACAAATCCGAACAAGCCCAAAAATTACTATTTCACACATGATGAATAACAAAACTATCAGGCATTTCATATCCATATAACATACAAAACAATTGATTGAACAAAATATTTTCTACATCACAAATTTACATTTATTGACATGAAATATAGTTCATGTTTCAAAACAAAATAGTTACAAATGATATATCTCAAAAACATTTTAAATTTTAATAGATTTTCAACAAATAGCAAATACTATATCACAAAAATTTAGATACACACTAGATCTAAGATATTATCAATTAAATTTGAACATAAAAAATTTGTTCAAATATACAAAGAAAAACTTTTTCAAAATTTAATTTCAAAATATAATTTTACACAATTTAAGCTTATCTAAACTAAAAAGGAGAAAGAAAGATAAATAATCTATCCTCTATGTGGCCTTGTGAATAAAAAATATATTGTATGAGCAAAAACTACATATCTGGAAGAGTAGATCTTGATACCAATAATGCCATTTGATATTTTTCTTTTAATATTTGTCTTATGAATGAGACATTCCACAAATATTTTTGGAATTGCCATAATCATTCAAGCTCGAGAGCAAAGAGAAAACATGTAATGCCTTAGGTTTTCTAACCACCAGAAAATTATGAGAGTGATCATTCATATATATTTTTTGTCTTCTTACATATATTGTTCTAATCCATTTTTTCTTCAAAATACCATCATCATTTTTAAAACACAAAACTATATGCTACCCATTGAAATATGCATTCCAACATGTATTTTTATTTGTTAATATTTGAACCAAGGAAAAATATACATACCTTTGAAAAAACAAAAAAAGTAAAATGCTAAAAAAATAAAGTGACATGAGTCACTTGAGATGAGCAATACAACCCAATGAATCTCTTCCTGATTGATCTTGTGAGTAGGGTAATAAGTCCAAAAATGTTGTAGTTGACATTCCTTTTTTCTTGATAGAAACTTATTCATCATATTTGAACTAATATCAATTAGTATGCTTACAATAAGAATGAAAATAGGATTCAATCTTAAGTGAATGGCACTTTGGGTGCCACAACTCAATGTTGATTGATTTTAAAAATATTAAATTTAATGGTGACATCCTTCCACCATAAAATTTCTTTGTAGGCTTTATTAACTATACTGAATTCAGCATTTGTAGTGGGTAGGGCACACTCTTTCGAAGTATGGATTCTTAAAAATTACTTCCCCAACATATTTGATAATATCTCAAGAAGTAGATTTTAGCATAGCAAAAATATTTCATCTATGAAGAAAGTATTGAATCAAGTTGGTAAGCATTGTATCTAAATTTTATAATATTTGATTAAGTACATCCATTAGGCATTGGGGAAGACTAGTCAGTCAATAGTTAATCTAAAACTACTAAAAATATTATGAATATATTTTATTTTTCATAACAAAAACTTTTAATTGAAAAAATTCAATTGATATTAAATTTTCTATTTTTCAAAAATTGACAAGTTTTTAATAAAATAAAATTCAATCTCAATTTTTTTTAATTAAAAAACAATTAATTCTATTTGTGAATTTTATAACCAATTACATAAACAAATTCAGAATACCCAATACATAATTCAAAAATTATAGAAAATCAAATATACACATTAATACTATAATTCTAATATTTAATATTTATACGAAAAATGTGCACTAAAGAGTTCTTCACATGTACAATTTTTTTGTAAAAAAACAATACCCAAAAATTATGTTTTAAACCAAAATTAATTTTCTAGAAAATAAAATTTTAGAATTCAGAAATTCAAAATAATAACATAAACTTGTAATTTTGGAGAGAATGTTCAAGAATATATTTTGTATTATTTTGTAGGTTAAGTGTTCAATCCATCAACTTTAATTAGCTTAGAAAATTGATCACCTTTAGAGTGTTAATTACTAGACATAAGAGGAGAGTCTATCCAACAATTATATATTTGATGCACAGGGCCCAACAATAGTAGCAATACATAAAAACACACAACAATAGCAATGTTCTATCCATAATAAAAACTTGCCTAAGGAAAGAAAAAAAAAAGAGAGCACACTCTTTGATTTTTCTTTGTTTGTGTATATAAGAAAAATGATCACACTTATATTTTTTTTAATAATAAACTCAGACTTATTCCTTTAGAAAAAAACATCTTATAAAAACCTTTAGTAAGTTTTTTTTTTCATTTCTAAAGTGTTTAATGGGGGCACTCTTCTATAAAAGAGGCACCACCGATGCCTATTTTGAAAATTTTAAATTTTCTTTTTTTCTTCTTTTATAAATTTAGAATGCAAGAAATTATCTCATGTTTTTGGTGCATCATAATTATAAAAAAACCAAAAACAACAATAACTTAAAATAAAATATGCAGGCTTAAAATAATAATTATGTATTACTATTTTAAAATTAAAATAATCTAACAATGATACAAACTAAATAAAACTCAATCTACTCAATTTGGGGATATCAAACAAATCTCTATCTCTACCCTAGGTGAGGAGATACATACAAGCATGTGATCAAAGAAATTAAACTTAGTTAATGATAATGATTTAGCAAACATATCGGTGATATTTTTGTTTATGTAATTTTTCGAGTATAAATGATTTTATCTTATATATAATGATATCACACATTAATGTGCTTTGATATATTATATAAGATCAAAATTTTAGAGAGATGTATAATACTTTGACTATCAAACCATATAATGTATATAATTTATTATACATCCATGTCTACAAGAAATCCTTTTATTCATAAAGTTTCTTTGTAAGCTTTAATAATTGTATTGAAATCAACCTCATTGTTGAATAGTGAAACATACTTTTGTAGCTTTAATTGCTAGGATAACATTCTCCCTCCAAATGTTTTTATATAACCTAAGATAGATCAATGTGAATTCAAAATATTGGCCATACTAGAATCAATATATCCACTTAGGTTTAAACCCATAAAATGTTTTTATATAGCCTAAGTGTGGATTTTAACCCACCTAGGCATAATGATAGCTGAGAAGTAACTTGTAGATACCTCCACAAGATAGATTTCAATATAACCTAGTAATATCTACTTAGGTTCAAGAGAATGATAATATTAACATCTGGTGCTATATCCAGCCGAGAGTAGACCATAACATACATAAGACTATTGACAATTAAGAAATAGGAAATATGACGCATGTCTTTCCTTTCCTCATTAGTCTTTTGAAACTATGATTAGTACTCATTTTATAATATTCTTTCAAGACATGCGTAGGAACCTAATCCTAAATAATATTTATCCCTAGAATGTGCTTAACTAGGCCTAGGTCTTTCATAGAAAATATTATTTCCAACTCCTCTTTAAACTTGTCAATGTGTGCTTTATTATGATTTATGATTAGTATGTCATCAAGATACAATAAAATATAAGTCAATCATCACCCAAATAATGACTAACAAATACATAATAGTCATAAGAGATCTAATGGAAGTCATGAGACTCCACGAATGAATACAATTTCTTATGTCATAACCTAGGAGCTTTCTTTAGAGCATACAAGATTTAATTCAATTTGGATAAAAAAAATATATATTTTTTTCTTATATTATTAATCTCTTAGGCTAATCCATGTAGAGAGTCTCGTGAAGGTCAATATGAAGAAATATTATATCAACATAAAGTTGATCAATTTTTAAATCAATTTTAGTAGCTTGACTTAGAACCACTCGTATAAAAGTCATCTTCGCTATGGAAATATATGTCATCAAAATTGATGCTTTTTTTTTAGATTTTTTAACTACCAATTGAGCTTTTATCTTGATTGAGAAACAACATCTCTATGTTTTTGTTTGAAGGGCAATTTGTTTTTTAGAGTATGCTTTTTTTAGGTAAGGGTACTAGATCATATGTCTAATTGATATGAAGAGACTTCATCTCTTCATCCATAGTCTAAAGCCATTCTGCTTTATTCTCAAGAGAAATGACCTCTGGAAAGGTCTAAGACTCATCTGTATTGATGAGTAATATAATATTATGGATCTCAAGGATAATAAGCAAGTCCTAGATGATCTATTTAGTTCAAACTAAGATATATCATAAATAACAGTTGGAACCTACCTAGTTTCAGTAAGAATATGGTCCCTCACATACTTAATAGGTGTATCATGGAGCTCAAAATATTAGGTGAATCCTTTGGCTCAAAATCATCAAGTGGCTACTCAATTCCTCCCCCTTGATTAGATTGATCTCTATAAGGAATAAGTATCAAATCCATGTAAATATTAATCTCTATGAGATCACTCTTCTCTCTTTTTAGATGATTATCATCCACAAATTGAAACTTTAGAAAAATTATATCAATGCTCAAAATAACCTTTTTGGATATTAGGTCTCACATTTTATACCCAAACTCCTTGTGATAATAGCTAATGAAGATACATTGACATGTAATATTATTAAGTTATGATCATTCATATTTTGAGATATGAATGAAAACTTTATAGCCAAATAATCTCAAGTGATCAAATGAGATTAATTTTTCTAATCTGAATTTTATTAGGAACATCTCCATCTATGATGGTGGTAGAGAGTATTTTGATTACATCAATAATCATGTATAAAAGTTTTTTCCAAAATACTATGAGAAGATGATCATGAGAAAGTAAGTACTAGACCCTCTCATTAATAGTCTAATTCATTCTCTCAACAATGCCATTTAATTAAGACGTCTTTGCTAACATCTTTTCATGTTTGATGTCATGAGAAACATAATTTTCCTCAAACTGACCTTTATATTTTTCTCCATTATGAAGATTAATTTCTTACTAGTTTCTCTCTCAACTCTAGTATAGAAATCTTTGAAGTCAAGAAAGGCTTGACCTTTAGTTTTCAATGCAAATTAACACATATTCCTAGAGTGATCATTAATAAATGTGATAAAGTAATGATCCCCATCAATAATTAAACTTTGCATAGAGTAGACATTGTTATGGATAAGATCAAGAATATTTGATTTTCTTGAGGGTGAAAGAGAGTGAAAAACTTTGTGTAACTTTTTCTAGTCATATAATCCATACACTTATTAATATAGGATCTATGTTCAGATGAAAGAATATTCTTTCTAGTTTAAGCTATAGGCATTTCCCACTCATATGACTAAATCTCCTATGTCAGTGACTAATATTACTCTCTTGATAAATAATATTTACATGATTGCTAGACACTCTTGCCTGAGTGGCATGAAAAGTACTCTTTTTTTATCCTTTAAAATGACTAATGAGAGCTTGGCCAATTTTTACCAGCCATCATCAAAATGACTCATATATACCATGTCATCCGGTATGCCTATGGACATTAGGTTCATATAAATATTTGATATATACCAGACATATTTTAGCATCAACTAATATTCTATCTATATTTGTAGATAAATGACTCTCATGCCCAAAATCTATGATGTATCATTATTACTCATCTTTACCATATCATAATCACAAGGTGTATATACAATAAAAAAGTCAATATGAAAGATGATATGAAATGACATTCCTGTGTCAATATTGTATGACCCGTACCAAATAATATAAGCTTTTTAATATGTTTAACCAAGTTTGACAAAGTTTGACCAACACTTAGTATGTGGGCAAAGTTGATTTTTTCAAGGGTGATTAAATCTATCTGGAATATCATAATCTGACTTACGGATAAAAAGTTATGACTCAAGAAATTCAAACAGCGGCACTTTAGCAGTGTTTAAATCTATCTGGAATTTTTACCCGAAAACGACCCTAGGCACTATATAAACATGTCTTTGGGTGCCAAATGAAAACTTAGCCCCCAAAACACCCTCTTGAACTCTAAAACTATTGGAAAAGGCTTTCCAAAACTGGGAGCCAAGTTAGACTTTTTATGCAATTACGAGCCATGAGAGATTGGACCAGACGAGGCACCACTGACCATCCACCGGTGACACACACCAGACCACCAGGTGCGCCACCACTAGATGATGCCGGTCATGAAATTTTATGGCCAACCGCAAGCGGACGTACCGGGATCTGGACGCCGAATCCGCACGCGGCTGCACCATTTCTCTATTGGATTTTTGTAATTTTCCGGCCATTATGGAGACTGTTTGCCTAAGGTAATAGTATTGATGAGTTCCTGATCTATTGGGCTTTCCATTGATATGTGGTTTTTAAATTTTAAATATCATTTGATTATGTTTCTATTTTTAGGTTGTTACGGGTAATTACCGAGACCTTTGGGCTGAAATTGGATATCAGTTGATCAAATTAGAAAAAATTGGAGTTAGATTAATGAAATTAGATATTTTTAAGAATTATTGGATGGTTCATTTTCGAAAAATGAGCTCCCAGGCGAAAAGCCTCAATTTTGGGTATCGGGTCTATAGGACATACTGTATAATTGGGCATGTCAGGGTCCAATTTAGTGAGTTTCGTAGTTCTAAAAATTGTTCTAAGGCCTTTAGGGCATCTCGATGTCATTGGATTAGTTATTGGAACTTAAGTGATATTTTATTGGTATTACAGGCGCTCACGCCGAGCCGGAAGACGATCCTGTAGGAGAGCAGGACTGATCATCTGTTGTTGGTGAGTGTTTTATATATTTTTAAATGATTTGGAATATTATGCTAACATATCTATTTTGGTTATATATTTTACATATATATACTATTTTGATCAAATGGTTGTTTGTATGCAAATGTGATTTATTGGTTTTCTTTATATAAACAAGTTATCATTTCATGTGAGTTTTGTCAATATTTTAACTATTTGAAAGTTTTACTGTATTCGTGGATGAGTCTGTGGTATTTGGATGTCTGGGGTACGTGGTTTGAGGTTTTAAACCACCTTAAAAAATATTATTTTAAAAATTTGATTTCTTTGAGATTTAAGAAATGTTTATGATAAGGTAATTTTGGAAAAGAACATGTGAGAGGGAGAAAGATTATATATGATTAGTAGACACGTGATGGATAGGTTCACCCGGAAGTTTATTAGGTGCCACGTGATGGCCAGGTTTACCCAGATGTTTATTAGGTGCCACGTGATGACCAAGTTTACCCGAAGGTTTATTAGGTGACACCTGATGTCCAGGGTTACCCGGAAGTTTATTAGGTACCACGTGATGGCCGGGCTTGCCTGGAGGTCTGATAGTTTACATGTGATGACTGGGTCTACCTAGAGGTTTGTTAGTTGTCACGTGATGGCCGGGTCTACCTGGAGGTTTGTTAGTTGTCACGTGATCGCCAGGTCTACCTGGAGATTTGTTAGTTGTCACGTAATGATCGAGTGTAACCATAGATTTATTAGTTATCATGGTGTTGTGAGGTCGGGTTTACCGATGGTTTATGGTGGGTTTGTGGTATGGTACATAACCAACTTCTAAATAAGGTATAACCCTATAATACTTAAGATTATGGTACTTCAATGGTTATTTTTGCGACATAATGGTCATACATGCTTTATGCTTGATTTGTGTGTTGTGAATGGTTTATACTACAGTGTTGTTTCTTAGAAGTCATGTCGGTTAGATTCTGAGCATGAAATTTTTTGTCTGGGCTGGGTAAAGTCGAGTTTTGTGAAATATTTTAAATGGGAAACTTTACAAAAGAGTGGACGTGAGGTCTTGAGAGAAGAAATATTTTAAAATAAATAGTATTTTTTTATAACTATGCCACTCACTGAGATTTATATTCTCACGTTTATTATTTTAAATTTGTTCCCTACCTTGTGCCAGATTCTACACTGCTCTGTCTACTACAGCTGCATTACTCTACTTCATTCATCTGTCTTGCTTATTGGACTTGTTATTTTTATTGTATCCATAAATTTCGCAAACACTCTTAGAATGCTATGGTATTGGTAGTGAACTCATATGAGTGCTTATTTGTATGCATGTGGTTATGACCTATATTAATTTGGGTTGGCAATGGTATTGAGCGGTTGTGGATTTTTTATATAATTGAGATATTGTGGTATTATATATGTTTATTTCACCAGGCGGGACTATCGTGGAAATCCGAGAAGGGTATCTGGGTCGGGTCTTGTCAAATATGCTAATCACCCCTCTGAGATTTTTGATTAGAAGAATTATTATTACTAACTAGCATCAAGCCACATTTCAAAATCATAGTGATCTATCTCTCAAGTTTAACTCCTCTCATCCATTATTGATGCAGCCTTTTTTAAGAATAATAGTCTGTTTTTTTCAAATGTCACACTGATATAATGACTAGTGATGCTCCTGCCATGTCTCTCAGAAATGAGGATACAATGAGAATCCTTTCTTTTCTTTTTTCTCCTTGCTTATTGATATAATAGGTTTTTTTTTTTGTGATAACATGCATTGAAACAATACCTTCTTATGGTGACATGCTTGGGGAAACCACAAAGTCAACCCAATTGTTCAAAAGTGAGCTCATCATTAGGAAAGCAAGTTGCTCATCTTTTAAAAGTATTTTCATAGATGCAAATTGGATTACTAGTCCTTATAAAAGATTGATATGAGTCGACATTAGATTTCTTTCTTCGAATTCCAGGTTAACTAGATATCTAATGATCAATATTTTATTTCTTAATTAGTTATTACAGCTTATCCATTGTTGACTATGTTGTTTACCCTCATTCTATTGATAATATATTGATAAGTATCACAACTAATCCATTGTTAAATAGTAGAGGCATCTATAAGATATATTTCTTAATTAGCTATATAACCATGTATTTTATTTTCTCAAATAAAATAGTTATTGCCTATTAATTTTATTATCATAGAGTGTTTCTTCATGATAACATAAGTAATATCTATCACATCTAAATCACAAAATAAAAATATCCCAAATCATGTCTCATTACTATGTTGTATCAATATATTCTAATACCAATATAACAATAATGAATAAACTAGATATCATATTAGTATCAATGGATAACCTTATAATAGTTCTAATACTATTTTTTGGATGGTATTGAGAACAAAGAATTCAATACTAGTTGCTGAGGAAGACTGATTAGTTAGTAGTTAATCCAAAAGCACTAAAAAAATATCAAAAACATATTTTATTTGGTATAACAAAAACTTCTATTTAAAAAAACCCAATTGAAGTTATTTTTTTTAAATTGCCAAGTTTTTAATATAATAATAAACTATAATTAGTATTAATTCTGAATTTTATAAACAATTACATAAATAAATTTAGAATATAACTCCATAATTCAAAATACACAAAAATCTAATATGCACAATAATGCCCAAAGTCCAATATAAAATACCTATATGATTAATGTGTGCTAAAGACTACTTGAAATGTACTAAATTCTATAAAACAAATAATGTTCAAATATTATGTTTTGAACCAAAATTATTCTGAAAAATAAAATTCTAGAATTCAAAAATTAAGAATAATAATTTAAACTTTGAGATTTTGGAAAGAATTTTCCCATAGCTATTCTATGATATTCTTTAATTTAAGTATTCAACCCATTAACCGCAATTTCCAAGGAAATTGGTCACCTTCGAAGTGTCAATTACTAGATAGAGGAGGTGAGTCTATCCAACAATTGCATATTTGAAGCACAAAACCCAATAGCTATTGCAGAGCATAGTAGCACACAACAATTTTCTATTCCGAATAAAAAATCACACAAGTATAAAATGTGAGAGTGCACTTTGTTTTTTTTTTCGCCCTGAAAAAAAATGGACATACTTCTGCTTCTCTTTATAAAAAATGAAACCCTATAACTTTAAGAAAAAAAAATAGTCAAAAAAACCTTTCCAAAGAGGCACCATAAGTGCCTCTTCATAAAAATGAAAGTTTTCTATTTTTTTGATTTTTTTGTTTTTTTTTTAATTTAGGATGTGAGAAATTATCTCATTTACATAGTCTACTGTGCTCCATACTTGCAAAAAATAAAAATAATAGTAACTAAAAAAAATAAAATATACAGACTAACAACCAATAAAAAATATTTCTAATTTTTGAACAATAAATTAAAACATTTATATATTACTATTTAAAATAATATTTATATATTACCATTTTAAAACTGAAATAACTAATAAAAAAAATATATATCAATTAAAACTCGATCTACCCAACTAGAGTAAAACTAACAACCAATTCTTGTGTTATGAATCCCTTAATATTTGGATTTAGTTGGATAAATTATATATTAGAAATTCTATTTTTTTTGAACAATTAATTGACTTCTATGAAATTACAAATATTTCTTTACATCTCATATTTTCTACTAAGTACCCGACACAATTTCATTATAACCTCACTTTAAAATTATATAAGAGACAAAGAGCAAAGCTATGTGTTAGTTCTCCTTGTTGGTGAAATTGTGTGTTTTTTTTTGGGGTTCTAACATTTGATAAGCAACTGACATGAGATCATGAATTATTTATGGAATGACCAAATGAGTGAATGAGGTTGTAAAGATAATTGATATTGAGTTAGATGATGAAATAATTTTGAAAAGTTTCACCTAGCTCTAAATAAGGCTATGAAAACAACTCACAAAGAGAATATATGGCAGAGTATGAAGCAATTGGAAGAGTATATGGCAGAGTATGATGTGAACAAATTCACAAATTCACAAAGTATATGGCAGAGTATATGGAAAAGTATTCGAAATATGGGTTCAAAAAGAGAAGGAAGTGGAGCCATAAGTTGGAAGAGTATGAAGTAAGTGTGTATTACTGATTCAAACATGAGGGTAGAGTATATGGCAGCTTCATAGGCATTCAATGAGGCTGTATGGCTCAAGAACTTCCTAACAAGCCTAGGGGTCTTTCATTATGTGCAACTACCTATTATAATTTATTTTGTTAATAGTGGAGTAGTATTTAATTTGAACTTTGAAGGAACTTAGAATCCAGAAGAAAGAAAATGGTTTGAAAGACGAGTATCTATATGATGTAGCCTAATGGTTTCATAGAAAGGGGTCAAGAGCATATATTGTGCAAGTCGAGAAGGTCTATTTATGGATTAAAACCAGCATCTAGACATTGGAATACTCAATTTGATCAAACCATTGAGTATTATGACTTTGATCAATGTTAGGATGAGTATTATGTGTATATAAAGAGAAGTGGTGATACTGGGGTATTCTTTATATTGTACATTGATGATATATTACTCATAGATAATGATATAAATTTATTGTCTTTTGTTAAGGTCTAGTTGTCTGATCAATTTGATATGATATACTTAGGAGAAGCTTCTCCCATTCTTTGAATTAAGCTTTTGTGAGATTGCAAGTGAATAATATTGGGTTTGTCTCAAGCTATTTATATTGATTAAATATTAACTCATTTTAGCATGCAAGATTCCAAAAGATTTTTTTTCTTTTTAGACATGGAATTACTCTATCAAAAGATCAATGTCCCAAAATACCTAATAAGAGAGAAAATGAAGATAGTTCCTTATGCATCAATAGTATGAAGCCATATATACGTAATGCTTTGCACTAGATTTAATATATGTTTTGCTACACATATGGTAAGTAGATATTGATCTAATCAAGAATAAGAATATTATACAATAATAAAACAGATAATTAAGTATCTAAATTATACTATAAATTATATATTAGTGTACTAAGCGAACAATCTTGTACTTTTTGAGTATACAGACTCAAATTTCCAATTAGATGAAGATTTGAGAAAATCTACCTTAGGTTATGTGTTTATCTTAGGAAGTAGAGCCATAAGTTTGAAAAGTATGAAACAATTGTGATTGTTGATTCCAACATGGGAGTAGAGTATACGGTAGCTTTATAGGCATCCAACGAGGCTGTATGGCTTAAAAACTTTCTAACTGGTCTATGGGTCATTCCTTATGTGCAACTACCTATTATAATTTATTTAAATAATAGTGGAGTAGTTGTTAATTTTTATAAATGTATATGTCTTTTATTCTATACTATAGATGATTTGGTGTGTAAAGTTCAACTTATGCATAAAAGATTGAATTATCAATTCTTGTGGAATATAAATTTATTGTTCAAAATCTAGATAGAATAAGACAATCTATTGGTAAGATTGTAGCACTAGATTTCAATAGATCATCTTGACTATGATAAATAGTGAAGTTCTAATTTTAAGTGCTAGTATAATTGAATGTATTGAATGAGATCACCACACAGTGTGATTATTTTGTATCAACTTGTAAAATGGGATATACTATTGTTATTATGAGGACTATTACACTTATTCTTGAAGTAATTAATATTTGCATGTACTTGTTAAATATTTTTTTGATCCATAAAAAGTAGGGTCTAAAAATAAATTAAGAAAATCTATGAATTGGATAACTTTATCAAGTGTATGATGAATATTAATTACTATTAGAGTCCATATTTTATTAGGACTAATGATGCCTCTTGAGGAAGCTTATAACTTATGATATTGTGAAATCCTATAGGTGGATTTTGATCTAGTATTTCAAATAAGTTAAGTGGAAAGTCTCAAAGAAATAATTAGAGATTGACAAAATTAAATTATCAATGATTTAAATCAATCAATATGTATATATAATCTTAACATGAGGGTTAAGTGTTAAGTAACAAAAGATAAAAATTATTTAATATAAGTGAGAAAGTATAATTATAATTTTATAGTGATATGAATTATAATCAATGTAATTTATAGTTCAAAATAATTTATATTAGGAGCTCGATATCTAATTTAAGTTAGTTCCCCTTTTGTAGCCTTATCCATAGTCATAAGAAATATTTTAAAGTTTTTTATTTATTTAAAGTATGCATGTGCATATAATCACAATTATTTATTAGAGTTGAATTATTTGATTTTATTAAATCAAATTAACTAATTTGTATTAAATTAATCTTGTTTATACACACACACACACACACATAAATAAAATCTTAAAAAATAGTTATTTGTTTTAAATATTAAAATAATGAATTATGAAATATCACATTTAATGTAACGTATTTCATATATATTTTTTTTTTACTTAAACCAAAGGTTAGAATGACACTAGACACTATAGCATTATCATCTTTCTCATGACATTCTAGAATGAAGGACATATGGCAGATGCCACTACTGGTGTTGGTGAAGTTGAAGTATGTTGTTCTTGTTATAAATATATATTAACTCTACTCAAAATGAAAATAACCTATCCTATGAGCATTATTGATTTGAAGTTAAAAAAATAATTACCTAGCAATAGTATTGGAAGGATTTGGTGATAAATTTTGTGAGGATAGGTTATGTTTATAAGAATGTATAGATGCCCAACTTAACTAGAAGCATTCTAGCCTTTGTTGACTAAGTTAAACAACCTAACTATGCTAGTGGATTATGGTTATGGTTTTTCATTTATGAGATGTAATTTGCACTTAGTTTTGGTTATTTTTTCCACACGAGGTTGTAAATTTACACTTTTTATTGTTTTTTAAATATGGCAGAGGTTAATGCGGTCAAAGATGATGGTTGACATGGCGAATGATAGTGCTCATGGTGGTAGCCATGGGCAACAACAAGTGATGATATTTATTAGTGGTGATGGTGATTGTGGAGGATATCATGACCAAGAGTGGTGTTTGTGGTGATATTCATTGCTAGAAATGGTGATTATGGAGATTGTATTGGGAAATAGTAGTGCCAGTGGCAATATTCATTGCTAATGATAATGAATATGAAGACTATGATGCTCAACAATGGTACTGACATTAGTATTCATTACCTATGACAGTCACTATGAAGGTTATTACGACAAAAAATAGTGCTTGTGGCAGTATTCATTGTCTATGATGGTCACTCTAGAGGTTGTTGTAGTCAATGATAGTGATACAGGTTCTATTTTTAGGTGTTGATAATATATGTAGTGGTTAATATGGCCAAGGATGGTAGATTTTGTGGTGGTTACAACTTGTGATGGTACACATGGCAGATACCATGATAGCAAAGACTAACATCGATGGAGTACATGACCGAAGTTTCAAAAACTAAGGTAGATTCTTTTTATTTTATTTTGGTATACTGTATTGAAACATTACAATTTAGACCACGAAGATTTGAGCTAGTTTAGGGAACTAACCCTAGCCCTAAACTTCTTATAGCTAGGGTTCCCTAAAATCAATATAGTTAGGGTGTTCAACAATCGGATAAATTTGATGCTTAGTCATCATGTACTTGTGGCATGTAAATATATATGTTGTGGTATGAAAATATATATATAATGGGGTGGGTGTGGGTGTGTGTGTGTGTATTATGGCATGTGAATGCATGTAGTTTTGGATGTGATGGCATGCATGCACACACACACACATATAAAATAACTAGTGTGATAGCTATGTGTTGAAGGTGGGAAGTTAGTGTAACTATTGAATATACACATTTCACAATTCCTCATGTTTTGTTTTAAATAAAAACCCTCGATTTTAAATATCTAAGTGGGTGAGGGAATTCATTTAGAAAAAATCACATGATCTCCGTTATTAGTTTGAAAGTTATGCAAGTTGGTTAGCGTGTTGGTCTTGGTACCTTTTCCCTATCAGACAACTCACTTGTAAGTACATTTAGTGAAACCCACAATTAGATAAGTCTATAGATTGTTTAAATGAATAACTTTTCCACCTGAATGATTCATATAAGGAATGATTGGTTTATAATTATATTATGGTTCACACTAAGCTAAGAAGAATAGCATCTCTCTATATACGTCATTGCTATTATTTGTAGGACCAAAGATAAGTCATCAGTTCAATCTAGTTTGGCATATGCATGACTTTCTACCTATATAACAAGATTAATAAGAAATGATCTATCTGAACAAATAATGTATAAAAGATATCCTCCCATCAAGATATACTATTCATGGTATGTTAGAATGATGATGAATTCATTTAAGAATTGGTAAAGGGAACCATTTCTTATGATAGTATTCAAGCTAATTAAGCTCTTTGTAAAATTTTCAAGTAATTTAAAAGAAAATGTTTTTCAACCCACTCACCACCAGACATTGTTTTGATGATTGAGAACTATACATTTGTACTCATAAAATTGTGCCCAAAAAAACCTCATGAATGAAAAACTGACAAGGAAGCCAAGCTTAATGAGAAATAGGTAAAAGCTAATAAGATATCAATGTAATATAGTTTGGCTTCTATATCAAATATAATTTAAAATCAGCATCATTCAATGGCTACTACCTATGACATAATGTCTAATTTCAAAAAAATATTTGGAAATCAAACTCATTCTACTTAATAGAAAGCCATGAGTGATCTGATAAATACTATAGTGTATGAAAACACCCCAATGAGAGATCATTTTCTCAACATAATTGGTCTTCTAAATAAATGAGATATATTTGCAGTTGAGATTGATGTAGATTGTCAAATTGATATTATTCTTCTATTGATGCCAGCTTCTCATAAGTAATTTTGCCTAGACTATAATATGAATATATTTGATTGGACTTTGACACAATTATTTAAAAAATTAGTATTAGCTGAAAGTATTATCAAAAAATTATTTGGAGTGTTTATCGCTAAAATAATTTCTAAACTGAAAGGAAAGAAGAAAAATAAATTTTAGAAATATGCTCATGTTTCACTCATAGCTCCTTATTCAAAAGTGGGAATAAAAAAGCCAAAAAAAAAGATTTTCATTATAACCAGTCAGGACACTAGAAGTAGTTTCAAATTTATCTCAGCGAATTGGACAATCAAAATAAAACTTAATTACTAATAGTTTAAACATGTTTAGTAGTTGCATCTATGGATACTTGGTATGTAGATTTGTGTGCCACTAATTATGTTTGCAAAACTTTCTAGTAATTTTAGGAAATCAGATATCTAATTGATGGTGAAATATTTTCACACGAGAAACACTATGAATACAGTGGCTATTTTAATTGGAGATTGTACGTTTTGGTTTGAGAAAGATAATAATTTAATCTTGAATGATTATCTTAAAGTACCTTCAATCAAATAAAATTTGATTTTTATTTTTAGTTTGGTTAATGATGAATTTTTTTTATTTAATGATTTTATAATAATTTACATGAATAAGAAAATTATATCTTCTAGTTTATTAAAAGATAACCTTTATGTTCTTAAAACTATTTCTACTCTACTATAACTATGAGAGTCGAATAATACCAACACCTTACCATATAAAAGAAAATATCCTTCTGATATGAGTCATACCTATTCTTGGTACTTATGCCTAGGTCATATAAATCTAAAATTGATTTTGAGATTGGTTAAAGATGAACGTTCAAGTTCATTGAAGATAAAAATACTTCTAGCATGTGAGTTCTACTAAGAAAAAAAATGACCAAGCAACCTTTTGTGGCTAATGGCCATAGAGCCAAAGAGCTACTAGAATTGGTTTATTCTGATTTATACATGCCCATGGCTATCCAAACAAGATGTGGTTTTGAGTGTTTATAACTTTTATAAATTAAAACTCAAGATATATGTACATTTATTTGATATAGCATGAGTCCGATGCCTTGGAGAAATTCAAAAGGTATAGGAAGGATATAAAAAAAATATTAGAATAAATATCTCAAGACACTACAATCAAATCGTGATGGAGAGTACCTTTTGGAAGAGTTTAGGGACTACTTTTTGGATCAAGGAATTATATCTTAGTTGTTTGCTCCTGACATTTCATAGTCGAGTAGTATGACAGAAAGATGGAATATGACTCTTATGGACATGATAAGATTAATGATGAGTTATTCGAATATGACTGATTCCTTATGAGAAAATTCATTACAAATAACAACTTATGTTTAAAACTTAATTCCATCTAAGTATGTACCTTCTACTCCAACTTATGTGGATCAAAGGATTAAGTTATTATTAGCACTAATGCTCAATTCTTAGAATAAGACTATATAACAAACCACAACCCTAAAAGTAGGATTATTCTATAGGTATTGAGAGGAGATAAACTAGTCCAAACTCTCTCAATACCAATAATACAATTTTAAATACACAAGGTAACATTTCAAATACCTCATTACCTCATTGTAATGAAAGAATTATTGATAAAAATGTTGATACTAAATGTCATGAACCAATCATCGATATGTTGGGTCTATAGCCATAGGAAAATGGTCATAATAGTTCAGATAGATTAGTGTCTACATAGCATGTCACTAAAAGTATATGATCAAGAGGAGTGTCTCATCATAGTTAGAGAGTTATGCATCAACATACATAGTATACATACACTCTTGAGAAAGAGTCTTATGATAGAATCCTTGATGAGCTAGATATTAATCCCAAAATTTATGACAAGGCACTTAAAGATAAGGATGAAGAACGTTAACAAAAAGCTATGTAATTAAAGATGTAGTCAATGCACTCTAATCATGTCAGACAACATATGGAACTATCAATAGGGATAAAATTCATTAAGTGCAGGTAGATCTATAATAAACATGTGGTAATGTTGAGACTTATAATGTTAGGCTTATTGCAAAAGGTTTTACCAAAAAAAAAAGAATCAATTATGAGGAGACCTTTTCGCCAGTAACCATGATGAAGTCAATCTAGATTTTATTATACACTACAACTCATTATGACTGAGTTTTGGAAGATAGACATAAAGACTATATTTTTGAATGGGAATCTTAATAGTATATATATATATATATATATATGTGTGTGTGTGTGTGTGTGTGTGTGTGTGTGTGTGATATAGCCTAATGATTTCATAGAAAAGGGCCAAGAGCACATGTTGTGCAAGTTGAAAATGTCCATTTATGGATTAAAACAAGCATCTAGATATTGGAATACTCATTTTGATCAAGCCATTAAGTCTTATGACTTTGAATAATGTCAAGATGAGTATTATCTATATATAAAGAGAAGTAATGATATTGAGGTATTTTTGGTATTATATGTTGATGATATATTACTCATTGATAATGATATGAGTTTATTGTCTTTGGTTAACGCATAGTTGTCTGGTCAATTCAATATGACAGACTTAGGAGAGACTTCTCTCATTCTTTGGATTAAGCTTTTGTGAGATCACAAGTAAAGAATATTAGTTTGTCTCAAACTATTTATATTGATTAAATATTAACTCATTTTAACATGCAAGATTCTAAAAATATTTTTCTCCTTTTAGACATGGAATTGCTCTATCAAAAGATAAATGTCCAAAAATACCTAATGAGATAGAGAAAATGAAGACAATTCCTTATACATTAGTAATATGAAGCCTAATATATGTAATGCTTTGCACTAGATTTAATATATTTTTTTCTATACATATGGTAAATAAATATTAATCTAACCCATGATAAGAATATTGACAGCAATAAAACTAATAATCAAGTACCTAAAATATACTAAAAATATATGTTATTGTACTAAGTAGACAATCGTGTACTTTTTGGGTATACACACTCAAATGTATAATTAGATAAAGATTTGAGAAAATCTTCCTCAGGTTATGTGTTAATCTTAGGAAGTAAAGCCATAAGTTGGAAGAGTATTAAATAATTGTGTATTATTGATTCCAACATGGGAGTAGAGTACATAGCAGCTTCATAGGCATCCAACGAGGTTATATGGCTCAAGAAATTTCTAATGGGTCTAGGGGTCATTCCTTATGTGAAACTACCTATTTTAATTTATTTTGATAATAGTGGAGTAGTTGTTAATGTGAAGGAACCTAGAATCCACAAGAAAGCAAAACACATTGAACATAATTATCATCTAATAAGAAATATTGTAAAAAGAAGAGAAGTGGTGATGAAAAAAGTAACATTGGTAGACAACTTGGTTGATCCTTTTACAAAAAATTTTCCAACTAAAACATTTGATAGATATGTAGAAGTAATGGAAGTCAGACATATGATATTATGGCTTTGAGTATATGTGAGAGTTTGTTGGAATTGATTTATACTAAAAGCCATTACTATTTTTTTTCATTTATTGATTTACATTTTTTTCTTATTTTAATAAAATATTTTACAATGAGCTAATTTTGTGAAAATGCACATGTTTTTTATTCTACACTGTAGATGATTTGGTGCATAGAGTTGACTTATGCATTTAAAATCTAATTTTTTAATTTTATGGAATATAAGTATATTATTCACAATCTAAATAAAGCTAGATAATTTATTAGTAAAATTGTAGTGCTAGATTTCAGTAGGTCTATCTTAACTATGATAAATAATGAAGTTATAACTTCTAGAGTAAATACACTCGAGTGTATTGAATAGAGGCACCATAATGTTATTATTATTTTTTGACTTGTAAAATAAAATACAGCATTATTATTATGACCACTATTACTCTTATTCTTGAAGTAATTAAAATTTACATGCACTTATTATTAGTTGTTTTAATTCATAAAGAGTAAGGTCTAAAAATTTACATGCACTTCTAAGTTATAAAGAGAGATAAGCTAGTTCTTTGTAGGATTCATAGAAGACTTTAATGATCTTTGAGAGCATTTTAATATATTTTTGAGGTGGTGCCTTCAACATGGGCTTGAGTTATGATTCCAAGCCCAAATCTTTTACAATAGGCTGAATAATATGATGAGGTATATGATTGTTATGACTATAGGCAGTTTAATTATGAATAAATTGCCAAATGAGACACATTATTTCTTTGAGGAGTTAGCAAAGAATAACTACCAAACTTTAATTGATTATTTATTTGAAAGAATATAAGCTAGAATATTGGAGTTGGATTAGTTCACCACAATTGAAATGAAAATTGAGGTTTTCCTAAGGAAGCTTGAAACCCAAGAGGAGAAGTAAAAAGGATCTGGAAAAGTTATCATTTTGCAACAATGCAAAATTGTGAATTTTGACCATATTTATCAAATAGAGAAGACTAATAGATTGCAAATAAAATAATATGTATTTCAACTCAATAATAATGTCATGATGCATTATTATTCAAATGTGAGAAATCATGTAAACTTTTCATATTGAAGCTACATGAGTGAGCAATAGAATATTGGGCAAACTCCAAAAAAATTTAGGAATAATTCAATGAGCTATATTAATCAAATATAATCAAACTTGATTTGTTAACCTTCAAAAAGAGAAGAAAAGTTAATAATGGAAGAATGTATGAATGCTATATTAACAAAAGTAAGAAAGAGAATCAATCACCAAGATACTTGGATGTAGAGGCTTGAAATGAGATTAGATCACATGAGTTTAGCAATGAGAAATAATAAAAAATCAAATTGGACAATTGATATTATTAATGAAAGAAAAAAAATAATGAATTGCCTAGTGATACCGAGGCAAATCTAAAGAAGTATTTATCAATATTGCTTCTATAATGGTATTTCAAAAATTTAATGAATTACCATATATTATTTAATTTGGGGTTTAATTTGGTATTTCAAATAAATCAAGTAGAAATTTTCAAGAAAATAATTAGAGTTTAATTGAACTCATGGGTAAGTACTAGAACCAACTCCATTCTTTATTTCTTATTGAGAATGAAAATATGCATAACCTTATTGCATCATATCTAACTCTAATCAACTTTTACAATATCTCATGACTCTAACAATATTATGATCTATCCATTATGATCTTTCAATATTCCTTTTTATACTGATGCTACTAAACCATTACTATTAAACTCGGCTTTAAATAAAAAATAATTCACTTCAACAAGTTGCATCTAAATACCTAAATAATTTTTTATTATTACTAGCCACCAATAATCTCCCATTGTGTGGTGGTGAATGGGTTGTTTGATAACTTTCCTATCACCACATTGTGGCTCATATTACTACCAATTGCCTCCATATGCTTGTTATTAGTTATCTATTATAAAATAACTCTATTAGTTATCTCAATTTCTAGGTCCAAAGGGATTAGCTCAATTCTAGAACTTATGCTCATAAAATATGAGATAAAAAAAAAGATAATGAACAAGAGAAATACAAAATACAAAATACAAAATTTCTACAATTCAAACAAAATAACAAGACAACCTATTGGATTTGAAAAAATTATCATAATAACACATTAAAACTGCTATAAAAGAATTAATTTTTCTCAAGAATAATTACATCAACTAATATTGACTAATTAAACTAAATAATCCTCGATATGAAACCAAAATTTTTTATGATTTTGTTATGTTGTCCAATTTTATTAGTTAGGAAATGGCCCAAAATATTATTGGCAAATATAACTCATCCACAAAGATCCATAAATATATAGCTCATACAAGTAGTATATGGGACTTTTGTTTTGATATTGATCACATATAGATTATATTAGTAGTTTGGTCAATCAATAGTAAGATAATATAATTATTGTAGAGAATATATTATGAAATTTTGTTATGACTCTTAGATCTTAAGATTTTTCCACTTGATTTATATGATGTATATTCAAATAATTTAGTTTATATTGGGTTTGGATATAAAATAAAGGTTTGATTATTGTAGAATACTCATTAGCCCTAATGACATATAATGTGATTATCACCTTTGAGTCCAACACAATGATGATCCTCTCATAGGTATCTCCTTGGTATTTTACTATCTATATAATAAATTATTTCTGCTTGAAAGTAATTCCAAAGTCTATATCTTTTAGAAAGTTCTTCAACTACTCTTGATGGCTGTTTCATATATATATTTTTATTCTCTAGTCTCGGATATCATAAAGACCAAGAACTGATGTAGTTTATAATAATTTGTACTTTAGGCTTCATAAGTACTATATTCATATAATTAACATATACTTCTATTAAATCTAACTAGTGAAAACTATATGAGTGAAAGCAACTCAAAGTGTTATCATCACAGTGTGAGTCATAACCACTCACATATGTCCTATGGATTACTTATCACAATCCTTCATAGTAATGATGTGAATCTCACATTATAGGTGAAACTCTTAAAAGAATATTGTATTAAACAACATTCACATCAATAGAGAATCAATTCTTCTAATACATATACAATGGAATGACATGTAAAATAATTCATTCTTTTAGCTTCGTGAGCATCATTCTCACAATGATTAACATACCTCAATTTAAGGTTTTAACATATAGGCTTGTCTCACACATTATGGTTGAAAGAGTTGCCACTTCCTTCCTACATATGCACAAGTATGTCTCATGGTATACATGTCACTTTCCACCATGGAAATAATCACAAGTCCACTAATAGTTAAATCTCTAATTCAAGTTCTATTAAATCACCATTCCTTTAATTTCCATTTCACACAATAAATCAAACACATCAATTACTCATAAAACTATTCATACATCATATAAATCATAATTATACAAATCATAACTTCAATTTAGCTTCACAATGAAAAGATATTCAAATAAGGTACTAGAAAAGACTAGTGAAGCTCAGGTTCCCAATGGTAGCCTCATGAAAATATTGGAAACAAACCCTAATCCCACTCTATTTTTATTAATTTTTTAAATTCACCATAAAGAGGAGGGGTTTAAGAGTTTTGGCCTACAAACTATGATTTAGCTTATGTATTACATTTCTTACTTGCTTGTGGATTCCTTTGAGAGTGTGAAAATCATACCATAAGATTGTTGTTTTGCTCTAATTTTGTTCTTTTGGTATGAAGAAGAAAAAATAATTTTTTATTATTTTTTTCTCTCTCTTCACTTATATTCTATAATTCTAGTATTTATCTAAATAGAAAGTTGTTGTATTAGGAATATGTAGTAATTTTGGCCTTGTTCTCTTGAGATAGAGGTCATTTCTTTGGAAAGTAGTCATAAATTTGAAGTGTATCTTAATCTTTCTATAATAGAAAGTCATAACCTTCCGAGGGAATGACCGCATCAAAAGATTGTAGCTCAAATGGTAATGGCAATAGGAATGACCATGAATTTGGCCTTGGTCTTTCTTTTGCATCAAAAGGCCATGGTGCAGGAATGGCCACAAATTTGGCACTGATATTTTTCTTGTATCAAATGGCTACAACACTAATAAAAATATTTTTTTTGGCCTTTCTTTTGAATCAAATGATCATAATTTTTGGAATAACTATAACATTGATGATTTCATTTCTCATGTATCAAATGGTCCCATCATTGGGAATAGACATGACTTTGAAAATTAGCATGTATATCTGAGTGATAATTTTTTCTTCTTCTAAGGACAAGAGTCACAGCCTTGACAAGTGGTCATACTCAAGTATTGCCCTCATTAAAATTATATGTTCAAGAGTCATGATATTGGACTATTATTATTATAGCTTTGGCTTGAATAATTTTAGCTTTATAACTTTCTATAGTCTAAAGTTATGCTTTTAGAATAAAAAAAGGCATATGAAAGTGACCATGACTTTTAGTGCCAATAAGATACTTAGTTATTATGATATAAAATTAATATCATACTAATTTAATTATTATGAGATAAATATGACCGTGACTCTAAGATAAGATCACAACCAAAAAAACATTTTGCATAGTTTAATGATTATGCTAATAAGGTAGTTGAGTCATGACATATAAAGATTATCATAACTAAATATGTAAAGTTTTATCCAAGAATGGATACTAAACTACTCAATGAACAACATATTATTAAATCTCTAATTGCTATCAAAAACATACTAATTTCAAGAATATTCATCAAAACTCGAAGGTCGTGAAATCAATGCAATTATGGCCCATTTATGTGTTCACACATCATCTAATATTACCCTAAATGCACAACAAATATTCTGTGATTTACATACCAAAAAATATGAATGAAAATTAGGGCTGAAATTTGGTATTTTCACGAATATATAGGTTTATGTATATTAGTTGTGGTAGATAGTAATGAGTAAATCATAGGGCACATTCAAGTGGCATGTTTGATGTTCAAACTACCAAATATTCTGGTATATTTTGGTAGTTTATAATGATATTTATAAGTGAAAATAGAGATAATATGGGTTAATTCCATAACTTTAGTATTTTGAAAAATTTTGATTAATAATCATGAAATCAATAGGTTTTTGGAGATATTTAGCTGGGGGAAGATCATCGAGTCTTGCATAGTTTTGGCATCATTCTTGATCGAAACTCTACTTAATTGGTTGGGATATTCTTATATGTCATGATCCTAATAACCCCCCAATATAATCTTTCTACCTAGTGGCTTATTCATTATGACTATGATATTATCATGAATTCATAGTCATACTTAGCTCAGAAAATTTAAATGACTATAATATTAATTCTTCATCATACCAACCAAGCACCTTACTGGTGCTCATGGTCATTGCTAAATCCAAGCAACATGGCTTTGTAAAAAGTCATGGCCTTTTTACAAAGACATAACTTCTAAGCTACAAAAAATTATTGAGCCACAACTAATCATGCCAAAGTCATGATAATAATTAAAATTCATAACTTTTGGGAGACTAAATGTTACAGAATAGATACTCAAGTATGTCCATTACCAAGGTCATGACTTTTGTCCTCAAATAAACACATAACCTTTACATGTACACTCAATCTAATTTCCAATACTATGACATTCTAGCAATTGGGCAACTAGATATATGAGAGAAGAGAATGTTTATGCAATGTTCATGCACAACATAATGCATACTTGAAATATATAAAAGAAAATTTTTGTGTCATTATCATTTCTCAATGTCATGGCCATGACCAATACACGAAAGACCTTAATAGTGTTATACCTATTTTCTCAGTGCTACAGCCATATAAAACTCAAGAAATATTATTGTCAATGTCATACCCTTTACATAGTGACATGGGTATATAATAAAATAAGAAGCTATCACTACTAATACTCAATGGCCACTTCCTTTTGTTGCAGCCCTTTAGGGATGTCAAGTGGACAAAGGACAGAAGACATGACCAATTAGTAATACAATGAATTTGTATTATAGAGATATTAGACTTAAAATCATTGTCATTATGAGTACAATAACTTTGTGTGAAAGATCAAGATGTAGACAAGTGTCATGGCCAATTTCTAGAGTCGTAATCTTAGACCAAAGAGATGAAGCCAAAGTTGTGACATTCTCTAAAAGCTATAACTTCCAACTTAGAGTAAAGCAAAGTCACTCTAGAATAAAAGTGGAAGATAAAAAAATTTCAGGTACTCTCATTCTCGTCTTTTCTTTTGCCTCATGTAACAAGCACAATGGGTTTGTTAGCCATCACCATGAGCAAATTTTATACTCTCTATAGGTTGCACAAGCAAGAAAAAGACACAAGATTAATATTAATCCATAAATTTGGGGGCATGGCTGACAAACCATTATCTTTTAGGGATGAATTTGAGAATTTGTACCAAACAAGCATGAGTCTAGGTTTATATAAATTGAGATATATGATATGAATTAGTTTTATTTATTAATAAATGAATATGTTTAATTTATTTTATGTATGGATATTGATTGATGGTGATTAAATAGAACTTAAACTATAATTTTAACTAATAGTAGGTTTGTGAGAGATTATCGTGATGAATGGTGATAAATAAACTATAAGGCTCACTCATGCATATGTTGAAATCCAAAATTTGAGCATGTTATTTATTATGATTATGGAACTTATGAAGATGGAAAAAATGCTTTAACATGCTAATTCATTAAGCTTATCTAAAAATAACTAGATCTCAATTGGGATAGATATTTTATTATAAGTTCTCCAAAGAAATTCACCTTTAGTATGTGAGGCACATCGTCACTGAGGAGGATATATTGAGTGACATGCATGAGTATGTTATGACTTACAGCATGATGACAAACATTATCAATTAATTTTATTTGTATTGTTTCTATTGGTGAACCTTGAGTGAATTATATATTAATTATGTGAGTATGAAACTTATAAAGTAAAAAGAACAAATGCTTATAAAGTATCTCAATCTATGGTATTTATGATGTTTGAGATTAGAGAATAAGCATTTTCATATAAAGTAACTATGAAGGCCAATTGACAAAGTTGCCTAAAAGGTATGATATCATGACTGACTCTTGAGCAAAGATGAATTGTTATCTTGATGGTAACATACCAAAATGAGATCTATGAGGGGACCACCATTGGGATAAGATCAATATTGACAACCACCTTATATGATATTAGGGAAATGAGTCATTACATAATACTCCAACCTTTCTTTTGTGTCCAACATCATATAAGTCAAGCAAATTAAATATTATCACATATATAAATAATAAACTATAGACTAAACACTATATAACAATTTGAGTATCTATTTTACTAAAAATTAGTTATTTCATTATTGAATAACTTAAGTGTAGATATAATATTTGTGGGATCGGTATTTACACAAAAGTCTATATTGCTACTTTTATGACTCATGTACTTATAGATCTTAGTCGACAATACACTCTCATTAACAAACTTTTTAAACATCATATAACTAATAAAATTAGGTGGCATAATAAAGTTGTAATATTATATGGTAAGAAAAAATAACAGCCCTTCAAATTTTAACATGTGATATAAACTAATGTGTAAAGAATCAAAGTTGATGTATATTTAATCATTGCGAGTATAATACTCATAAAGCTAAATGCACAAATATATTTATGAGTAATTCATTATGTACTATCTAGAAGAAGTAATATTCAAGTAATATGTGGGTTAGGTAGAACATATAACCTTTGAGTAATATGTGGGTTAGGCAGAACATCTAAACTAAGAGTTTCAACATAGCATGAGAGTTGTGCATTGGTTGTGGAAGATAGTAACATGTCATGGGAGACATGCAACTAGGGGTAACTAGTATATTGTTTACATCCCTACAAGTCTTTTTTTTGTATGACTTATTTAAGTGAGAATCATGAGAAGACTTAAATTAATTTTTGTGAGTATAATGATTATGAAGCTGAAAGCACAAACACATTTAGTATCATATTATTTTGCATTGTTAAAATAATTAGAGGTTTAAAAATAGAAGTACGTGCTCAAAGTAATTATCGAGAGAAGTTGATATATTACCTAAAAGGCATAGATGTGCTAATTACCCTTGCATGGAATGACATATGTCATTAGTATTGACACTGACCATATATGCCAAGTGGGCACATAGGTATTTTAAAACTAATCTACTCTTCATCCAACAACCAAATATGACATTGACCAAATGTAAAAGAAATATCATTACATAATGATGTGATTCAGTCCTAGAGTATGAGTATCTTTCCAAAGACTATGTATATCTATTCAAATTGGGTAGTAGTTAATTTAATATTATTTGGTTAAACTTTCTATATAATCCATGTAGGATTAATATCTAAACTTAAATTCACATTATTATTTGTACAACCCATATACTTGTGGTGCTATGTTAGATGAAAGATCCTCACCTAATGAGATTTTTAATCATGTTAATTAATGATAGTTTTGGTACTTTCACGAAGTTGCTATAAGTTTTTGGAGCCATTACCATGGATTATTTTATTATAGTCCAATTAGTCAACTTGAGTTGAATAACTATCATTATGATAGGATAGTTTTGTTTCTAGTTATGTGTATGTGATTATTGATAAGTACTTATATTGCATTTGTATTTTGTTTTGTTCTTTTCTATATTTCTATTTTGTAGATACTACAACTTATATGAGAGTAACTTCTATGAATAAGTTAAAACCTCTAGAAGAAAAAATTAGAGACAAAAGAGATGAATTCTTTTCATATCAGGTGGTATTTTAGATAAAATAATGATTTTCATCTATACTATAATCCTTACATTCATTGTCATAAAGGTATATTATATGGATATAGAACAACTACCACAACATAAATATTCCTACTAAAAAAACAAAACATTATTTGAACATAGTATTTTGTCTAGGGATGGCAATTTGCCTTGACCCTAACCCACCCCACTTGTACCCAACCCTAACAGGTTAGAGATTTCCTGCCTAAATGGATTGGTCGGGTGGGGTTAGAGAAAATATTTTGTCGTTTGTTAGGTTTGAGGCAAAATATTTTTCCACAAGTCAGGGTTGGGGAAAAATATTTTTCCCGATGCTAGGGTCGAAGCAAAATATTTTGCCCCATGTTAGGGTCGAGAAAAAATATTTTGCCCCGTGTCAAAGTCGGGGTGAGTGATGGGGGGAGGACAAGACTAAGTCATCTCATTCAATCAAATGACTCACCCTTTCCATTTTGTCAGTCCACGTCAAATCACCTCTACTCTCTCTCATCCAATTGCATTGCCCCTCTCGAGTCTCGAGTCTTGGCCTAGACTTGACAACATGGCAGGATGGGCCAAGGTGATCCTTCTTATGCCACACCTTCTTGACTCACTATCATTGTCATGACTCGAAAGTTGCTATCACAGACTTTGCCTTGGCTCATGCTGTCACATATTCACAACTCACAATCTCAATAGCAAACTCAGCCTCAGCTCAGACACTCATGACTTGGAGTGGCAGATTGAAAAATTCTTGACAAGGCGGGGATTATAATAGAGATCACTTAATTTCTCCATATATAAATTTTTAACATAAAAGTATATATTAAAATTTTAAATTTAAAAAAAATAATATGAAATTAAATGGTGAACAAGGCAAAGGGGTGGGGCATGGGAAGGGTCACCCTGGCTCCACCACACCTCTTTTCCAATCCTAATTTTGGCATTATTTATGGAGGAAAAGAAGAGTAATGAAACATACAAATATTGAATAAGATGAATGGAAGCAAGACTCGAAGAAATAGGTAAGATTTTAGAAGTTATTCCACCTTAAGCTATAACAATCTATGAAGAAAACTTGAAATAACCTTGGGAGACAACAAAAAGTTGGGTTTTGTTACTTGGGAGACAATCAAATGTTTTACTTAAATAGATACTTGAATGAAGTCACAACCTTCAAATCTAATCATAGCATTCTTGTAAGCAAAATGAAGACATATCACTCAAATATAATAATGACTTTTTTTTATGAGAAGTCATGGCCACATGGAAAATCATGATGATTGTTGCTGGGGTCGTGACTAAAACCTAATTTTTGCTAAAGCCCTGGATTTTTGAGATGATAAAGTTGGAAAATTTTTGCATGCATTTGGAACAAATAAATGTTATGATTGTTAAGGAATTTTATTTTAATTTAGAAGATATAGATGACAAAAATATTATGTACTAGGTGTTTGGGAACCCTGCGATAACGAATCCATGAATGAGATTATTAGATTGCAAGGACTCATGGATGATATGATCTCATGAAAGATATTGTCATAATGTATGAAGATAGAGATGAAATATATCAATGAATATATGCACTAGCATTGGTGGGTCTTAAAAGAGGTGTTGAAGGAAGAAAGAAGAAAAAGAAGAATATTGAAGGCAATGAATCAATTAAAGTTGGGCAAGATGAGTTATTCTTCCTTGAATCCAATGTATAAGCAATGAAAAGAAGTAGAGAAGTGGTGGTAATGAGTGGCTGAACCTAGTCGAATATTACATTCCATTGAAAAAAATAGAATTTGGAGAAGTCATATACATGCTAGAGAAGATGAAATTTTATACCAACTATAGGATAAATAGGTGAAAATGGAGATAAAGCATTTGAATAATTCCCTCAAGAAAAATTTGAGGAAAAAAAAACAAGTGAGAATGATGCATACAAAGAAAATAAAAAGAAGATAAAGCTAAATTAGAGAAATAAGATGTATTATGAAAGATACATCTTTAAAAGGAGGAGCATCTATTCATGTCCACCTAAAAAAATTTGAAGAATTCATTATAAAAATCTTGGAGGAAACAATGAAATGAATGGATATTTGAGTGATGGGAAGAACCAATCTATTTGGGAAAGACTATGAGTCCATTATAAGTGAGTGGTAGAAATGATAAAAGATTGAAATTCAAAAAAAAAATATACATTATAAAAAAAGAATATGGGTCGAAGATTTGGAAAATTTCAGAAACAAAGATGCTTTTCTCTTGATTTGTTTGAAAATGTTATAAACTCTATTTGAAGATGACAAGATGTGATATGTGACATGATTGTGAAAATAATAGAATAGATAGCAAAGACAAAAGATTCATAAAAACTTTATACATCCATATCCCTATTTGAGTCCTTTAGAACAAAGTTCCCATTTCAAGATTTTGATTTTAGATGTCAATCATACCTCCCTACTTCTTATCCATGTTGAGATGTAAATGTTTGCTACCCTTGATAATGTTGTAATGTGTTTCTTCTTATGATGTTGATGTTGTAATTTTTTTTATACAATGAGATTCATTGCTTGTGGATGAGCAATATCTTTAATAAGCTTGTTTATTTGATACTCCATGTACTAACTTCTTTGAGTCATTTAGCAAGTATATCTTGGTGTGTTTTCACTTATTCTAGTATTTATTATAGAGATTTCACTAAATTCTAATTTTTAAAGAAAATAAATATTAGTAAAATCATATTGATTTTGTGTGAAATTTGTAGTCTTGATGAAGCAAAGGCTTGGATGGGAGGGAAGCGATGGAGAGTTATGATAATTCACTTGTCACATCTTGAGTACACATTTTCACTTATTCTTGAGTAGTTACAACATCTCTTCTTGGTCATAACTTCATAAAAAATAATTTTTGTATTCTTTGTATGTCATGATTATATTATTGAGTTGACACAGGTATTTCACTATTATATAATTATCATTGTCATAATATTTTCTTGGAGTCATGGTTAAACTATCTCTAAAATTAATAATGGAAATGACATTATTTTTTTATCATGAAATCCAACTACCCCATTGATACAAATAATAATGATAATTTCTAGAGCCATGACTTATTCAATATATAACAAAAATACTAAGTATTTTTAATCATGGTATTATTTCAAACCATAACTTTTCAATCTAAAGTACATTTAATCTAGTCATGGCTTTTTCAGTATCATGACTTTGTGCTATAAAAAAAATACTAAAATCATGGCCTTGTTTAGCACTATTAGTTTTTGTTAGAGATAGTAATTATCTTAATCATAGTAATCAAAGTACCATGACACTTTGATCAAAAAATCAAGATCAAAGTCAGGGCAAATTCTAATACCATTACTTTGTGTTATAAAGATTTAAGGTATCTGACATGACATTCCCAATCCCATGACACTTTGCTTAGAAAGTAATGACCAAAGTCATGATCAATTCCAATTTCATGATTTCATTCTATAAAAAAGTCAGTCTAGAGAAGAGTTACTTGAGTCATGACAACCAATGTAATTGTGACATCAATGCTCTAGAGAAGATCTAAAGAGATATCAAATTTGTGACCATAAGTCTATACCATGACTTCCAACATGAGATATTGCATGAAACCCTAAAATATAAAGTAACACTTAGAAAAAATGAGAGAGAGAAAATATGGGAAAATTACAAATCATGTATGGAAAGAACCCTAGGTGACGGTATTCCAAACCTCATTTAGATCATCTCAAAGATGAACACAATAATTTGTGATTAGAATTCAAATTATACACTTAGATTTTTACTTAGGATTTCATTAGGAACTTTTGAATCCAAGACATATATTTCAGCATGTCTCACATGATTATCTCCCAAATATCTAAAAAAATCAAATATATGGTTGGTAATGTACTTGTATTATGATGTATTAAAAATTATGAGTTTATGTTTGTGTTTATATTATTATTTGAATAATAATGGATATGGATACAAATTAGTATTAGAACTTAGATATTTCATGAATACATAGGTTTATATATGTCGATTGTGGTAGATAATGATAGATAATTCATAAGATAAACTCACATGATATGGTAAGAAGGAAGTGACAACCCTTCTAATTTTTATGTGTGAGATAAACTAATATATGAAGACTTGAAGTTGAGATAAGTTTAATCATTATGAGTTAGGTTCTTATGAAATCAAAAGAAGAATGTCTTTATGACCAATCCATTATGTACTATTTAGAAGAACTAACCTTTAATTAATATGAAATTTAAGTGAAATGTCTAACTTATGAGTTTCATCATAGTGTCAGAGTCATGTGTTAGTTGTAGTAAATAGTGATAGGTATGTCATGGGGCACATGCAAGTGGAAGAAACTAGTGTGGTGGTATAGCCCTACAAGTCATTTCCTCTTGTATGACTTTTATATTTGATATCCATGGAATGATGTATGTTAGTTATCGTGAGTATGATGCTTATAAAGCCGAAGTACAAATACATTTAGTGCCATATTATTTTATATCTTTAAGATAATTAAAGATTGGAGATTATAAGTGTATACGTAAAGTAATCATTAAGAACAATTAACATATTTCCTAAAAGAAGTAAATGTGCATATGATCCTTACAAGGAACACAGTGTGGCTTCAGTGTGAAATATTATGAGCATAACTACGTTGGGATCATCCTTATTAGTAACAATCTAAGGATGATGGCCTTGTATGCTAAATGGGTATATGAGAATTATCACACTAACCTACCATTTTTCCATCAACCAAATACAAGATTGACCAAACACAAGAGAAACATCATCATACATATGGATGTGAGTCAATCCTACAGGATGAGTATCTCTTCAAGACTAAGTATATCTATTTAACTTGAGTAATTATTAGTTCATTGTTACTTGATTGAACTATCTACACAATCTGTGTGGTATTCATATTTGAACTTATGTCCACTTTATTACGTATACAACTCATATACTTGTAGAACTATATTAGACAATATATTCTTGCCCAATAAGATTTTGGATAGCTTATCCTTCACCACCTTGGTGATCTATGTTGCATCTATTCATTTTGTAAGTTCTCTTTCAGCTCTCTATATTAGAACTTTATTTTTTGGTCAAAAGGGTTTAACTCTATGAAAGAAGCTTTGATCATATAAGTAGTGGTTGTTACAAAATAGAAAGAAAATACAAAACAATACACACACACACACACACACACACACACACACAATATAAACACTTAGTAATAATCACATCCATATGACTAGAAATAGAATTATCCTTTATTAAGGATAATTATGTCAACTCAAGTTGATTAATCAAATTTTTATTATAATCTCTGATAATGGTACCAAAATCTTATCGTGACATTGTGAGGGTAACAAAATTATCATTAATTGACATGATCTTAAAACTTCACTGGGCAAGGATCTATTGCCCAATGTAGCTCAACAAGTATATAGGTCATACAAGTAATAAAGTAAATATAAATCCCTATATCGATATCTAAAAGTTATACTACTACAAAATAGCAAATTAATGACATTTTATTCCTTGACGCTTTCAGAAAATATCATTATTCTATTTGTAATTAGACATTTAATGACATTTTTCTAAAAGCATCATTATTTTGATAATGTATTCTGTTTTTATGGTACTTACTACAAGTGTCATTGTTACTATAACAAAACTTAAAATTAATGATGCTTTATATCTTGACGCTTTTATAAAATGTCATTATTATATTTATAATTAGACATTTAATAACACTTACTAGATGCTTCATTGTTAAGACTAATAGGTTAGGAAAATTTCTTACCTCCTTAAAAATTTCCAAGGAATAAGGGGCTAAAAATTAAAAACCTGGTCACTTTTATCAGTATCGTGGATGTGAAATATTTAATTTTGAATTTATTGATTTGTAACTAATTTCTTATTTATTTTTTTTAAATAATTAATAATATTTTTATTTTTACTCTATAATAATAAAAAAAATTATCAAATTTTAGTTGAAAATTATTTATTAAAAATTAACAAAAACTTATGATAAAATTAAAAAAATCTAAATATTTTTACATTCAAAATTGAGTTTTTTATTTATAAAATAAGTAATAATATTTAATTTTAAAATTAATTTGTTTATATTTAATTTATCCCTAAGAGAAATAAAAATATAATGTAAATATAAGGTGATTTAATAAAATTATGTGATTAATTTAATATTATTTTTAACTTAATTTAATATAATGAAGAATCGATCGCTAGAAAGACTTTCACATCTTCTTCATCATGTTCGTCCATTTCCAATAGCTCGGCTTCAAGCTCGTGTCTCCGATATCATTGGCCATATTTGCAGCATCCTGTAAGTTTCCCCATTAAGTTTTTTAATTGTATCTGCTCTTCCATACATTCAACTTTTATCAAAAAACAACGCATTAAATCATTGGAATTGACGAGGTTAACCTATTGGCAATCAATAGTCATCAGCATACTTAGGCCATTAAATGAACCACTACCACATCTCAACATTGTTTTGGTTACGTTATTGTCAGTACAACTTCAAATACAATACCATTAACTACCCACTCTTTACCCATTTCAGTTGTTGACTTATACTTAGTTTTTTCCTTATTTTTCTCTTAAGTTGTGGTAGTTTATTTTGTAAAGTCAGTGGGGGTGTTCTTCCACATAGTGAGGTGTTTTTCAATTTATCTTTAATGCCTATTTGAAGGCTAATTGTGTCATGAATGTAACGAACAGAAAAGAGCAAGCTCCATATTTTATGTTCACCAACTGCTCAACAAAATTCTTCTTCCATAATTGTCTTGTTTCTCAAAGCATCCAATATCTTGATTCTCTAAGTATTCACGGAACATCTTTATATTATATATTGTGATAATTTTTTCAGGAAATTTGGATGAGAGGGTGAGCAATAGGGTTTTGTGTGATATTTTAATTCAAGCTGGGAGAGTTCTGAAGTTGCACTTTGCTCGGGATAAGGAGGGTGACAAATTCAAAAGATATGCTTTTGTAGAATATGAAACTCATGAGATTGAAAACTAAGCTGTCAAGCTTTTCTCTGGTCTAGTGGTTATCTATGATCGTACCCTAAAGTTTACAGTGTGTCCATTATTTTCTACAAGCATTTGACTGTATGTGAATTTATCTCTTTTGCTGGATCCAGTTGTTGTACTTCCTGCAGTTTCTCCTACTGCCCATTGGACATGATTTTGCATGTTATGAATTAAACTAGCAAAACTCTTCTTTGTGCAGATTTCTGGGCAATATAAACTGCAGAACATCTGTAATGTGATTGTTTCTTCCCCAAATTCATCTAGAATGCCAATGCATTCTCCTTTGCTGCTGAGTGGAAGTGAAAACTCACTTCAATCCAAGCGATTGTTTGCGTCATGTAGGGGATCATCCTATTCTTCTCCCCGTTGTTATTTAGGAGGTACTATACTTCTAAAACTTTCATGAGTTGTGATTCCTTTCTGGGTCTATTTTCTTCAGCATCTCTTGTGCTATATACTTTTTGATTTTATTCAGTGCCAGCCTTCCCTAATAGCATGAACCACCCCAATGCATATGGGTCACCTTTCTCTGGCATTTCTTATGATTTGGGTCAGAGACTTTCTGGGTCGCCACTTGGGTCTGGCGGCCAGTTAAGGTCCAGAAGCTATGATAGGAGTAGCAGTATACCATACCCATCCTATTGGTAATCTTTAAAAGTTTTTATTTTTAAGCTTCAAATGCATCAAGTAGATGTTTGTCTCTGTGTATAAGAAGCCTGGTATGTAGCCTGTTTGGAGTGTGCTGTGAAACTTTATTTATTTGTGTATTTTGTGTAGACTCTGCAATGTTGTTTATTAAGTTTAGTAGCTTCACTTAGTGGATACCTCCTGATTTACTATTTCTGAAAGCTTCATCATTCCAAGTACCCTTTCCTTAACATTGTCTCATCTTTCCTAGCTTAGAATTTTATTTGACAATACCTTGTTTGTTCATGGAAAATTACTGTCATGATGAAGTAAAAACTGTTAGAATAGTTTTTTTTTCACCCTTTACCCAATCTCCCTTACCAACCTCAGGGTAGATGTAATGACAAATTTTTATACATTAGTGATGGTTTAAACACGTCTAAAAAACTACTAGAATAGTTAGTTTCAAGGAAAAATGTATGCTTTGATGATTAAATTGTAGTGTTAGATGTTGATAATGGAGGGATGATGGAGTAGCCCTTATTCGTTGTGTATCTATAGCATAGCTTGATCCAACTTACTAGCCGTCTAGACTAAATTTGGTTCGAGTCTTATGCTTGACATGAGTCATGTTGGGTCTTGGGGTGGTGCTTGTGAGACTGTGATTTGAGCATACATGATAGCTACAAAAAATGTCATGGGTTGGGTACGATAAGGGTGGGCATGTGATTTGCCTTCTGACACATGACCCACCTTGAACCATGCTTTCTTTAATGCAACAACTATGCAACCATTCCATTTAATATTGTAAGTGGGTGGAATCCAACATTGGATTTTGTTTGGTTTGGTAAAAAAATTATACAATTCTCCTAAAATTAGTTGTTAAGGTTAGAACACTAAGCTTAGAAAAAAATATAAAGTAAGCTGAAAACTATTTAAGATTTATATAAAAATGTATAATGACTAATTTATAATTTGGATATAAATTATAATAATAGTTTTTATATATTCATTATAATATTAATTTATTAATATACTTTATAGAATAATATCCTATTTTATAATATCTTTTCTTTAGAGAAAATTAAATATTTTAAAAATAAATATATTTATAACTACATAAATAATAAAAATGTATGATTTTTAAGAATAAAAAAATAGAGATATATTATATATTTCATCTCCTAAAATAGAGATATAAATAAAAAAAAAATTTAAATTTTATATACAAAAATTTTTGAGTTGTGATCTATTTGAGTTGAGTTACTAGTTTGTCGACTAAACTAGTTAACATTTTTAGTCATGCTCGAACTCGAATTGATCTTACACGAGTTGAGTTTTGATCGAATTTTAATTGAGTTGAGTCCGAGTAGCTTGTGAGTTGTCTCGTCTCATTAGCACCTAAAGTTATAACCACAAATTAACTAATTGATTGATAATATTCCAAAATGCGAATCTATTCCATATGGAACATGATAATATTTTGGGTGGCTAAATATATTTTTCTTGATTACTCTAATATTTATAAATAATTTTTGATTCATTGAATATTCTTGAGTGTTAATTTTTTTCTAAGTATCACAATAAGATGGTGACTGTCAAATTCTTATTTATCCCATAATTTTCATAGAGGAGGTTTTTGGACAGTCATTTAAGACATTCCTCATGAAAGAAGATATGTATATCATAATATCATCAATAGAGGTGTCATCTAATTGTCTTATGTTCTATATATGGAAAGAGAAACATTTAATATATTTTTCATATATTTTAACTATCTTATTTATGCTTTAATTTTCATAATGAGAATTGTATTTAATATTAGTTAAATTAAAATATTAAAACTTTAAATATTGTGTGAAATTAAATCAGACACTTGCATACAAAGATGGTTGATGCTAAAGAGGCAGAGTGATTTATTTTTGTAAATCCAACCTTAGTTTCCAATATTGGATTGGGAGAAGCAAGTAAGAAAAATAGGTCAAGGGTTATAGCTAATTGGTTGATGAATACAAATAATGCAGATTTTGTTTTTATTCCATATAACCCAAGGTAAGTTATTTAACATAAGTAAGATTATAAGTATGTATATTTATCAAATTATAAATGTTATGTTGTTACACTAATGTTAATTTTGTAGTTGTCATTGGGTATTGGTGGTACTTGACATAAGAACTTTGATCATCTATTACCTTGATTCCTTGCATCATCAACCTTCAGATGATCTTAAAGACATTGTTAATATGTAAGTTTTTTTCTTCTTATTATAGAATGAAGCATTTATTGGTAACAAAAATTTTTTTTCTTAATGCATGGCTCAAAGAAATCTTCACTTTAAAAAATATACCTCATCAAAAAGAGAGCCTAATTGGGTTGTACTAGGGGTACATAACTCATTAACTAAGTAATATAATATTTAGTTTCTTCTGTTTAATTTTAAACTTATTACAATATGACTTGCAAGTAACTCTATATATATATATATATATAATGATTTTATTTTCCATTCAGTGCCCAAGACAACAAGGTAGTGTTGAATGTGGATACTATGTGATGAGATATATGAGAGATATCATTCTTGATCAAGGATGTCTAACAACAAAGGTATGTGTTGATTTTTTGTTTCTCAATATATCAGGTTTTTTTTACTTTCTAATTTTATTGATTAAAATAATACTTTACTTTTCAACAGTTTAATGAGAAGAAATCATAAAACAAAGATGAGTTGGATGAAGTACGATCTGAATGGGTGATGTTGGTGACTCAATTAATACTTTCCTCGGTTTGAAAAGCATTGGGGATACCTTTTTGTATTGAAGCATGAATAAAATTTGGCATTTCCAACTTTAACTTTTGATGAGGTTTATAATTTATATCTCTTTTGACCCAAACTATGACTGAAGGTAAATTGTTAGACATAATCATTTGAAGACATTTTAGTATTTTCATTACACATTCATTATATTTCTTTAATTTTCATATGTTGAATTACGTTAGTATATTGTATGCATGATTCATAGGCGTTTAAAGGTAAACTTATATTTGGTCAAGTTAGGAGATCTTCCAACTTTGGAATGGTCTATGAACTATTGTGATAATAAATGTATTTTTTATAATGAGATCAAAGTTATTACTTATTACTTTCTATTAAATATTCAAAACTTGAATATGCAATTGGAATTTTTTTGTTATCATACTATCTTTTGTTTATGTTGTCAACCATAGATTTTTTGTTGGTAGATTTCCAATGGAAAAAATTGTGATTTCGACTTTTGGCTTCACTACTTTACCACAACATTGTAAATTACCATTTCACCCTTATAAAACACAATTATTATTTCAAGGCACAATTTTTTTTTCACGCAGCCTTTATTTTATTAATGAATCTAAAACTATATGTTGATTGGATTACTATATTTGTGTAATCAAATAGAACTTGAAATTACATTACATAGCATCTCATCGAGTTTTTTTGATGTGTTGGAAAGATGACAAGTAATTTAACTTTACATTTTATTATATTTAATTGGTTTTTGTAGTATTTTTTCAAGTTGTTTGTGAGATCTTTAAACTCACTACACACATACAGGTTTTAAATTAATTATTATTGTTTTGTATTTTAAAAAATTTGATCAACTTTTATGTCATAATTGATAAATCCCATGCTTTATATTTTATCCATTACTACTAACTCTGTTTTTATTGTTGTTAAATTTGTTTAATCGTATATGTCAATTGTTATATAAATTATTTTTATGATATGTTGTTATCATTCCTATTTTTTTTCCAATGCTCTATAATATATTCTTTTCTGCAAGTATAAGTATTTATTGTTCATCTTTTTGTATACAAGTTACCTTATTTGGAAATTAACTCTCAACTTTGTTAGGCTAGCATGAACTAGTTTTATGGAGATAAAGCACAATTGGGTTGCATATATCAGAAATTTTGAATTGAATTTAAGAAATGAATGTTGAAATTGTGTTATATATTTTTTTATTTGTAAGAAGTTCGAGTTCCCCATTGTACTTGAAAAATGTATTCTTGGTATGGATTGTAAAGAATGTTGTTCTTATGTGCATACAGTATTACAATAACAGGTGAAAATATATTTACAATAATTATTAAATTTAAAGTTATTTAAATCATAATCATCCTTTACGCTTTTACTAAGTGTCATAGTATTAAAAAAAATTTACGATAGCTACAATATATAATGATATTTTTTTGCAGTGTCGTTGTATCATACCTTGACGCTAAAATAAAGTGTCATTGTTAAAAAAAATGACACTTTATTTTAGCTTCAAGGTATGATTCAACGACACTGCAAAAAAACGTCATTATATGTATAGACTTTTTATGTCATGCTAGCGGATGACGCTATCGATAAGCGACATTATATATATATATAATGATGCTTTTTAAGAGTCCTTGATTATAGTTTTTGTAGTAGTGTTATATAGGCAATTCAATCAAATAATAGTGAATAAATTATTGCTCAAGTTAAGTAGATATACTTGGTCTTCAAAATAAATACTCAGACTCTTGGGTTAGCTAATGTCCATATGCATGCTAATTATTCTCTTGTATTTGATCAATACCATGTTTGGTTGCTTGCAAAAGGATAAATTAGTGTGAAAATATTTATATTCCCTCTTGACATACAAGGTGACCATCATTCTTAAACTATCACTACCAAAGATAATCATCTTATAATTATTCCCTTGGTATTTCAACACCAAAGTAATGTGTCATTTTATAGAAGGGTCATTAATACATCTACTTTTTTAGGCAATATATCAATTTTCCTTGAGAATTACTTCGAGTATGCACGTCTATTATTCAACATCTAATTGTCTTGAAGATGTGATATAATGTAGTATAAAATGTATTTGAGCTTTTGGCTTTATAAGCACCATACTCACAATAATTAGTATACATCTTTTCATGAATCTCACATATGTAATTCATATAAGTGGGAATAACTTATAGAGTTATTGCTACTATAATAGTCCCCCTCACTTGTGTGTTTCATGTGACATATCTATCACCATCTATCATAGTCGACACATGACTCTCACACTATGATGAAACTCCTATGTTATATATTCTTGATAACTTTTATATTACTTGAATGTTAGTTCCTATAGATTGTACATAATGGATTGGTCTTAACTATGTTCATACTTTTAGCTTCATATGCTCCATACTATTAACAAATAAACTTACCTCAATATTAGATCTTTCACATTATTTTATCTCACACATTAAGATTAGGGCTATCACTTCTTTTTTACTATACCACATGAGTGCATCACATAACTTACCTATCACCATCTACAACAATAAACATGCATTAATATACATACTTGTGAAAAACCTATGTTTTGATTCTAAATTTCATACATATCCATTAATATCCAAATAGAAATTTAAACACAAGTATAAACTCATATAATTATTAATTCATCATAACACAAGTATATTTACCAATTTAGATCACAATTTAGTTGGATATTGAAAAAGAAATCACATGGGATGGGTTGAGTGACATCTTGTTGATTCGAAGGTTCTCAATAAATACCCAAGTGAAAATCTAAGTATATAATTCTAAATCGAATCAAGGATTACTTGTGTTTGCCATTGATTTTCCTTGAATGGGCATCAAAATTGTGTTGCCTAAGGTTCTAGAGATGCATGGTTCATATCTTCTCTCTTTTTCCTCTCATTTCCCTCTTTTTAATAAATTTTTCAAGTTTCACTTTTATATTTTGGGGATCCATGTGATATTTTAAGTTAATAATTTTTGCATGTACTTGAAGTCATGACTTTAATATCTCTTTGTAACATGATGTTGTGGCACTAGGAAATGCCATGATTGGTATCTTTACTCTCAGTAATACATAGTTGTGGAACTAAAATTAATTATGGCTTTGCTCTTGACTTTCTACGCAAAATATCACAATAATAGGGTTGTTGAGACTAAGATAACTACTTTCTATAACATTGAGTCGTGGCACTAGAATTGACCATAGGTTTGGTGTTGGATTTTTGAGTGAAGTCTCATGGTGCTAGGTATATATCTTTGTTATGCTGACAATTTTTATTAGTTAGGTGATATCCCAGAAACTCATTAGTATGTATGGATTGCGACCTTGTGAGTACATTTATCATACAAGTAGTAAAACAAACTTTTATCTAGATATGAATCCTACATGGATTGTATTAATTGTTTAGTTATTCAATACTATGATAACTCATTTTTAATAAAATAGATATTTGGATTATAGAACAACCTTAGGTCCATAGGTTTTTATTTAATATATGTCATGATATTTAAGTTACTCTACTTATATTTTGTTCGACATATAATGAAGGATGGGGTATCATATAATGACTCCTTTTCCTAATGACATACAAGATTGTTGTCACTATTGAGCTCATCCCAAGGGTGGTACACTCATAATTATTCTCTCAATATATCACTATAAAAATAATAATTAATCTTTGTTCATTCTTGAGAATTATACAATCTCATCCCTTTTAGGTAACTTTATAAAATACCCTTGATGTCTACTTCATATGCACACTTTGATTCTTCAATCTCAAGTATCATAAAAACCAAAGATTGAAAATATTTGTATGCATTTGCATTTTCATCTTCATAATTAATATACTTATTCTTCAAGCTTCACCAATAGGAACTATACAAGTGAAAGAAACTCATAAGAGATGTCACGGCCTTACAAATCACCACACACTTATGCATGACTCAAAAATTGTCTATCATCAACTTATTTAGTGATGATGCAACTCTCAAATTAAAGGTGAATCTCTTAAAATGTTATTCTATATGACATCCATCCCAATTAGAAATCAATTCTTTTGTAACATGTACAATGGATTGGCAAGTAAAACCATTCGTACTTTTGTCTTTGTAAATGTCATACTCATAATGCTTAACATGCCCAAATTTTGGATTTCAAAGTATATGGTTATCTTATGCATCAAAATTAGAAGGGTTATCACTTCATTCCTACCATATACATGAGTAAGACTCATGTTTTACCAATCACCATCCACCAAAATAATTTCAAACAAATCTATCAATAGTTGAAGACTAATTCAAGTTCAATTTAATTACTATCTATCAATATTCATAACACAAAATAACCTAAATATATTCATTCATATATAAAAACCTATGTTACATTACATAAATTCAAATTATACAAAATCCAAACTCATGCTATTTTGGTAAAAAATTTTACATTTGTTTTAGAGAAGCAAGGTTTGAGAGTTGTGACCCAAACTTTAGTGATTGCATTAAGTCATACATCACGTTCTTGCTGGTGGAATACCTATGGAGAGTGAAATTCATCCCTAGGATTTGGTAGTTTTCATAGTTTGACTTGATACATGGAGGAAGAGGAAGAAACATGTGAGAGGTCTCATGAATTTTTCTATCTTCCACTTTTATACTCAAGTGATTTTATATTATTCCAGGTAGGAAATCATGAATTTTAGAAGAAATACATTACTTTGGCCTTCATCTCCTAAGCTTGAGGTCACGACTCTAAAAAGTGGCTATGATTCTAGATTATATTTCAATCTTTTTATAACATAAAGTCATAATACTAACAATGGCAATGACTTGGACCTATGTCTATGTAGCACAAAGTCAAGATGTTGTGAGGTGGTCATGACTTTTGTGCACCTGGTTTCTTGTATTTAATAAAGGGCTACAATGCTAGGAATTGGTCATGACATGGTGAAGAACTTATCATATTGAAATATGTCTATGTTATTGTGATAAAGCCATGATATTGGAATTGGTTCTTCTTGATTATTATATGGTTGTAGTATTGTGGATTCCCACAATACCGAGAAGGACTTATGTATCATATGGCTATGGCTTTGAAAAATAGTAGCGGCTCAAAATTTACTTTTTTATATAATTTCAAGTATTCATAGTACTATGGTTGGCCATGGTACTTGCCTTATCTTTCATATATCATATTACTATGCCACTACAAGAATGTCATAGAATTAATAATTAGGTCAAACAAAAAATCATAATTTTTTTATTCTTTTGAGAACAAGAGTCATTCCTTTGGGTAATGATCATTCTGAAGTACTATCCTCTATAATGTTTAGTGTATTAAAATTCATATCTCTGAATAATTTTCATGACTTTGGTATAAGTAGTATTTACTTTGTAATTATTTATAGCTCAAAATCATGACTTTGTAGAAAGGTTGTGGCTTTGACTTGAGACTACCAAATCATATTAAAATAACATCATGGCACTTTAGCATGGTTATGACCTTGAGTACTAGTGGGATGCTTAGTTACAAAGAATCTGTCACAAGTAGATGGGTTGTACTAATGAATTGGTAGGGTCATGCTGTATAAGAATTTTCATGGCCAAATAGATACATTGTGGCCTAAATGGATATCAAAATTATGCAATTCTCATTATTCTATTTCCTCTATTAAGCACCTTCAAAAACCAATGTGTTTCTTTTTTGCTTTTTCTTTGAAAATGCTCTCAACCTTCTAGAGAGAGAAATCTCAAAAGCTAGATAGAGAAATCTTCATTTTCAACTAGAAAAAGCCAGATTCAAGCTCAGAATGGGGCAAAATGACTTCCTTGCTAATAAGAACTCCTTTGCCTCAATTATTCAAGAGGCCGCTCACTTATCTCCTACCATCAGAAACAATGAAGAGTTTTTGTCGGTCCTTTTTTCTTCGGCCGAGCTCAAGCATTTGGCAACCCCAATTAACTACATGCTCGTAGAGAAATTTTTCCATGGTAAGCCATGCTTTATCAACATTTAGGATTTCATCTCTTCACTGAAGCTTAAGGGAATAATCAAAATTGGAGTTTTCGACTCCAAACATGTGTTTCTGCAACACACTGTGGAGGACGACTACAACATGCTATGGCCGCGGGGTCCGTGGTATGTAAGTGGCTTCTCGATGCATGTTTTCAAGTGGACGATGGACTTCAATCCACTTGAAGAGCCGCCATTCGCCTCGGTATGGTTCTCTCTACCTAATTTGCCTCTTCCCTTCTATAATAAATCAGCATTGCACTCAATTGCATTGTGCGTGGGAAGGCCTATCATGAGAGATGAGGCTACGGCCTCCATGACTAGACCAAGTGGAGCTCGAGTATGTATCGAGACCAATTTACTTACACTGGCTCCACAAAAACTGTGGATTGGCTGTGGGGGGGGAAAGGGATTCTGGTAGGGTTGTAAAAGAATGGGTCACAAACTAGCTGAATGTAAGTTAGGCATGGATAAGATAGAAAAAAACCCATAAACCATGGGAAGGGTGAGGAGCAAGCAGAAATGAGTTAGAAAAGGTATGGGGCAGGATAGGGTAGTAAGGGGCAGTGAGAAAGAGATAGTGGTAAGGTTATATATGAGGATGGAGAAGGAGCTAAGTTTGAGGAGTCTCCGAATGAGGGAACTCCTTTTGAAGGGTATGAGACTCAGAGGCAAGGGGGTGAGAGGAAAGGAGAAGGGAGAGCCGGAGAGGCATGGTAGGCAATGAGGGGGTAGGTGAGAAAGAGTAGTTTAGTGTTTTAGAGGAGGTTACAGTAGAGGTCAAGGCTGTCTTGGCCTCAGTTGTCAATCCAGAATTTAAGAAGAGTATTAGGAAAAATAGGCTGAAGAAGAAAGTAAAGACTAGGGAGGAGAATCCAAGCCGGATAGATGAGGATATATTAGATTTTTCTGAGAATGAATTAGAGGTAAAAAGTTGTAGCTTTCTAATTCAAAACAGGTACACTAATAGGCTGGAAATACGCAACCCAAAAGATGATCTGGATATGGCAATAACAAAATGGGATGCATATACGAGAGAGGAAGCCATGGAAGATTTAAAAGTAATGGCCATTCAACTTGGAAAAAGCTTCAATGATACAAAAACAAAATCATCTTCTACAAAGCTGTCAAGGAACAGAAAAAAATACCTAATGATGAAGTATTATTCAAAATACATGACGAGAGCTCAAGCAAAATAAGCCTTTAATGGTTAGGCTCATATATTGGAAATAAGAGGGGTGGCGAATACACACTCTCTAATTAGATTAAAAAAATTGATTAAAATCCATAAACCAAATAATTGTGGTGGTAGCTGGACCAATGATAGATAGTTACCAAATTGAAAAATATAAAAAGTCCATGGGCTTTGATAAAGCTATAGTAAATCTCAATGGTAAGGTCTGGGTAATGTGGGATACCAAATTAGATGTCACATTCCTAAAAGACACAGAGCAAAGGATACACTTAAAAATCAGTGACTGCATTGATTTGTTATTATCTGCAGTCTATGCTAAAAACTCTAGGGAGGAGAGGAAATCTCTTTGGCGGGATATGATGAAGATTGCTTCGAAGGATCTCCCATGGATAGTTGGGAGAGACTTTAATGTGATTAGAAATATTAGTGAGAAGAAACGAGGTATACGTCCAAACGCTGAAGCAATGGCTCATTTTAATGAGGCGATTGCAAATGAGAACCTAATGGAAATAGAATATCTCGGAGCAAAATTCACCTGGTGCAACAACTAGAGGAAGAGAGATACTATATGGGCAAGACTAGACAAAATTTTGTGTAATGCTAAATGGGTAGAATCGCTGAGTGCTACAATTAATAGACACTTAAGCAGAACCTGCTCGAATCATAGTCCAATGCTTCTAACATGTAGCTCAAATAAGAGGCCGACATCCTCCTTTAAATTTCAGAATATGTGGGGAATGCATGGAAAATTTGAGTCGATAGTAAATGGTTCTTGGTCATAGCATGCATCAGGAAATCTGCTACAGGTACTAGCTCTTAAGTTGTGAGGCTAAAGTTTTGTTTAATTAAATAGAATAAAGAAAGTTTTGGAAAAATACACACAAGTATCTTGTAGGCTAAAGAGCGTGTAGAGAAGTATGAAACAGAATATGAAAGAGACAAAAATGAAGAGAACAGACAGGAGTTAAGCAAAGCAGAGGCAGAGCTAAGATTGAGATAAAATATGGAGGAGGTGTTCTGGAAGCAAAGAGCAAAAATAAAGTGGCTAAAAGAAGGAGATAATAATACAAGATTCTTCCACACGATGGCAAAAATTAAATGCAAGAAACAGAGAATCAAAGGTAACAAAAATGCTAACGGTGAATGGATATTGAAAGATGATGAGATAAAATCTCATCTTGAACAATACTTGATAAAGCATTTTTTGTGAGTATAACACACATGTAGGAGATAACCTAATGTAGGTAATTAGGCATAAAGCTTCTAAAGAAGAAAATAGTAAACTAGAGGAATTTTCGGAAGAGGAGAAAGTAATGTTTGTAATATTTAGTATGAAGAAAGATAGTGCAGCGGGACAAGATGAATGGAATAATGCATCTTCCAATTATGCTGGCACATAGTCAAGAAAAAGCTTACTCAGGCCATCAGATGGATATTCGTAGGAGCAGATATTACAAAAGCATGGTCAAGCTCTTTTATTGTACTCATTCCGAAGTTTGAGAATCCGTAGAAATGTGAGAATTTTCTGCCGATTAGTCTTTGCAATGCTATATATAAAATTTTAGCGAAGCTGATGCAAAACAGATTAAAAGATATTATTCCAGATATAATCTCGCATAAATAATCAAGATTCATTAAAAATAGGCTAATGTTAGAAAACATAAGTTTAGCATCGGAACTGATAAGGGATATCGGGGCAAAGGTTAGGAGATACAATGTAGTTCTTAAGTTAGATCTGTCCAAGGCTTTTGATAGGGTAGAATGGTCTACCATATGTTATTCCTTGCAGAAAATGGAGTTCTCTGAGTTCTGGATAGACCAAATATATAGATGTATATCAAGCGTACAGGTTAGGATAATAGTAAATGGTCAAAAAAGTGAGGAATTTAAGCCAAGAAGAGGATTGAGGCAGGGAGACCCGTTATCTCTCTATCTTTTTAATATTTACCTAGAATTATTGCTTCTAAACTTAAAATAAAGGATGTGTGAAGGGAAAATCTTAACTTTTAGGCAACCAAAGAATACCCTACATATAGGCTCCCTGGCATATGCAGATGATATGATCATCTTCACCAATGCGAGTAGAAAATATCTTACTAATTTTAAGGAGCTTTTGCACACCTTAGAAGAAGAAATGGGGCAAATATTAAACACTAATAAATGTCAATTCATGTTAGCAACGAAAGCCCCATATGGGATAATTCAAAGTGTTAAAAATATCACCGGTTTTACTCAAAAGAGGGGAGCGTTAACATATTTGGGTTGCCTGATATTCGAGGGCGGGCTAAGAGAAGAATACTTAAACTATCATGTAGAAAAGTTGAGGAAGAAAATAGCGGGCTGAAAAGTAGACATGCACTTCAAGGTTCTATAGCACACATCAATCAGTCATGCAACCTCCAAAAAAGGTGATAAAAACTAGAAAAAGAAATGGCAAATTTTTTGTGGGGGAAAAATGAGGGAAAGCCTAAATTACACTGGCACAAATGGGATGACTTATGCAGACCCAATGAGGAAGCTAGCCTGGAGTTTACAAGCCTAATAGATATAGCCGGTGCATGGGCTTGTAAGAGATGGTGGAGATTGAAAGAGAACGATATAATTTGGGCTAGGTTCATGATCGATAAATATGGGTGTGACAAGGAACCAGTAAAGAACACGCGGAAAGCTTTGATAGACTGGAAGGCCATGCACAAGCTAAAAGAGATAGTAGAATCTCAATCAAGACTAAACAAAAGTGGCTGGAAATGGACCTTAAATGCACAATGATCTTTTACTCTGAGGTCAACAAAAGAATTGATAAGGAAAAAGAGCGAGCACAACTCATATTTAAAAGGCTATGGCAAGGAGACACCCCACAAAAAATGAAAACGTTCATGTGGAGGATGTTGTTAGAAGCCACCCTGACAGATACCAATATTCAGAGGAAAGGTATTAGGTTAGCATCTAGGTGTGAATGTTATTTTTTAGCAGAGAAAAGCACGGATCATCTTTTTTCGACAGGGTCAATAGCAAAATAAGTATGGAGACAGCTTGAGCTCTCACAACATAAGGTAGAAAGGTTAAAACCAAGAATACATCACTGGGAAATGATCAAATCTAGAAATAAAGTATGCACTTGGCTTATATAGAATCTCCCACCTGTAATAGTGTGGAGCATATGGAAGGCCAGAAATAAGAGTAGATTTGAATCCTTGAGAATGAACGTGGAGGAAATCTTGAAAGATATCAAAAAAGAAATCTTAATCATTTCTATAAATAAATTGATTAAAGTAAGAAATATTGAAGATTGCAAGGAGCTAGTGGATAAATGGGGTTTGACTCTAAGAAAGGAGAGATGGCTGAGGGTAAAAAGTGTAACTTGGGAAAAACCTCCAGCTTGATGGGTGGCCCTGAACACAGATGGTAGTTACGATAGGAACACTGGAATAGCAGGGGGGAGGAGTGATTAGAAATTCTCACATGAATATAATTCAATCTTTCACAGTGAAAAGTAGGTCTACCCATGCTTTACAAGCAGAGATTCGAGCCTTACTAAAAGGCTTAAAAACTTGCGAAAGGCTAGCAATCAAGAACATTAAGATTCAGGTGGATTCGAGTATTCTAGTTGGACTAGCCTCAAAAAGGCTGGAGCTATAGAAATATGAAGAAGATGTAGGAAGAATTAGAAAAATTATGAAGGAGAAAAATGCCACGATCACTCATACTTACAGGGAAGCCAATGCTTTAGCAGATAAGTTAGCAAAATAGGGTACTCGGAAAGGCTTAAAAGAATTCAATGAGAGGTTCTTCCCGGTTAGATGTAAAGGTTTAGTAAACCTAGATAAGATGGCATACCCTTACGTCAAAATAAGTAGGGAAAAAGAGGTTGAGGTATGTCAGAAAGAAAAAGAAAGGAAAGGAGAGGGTTAGCACGGTCCATAGAGAGGTAGGAAGGGGGTTGATGCGGGTTGAGTGAGTGAGGGTGTTAGTAGCTTGTATAGTGAGCGAACGAGTGAGGGTGTGAGTGGGAATGCAGAAAGATGGGGGTGGTAGGGCTGGGATGGTGTTGGAGAAAGGGTGGTGGGAGAGTGTAGGTGTGAAAGTGAGTGTGTGAGTGGGTGGGGGGGTGCGTGTAGGATGGAGTGTGTGTTTTTGTTATTTTTTTTGCAGGTTGCAAAAGCAGGAATGCAAAAGATCTTTTGGATTTTGGTTATAGCTACTGAGGATGAGCAAACGGGATGAAGCTTGTTGTTATTTTTAAGTTATCATGTGTAGGCTATCGGATGGTTGATGTTGATTAATGTAAGGGTATGGGACTCGAGGGCTAAGAGTAGGTATGGATGGTTGGTTTTGGTGTTTGTTCTATGCCATGAAGGAGTGGGTTCACTGTGGATAGATAAGGTTGAGCTGTGAAGGAACAGGATGAAGGCTACTAGGAAGAAATAGAAGTAGACGAGGATCCAGGCATGTTTCAGCAAACAAGAGGCAGCTTGTTGTTAATTTTATTTAAAATTTATCATGTAATCTTGGGTCGGTTTGATGTGGATTAATGTAAGGGCATGGGATTCAAGGGTTAAGGGTAGAGGATGGATGGTTGTTTTTTTTTCCTATTGTTATTCGGCCTATAGCAGAGGCCGAGATAAGAGGTGGGCAAGGGATGGCAACAACGGAGCAAGGCTGAATGCTGTCGAGGAGACACAGAAGCAAAAGAGGTTGTATCTCTTGTGAGGCTGGGCAGGAGAAGGAGCTAACAGAAGCTTGAGAATCACTCGCAAGTAGAGTTACTTGGCGAGATTTCTTAATAAGTTAGAAAGAGGAGCTTGGAATATCAAAGTGCAATATTAAAAGCTTAAAGGATACAAGGTAGTAAATAATATATGTGGCTTAGCAAGATGTTATTATTCTTGAATATTTAAACTTAGGTAAGGTTATATAATATTTAGAGGATGGGAATGGATGTAAAAGGGGAAAGGGTAGCTTTAGTTTGTACCAATGGTATTCCTCTGCCAAAAGAGATGGATATAATTAATAAACAAACTTTTCAAAAAAAAACACCTTCAAAAACCTATTTATTTCATGACTATTTATCAAAATTCACTAAAATTCCAAAGTCATTAAAAAATCTTAATTTTTCTCATTTAATGCCTACACAATATCATAAAGTAGCAAAATACCTATGAGTGTTTAGTAGTTTGAAAATCAAATACTAGGATTGATACAACTAAGGAAATTACTCAATATAACACAAATAATAATATGAACAAGGCCACGGTTTTGGTGTTTTCTCTTTAAACACAAAATTCATGGTCTTGGAAAAGCTATGATCATAGTAAATACTCTCTTGAATGAAAAGTCCCAATAGAAAACAATATTGTGAGTTGTTACTCAAAATACTTGGTATTTTGGCTCTATATCAAATATGGCATGGCTCTAAAAATTACCATGATTATTTATACTATTGAAGTGCTTTGTTTCCTAGATGAGAAAATAATATTGTGGTCATCATGTTTTTTAATGATAGTACAACCAAGATTCTAAAAAATATCATGGCTAACATTATTGTATTTTATAGTGAAATACTTGTGTCAACTTAGTGTTATAGTCATGATGTAGAAAGAATATCACAAATATCATGGCTATCATAACTCCAAAAAATTACAATAACTTATTTGAAAATAGAATACTAGGTTTTCTACAACTAAAACAATTATTTTTTATACACAAATCACAACATGAACAAAGCCATGGTTTTGGTGTTTTCTCTTTTGATTATAAAAGTCATGGCCTTGGAAAAGCCACAATTATAGTAAATATTATATTGAATGAAAAGTTTTGAAAAAAATAATATCACAACTCAAAATACTTGAAGTTTTATCTCTACATCAAATAAGTCATAGCTTTCAAAATTATTAAAACTATTTGTACTATTGAAGTACTTGATTGCAAAGATTGGAAATTAAAGCCACAACTATTATATGTTTAAGAGATAGTATAGAAATGAATCCAAGAAAATATGATGGCTATCATGATAGTATTGTATAGTGAAATACTTATCTCAGCTTAGTATTAGAGTCATGGCAAATGAAGAATATCACAACTTTTTTTATAGAATTGCGGCTAAGAAGGGATGCTATAACTGCTCAAGAATAAGAGTTGAATGTATACCCAAGTCATGACAAGAGAATTATCATGACTCTTCAATATTTCTATTTCCTCCAAGCTTTTACTTCATCGAGTTTATCAAATTTATCCAAAATTACTACAATTTTCCTAATATTTTTCAAATTCTATCAAAATAAGAATTTAGTTAAATATCTTTAATAAATACTAAAAAAAATTAAAAAAAATATGATATGGTTTCCAAATGAATCAAAAAGGTTAGTATGTGGAGTGTCAAACAACAGGAAAAGGAAGATGAGAAAGAAAAAAAGAATAAGAAGAAGAACAACAACAACAAGAAGAATAATAAAAAAAATAGAAGAATAAGCAAAACAATAAGAAGAAGTTGATAATGATGTAGAAATAAAAGAAATGCTAGAAGAAGATGATGATGATAATGAGGATGATGAGGAGAGATAAGAATAAGAATAAGAAGATAATAATAATAATGATGCTATTATGATGATGATAAGGATGAGGATGAATAAGGAGGAGTAGGAGAAAATTGGGTAGGGGTAGGAAGAGTAAAAAAAGGAGGTTATGAAGATGAAGAAAAAAATGAGTAGAAGATAAAGAAGGCAAAGAAAAAAAGAAACAAAAAGAAGAACAAGAAGAAGAAGAAGAAGAAGAAGAAGAAGGGAAAGAATAGTAGGATAAGAATAAGTAGAAGAAAAAAAAGGATGAGTTAAAACAAGAAGAGAATGAGAAGGATAAGGAGGAGGAGGAGGAGGAGGAGGAAGAGGAGGAGGAAGATGAGGAGGAGGAGGAGGAAGAATAAGAAGAAAAAGAAAAGAATAATAAATAATAATAATAGAAGAAAAAAAAGAAGAAAAAAAGAAGAAGAAGAGAATAATAATAATAATAATAAATAGGAGAAGATGAGGAGGAGGAGGAAAAAGAGGAAGATAAATAAGAAGAAAAAAAATAAGGATAATAATAATAATCAAAAGATTAAGAATAAGAAGGAAAAGAAGACAATGAAGAAGAAGTTGAAGAGAAAATAGAAGATAAAGAAAAAGTAAATGTAAAAGAAGTAGCAGGATAAAAATAAAAATAAAAATAATAATAATAATAAGTAGAAGAAGAAGAACATGAAGAAGAAAATGAAAATGAAGAAATAGAAGAAAAAAATAATAATAATAATAATAATAAAACAAGACGAAGAAAAAAATAGAATAATTAGAATAATTAAAATAATTAAAAGAAAAAGAAGAAGAGAAATAAAAGGTAAACAAGAAGTAGAAGAATAAAAATGGAAAAACAAGAAGAAAAAAAGCAAAAATAAAAAAATAAGAAAAAAAGGAAAAATATAAGAGGAAGAAAATAAACAAGAAAAAAAATAGAATAAATAAATGAAGAAAAACAATAAGAAGAATAGATGGGGGAGGAAGATGAAGGAGTAATTATTGAACAAAAGAAGAAAAATAAGAAGTATAAAAAGAAGAACAAGAAAAAGAAAAGAAAGAAAAAGAAAAAAAAATAAATGAAGAAGAAAAAGAAGAAGAAAATAAGCGAAAAAAAAGGGTAGAGGAGAACAAGAAGAAGAAGAAGAAGAATAATAATAATAATAATAATAATAATAATAATAATAATAATGAAGATGATGATGAAAGAGAAAAATAAAAAAAATGAAGGAGATGAATAAGAACATGAGGAAGAAGAAGAAAAAGAACATGAAATAAAGAACAAAAAAAAATAAGAATAAAACAATAAAGATGAACAAAAAGAAAAAGAAAAAAAAAAGAATATGAACATAAAGATGGTTATGGTCATGAATTCAAAGGATAAGAAGAAGAAAATATGCATGAGTTGGAAGAAGAATAAGTTGTTAAAGAAGAAGAAGACGATAATGAAAAAGATAAATATAAAGAAGAGTAATAAGGAATAGGAGTAGGAGGAAGAGGAGGAGAAGAAAATAAAGAATGAGAAAAGAAGAAGAAAAACAAAAAATAAAATAAGAATAATAGAATTGCTCTCTTAAGCTCTAGAGAGATAAACACAATTTTTAGAGAGAGAAACAGTAATTTTCAGTGAAGAAGTAGCCATTATCAAGCAAAAATGGAGCAAGCGAATTTCTTAATGAATAGGAAATCATTTTCTCAACATTTTATAAAGACCGCGCTTCATTCATCATCTTCTTCGGAAGTTTTCGGGAAAAAAAATGGGGAACCCTCGATAGAGTTTTCCCCGACAGACATGGCTTCCCTCACTGAAGCTCACAAATATACACTGGTGGGCAAATTCTCACACGGGCATCCTCGCATTGAAGATATAAGGGCATTCAATGCTTCCTTGAAGCTCAAAGGCCTGATAAAAATAGGAGTCCTGGATGCGAAGCACATCCTCATGCAGCTCTTTATAGAAGAGGACTTCCATAGAATCTGGTTGAAAGGAGTTTGGTATATCATGGGCTACCCCATGCGAGCTTTCAGATGGACACCTGACTTATCAACCAAGCAGGAATCCCCATTGGCCCCGGTATGGTTCCTCCTTCCCATGCTCCCCATTCACTTGTTTGATAAACTTGCTCTCTACCACATTGCACAAGCAGTTGGCACCCCTCTTCTTCTTGATGGTGCCACTGCTACTCTCTCTCGCCCGAGTGTGGCTCAGCTGTGCATAGAAGTCAACTTGTTGAATCATTAACCTCTGCGAATATGGATAGGCTCTAAGAATGGAGATGGTTTCTGGCAAGATGTAATTCCAGAGTTCCTCCCTCACTATTGCACATACTGTAAGAAGCTTGGACATGGTTGTGATCACTGTATTGTCAAAAAAAAGCATGAAGAAGATAGGCAGTATACAGACTTTACAGGGAAGGGGAAAGAAATAGTGCAATACAGAATAAAAAACACCATGGCTCTTGAGCAGAATTTAAACAATGAAGGAACTAGCCTGGAACTAACTGAAGATGTCCCCCTTAGAATAGAAGAAAAGGAAGAGGTAGAGGAAGAGGATAAAAATAAAAGACATGATTTAATTATGAAAATTTCAGAAATAAACAAAAGGTTTTGGGGCAGCAGGTTTGATAACAGAATTAGAAGAGAGGAGAGTAGGAAATGGGCAGTGGAAGAAGTTAATAGCTCGGATGAGAAAATAGAGGTGCGAAGTAATATAAATTTACACAAGAGAGAGGAAGAAAATGAATGCATAAAATCCACAAAGGATGATATCGATATACATAGATTTAAGAATAAAATGGGCAACATGGAATGGGCCTTGGAAGAAATAAAAATTATGGCCATACAACTAGGAAGGGTGTGGAAAGAAGACAAAACAGAAAATACTAGTGCTATAAAAAAGTCAAGAAACAGGAAAAAACACCTAAATAGAACATATGATTCAAAGTGCATCACTAGATCTCAGATTAAAACTAACCATAATGATTAAACTCTTTTACTGGAATGTTAGGGGTATTGCAAACCCTTCCACAATAAAAACAATTAAAAAAATGATAAAATTATATAATTCTTCTCTTATAATGCTTGTTGAACCTATGGTGAATAAGGTTCAAATAGATCATTACAAAGGAGTTCTGGGCTTTGAGAATGCATTTTCTAATAATAATAGTAAAATTTGGGTATTCTAGAAAAATAAATTTAATATAAATATATTGGAGGAAACGGATCAAATAATCAATTTTAGTCTAGATAATACCCAAGATGAAGTAATCTCGGTAGTATATGCTAAATATACTAAAGAAGGTAGAAAAGAGCTTTGAAATAGTATGGCCAAAATATCAAGTTTGAACAAACCATGGATAATAAGAGGTGATTTTAACATAATAAGAAAGACCAGTGAGAAAAAAGGAGGTAATTCCCCCAACACTAGTGCCATTTCACACTTTAATGAGGCTATATCAAAGGCCAGTCTGATGGAAGCTAACTTTTTAGGCCCACAATATACCTGGTGCAATAATAGGAAAAACAAAGGTACTATATGGGCAAGACTAGATAGAGTTTTATACAATGTGAAATGGTTAGAAAGTTATGGATCTACCGCTGTGAGACATTTAAATAGAACATGCTCGGATCACAATCCATTGTTAATTACCTTAGAGCAGACCAAATTCTTGAGTAAACCTTTTAAATTTCAGAATGATTGGTGCTTGCATCATACATTCATAAATATGGTTAAAGAGTCTTGGTCTCTGGAAGTCTCAGGTAATCCGGCACAAGTCTGGAATATGAAACTAAATAGATTAAAAAAACATCTAAAGATATGGAATAGAGATATATTTGGTAATATAAACAAAAATATAATAGAAGCAGAAAAAAAAGCTGAAAAATTAGAGATAGAACATGAAATATTTCAAGATAAAGAGAGTAGAGAAGCACTTAGGAAATCCCAAGCTGAACTAAAATTAAAACTCCTCATGGAGGAAATTTTTTGGAAACAAAAAGCTAAAATAAAATGGCTAAAAGAAGGAGATAAAAACACAAAATTTTTTCAAAGAGCAGCTAAAATAAGAATACAGAAACAAAGAATAAAATGTATAAAAAATAGTAATAATGCCTGGATAGATGATAACACAGAAATTAAAAAGCATTTTGATGAATATTTTGAAAATCAATTTATAGGGGATACATCCTTGAGAGGTGTTGAACTTATACATAAAATAGACTGTAATATTACCAGAGAAGAGAATGATGCCCTTATTAAATTCCCAGATGAATAAGAGCTTAAAATGGTTGTTTTCAGCCTGGACACAAATAGTGCCTCGGGCCCAGACGGATGGAACAATGAGTTCTACCAAAGATGCTGGATTATCATAAAATCTGATCTTCTCAATGCCATTTATTGGATTTTTAATGGAGCAGAAATAGGCAAGAAATGGAGTAGCACATATATGGTGCTTATTCCCAAGACAGACAATCCACAAAAGGCAGATGATTTCAGACCTATAAGTTTATGTAATTCTATTTATAAGATCCTGTCTAAATTATTACAAAACAGATTAACTTCTGTCCTTCCTATAATTATTTCAAAAGAGTAATCAGGCTTCATGAAAAATAGGTTTATAATGGAAAATATTTGCTTAGCTAAAGAAATGATTAAAGATATAGGTAAAAAGTTAGAGGACATAATGTATTAATAAAATTAGACTTATCTAAAGCTTTCGATAAAGTAGAATGGAATGTCCTGTGTTTCACCATGAGAAAGATGAGTTTCTCGGAGACCTGGATAGACTTGATATACAGATGTATATCAAGCTCATGGATTAAAATTCTAGTAAACATGGAACTAGGAAGAGATATTAATCCGCTTAGAGGACTAAGACAAGGTGACCCTCTTTCTCCCTCACTCTTTAATATTTATTTAGAGCTCTTTATTGTCAATCTCAAAGACAAAATTTGCACAGGTGAAATAGGCGCCTTCAGCCAACCGAAAGGTACTCCCCTGGTGAGTTGTCTTGCATAAGCAGATCATGTGGTAATCTTCACTAATGGTAGTGCTAGATTCCTTCAAAACCTGATGAGTTTGTTGAGAGTAATGGAGGAAGAAACGGGTCAAAAAATAAACAGCAAAAAGTGTCATTTTATGATAGCTAAAAAAGCTCCTATGAGTTTAGGACATAGAGTACAGAGTATAACAGGTTTCTCACAAAAAAAGGAGCAATTCAATATCTGGGATGCCCTTTATATGTAGGAAAAGTTAAGTCAAAATACTTTGAATTCTTACTCGAAAAGATCAAAAATAAAATTGCAGGATGAAAAGTTGAAATGCTATCTATGAGCGGTAGGATAACCTTAATCACACATGTACTTCAAAGCGTAGTCATGCAAAACCTAATGATCACTCAATTACCAGCCCTTGATAAAAAAAGAATTGAAAAAGAAATGGCTTGTTTTCTGTGGGGGACATATAAAGGTAAAAGTAAGCTTCACTGGAAAATATGGAAAGATCTCTGTTTTCAAAAATAGGAAGCAGGGCTGGGTTTTATAGATTTGAATGATCTCGCTAAAGCTTGGACTTGTAAAAGATGGTGGAGGCTTAAAGAAAATAATAGTTTATGGGCAGAATTTATAAGAGCCAAATATTGCAAAGATGGGGATACGAACACAAAAATAAAAAAGAGTAGAGCTTCACAAGTGTGGATGCAAATGCTTAAACAAAGGGAGATAGTAGAAAAATATTCTAAGCTCACTAAAAGTGGCTGGAAATGGACATTGAGTGTAGATGGAAAATTCTCTATCAAAACCATCAAAGATAAAGTGAGAAGTAGAAAGGAAGAGCTTTCACTATTTAAATGGACATGGAATAATGATAACTCTCAAAAAATTAAAACTAACACATGGAAAGTTCTCTCTAATATTATTCCAATAGATGTAAATATAAAAAAGAAAGGTATTCAACTTCCCTCTAGGTGTGAATGTTGTTTTCAGGAAAATGAATCGATAGATCATTTATTTTCACAAGGAAAGATAGCTTTAGAAATTTGGAGAAGATTAGAATTAGAAATGGGTATAAAGCACGAATGCATCCCTCTTAGAAATAGACTTCAAAAATGGTATATAGCGTACACGAGAAACTCTTTACAAAAATGGGTTAAAAATAATATACCTCATATTGCTATTTGGTGTATATGGAAGGCTAAGAATAACAGTAGATATGAAGGTAAGAGAATGTCGGTGGAAGACATTTGGAAAGCTATAAAGAGAGAATTAATAAGTACTTCAGAAGCTTGCCCGATAACAGTCCAGACTAATTTTCTAAATAATGATATTTTAAATTTTTGGAATCTTACGGTTACTAAGAAAAGATCACAAAAAATTATAGGAGTTAAGTGGGAAAAACCACCATTAGATAGGACTCTCCTTAAATACCGATGGTAGTTTTGATAGAAATATAGACTTAGCAAGAGGAGGAGGAGTGATTAGAAATTCTAAAGGTCACCTCATTTTTGCCTTTTCAAGGAGTTACAAAGCCTCTTCTGCACTTCATGCAGAAATCTTAGCATTAAGAGATGGTTTGAGGGCATGTCTCTCTAGAGGACTAAGAAATATAGACATTCAGACGGACTCTAAAATTGTGGTAGATATGATAAATAAAAAAAAAAGACTTTATGGAAATACGAAGATGAATTAGAAGAGATCGGCCATCTAGCCTTATCGTTAGATGCTTTTATCAAACATATATACAGGAAAACAAATGCTTTAGCTGATAAACTGGCTAAAGAAGGGAAAAATAATAAACATGGAAAATATATAAAGGATTCGATCCCTGATAGATACAAGGGTATAATAAGAATGGATAAGATGGAATATCCATATATTCGAATAATTAAAGTATAGCCTTAACCTGGATATCCACCCTGGTCCTGTGGGGTGGACTAAAGGGTTTAGATATATGTGGCTATAAGTATTGTACTAGTGTGTGTTTTGCAGTTTAACAGATCCAGGTACATCAAGAAAAAAGCAACAACAGTAATGGACTTGGAAGAAGGAATGTGCATAAGTGGATTGCGCAAATAGGAATATGTTGTTCTTTTTCTTGTTTTTCTCTTTGTTAAACAGATGCAAGGTGGAGGAAGGCAATAATAGAGTAATAAAAAGATGGATGCTGGATGTTTATACTACTGTTTGTTTATTTTTGTGCATGTTTTCTGTTTGATTTGTGTCTGTTAAAAAAAAATTGTCCTCTAAAGGAGAACTCAAATGAGGAAGATGAAGAGGAAGAAGAATAAGAAAACATGAAGTCGAAGTTGAAGAGGAAGAAGAATAAAAAGTAGAAGAATGAGGAAAAGTTGAAGAGGAAGAAGAATAAAAGTAGAAGAATGAGGAAAAGTAGAAGAATCATAAGTAGTGGTATTATAACATAAACTAAAGGAGAAATAGTAGTAGTAGTAGTAGTAGTAGTAGTATAACTAAAAGTATATATGATGATGATGATGATGAGCATAAAAAAATAAGAAAAAAACAATGAAGAAAAGGAAAGATAAGAAGAACAAGAACAAAAACAAGAACAAAGAGAAGGAGAAGAAGCATAAAAAGTTGAAGAAAAAAGAAAAAGAACTAGAAGAGAGATTAAGAATATAAAGAAATTGAGGATGAATAATTAGAAGGGGGAAAGAAAGATGATGAGGAGATGTAAAATAAAAATAAGAAGAAAGAAACAAAGAAAAATAAAAATAAAAAGACATAGAAGTAGAAGAAGAATTGAAGAAGAACAAGAATGACAAGAAAAAAAAGAAAAAAAAAAGAAAAGTAAAAGAAGAAGAACAAGAACAAGAAGTAGATCAAGAATAAAACATAGAAGATCAAGAAGAAGAACAAGGACAATAATAAGAATAAGAAAAAAAAGTAAAAGAGTTAGAAAAATAAAAAAAAAAGATGAATTACAAGAAGAGCATAAAGAAGAAGAATATGAAGAAGAAAAATAAAAAGATAAAAAAATATTATGATCATGATCAAAAACAAGAAGACTATGATGATGATCATGAATAGAACTAGAAAAAGAAAAATAAGAAGATAAAAACAAAAAGAAGTAGAAGAAAAAAAAAATAAAGAACTAGCAAGAGCAAGAGGAAATGGAGGAGGGGAGGACTAAAAAAAGAAAAAATGATGGTGATGCTAATTATGATGAAGATGTTGATTATGATGATGATAAAAAATAAAAGGAAGAACAACAAGGAAAAAAATGAAGATGATAAAAATGAATAAGAGGAAGAAAAGGAAGAAAAAGTGGAAGATGAAGACAAACAAGAAGACAAAAAAAAAGAAAATAATAATAATAATAATAATAAAGCATAAAAAGAAGAAGTGGTTGAATAAAGAAGAAGAAAAAAAAAAGAAATAAGCATTAGATGGAGGAAGATGACAAGAAGGAGGAGGAGGAGAGGTAGAAGAAAAGAAAAAAAAAGAAAAAGAAAAAAAAATAATGATGATCATAATGATGATGATGATGATACTAATTAGGAAAGAAAGAAAGAAGAATTATAGAAAGACAAATTAGAAGAGTAGGAAGATAATGAAGAAGAGGAAGAAAAAATGATATTGATGATGAAAAAGAAAAACAAAATAAGAAGAGGAAGAATTTGATGAAGGATAAGAAGTAAATGAAAAGGAAGAATAAGTAGAAGATGAAGAAGAATAATAATAAGAAGAAGAATAAGTTGTATAATAAGTTTAAAAAGACGACAAAGAAGAAGAAGTAGTAGTAGTGATGTTGGTGGTGGAGGTAATAATAGAAGAATTACAAAAAGAACAACAACAAGAAGAAGAACAAGAAAAAGTTAAAGTATTAGTAGCAATAGTCATAGTAGTAGTTATAGTAGTAATGGTGGTGGTAGTATGAGTAGTAGCAGTAGTAGGATGGGTAGTAGTCGAAGGAACAAAATAATTAGTATAAGTTAAAAAAGAATAAGAAGAAAAAAGTTGTATTGAGAGTAGTAATAGTATAAGAATAATTTGATGAAGAATAAGAAGAGTAGAAGAAAAAGAATAATAATAAGAATAAGAAGAATAGAAGAAAATGAATAATAATAATAATAATAATAATAATAATAATAATAATAAAATGAATTATAGGAATGAGATGCAAAAGAAAAAAAAAGTAAATGAACAAGATCAGGAAATAGAAGAGTAAGAAAAAAAAGATAATGATGATGATGACGTAGAAGAGGAAGAAGAAATAGAATAATAATAATAATAATAATATGAGGAGGAGGAGGAGGAAAATAAAAGGAAGAAAAAAGATAAAAGAAGAAAAACAATAAGAAGAATAGCAAGAATAAGTAGTCAGATTAGATAAACATGTAGAATAAGATAAGAATAGTGAAGACTAGGAGGAGGAGGAGGAGGAGGAGAAAAAAAGGTGGAGGAGAAAAATAAATTGGGGACAGAGAATAAGAATAAGAAGATGTAGTGGAAGAAGAAAAAAAAATAAGAAGAAAAAGTTGAAGTAGTAGGAATAGAATAATAATAATAATAATAATAACAATAATAACAAGTAGTAGATGTGGAAGAAGAGGAAGAAGAAAAAGAAGAACAACAAGAATAAGAAAAGGAACCAAAAAAACTAGAAGAAAAAAATATATATAAGAAGAATAAGAAAAGTAGAAGTAGGGGAACAACAAAAAAAAGAAGATGATGAAGAAGTCATTGTAGTAGTTATTTTAGTAGTAGTTGTAGTAAGAAATAAGAAAAAGAAAAAAAAGTAGTAAAAGAAGAAAAGAAAAAAGATTTGGATGTAGAAGATGAAAAGAAAGTGTAGATAAGAAAGTAGGAGATAAATAAAAAGAAAGTGTAGATAAGAAAGTAGGAGATAAATAAAAAGAAAAAAAATATGAAGATGAATAAACAAAAAAATAGTAGAAGAAGATAAAATTGATGATGGGGAGGAGAATGATGAGGAAGAAAAAGAAGAAAAAAAAGAAGAGGAGGAGGAGGAGAATAAGAATAAGAGTAAAAAAAATAAAAAGAAAGATAAAGAAGAATAATAATAAGAAAAAAAAAACAATAATAGAAATGAGGAGGAAATGGTGAAGAAGAAGAACATCAAGGAGAAGAAGCAAAAGAAGAAAAAAATAATAAGTAGAAAAAAAATAGTAGTGATAGTTGTAGTAGTTGAGGAGTTGTAGTAGTAGATGTAGATAAGGTACAAAAAATAGTAGAAGAACATAAAGAATAAACTTAAGAAGTAGACAAAGATGAAAAACATGAAGCTAAAAAAGAAGTAGAATGAAAAATAAAAAAAGAAGCAAAAAAAACAAGAATAATAATAATAATAAGACACGGTTGCAATAGTAAAATAAGGAGACAAATAAGAAGACTAGAAAAAGAAGAAAACAAAATAAAAGAAGGATAATAATAATAAGAAGATGAACATGAAGAAGAAGATGTAGAAGGACGAGAAGATGAATAGAAAAAGAAGCCAGATGAAGAAGAAAAAGAATAGGAACACAAAGAAGAAGAAGAAGAAGAAAAAGAATAATAATAATAATAATAATAATAATAATAATAAAGATTAATAACAATAAGAATATGAAGATAAGGAAGAAGAATAAAAAGGAGAAGGAGAAGGAAATGAAGGATGGAAAAGAATAATAAGGATATGAAAAATTAGAAGAAGGATGAAGGGTATAAGAAATAGGAGAAGAAAAATATGATGATGATAATGGTCATCATCATGATGATAATGATGAAATGAAAGAAGAAAAAATATGAACACTGAGAAAACAAAAATAAGAAAAAGAATAAAAATAATAATAATAATAATAATAATAATAAGAGCATGAGGAAGAAGAAGAATGAAAGATGATGGACATGATGTGAAGAAATAGAAAAAAAAAGAATAATAAGTAAAAGAATAAGATGAGGAGGAAGGGGAGGAGGGAGAAAAGAAAAGAATAATAATATCAATAGGAATAAGAACAAAAACAATAACAATATCAATAGGAAAAAGATAAAGAAAATGAAAAAGAAAAAAAAATGCAGAAGGAGGAAGTTGAAGAAGAAGAAGAACCACAATAGGAGGAAGTAGAAGAACCACAATAGGAGGAAGTAGAAGAACCACAATAGGAGGGAGTAGAAGAATAGAAAGAAGAATAATAAAAAGAATAATAAGATCAATAAAAAAAATAAGAAGATCAATAAAAAGGATAAGAAGATAAATACAAAGAATAATAATTACAATAATAATAGTAATAGGAAGATGAATGGAAAAAAGAAGAAGATGAGTAGGAGGTAGAGGAGGAAAAGGAAGATGAAGTTGAAGAAGATGAAAATGTTGATGATGATATGATGATGATGAAGAAAAAAATGATGAAGAAAAATAGCAAGAAAGTCAACAACAATAACAATAAAAGGTAGAAAAAGAAGAAGAATAATAATAACAATACTATTATTATTATTATTATTATTAAGAAAATAAAGAAGAAGATGATGTAGAAGAGACAAAAAAAAGGAAGAAAAAAATAAAGAAGAAGATGGAGAATAGAAAGAATCATAAAAAGAATGAGTAAAAGAAATAGAAGAAGATGAAGAAAACAAAGAATAAGAAGTAGAAAAAGATGAAACTGATGATAATGATGATGATTATGATGATCATAAAGAAAAATAAGAAGATGATGTTGATGATGATGATGTTAAAGGAAATAAAATGAAGAGGAAGTAGAGGAAGAGAAGAAAAAGAAAAAAAAAGAATATGATGAAGAAGAAGAGGAAGAAGAAGAAGACTAAGATAAAGAAGAAAAACAAGATGATGAAGAAAAAAATAAAAAAGAATAAAATAGAAGAAGATAGAGAAGAAGTAGAAAAAGAAAAATAATAATAATAAGTAGTGTATAAATAAGTAGAAAATAAGTTGTAGTTTTAGAAGAAGAAGATGTATTACTAGTTGATGTA